>CM074743.1:6006878-7206878 GCA_037367245.1 Phrynocephalus guinanensis | reverse complement strand
CAGTGTTTTTCAACCACTGTTCCGCGGCACACTAGTGTGCCGCGAGATGTTGCCTGGTGTGCCGTTGGAAAAGCTGAAGAATATCAGCTTTGTGTTCAGCCAAACAGGCCCAGGTTGTGCACTGAATAAAGTATTTTATAATTTTTCATATTTCTGTTTACTTACTATTTCATAATAAAGTAATTATCGTGGCGCAGTGGTTAAATGCCTGTACTGCAGGTAAAACTGTGCTCACGACCTGGGTTCAATCCCCGGTAGCAGGCTCAAGGTTCACTCAGCCTTCCATCCTTCCGAGGTCGGTAAAATGAGTACCCAGCTTGCTGGGGGGGGCAATGTGTAGCCTGCACACTGTAATCAAAATTGTAAACCGCCCAGAGACTACTTGTAGTGGTATGGGGCGGTATATAAGCAGAACACTTTTAAAATACTTTCTTTGTGTTTATTTGATTCCTATTTAAGAGAATTACTTTATATATAGTCAATATAGGCACAGAGTTAAATTTTTTAACATTTTCTAATGGTGGTGTGCCTCGTGATTTTTTTCATGAAACAAGTGTGCCTTTGCCCAAAAAAGGTTGAAAAACACTGAAGTAGGGTGTGGTGGCTCAGCGGGCTAGATCACTAAAAACTGTTGGCTGCAAAGTTGGCAGCTCGGCAGTTTGAATCCCAGGTGCCACTGCACCAGAGTGAGCTCCCGCCGTTAACCCCAGCTCCTGCCAACCTAGCAGTTAGAAAGCATGTAAATGCAAGTAGATAAATAAGTACCGCTGTAAAAAGCGGGAAGGTAAAACTGTGTTTCCTTGCAGCCATACCAGCCACATGGCCTCGGACTTGCACAACACTGGCTCTCCGGCTTGAATATGGAGATGGGCACCACCCCTAGAGTTGGACACGACTAGCACGCATGTGCAGGGTGGGGGAACCTTTACCTTAACCTTCCCCCCTTTAGCTTGCTGACATCTTCAAAGGCTTGGTCATTCTTCCATCTCCAGTGTCCAATGTTTTGGCATTGGTGAGAGAAGGAGGAGGGATTTGGGGCGCATGAAGCCACATTTCAAAAAAAGTGTATGGGATGGATGAGTTTGAAGTATCTGTTATTGAACTGTCCTTTGCTGGATTAGATTTCCTGCTTCTAAGAATCAAGCCCCAGGTAAAAGAAGACCAAGGACAGATAGCTAACAGTTATGTTTTTGCACTACATCTCTCAGAATTAGTTCCCTGGGGATTTGTAAGAGATATTCCACAATCATAAATGCACACACTTCTAAGAATTATACATCGGGGCTGCAGCTCAGGTTTCTATTAAATCAACTTCTTCCTTTATTTTTAATTTTTCTACTTGTTTTGGAGAGTAATGTTGCAAGCCCTTACAAATGACAGATGTATTTATTGGCTCTTCAGTCTTTGCTTTCCCTATTCTATACTGTACATGTCATGCATCTATGTTATTTAGAGTCTGTTATAGACAGGGACCTTTTATTTAACAGATGGTTGTCAAACCGGAATTGTCGTAAAGGGGGGGGGGAGAACACTTGAGGGTACTCTGTAGTAGAATGGAAAATATTTACTGTATAAAATAAAAGAATGATGAATGTTTCTTTTAAAAAAAACTCTGCCATGGTTCCCTAGAGATCAAGCTGTCAATCTAAGCTTCCATGACATCATCAGTTAATGCTTTTCTTTCAGGCTTTCTGCACTAGACAGAAACGTACCATTTGATGTGTGTGCAGTTCAAGACACTCTGGTTTCTCGATATTGCTGAACATGAATATATTTTAGGTATAGCTAGCGAGATAGTTTAGGCATCTGACTGAGGAACCAGAGTTTGGGAGTTAGATTTCCCACTGTGCTTCCTGCAAGTAGAGTACTGTACCACTCTATTCTGCTCTGGCCAGACCCCACCTGGAGTCCTGTGTCCAGTTATGCGCACCTCAATTTAAAAATTGTTGACGTTGAACAGGTCCAGAGGAGGGCGCCCAGGATGGTTGAAGGTCTAGAAGAAATGTCTTATGAGGAGCGGCTTAGGGAGCTGGGAATGTTCACCCTTACAAAAAGGAGGCTGAGAGGGGATATAATCATGTTTAAATATTTGAAAGGATGTCATATTGAAGAGGGGGCTGGCTTGTTTTCCATGGCTTCAGAAAATGGCTTCAAACTACAGGAAGAGAGATTCCGATTGAACATTAGGAAGAACTTCCTGACTGTTAGAGCTGTTCGGCAGTGGAATATGCTGCCCAGGAGGGTGGTGGAGTCTCCTTCTTTGGAGGTTTTCAAGCAGAGGCTGGATGGCCATCTGCCAGTGGTACTTTGTTGGAGGTTCCTGCATCTCAGAGGGTTGGACTGGATGGCCCTTGAGGTCTCTTCCAACTCTCTGATTGTAGCCTGTATGGCCTTGAGTAAGCTCCACACTCCTAGGGCACCCTCCAGAAGAAGGCTGTTTTTCAGACAACAGTTCTCAACTGCCCCCCCCCCCTTGCTAGATTATAAGAGCTGAAATAAATAATAATACTGTAGCTTTCCCGAACTGGTAGGTAAGCTAAGAAGGGGTGGGTCACAGTAAATCAGCCTCAGGTAAGGAATTTTTTTTTTTTGCATTTAAAGAAACAATGGCTTCTTGCTATTATACACACAGCATCTTCCAAGTTGATAATAGTTTCCTGAAGGATTTATTGGCCATATTGGGTGAAGCCTCCCAGTTTGTACATTTGCTTCCTTCCTCTTTACCTCTTTCTTCTTCCTTTGTGGATTTTGGAAAGTTATTCTTTTAGCCTACAACTCTCAACATCGTCTAGGACAGTGGTGGCAACCCTTTGGCACTCCAGATGTTTTCAAACACAACTCCCACAGCCCTTTGTCAGTGGCAATACAAGCTTGGAATTCTGGGAGTTGTGGTCCAAAACATCTGGAGTACCGAAGGTTTGCCACCACTGGTCTAGGACACTTCCTGGCTAGTTTTCTTATGCCAGTCCACTGAGGGAGAGATGTTTCCTACCACTTCTCCTTAAACTTCCCTTTCTTTCCTTTACAATCCCTGCACCTAGAATACATAGAATGGAATATATTCAGACGAACTAATAGTTCCCAGCCTTGAGTAACCCAGGTGTTCGTGGGCTGCACCTCCCACAAACCCTGGCCAGCATTGCTGGTGGAGCCAATTTCTGGGAATTGCTGTCCAAGAACACCTGGGTTGACCAAGTTTGGAAATCACTAGAGACAGACCCTAAATCTGTGGTGGTGAACCTTCAGCCCTCCTGATGTTTTGGACCACACAACTCCCACAGTCCTTTGTCATTGGGCAATGCAGGCTTGGAATTCTGGGAGTTGTGGTCCAAAACATCTGGAGTGCCAAAGGTTCACCACCACTGCCCTAAATCAATGGTTCCCAAACTTGGGCCCCCAGATGTTCTTGAACTAAACCTTCCAGAAACCTTTCTGGGAGTTGCAGTACAAAAACATAGGGGTGGGTGGGTGGGGGACACCCAAGGTTGGGAAACGCTGCTTTGAATGAATGGAAATACAGCAGGGGTGCTGATCTTCCAAGGTAGAAGCAATAAAATTGCTATGTTGGAGAAATCCACGAGGTGGCAGCACGGAGCCATCTGGAAAGGAGGGAGGGGATGTTACCACTTAGCTTAGCTGGAATATAAATTAATTATCACCATTGTACTTTAATTTTTTAATCGTTTTGAGCAGGAGGAGCAAAGATGCATGCTTTTGTAGGAACTCCAGAAGGTGGGATGCTAAGACAGGCATGAAACGGGTGGATGACTTTTGTGACAATTGAATTAGTCCTTGTCATTAGGAGGTGCTTTACAACTTATAAAACAAGCAGGAAAAACATGTGCACCTCATAGGCTAGTGGTGGCCAAACTTTGGCCCTCCAGATGTTTTGGACCAAGCCTGTACTGCCAGTGGCAAAGGACAGTGGGAGTTGTGGTCCAAAACATCTGGAGGCCCAACTACTCATTTCCTTCCCAACTGGGAGCTAAGCGGTGCTCTTATGTATCAATTCTACTCAGCAATAGGAAGAGGATTCCTCTCCAGGGTAGCCATTTGCAGGCCACCAAAAAGGATGATGCATACCACCATATGTCCCTAAATGAGGACTGGTGGCCACTGTATTATATCACCTGTGTCTGAGCAGACACAAAGAGCTGGACTGAAGCAGAGCTTAAAAACATTACCCAGGAATGATTGTCCAAAACAATGTTGAAGACAGTTAAGTCCATCATTGAAAAGCGATTTAAAGATATTGATTTCCAGTCTTCTACAGAGAATGTTCAGAAAAATTTGTTCACCCGTGCATTTTGGTTTAAATCCTGAATTTCATCAAAGTGCTAAATATTTGGAAAAACTGATGATCCCAAAATAACGACAGATCTTTACAAGAGCCAGATTTAACTGTCTTTCATCTGCAGTTTTAGAGGGTCGCTGCAGTAGAATACCATATGAAAATCGATTATGCCCCTGCAAAGATAAAGAAATTGAAACATTGCAGCATGTTCTTTTTATATGTAGTTATTATAGGGATGAGTATATCAGGCTTCTTTACCCTGTAACGAGAGGTCTACCAGGCAGATCCTTGGACTGGTATACAAGATATCTTCTAGAAGACACAAATAAGTCCATTACAGAACACGAAAGAGAATTCTGGTGCTTGACTAATTTTAAGTTTCCTTTAATTATTGGAATGTATACTTGTTGGAATGTATACTGTATTTTATCGGGCCTTTGGCTGTAAAATAAATTTGATGGATTGAATATTATTTTTTTAAAGCTCTGGGTTAAAGTTAACTAGAAGGACTATGACTGTCTTATTCATCTCAGCCCTCCTTTATTCCCTTTTCTCCTCAGTTATTCAGCCTTTTATTGTGGTGCCCCGGCAACTTTGACAGAGGTCAGAGTATTTATACCAGGCCTGGCCAATCCGGTGGCTTCATGGTGCCTGTCACCCAATCGCAACAGCTGATGCTGCATATATATAAATATGAAGCTGAAGAGGGTTCACCGCACACACTGTCCAAGAGTGGGAGCCTTTGAAACTGCCAACATTTTAATTGGCCTTGGCTCCTCTGTCTTTTAATAAACAGCTGGTCCATAGACAAACAAGAGTGTTTCTGTTCAAAGGCAGCCCAAGACATTTTGTCGTTTACGTCCTTTCTTTCTTGGTAAACTAAAGCCAACTAAGTTGGCAGAGGGATCTCTCTTCCACATGGGTCCTTCACCATACTTGAAGAAACTGTTATCCTTATACATTAATCATATACTAGAGCCCCCGTCCACTAACACTTTTCCGTTGCAATTGTCCCCTGAATCAGTTGATAGGGTAGTATTTTGGCCGCCGGTTAAAAAAGTTTTAAAGATAATTTTTTAAAAAATATTCTGATGTCTGCAAATGAAGCTGATGTTAGAAACATAAGCATTTGTTGTCTCACCTTCTCCCCTGTCAACCCTACCTATCTTGGCCTTAAGATTACAAGTTGCAGTCTGGGAACCTATGAACCTGGCTTGCATTTAACCTCCATTTGCTTTGGGATAGGAGTCAGTTTTGCCTTGAACTGCAAACTAATTGACTGCAATTTCACTACTAGCTGAGAAATATCCCCCCTACACACACCACCCCTACTGAATCTACCTTTCTAATCTGCTGTGCTTTTGTTTCCTCATGTAAAACCATTCTCATCCCCAGTGAGGTAATATCATTCCAGTAAAAGGAAAAAAAAAATCTATTTTTAGTAGATCCAGCATTCCTGCGGAGCAGTGGGGACACTTCAGTGGTTTGTTTATCTATTAAACGATTAGATTATTTCCTGCTTTGAAACAGTAGTGAATTCTTTGGAAAGTTTGCGGATCCTGGTTGCACTCTTCACCGGAACTGTTTTCATGAGAAATATTTGTTTAAGACTGCAGGGGAATCTTCAACTTGACACGTCCTCAGGCGTTCTACACATTCCAAAAGCATAACTCAGCCTGGCCCCCTGTGGATGCTTTCAGACTACAGTTCCCATGGGTCCCAGCCAGCATGGCCAATGATCAAGGGCTGACAGGAAGATACCAACTTGGGGGAAAGCCACTACAGCTTTCCAAGTGTATTCCCATTGTACAACCATCCTTATCCTCACAACCACACTTTGCTAACTGTGGAGCTGTGGACAGTTAGCCGTTGATGGGCCATCTTGCCTGCTTCCAGGGCCTGCAGAGTTTTGAACCATAATTTCCCCTGTAGACCTGGGAGAGGGATATCTTTTTTGAGAAAGCCTCAGAGGAACCAGGATGGGGGGAGCCCAGATGGGTAGAAGGAGGGCATTCAGAGAGAGTCCTTGGCAGAGAAAGCATGTGGAGACAGAGTTAAGTCCCAGGAAGTTGCCACAGAGGGTGGTGGAGTCTCCTTCTTTGGAGGTTTTTAAGCAGAGGCTGGATGGCCATCTGTCAGGAATCCTGTGATGGGGGTTCCTGCATGGCAGGGGGTTGGGCTAGATGGCCCCTGAGGTCTCTTCCAACTCTATGATTCTATGATTATTGAAGCTAAGCACTGATCTAAAGTCGAAATAGATTCCTTGGAATCCAAAGGCAATAAGAGGTAGAGCAGGGTGTCATCGGCATATGGGCAACACTTAACCCCAAAGCTCCAGATAATCTCCCCTAGTGGTTTCATATAAATGTAAAATAACATAGGAGATAGAACAGTACCCTGAGGGACCCCACAGGCCAGTGGTCGTGGTGTCAAACATGAATCCCCTAAAACCACTTTCTGCGTTCTTTCCTCCAGGAAGGATGAGCAACTCCTTGCTGCTTTCTATATGTAAGCATTTTATTTTAATTCTTATTAAAGAAGGGAGCATTCACACACGTGCACTTGAGACCTCCATCTATTGTGTAAAGAGGCTCCTGCAAGGGCCACTATCACCTGCCAATTTACCGTTACTTGTAAAGGATCGTTTACTTGACATAACTGTAACTTCTATCACCAATGTTGTTTATGCTCATTACCACAACCAATATCATTGGTGTTGCCACAGCTTTGTTATACAGTGGTACCTTGTATAAAGGAATTAATTTGTTCCAAATGTAATAATGTTAAGCAAATTTTCCTTTATACAAATTTCCCATAGGAATGCATTGGAAACGGAGTAATCCCTAATCGCGGCCATTTTTATGTTGTACGGATTCGCCCCATAGGCAATTTTGTTAAGCAAATTTCCCCTATCTCCAGAATTTTTTATATTGTACAGATTTTATGTTATGTAAACCATTTGTTATACTGGAAGAA
Source organism: Phrynocephalus guinanensis (assembly GCA_037367245.1). Taxonomy (NCBI): domain Eukaryota; kingdom Metazoa; phylum Chordata; class Lepidosauria; order Squamata; family Agamidae; genus Phrynocephalus; species Phrynocephalus guinanensis. The sequence goes on along the minus strand of CM074743.1, from coordinate 7,199,608 downwards.
TCCTCCAGAGTGCCCAGTAATGCTGCTTTGGTTGCTGTCATTCTTACCATTAATATGAGTAATTGGAGGAAACCTGTTCTGGATATAAAAATTGCACCAGGGAGACTTTTGAGAAGAAAAGCTTAATAATTTGTTTACTTTTTATGTCATTAAAAAGACTGCCTTTATTTCCTCCTTGATACAGACATTGTTTCCTCCAAAGGCACTGCTCAACATTCTTTTACATTAAGGGGAAAGAAAGTACGTCTGTTTATTTGTTTGCTTCGCATAAGCTCTCTTCCCAGTCCAATGAACACTTGTTCTGAACGATGATGTCCTATAAAGCTTTGTGTGTGGTCACATGCTTATTTTCCGTGTACATAAATGTCATCACCAACCTGGCCACTTTTACTATTTCATTCCCTTTGTTGTGGATCCTAGAGTTAACATTTAATATTCAATCGGACATATGCCTTGTGGCAAAGTGGTTAAAATGAGCCTTTGTAGCACAGTAGTTAAATGACTGTACTGTGCTGCAGCTATAAAATGTGCTCATGACCTGGGGTTCAGTCCCAGATAGCTGACTCATGGTTGACTCAGCCTTCTAGCCTTCCGAGTTTGATAAAACGAGTACCTGGCTCGCTGGGGGTGAGGTGGGGATGTGAGGCCTGCATAAATAAAATTGTAAACCGACCAGAGAGTGCTTTAAGCACTATGGGGGCGGTGTACTGTATAAGCAGAACACTTTGCTTTTTTGCTTTGCCTTATTAGAAAAAATAATTTCTAAATGAATTTAATGGAGCGTGCTCCCTGGCGAGTATTCAGTGGCTGTAGGCCAGTGGTTCTCAACCTGTGGGTCCCCAGACGTTCCTGGACTGCAACTCCTAGAAATCTTCATCACTAGCTGAGCTGGCCAGGATTTCTGGGAGTTGCAATCCAGGAACATCTGGGGACCCTCAGGTTGAGAACCACTGCTGTAGGCCAATTGGTGGACCTCTAAATGCCAATGGACTACTCCCATCTTCCCTAGCTCTTTGCTACTGTGGACTGAGGAATAGGAGCCGTGATCTAACAACTGAGGGGCTATAGGTCACTCCCTTATCTTGATATGGGACTATATTCTTAGATTATAAACTCCTGGGAGCCAACCCCCCCCTTCCTTTTACGCTTCTGAAACTTTGGGTACCAATTGCATTGTGTCAATAAATGAAAAGAACCAGCATGTTGAACTAAGGATATGAGCTCGGGAGGTATTACATCATCACCACCATCAGTATTTCTTCTTCTTCTTCCAGACAGTCCAGGGTGTTATGCGACCCCACATTTCAAACTCAGCAGCAGAATTTCAGCCTTGCCTGCCCCTCCCAGGAGCTCTGGCTCATTTTGAGAGACCACGAGCTACTGGAACACTCAAAGGATGCAATTGCCGTGACTATTTCCTGCACAGCCAAACCATGCAGTTAATGTGTAGACGAACTGGGGAATCTCTAGCAAGGCGGTGAGGATTGATTTAACGGATTGATTTATTGGCCTGACGTCAAGGAAAGTCTATCGAAAAATGGGCTTGGTCATCCTATTAAGGGATAAGCCCAGACATGTAAATGAACGCGTTTTCTAGGGAAATCATCCAACATTGCTCATCTCTCGGTATCCACTTTTACTTCCTTAGTGATTAAAGTGAAAGGAACGTTAGTCACTGCGTGAAAGAACCTTTGTTATGTCTCCAGGCTACCTAATAAGTAACTTTCATAAAGAGAGGGGAAGTTGAGAATGCCACAAAGAATAAATGCCTGTATCTACCCAAATTAATTTGCTGACTAGTATCTGTGTTTATTTATAGTTCAGCTCAGAGAGCAGGCGAGTTTGCTGTAACTGTATCTTCCAAACACGCATGTAACGTACAACTACACTTGCAAAAGTTGAAACACGTGGAAACCAGATCTGAATTATCAATTCATTTTCCCTCTTGTGATTTTTAAATTTGGTGTCTCTTTCCCACCCCCTTTTCCTAGTTACGGATGTCACTGGAATTTGAGAGTTTGGAGGGTGCAGTACTGAAAACTGTAAAAAATTTGCATTTCTAGTAAAAATTCCTTTTGGTATGTAGTTGAAGTGCAGAATAATTCAAAGGAGTTCATTAAATTCATTTAGAATTTACTCTGTAGAATTACTCTGCACTTCTACTACATAGCAAAAGGAATTTTTACTAGAAATTAAAAAATCTTTTTGAGTAGAATTACTTCAAGTTTCCCAGGTACTTCACTGCTTTCTCAGGAACTGGCACTTAATAATAAAAATGTTTCACTACTAGCAGTTGTGATCAGATCAACAGCAAGGTAATACCAAGCCGAATGCATGCCTTGCAACATGTAAAAAGAATGCTCAGCGGAGATATGGGTCTCTCTCTGAATTCTGAAGTGGGAAGGAATGATTGATTAGTGCTGGTTGGATTGACAATCACCTCAGCGCAGAAAGAGTCCCTCTCAGTCACTGAAAGTACAGGTGACCTGCATGGTTCTAAAAAGCCCAGCAAAAACATGCCTGGTAAATGCTTAGCATTGTTGCCATGTAACGTGTCACACTATCCTCCCCTCTCTTTTCCAAAAAATATCTTCCAGAATGAAACATTCAAAACCCTGTTTTAAAGTGTTCCAGAAAAAAAACAGAAGGGCTGAATTTGGATGCTAGAAAGGGGACCAATGTAAATTATTTTTTTAGTTGTCATTTTAGCTTTCCTTCTGCCCATACTCAGCAACATGAGAGGTTATTAGGGCATATAATACATTTCTGTCTTCCCACGGAAAACGTCCTGCAATTCTCCTGAGCTTCCCTGCTGAAACCTGTCAGGAAGATTTCCAGCCATTCTGCTAAAATGGCGGTGGCTGCATCCACTTTTCTACTGTCACAAAAGAAGACTCTTGATGGGATGCGTTAAACCTTGTTTATCTCCCTCCTTCTGGTTTCTTTAACTTTCAGTATCTCAAAAATCCAGGTCTTCTAAAGAAGCCCCATCTTCAGAGGAACGCCTTGCCTCCCTCAAAGATGAAACATGTTGTCCCGCCATGGCGACAAAGAACAATAGCAGAACACCCTCGGGCTTTTGGCAAAAGAGGAAACATCCAGAAATCCATCATGGGGAGTTGTTGCCACTCCAAACGGGGGAGGGGGGAGGGGGAGGGAATCCCCGCCTGTTGAATTTTGGCCTGTCCCATGATTGCTGAAAGCACAACAGGGTGGTGGTGGTGGTGGTGAGGATGAGGAACGAAAAGCCAACCACAAATTCTTCCCCCTACCCCCATCTGCAAAGTGGCTCCCTTGAGTGAGACGTGCTGAAATGTCCATCTTCACATGGCCAGAAGCCTTGGCCTCCACCGCTGGGGGCCTCACCGTCACTCTCTTGTATCTGGAACGGGACCAAACACGCCTGGCACCTTTCCCAGTGTCTTGTATGCCGCTCCTTTTTCTTTTAGCTTCTTTACTTTCCTCAGAAACAGTAACTTGATGCCGGGACGTGCTGAAAGGCCTGTAGCAGGCAGGTGGCATGAGGCTCAGCCCATGTTATTTTTCTTTTCCAAGTTTACAGCCCTCACTTTCTATGTCTGATGCCAAAGTTTTGTTTGCTTATTCCATGGCCTATTTTCGGTAATAATAAGAGAAACTGTGGGGCTGTCTCCCCAACCTTCTGTGATCCAGAAATGCACTTACATATATGCTCATGTTGGCATGCAGTGGTATACATAGAGAATCAAGATTATTCTTTCTTTCTTTCTTTCTTTCTTTCTTTCTTTCTTTCTTTCTTCTTTCTTTCTTCTTCTTCTTCTTCTTCTTCTTCTTCTTCTTCTTCTTCTTCTTCATTGGGGGGACAGCTGCTTCTCGACACCACCTGTGCCAATAACACACCCCATTGGAATGTGGAGATTAATGCCAGTGCCTTTCTTCCTTCTTCATGCCTGGCTCCCGTGAAGATGTTTTTTCCGTCTCTATCGACAGCAGCAGGATAAACTTCACCTGTGGAGTTTCTGCCAGTTGCATCACTATAGAACATACAGAAATGCTGCAGCAAGTAGAGGTTGAGAAGGAGCTACATTTTGGCAGTGTGGTATTCAGGCAGTGTTTCTTACAGATGAGTTATACAAGCCAAAGTAATACCTAAGTATCTGGGAGCAAAACAATGATATAGATGGACGCCTTTCCAAGTATAGCGGTACCTCAACTTACGAATTTAATCCGTTCCAAATGCATGTTCTTAAGTCGAACTACTCTTAAGTTGGGGTATCTATCTAAAATATTGAAAAAATAAGTTAAAAAAATAAAACAGAAAAACAATATTTGTAAGTTGAGCAGACCATATCTAAAATTTGTAAGGCGGCAGTTAAAACACCAACAGTCTTCCACTCTTAAATTTAATTGCTCTTAAGTCGAGCTGCTCTTAAGTCAGGGTACCACTCGGTACCTGGATCTTTTTGGGATTTCTGCTTGTTTTTCAGAGGGAAGGAACATTGCCTTACATTGATTTCGATATGCCAAGTTCTTGTAAAGTACTACTTTGATTGCAAGATTAGAAGATGAACACTTTCTGAAGGAGAAGCAAGTGCAAGATAAACATTCTGATGCTTTGAGAAAGCAGTGGGTTGTTGACGGGGAAGCTGAACAAAATAGGAGCCTGTTTTCTTTACAGAAAGAAAGAAAGAAAGAAAGAAAGAAAGAAAGAAAGAAAGAAAGAAAGAAAGAAAGAAAAGAAAGAAAGAAAGAAAGAAAGAGAAAATCAGCCCACCCTGGCCTTAAATGGCAGGATGGATAGAGATAGATCCACACACCCTTCTGATTTGCTTGCCCCACATCTGGGATCCTCCCTTCCTTTTCTTTATCTTAAACTCATGCATTAAAACCGGGCAGTGACATTTCCCATGGTTGCCTTAACAACCTTCTGTTTCTCTTCTTATCCCCTTCTCCCAATCTGCCCTAAACAACAACGTGGTGGCCCTAGCTGGCAGTTGCGGACTCTCTCTCTCTCTCTCTCTCTCTCTCTCTCTCTCTCTCTCTCTCTCTCTCTCTCTCTCTGTGTGTGTGTGTGTGTGTGTGTGTGTGTGTGTGTCTGTGTGTGTGTGTCTGTGTCTGTATCTGTGTTTGTGACTGTGAGTGGCTAATGCAACTGAAGAGATGGGTCCATGTACAGCATGGAATTAGGTCTCTATCCCCCCCCCCCCCAAGCTGGGCCCAATCCTGGAGAGGTGGACTCTACCACTGCTTCTCCTTAGCACTTGGTGGGGCCTGTCCTGGCATTATGAGACTGTCAAGAGATGGCATTGGTTACCTTTTCCTCTTGGGCTAGGCATCCCCGAAACCCTCAGGCAGCAGCGCCAGAGAGGGGGACTTGTAGTCCCCATAAGTAATTTTTCCAAGCTTGCCTTCAAAAGGGGATTGGACAGATTCCTAGAGGACCATGATTTTAACTGATTAGCCTGCCAATAATAATGCATTGTTTTATGTCACTTTAATATTATTTTTATTTTTATTTTTGTATTGTATTACTATTTTATGGTTTTATGGTATGAATTGTTTGAATTTGTTAATTGTTGTAAACCGCCCAGAGTGACCTCGCTGCCAGATGGATGGTATAAAAATCCAATAAATAAATAAATAAATAAATAAATAAATAAATAAAAGTCCATCACAGGTTACAAACCATGAGGGAGATGTGGAATCTCCAGGCTTAAAACCAGGGTACTTTAAGGGCTAGATGCAGGGGAGTGGTTGCAGGAGACAGAGATCTAGTCTTGTGCGCTCCTGGAGGCATTTGGTGTGGCCACTGTGAGGTACAGGAAGCTGGACTAGATGGGCCTTTGGCCTGATCCAGCATGGCTTTTCTTATATTCTTATGTTCTTATGCTTTGCCACTGGCCTTAGACTCTAGATTGCTTAGACCAGGCTTGTCCAAACTTCGGCCCTCCAGACGTTTTAGACCACAACTCCCACAATCCTTTGCCATTGGAAATACAGGCTTGGAATTCTGGGAGTTGTGGTCCAAAACATCTGGAGGGCTGAAGTTTGGGTATGCCTGGCTTAGACTGTGTGGGTTTGTTTGGTGGCTGCCCCCTCAAAATCCACCCCCCCCAATTTAATGGAACACAGTTTTGCTGGTTGAACCAGTAGTGCACTAGATACTTGGCAACCCTGTGTGATTAAGAAACGGAATACTCTCTGCCTCCTACAGTGTGTTCTTCTCACACAACCCTTTTCCTCCTCGTCTCCGTGCAGGAAACTGAAAGAATTTCGCAATCAGCCCCACCCCTTCTCACTTTCCCTGACATCCTTGCTCTCACCAACCACCACCACGCCACCCCATGTGAGTGTCTTCTAGGAGTCCAGGAAACGGGCAAGGTGCTGCCCCCGCTTCCCTCCTCAATCTTCCCTTGTTTTTTTGAAGCAGAAGATGGGGATAATACCCTGGCTGCCTATAAAGGACTGCTCCTGTGGGGCTCATGTGCCAGCCCCAAGCAGCAGGCTGCCAGGGCAAAGGAAGCCTGGGAGGGTGGGCAGCTATTGGTACCAAGAGCAAGAGCAGAACGGCCGGGAAGAGACTTCCAAGCATCCTCCACTTGGTGGCAGCAGAGGAAACAGGTTCTTGGACATCTTCCGCTTGGGAAGGCAACCACACAAAGTTCTGGGAAGGAGAAGTACCTCCATCGGTCAGCAGGGGGTGACAAAGAGAGAACTTGGCATTTCTACTGGGATTTACAACTGGTGTCCAACTTTACAGTGGAAGAACAATGTGCGTTTCTTTGGGTAAGTCTGTTCCAAAGCATGTGGCGCTTCACGTTTTTGGATGTGGTGGAAAGCTTTAGGGAATGTTACAATATATTCATGTCACATTTTACATGAAGATTATGGATGCATGCTGGCATTAGTTTCCTTTCATTGATTTCATTCTTGTAGCATAAGAATAGGTTATAACCTTATTTTAATAACCTAAGGATAGGTTATAAGAACAAGGAACCCATCAGCCTGATCTACTTCCAAGGGTTGTTGTCTCAGGCTGATGGGTGCTCTTGAGTTTCATGTCTTAGCTCCCCTTGTATCTGGCTTACCTCCACACTAGTACACTTGGTATGCCCCAGGCTGTATATTTGTGAGTTGTTATATGTGCTAACACTGAAGCGACATTGGGATTGTGTGCATCCCAAAGGCACAGCTTTCCTTCATGGGAGTAAAAGCAAAACAGTAAAAGAAATAAATAAAAACTTGCACCTGTTTAAAAGCTCTGCTAAATATGCTCATGCTCCATAGCAGCAGAGCCATTTCCCCCCCCGATTGGGCCAAGCTGGTTGTGCCCATGTGCAGCGGTCCATTGATAGGAAAGAGCTAGTTTATGAACAGGTGGGAAAGGTTGATCCGCTGCTGCATTGATGCTGGCCCTGGCAGGATGCTACTTGTGGCTCTTAAAACACACACACACACACACACACACACACACACACACACACACACACACACACACACACACACACACACACACACACACACACACACACACACACACACACACCAAATGCCCCTGCTTCATTTTGTGAGGTCAAGAAATATCAGCCTGATGGATTTCTCAAGAATCATGGGCAAATAATGGAAATAGCAGAAATGGAGAAACCAAGGCTGTTGTTACAGAGGACAGGATGTAGTAGGGACTTGATTCTGAGTATGTCCCGCATGCACTTTTGCATATTTGTTTTGTGGACAGTATAGCTGTCCATTGTGTATGTTCTACATTTTGAGCAGATTCTTGGTGTTAGGGAACTTCACTACAGGATCCCCATCCAGTTTTATAATATTCCAGATGGGGGAACCATGGCCTGATCCTGCAGGTCCTGCTTCCCCCTTGCTTTACGGGGCTTTTCTAGCATTCTAGCTGAGGGTTTGCCCTCTCTTGCTACTTCGCCATTCTATTTTATGTGTTGTTGTCTGTTCTGCTGTTTTAACTGTTTTTAATCTGGAAACCGCCCCGAGTTCCATTGTGGAAAAAGGAGCGGTATAAAAGTGTTCCAAATAATAATAATAATAATAATAATTCAAGTGAGGAACAGAAGCAGCACCCCCTGCTACCCTGTTCGTGGTCGCGTGGCTCAGCCCCAGATAAAAGAGTGGGGTGGGATGGGGGGTGAACATGGCAAGGAGATGGGGAGCAATGAGATTCTGGAGGAATCCTCCCCCAAAGCTGGAAGGGATGGTTGTTTTTTTAATCATTTATTTATTTATTTTCAGCTGGCAGCCTCTTGGTCACCTGGGTAGCCTTGATCCACATTGTTTCTCCTGAGTCTGGCTCTTATGTCAGTGACGCCATAATCCGGACCTACAACCTGGCCTGCCTCATGCAAGCCAACAGCACTGTCCTCCTGAACACCTATGTAAGAGTTCTGCCTTGGGGGAAAAGGGGGGACAGCCAATATTATAATGCCATTGTACAAAACAATAGTAAGGCTGCACCTGGAGTATTGTGTACAATTCTGGTCACCACATCTCAAAAAAGACATAGTGGAACTAGAAAAGGTGCAGAAGAGAGCGATTAAAATGATTACTGGGCTGGGACACCTCTCTTATGAGGAAAGGCTAAAACATTTGGGGCTCTTTAGTCTGGAAAAAGGCGCCTGAGGGGAGATATGAATGAGATGTACAAAATAATGCAGGGCATGAGTAAAGTGGATAAAGGGACACTCTTCTCCCTCTCACAACATACCAGAACTAGGGGACATCCACTCAAACTGAGGATTGGGAGAGTGAGAACAGACAAAATAAAATTTATTTACCCAGCGTGTTGTTAGCCCATGGAACTCCCTGCCACAGGAGGTGGTGATGGCATCTGGCCTGGATGCCTTCAAAAGGGGATCGGACAGATTCCTGAAGGAAAAGTCCTTCCCAGGTTACCAACCATGATGGCGATGTGTCATCTCCAGTCTTAAAACCAGGGTACTTCAAGGACCAGATGCAGGGGAGTGGTAGCAGGAGCCAGATATCTAGTCTGGTGCGCTCCCAGAGGCATTTGGCGGGGCCACTGTGAGAAACAGAAAGCTGGACTAGACAGGCCTTTGGCCTGATCCAGCATGGCTCTTCTTATGTTCTTATGTTCTCATGAGATAGAAAGGAGGGTTAGGGCATCTCATTTTATATTTTGCTCTGGTGGCTTTTCAATTGTGTTCTCAGAAACGGCGGGGTTTCTTGGAAACTCCTAGTGTCCCCTGTGTTCCATGAGAGATAGATTAGCTATCTTGGGCAGGAAAAAACTTTTCTGTTTTTCAAAAATTTTCCTTGTTTGCTAGATTAGCACCCTGCCTGAACCGAGGGCTGAACTATGTACAGTATTAGAGAGAGCACATCATTGAAAGCTGAAATTTCAGAGATATGTTTTCGGCAGGCCTTCTTAAGGCATCGTGTTTCCAAAGGCGTTGTATGTTTAGTTCTTGATGGCCAAACTCCCTCTTCCAAATGATTTATTTATTTGTTTATTTATAAATTTTTATACCGCCCGTCTTCTCAAGGGAACTCCGGATGGTTAACAACAACAATAAAAACAAAAGTCAAATAAACAAAGCAACAAGACCAGCAAAAGAAATAGAATACTCAGCAAGATGGCGGAACAGAGTAGCCAAAAAAGCCTGTGTGTGTGTGTGTGTGTGTGTGTGTGTGTGTGTGTGTGTGTGTGTGTGTGTGTGTTGTGTTGTTACAGTCGTGACGTCTCTTTGTGACTCCATATCCATGGAGCTTTCAAAAGCCTAAAGGTCGCCAAATGCCTCTCAAAAAACCAATGTCTTTAAAGCTTTTTTGAAGGCAGGCAGCGACTGTGCAAGGTGCAACTCACTTGGCAGATGGTTTTAAAGCCACAGAGAAGGCCCGGTTTCGAGTTACCAATTTCCTGGCCTCCCTGGGTGTGGCCACCTGAAGTGCGAGTGCCTGCGACATTCTGGTGGGTCGGGCCTCAGCTGACCTCTGGAAGATGTGCTCCACTAGGTATTCAGGTCCCATGCCATGGAGGCTTTTGTAAATCAAAACCATTACCTTGAACCTTATTCGGAACTCAACAGGCAACCAACGCAAGCGAGCCAGAACTCGGATGATGCGATCATATGAGTTGTTTGCAATGTACTGTTTGACTACGTATGAAATAACCTGGCTCTGTGCCCTTTGGCCTAAGGATGGATGTCTCAAGGATTTGCTGAAGGCAATTTAGAAAGAAATACTGCTTTATATTACAGTGGACCCTTGTATAAAAAACAGCTTGTATAACATAAATTGTGTACAACATAAAAAATTCCGGAGATAGGGGAAATTTGATTAACATAATTGCCTGTGGGGAGAATCCGTACAACATAAAAATGGGATTACTCTATTTTCAATGCATTCCTATTGGAATTTGTATAAAGGAAAATTTGCTTAACATAATTTCATTTGGAACGAATTAATTCCTTTATACAAGGTACCACTGTATTGTAAAAATTGTCTTTAAAAAAAAAGCACTTCACATTCTCTCCCTTCCCCTGCAACAACCCAGATGTTGGCAGATTTTATAGATCCTGCAGATGAGGTTTTTCGCATGTATTTCCTCGATCCTCGGGTATTTCCCTCTGGCTCCTCTGGAGCCAATTCGTATTGCCAAAAGAAAAAAAAGTGTGGAGGTTTTGCCCACAAACTTCACAACAGGTGCTTCTTAACTTAGCAAGACGACTGAAGGAAAGGAGAAACACACACCCCCGTCCCCGAAGCTGCCATCGGCTTCTGTGTCTTTATGCAGCTCCTACAGACAGTGTGGCAAGATGCCCAAGTATTTATTTCCCTTGCCCGGCTTTCAGCAACTTGCCCGGGCAAAAGATGCCAGCTTTCATGAGGTCATCACGACCCCAGAGCCTGGGCACACACCTCAGCTGCCAGTAACATCACTTTAGAGGAACTATGGTTGACTGGACCGGGAAATAATAAGAGGGTGTTTGTTTTTGGCCCCCTGTCCCGGACAAATTCCAAAGAAATGAAAGTGTCGGGGACTGGTGGGTGGATGCCATTACTCAGGAGTATCGAGAGATGACATGGCAAGATGATATATTTTATAGCACTCCTCTCTCTGTCGTGCTTAACTCCTTGGAAATCTTTTCTCACTTAAGCTCAGGGTGAAAAGTTGTCCTGTTAGTTTCCCTAGTAGGGTTCTTGTGCCTGGGGGAGAAGTTCAACAGGTATAGCTTTCGCCAACATGGAGTTTTTGCCAAGGCATGATGGAGGCCCAGGGTGAATCCAGTGGGGAAAGATGCCATTTCAAAATATTAATTTCAGGGGTGGGCTTCTTTGGTGGGTCCTAGAACCTCTCCTGGATTCATTGTGGGCCCCACAAGTGCCCAAATTAGAAGTGTGTGTTTTGGTTTGAAAGGAGCTTCACATTTTGTGAAGACTTTCCAGGAATCATTTCTTTACTGGGGGAAAATTGGGCAATGAGAGGCTTAAGAACAAAAGAACATAAGAAGAGCCATGCTGGATCAGGCCAAAGGCCCATCTAGTCCAGCTTCCTGTATCTCACAGTGGCCCCACCAGATGCGTCTGGCAGCGCATGAGACGAGATATCTCTCTCCTGATATCACTCCCCTGCATCTGGCCCTTGAAGTTCCCTGGTTTTAAGCCTGGAGATGACACATCTCCATCATGGTTTGTAACCTGGGATGGACTTGTCCTCCAGGAATCTGTCCAATCCCCTTTTGAAGGCATCCAGGCCAGATGCCATCACCGCCTCCTGGCAGGGAGTTCCACAAACAACACGCTGGGTAAAATATATATATTTTCTTTTGTCTCTTCTCACTCTCCCAACCCACAGTTTGAGTGGATGTCCCCTAGTTCTGGTATTTTGTGAGAGGGAGAAGAGCGTCCTTCTATCCACTTTACTCATGCCCTGCATTATTTTGTACGCCAGGCTTCTGGCGGCTGAGCAGGGCACATACAGCCCACAGAGGCCTAGTTACACATGTCATACATCAGCACCCCATCTTCCATCCATTACAGAACTAAAGTTGGCCTAGGGGGCGTTTCAGTGCTCCCTCCCACTCAAACCCTACTACCACAGCAACAGCTGCTTCTTCGGCAAAGGGGCTGGTCTGCCTGCTCTTGGTTTTATGCTTTGGGCCAAGATTTTTATCATCAAAGAGCATGCTGAAGTTCAGAACACTGTACCTGTACCTATATCAGCCCCATACTGTTTCCAATTTTGATTCCTTTGCCTCAGCAAGTCAGACCTCAGCATTTCAGAACCACTGAGCAGCATGCATCATTCTGTTTCCTTGTTCCTTTCCTCACTGTCAGTCAGCATTTGAACACTCAGCATGCTCATTTGCACTCTGATCCTTTGCAAGACAGCCCTTCCTTTGGAGGTTAACTTCACACTCCACCCCATTTTGCATACTTTTGCGTCCGTCCGCCCACCCCCCCGCCCCAGATCCTTCTGTCTTGTGCATGGAGGGTACAATTTGGGCTTCATAATGACAAGACTAGGGTTGAATCTTTGTATTTCTGATATTTATATTCCTCCCCACCCAACCAGCATCTTGTATGCCCAAGAGTATTCCAGAATTCTTGACAATCCTGGTTTACTAAGGACCCAGCTGCCTGCCAGTCCATACAGTCTATTTCCTTGCACTTGGCCTTTCAAGAGCAAAATACATGCGAGAAGCAATGAAAAATATGGGTCCAATCCAAAGGATAGTCTAGCACAGGCATGTCCAAAGTCAGGCCCGGGGGCCAAATGCAGCCCGTTTTCAAATTTTGAGTGGCCCGCAGTCTCTTCTCCCCACCAGCTCAGCATGTCATGCATCCCCGCCAACTGGTTCCTCCCCATACCAGATATGAGACATCAGTTTGTGGTTTTATGGTTTGCCTGCTGTCCCTGCCTCTGTCCACCCCCTAGCCACATGCCCGGCCTACCCTCCCCTGGTGCCGTTGCTGCAGCATCCTCCCCGCCTCCTTACATGTTATAGAGATTTGTCCAAAGTCCGGCCTGTGGGCCACAAGGGCTGAATGGTTGGCCCACACACAATTTCACCTCACCAAATCTGTCCCTCCTTGCAAAAAGTTTGGACACCCCTGCTCTAGCATGTTTGTTTTTAAGAACTGCTCCCTCAAGTGGTAAGAGTTCGTCACAGAACACACTTTTCCTCACTTATGCATCTTCATTTTAGTGCGCGTTTGTTTTGGGATGGGTTATTGAACGGTATATATGGATTTGCTTTGCAAATTGATTGCTGAGGCACATATGTTTGAGGAAACCCTTTTTTTTGGCAAGAGGGGAAACAGGTTAATTATAGGGAATACACCTTCCCCATAATGTGTAACTTGAACCAAAATGTGTAGTTGAAAATGGGATTCCTGTTGATCTTTTAGAGGCCAGCGAGCAGCAAGAGGGTAGCGGAGTAACAGTAGTACAATATTTCTCTCTAAGCATTTGTGGAGATTGGGTTTAAAATGAGATGGATGACCTCTGTGTGAACCATTCCAGAGAGAGAAAGAATTGTGCATTTGTAAACCAGAGCTCAGTTCCATGAAACAAGTTCCCAAGTTTGAGGGGTATCTTGTCTCCAGTCAATGATCAGTGATAGCAGCAGCAGAAGCTTGCTGATCTGAGGTCAATCACATCCAGATTAAAGCTGGAAGTTCTCTGGTTGAAGATATGTCGGAGAGTTAATTCTCGTTTCTTGTCAGAGCTTTCATCCCATTTATATAACGTGTGCCTCTCTTTCTCTCCATTCCAGCTTAGCCACCAAGGGGGGCCATTTAGTGACCCTGGCTTCTTTGCGACTCAACAACTGCAATATAATGGTGTGCCAACTATTGCAATCGATTTCCTGGAGTGGCGGACCATGGCGGACCTTGAACGCCTGAACCAGAACTATAGGGCTTATAGCGCCTTCTCTGTGCTTCTGCAACTGATTAGAGATGACCTTTTAGGGATCAACCCCCAAGAAACTGAACTGCTAGAGATGTTGAGGGTCACCCGGGTGCAGATCCAGGGACTACTCAGCAACCTGACGTCCATCATGTCTTCCTTGGGTGCTCCACCGACGACCCTATCAGACCTGCCCATACTGGAGGTTTTGGAAGCTGACACTTTCAAGAAGAAACTTTGGGCATCCTTGGTGTGTTACAGGTACAAGCAGTGGGTGAGCCGGACTGTACGAGACTTCTCTCTTCTTCGGGACAAACATACAAGTTAAGGACTACTCAAGGAGTTGAAGGCAGAGGGTGACTTTTGCATCAGCTCCTTATGGCAGACTTCTCAGGGAAATTAGGCTGAGAACAAAACAGACACCCACAATCATGTGTAGGATGGCAGGCCCATTCTCCTTGTGGAGTCTTTTCATTAAGTTAACACAGATCTATCGATGCTACTCCAGAGCTGAGCTGTCAAAAATGTGCTGCAGGGTTTTAGTACGAACTGGCTTTGCACAATGTTTATTGGCTGCTTCTCCTGGCGGTGAATGGCACTGATTGGTCACAATCATCTGTCAAATGACCAAGATTGGCTCCCAAAACCCCAAACAGGTTTGCCTATAAACAAAGGAACTTCCTTTTAAAATATTCATAAGGCCAAATATATGCCAATATATGAATAAAGCAAAGGTTTATGTGGCAATTAAAGTCACTCTGTTTGAAAAGGGTGATGGCCTACCTGATGAATCAGGAGGGAGGGATAAGTCTGACAGCTGAGTTGGAATTTGCTTTGCTGGCATTAATGATATGAAAAACCTCTCCGTCTTGGTTTAATTCAGTTTGTTCTTGTCTGCCTTTTGTTCTCATCTTGGTTTTATTTCCTTTTCTTCTCAATCTGAAATGTATGTCATCTTTCTTTCTTTCTTTCTTTCTTTAAAAAATTTCCTCACACCCGCTTTTATTTAAACATTTTGCCAAATTTATGCATTTTTCCCCATGGCATTTTTGCACTTCTCGTTTTAAAATGTGCAGATAGGTTCTACATGCACTTTTTTGTCAGCCTGGCAACATCTGTTGTGCGAATTCTTGAGGTGAAGGCACCTCTTCTCTCAACAAGAATGGAAACACAAATTATGCTGAAAAACCATGGTGAGCCATGATGTTCATCCCTTGGAGCAAACCCATAGAAAATTCTGTGGTACATTAAAAGCAAAAAAATGTTCACGTCCCACAGGTCATTTCATCACAGGGCCTGCTAGGTGTTAAGGTGCTATAAAACTCACATTTTTTTACTTTCCTCATGAAAGGAATCCAGTGTGGATCTTTTCAGTCCCTAGCTGGCGTACACACACTTCTTGCTTTGGTAGCAACACTCTACTGAAGGATTTTATTCTCTTATTATCCAGAAGACGGAAGAAAGCAAGGCCACCATCTTGTTTTCTAACCGCTTGCTCCTTTTCTCCTCTCCCCAAACCTTAGCACCGGTAGCAGAGGCCACCATAATTTTAAGAAATGGTCCTTAGATTTGTTTGTTTCTCCTCTCCTTTTCAATCCTATTTCCTTTTGTGTCATATCTTTTTTTAAATTTATTTTTTCCCCATACGATTTCTATACCGCCCAACTTAGTGAAAGCTCCTTACTCTGCACGGTTTTCATAAAAATATAAAAATGCAAGAATGTTAACCCCCGTAACACTCTCATCCCTACCCCACAACAAATACAGTCAGAATACAAACACACCATCTTTCAGACTGTAAACTACAGGGCATAGACCACTGTACCGATCTTTTTAAGCAGCTCTGGGAGCCTTTATTATTGCTGCTGTTGCTGTGAGCAGCAGGATAAAATGCTACAAATGATGATGATGATGATGATGATGATGATGATGATGATGATGATGATGATGATGATGATGATGATTTATGAGGCGGATATGTTTACATGCATTATTTATAGACTATATAAGGTGGGACTGTAACTTATTCATTATAGCTAATGTTGTGCAGTGCTCCAGAGTTTTTGGAATCTTTCAGAAGAACTGAAAAAGAAAAAGAAAATCTCCCAGCAAGAGAACAGAAACAAAGCAATAATATAGATGTGAAAATAAAGGTAATAATAAATTGTTAAATTGATGCCTGCCTATCACTGGTAGAAGTCGCCTAGCGGAACCAACTATTTTCTGTGGATGCAACTCACATGGAGGGAAAATGTGATTACCAGCTCTGTGCTTAAGTGTTCAACAAGGGCGGTTACTTCACGTCTGTTTTGTCTCCGTTAGTGTTGCGCTTAGGAGAGGTATAAAAAAATGTTACTTCACGTCCGTCGCGCAACTACTGAAATTTGTCTCAGCCACGACCCCGGAACAGGTGCTAAGCGTGACAATCCTGTACCTGGTGCTGGGATAGCCTTTTCCCTTGTCACTCTTTGTTCCCGCTTTCTGTTCTGAGACAAGACACCGTGTAGTAACGACTGTCATACAGCAAAACATTCATTTCTCTCAGATAACTGTGTCTGGGTTTTCCAGAAGCGAGATATCAAAAAATAATTATTAACACCCCCCCCCCAAAAGGAAAAAGGAAGCCAGACAATTTCAGTGTTTGTCACGGTACAAGACCGTGAGGTAACACTTGTCACGAGACAAGTTATCACGACCATGGGAACACTGAAACAGGAACAAAATCATGTGATCGTGACCAGTGTTGTCACAGTACAAAACTAGTCGCGGAACAAAGAAGAATGTGAAGTAACTGAGATACAATAAGGTTTAGGTTACACCTGAGTCCTTTTCTCTGTCTTTTCCTTCTAACCTCCCCTAGCCCCCAAAAACCTTTTTTTTCTGCCTTTACCATCCCCTTCTCTCTCAGACAGCCCTTTCCTGCTTTCTCTGCAAATTATTATCTGCCTCGTGGCTCAGTGGTTAAACCGCAGTATTGTAGCCAAAGCTCTGCTCACAACCTGGGTTCAAAGCCAGTTTGAGATTTACTCAGCTTCTTAGCCTTCCAAGGTCAGGGAACTGAGTAACTAGCCTGCTGGGGGTGGGGGTGGGGGCAACGTGTTGCCTTTATAACTAAATTGTAAACTGCCCGGAGAACGCTTTAAGTGGTATGGGGTGGTACATAAGCAGCACACTTTTTTGCATCTATCATTGCCTCTCTCTTTCAACTGCCCCTTTCTCCATGGGCCTCTATCACATGACCGCTAAATGCGGATGATAATAAAATGCACACTTTTTACGAGAGTGATCACGTGACATAAGATGCGCATTACCACCCCCGCGGTAGCATTTTTTTTGAACCTCTTTTTTGTGTCTCCATTTGCCAAATGCATTTTGAAAAGCTGTTTGCTGCAAAACTGGTGAAACTAGAAGAAGATGCGATTTTGGAGTTCCCACGACCTTTGGTCGCATCAAACTGCACATCAGCAAGCGAAGTCATTTGATCAAACCCCTAGCGATAGTGCAGGAAGTTGCGCTTGAGATGCGCTTCAGGGGGCATGGTCGAGAGGGGTGTTCAGAAGATGCAGCTGGT
This sequence comes from Phrynocephalus guinanensis, assembly GCA_037367245.1. NCBI lineage: Eukaryota > Metazoa > Chordata > Lepidosauria > Squamata > Agamidae > Phrynocephalus > Phrynocephalus guinanensis. The sequence continues at coordinate 7,182,161 of CM074743.1, read as the reverse complement.
CGTGGGGGCACGATCTTTAGATGTGAGTTCAGTAAAAGAAAAAGGCGCATTTTCTCCTCATCTGCCTTCTCTTTTTTCTCCATTTGCACCACCCATCTCCTTTCCTCCCTCACTACTGTCTCCTCTCCCACCTTCATGTCTCCATCATGTTACCTCCTCTTCTCATTCCCACCCTTCCATCCTGGCATAACCTATCTCTTTCCCCACTCTCTTCCTATCATCCACCTCTCTGGTAGGCACAGAGGTGAGCTTCTGCCATGCACCTAAGCTCAACGCTGGCTCTGAACTGAAAACTGATGGAGATGGGATTTCTCTACTTTTTGAAGGAATTAAGCTTGGCCTGCCCAGGCAGTTCAAGACCCCCCTCCCCATTCCCTCTTTTTCAGTGCTGTATGTTATTTTTAGAAAACACACCCCCTTTTAAAAATGCGTTTAAAATAGTATATTTTGATGCATGTGTTTCTGGCAGGATTTCTTTAGGAGAATAATAGATTTTTGTATATGATATTTTATTTTGTATAATAAAATTCACATATCTGAAATAAAACATGTTTGTTTTGTTTGTCTTGGAAAACACAGTAACATAGGGCCTTTTCACACGACCCCTAAGATCCGCTGGTCCCTTAAATTCGGACCAGAGATCTTGGGGGTTCGTTTCTGTTCCTGCGTCCCCACCCCTCAGCACTTCCTGCTCCTGTCGGCGTGAGGGGAGGGAGGGAAAAAAAGGACAAAAGAAGCCTTTACTAACCTGCCGGTGCCGGTTGAAGTTGCCACGAGCCCCGTTACTTCCTGGTTCCTTCTCAAGGGGCTCTTAAAGGGGCAGGAGGCAAAAAACAACAACAGACAAGCGAGGAGAGCTCGTGGGGAAACAATTTTAAGCTCCGGAGCTGGGAGCCATTTGCGGCGGAGTTTAGGGGTCATGTACAAAGGGCCTTATTCCAGTACCCTTTCTAATACTGTATCTCTGAGTAGGTTTCAGGGAAGGACGGAAATGATGGAAGGAAGCTAGGGGTCCTGGGGTTTGCCCCCTACCCTACTGGATTTGAAATTGTTGCATATGTTCTCTAAGCATATGGTTGTCTTCAGTTTTGCTCTTTCTCCTCTTCTATGCAATCTATATTTCAAGCTTTTCCACTGTCCCCCACTCCCACCCCACCCCTCAAACCAAGACTTGGCCACTGCTGTCCCCTCCTGGATCATGGGAGGTATCGTAGGAACCCTCTCTTCATCCACCACCATTGCAGATGCAACAGAAAAGTGATTCTTCCTTGAAATGGATTGCATCAGCGGTTGCCAAGCAACCGTCAAATCCCTTATCCCAAACACAGACTTGAGAGGACTTTTCCCAGAAAGGCCTGAAGACTACATTTAGAACCAGTTGCATTTTCCCACTCTCTTTACGCAACAAGACAATTATTTGGCCTGCTGCAGGAACTGTACTGTATATTTATGAATTTATTCAGCCACAGGTGGTTAAGCCAGGAGTATCATGTTCTGTTCCTTCAGAACTATTTGCTAATGTATTTGCCCATCTGATATATATGTGCCAGGCATGGCAATAAATACAACTGGACCCTCGTATAACAAATGGTTTATATAACATAAAATCTGTACAACATAAAACATTCTGGAGATAGGAGAAATTTGCTTAACAAAATCGTCTATGGGGCGAATCCGTACAACATAAAAATGGTCGCGATGAGGGATTATTCTGTTTTCAATTCATTCCTATGGCTAATTTGTATAAAGGAAATTTTGCTTAACATAATTTCGTTTGGAACGAATTAATTCCTTTATACAAGGTACCACGGTACTATATGTTGCTGTGCTACAATGCAGACCACCTTTGTCCCCTTATACAAGAATGGAGGCAACTTTTAATGTTTCTTCCTTATTCAGATAAATGAAACTGAATGAGCAGGTTGTTATATTTTGGGTTCACCACTTCTCGGTCAGTGTGGTTTCATACGGATGTCCTTCATAACGTGTACTGGACAGTATTTTAATGTTTTTAGTTGTTTTTAGTTGTTTATTTTAATTGCTGAATTGTAAACAGCCCAGATACTTTTGGATAGTGGGCCACATATAAGCTGTATCACTAAATAAATAAATAAGTTGGCACACTCCTTCTTCACCTTTCGTTTGAAGGCTTGTCACTCAAGAATGTGATTGCTTTTGGAGAAAGCTTCACTTCCTCCCCTCCCTTGATCTTTGACTGGTAGCATTTCACAATGAAAAATCAGTTTTCACTTTATTTTTTCAAGAGCCTTGGTTATCTCTGGTTTTATTCATTTCCTGATCTGACCACTTCCTTCATCCTTCTAAGTTGTGTACATTCAAGGAATGTCCACTGGAGTGAATGGAAACAAAATAGATGTATTCTAGTTGGCCTTGGTGGTTGTGACAAACACACACAGGTATGCAAAGTCACCCACATATGCATACCATCCTGTATCAGCCTTTCTGAAAGGAAAGGAGGAGGATTTTTTTGTTTTGTTTTTGCTCTTATTGGCATTACAGATTGTGCCACCACCACCCCACCAAGGTTGAGTACTTGGGTCTGAACGTGAAGAAATACAGCAGTGTTCAAATGAGAAAGATTGGCTTGAATCAACCCTTCTGGTGCAGTGGTAATTAGACTGAGCTGACAGCCATGGGTGCAAAAATTCATCAAAGTCCTTATCAACTCCAAGTTTCCAGATTCTACCCCCCCTAAAAATAAATATCATTGAGTTTTAAAATACATGCGGGAAGGATTTGTCATTTACAAATTTAAAAACAGGGGCTTCTAGAACAAGAAGTCTTATGGTACATTCAGTATATTTGTAGCATATAATGAAATTTGTTATAGCATAAACTTCTAGGGAGTACATCTCCTCTTCAAGTGATCCAAGATCTCTGGTACAGGGATGATGCAAAAACCGTGGTGTGGGTTCAGTGACACAACCAGAGGGTACTGAGTAAAGAAGTAAGCTATGGGCAAATAAAAATTTAATTTTTTTTCCTGGGAATTGGCCTAAAGTCAAAAACTTCCAGAAGCCATCTACATTCCCAGGTGTTCCATGGTCATACATACTTCAGGCTCACAGAGGGAACAGGTAGCATCTGATCGAGATAGATAAAGTCAATTAAAGAGAGAGATAGAGTCAAGTCCCATCAGGCAAGGCAAGTCTGGGTTTTTTCCTACCCTATGAGCAAATGAAAACAGAACCTTGGAGAGCTCCAAAGGAGCCATGTTGGCTATTTCGGCTACAGGCGATATCTTTATAGGCCACTAATGCAAAATGAAAAAGTATTGCAAGCTTTCGAGTGCAACACACTCTTCTTCAAAGCAAGTCCCAAAAGTTCAAGCATGGCAAAAGATGTGCTTTGCCAGGAGGTTCTTCTTAAAGTTCTTGGCTAGATGATGTACGCCAGGCAAGAGGCAGGAAGCTGGAGGGCATTTGCTTAAGCATTGGGTTTCACATCCCATTCTTCAAACAAAGGAACGTGGATCATAGACTACCACCACCACCACTCACTCACCCCCTCATCTCCATTTGGCTTTACCAAGACATTCAAGTCCTTGTTGACCAGGGTGTTGGGGGGTTGGATGGCTATTCTATCTAGGGGAGAATGTTGTCTTAGCAAGAAGATACATCCAACTGAAGCATTAGGTAGGCTGGCATCACTTGTAATGCCACCAGATCAGCTGTCCTTTTATCCCGCCCATCAGAGGACCTCACCGGATTGCTAACGGGGTCTTAGGTAATTCTGCAGACTTCTGAGAGGCTAGAGAGATAAAGAGTCTGCCAATATTTTTCTTGAGTCAGAGGAAAGGAGTGGAACTCTGTCTAAAAACCCTGAGCATATTAACTCACAGACTTTCTTCTAAGGAAAAAGTTTAAGCCTATTCCTCAGCAGAGTGATGTCTGTGAAGATTCTCAGTCATCCAGGTGAGGTTATCCAGAAGCTGAGTCATGGCAACAGGACTTCTTTTCTTGTGAGATCAAAATGTTTCACTACTCATCCAGGTACTGTAGCTTCATCAGTCTAAAAGGAAAGTTGGTGTGAGGCCTCCAATTTTGTAGTTCACCTTGGTTTCATGCCACCCTGGTCTGAATAGGCTCGTTAGGTGGACAGTGGCCTAAATAATCTTGTTAGGTGGATGATGGCCTGAATAGGCTCATCAGCAGAGCAGTCTGCTGCACATGGAAAGGTCTGAGGGTCAGGGATTATAATGCCAGCTACATCAGGACACCAGTGCTAAGCCTTCATCTTTGATACCCTGCTTTTCAGCCAAAGTCTCTCCCTGCAGACCACTGGGTTTGTAGGTTCCTTGCACACACAATATTTTCTATGCAGCCTTCAAACTAAGTCTTTCTCCGCCCCATTCAGTTAGCCACCACAGCTGTATTCTTTCAAACTGGTTTTGTGTGTGCTTGTGATAATCTCTGGGATCAAAGATTCACAAAACGTGAGGCACACCAACTATTCTGCATCTGTGGAGCAGAATCTCCATAAATGCAGAGACACTTTGTTGAAAGCTGGCCAATATATGCGAAAACTTCTTTCCTGGAGATTTGGTGTTAAAAAAAACCAGCAACCCTGTGAACTTCTTTTATACCTTCTTTCTTCCAACAACCAGGTTTATGCAAGATCAGGAGGTACTCTGAATTCAGTATTGCCTTGTACAGTTTAAACGCTGTGTCATCTCCTGGGTTGCACTGGATTGCTGGATCTCATCCAAGATTTTCAGATGATGTCAAGGGCATTTTAAACAAAACAAACACAGTCCCCACCAGAGCTATGACTGAATGTCATTTGCCAAAATAGGAAGAATATGTCTGCATGCATCCTGTAGATTTGGAAAGAATGTCACTTTTATTCCGCTTCAAGGATAAGTGATTTTTATAATGACTGCTTGTGTCAGTCCCCTCGCCATCAATCGCTGAGCAGGGATTTAAACCCAGAGCATTGGAATGCTAGTCCACTCTTATCTAATACACTCCTGGGTAATTTTATTTTAAAAGCCCCCCCAAAAAAGAAATTTTGTAGTCACAAAATTTTATTATTTCTTATTATTATGAGGCAGAGCTATTGTTATTCCTCCTGCTACAAAGGGAGGCACAATCATGTGATGGACCTCTTTGCAGAAATTCGTTCCATCCAAACGTACAAAAATATATGCACCACACATTTCTGCAATATTGGTCTCTCTTTTTTTCTTTCCTTGATGTGCTTTCGAGGGATTTAAAAGCTGACTGTAAGTGCAATGCTTCACAGTATTCTGGCCTTGCAATGGAATACAGTACTCTTCATGTCTCCCTGAATTCCAAAGTACAAAGTGCGCTGCTGATAAAACTCATTTATTCTGGCTACCACTAAGAGTGCAGCCCAAGGTCAAAGCTACACCAGCTGCTGTGGATCTGGAATGGGCAGAAGACTCTTGGGCTAGCATTGCCTCCTTCCTTCTGCTGGCTAGCCTCTGATCTGCCAACAAAGCTGGTGCCAAATTTAGGCAGAGGTAAGGTGAGCCCTAAATTAATCCCAACATCCCTAGTTTTGGATGCAGTATGGCCTCAGTTGTCTTTCAGCTACTTTGGCCATCTGAGATTGGTGGGACTGTGCCCTCCATCATAAGTTGAGATCGGTCTAGGACAGTGCTAGCGAATCTATGGCACGGGTAACCAAAGGTGGCACATGGAGCCCCTTTCTGTGGGCATGTGACATCGCCCATTCACAGTCACATTTTGAACCTTTCTGGATCCCCAGAGAGCATAACTCAGCGCCTACTTGTGGGCAAATCTTCCGAATTGAAGGAATATGCCCTTAATATGTGGGAGGAGAGCCAGACATACTACCTATACATGGGCATAACTTTAGACTGTGCTGGTCCTAGGCAGTGCTTCTACAGTAGAATAGGTATCTGCCACTTGATTCCTTGGGGCAAAATCTACCCTCTCAAAGGCTTTTATCCTTCGACTAACCCATCTTAGGGATGGAGGGGGCCTTTGCAAGTAGGCAAAGAGGTTATTTAAGAAAGAAAATAAGGTATGTACTGAATGGAGGAAGTGTGCCCGTTCCCCTTTCTTAGTCAATGAGCTGCCCATGCTTGGACCAATCAGTCCCTCTCAGTCTGACCTCCCTTGCAGGGTTGTTATGACGATGACATGGAAGGAGGAGAGTCATAACCCTAAAACTGAATGTCACTTCATTTATGTGAAATTCATAGCTAGTTTTAAAAGTGGCTACGGATGTCACTTATAAATAACAGATACACGTGGCATTTAGGAGTCCACTGCAGGGGGTAGGAAAAGGAGTAGATTTATAAGCACACAATGTCTGGCTCCTGGGCTATTCCTAAAATGAGCAGCTGGGAAAGCACCTCAGTCATGTACTGGCGGCCTCATCTTCTCTTCTTCCTCTTGCCATCTGTGCCAACGTTGATCTGCATAGATTAGACCTGTAATGCTTCACCTCCAGTCCCTGCAGAATTGGAAGCCATTGTTCCTTGGGACGCAACTAACCAGCAAACCTTCCTGCAAGCCAGCTCCACACCCCTGAACTTCTGAATCAGGGAGAGATGAGTAAACAAATGGGATGCAGCTGGAATTCCTTGCTTTCAGGGGCTTGTTTGCCTCAACAACAATTCAAACTTTTTTACAGGGCAGTGTAGCAGAAGGAGGGCAATAAGCTCGTAAAAAGCACCACATCTTGCTATAAATAATTTTATTAATAATAATCATACTTTTGCAGCTATATATAAATCCATATATCTTATAATATTAAAATAAAAACAAAGCTGGTAGCAGCAACTAAAAGTATCTAGGGCAGGAACGTGTGCCCTAAGAGAAATCTCAACGCCAGTGTCAAAGGAACAGAGGCTGGAAAGAAGAGGGAAAGGATGAGAGACCCTTCACCCCATAATGGAATGGAGGGACATGCAGTGGTTTTGTGAGGGCCAACAAGGTTGTTATAGGCTAGGAAAGTCCATAAGCCTGTATTGGGAAGAACAGCAACCCATGTATTCGCTCGATATCATCAGCAGATTCATTCAGCCGTTCTAAAACGGAGGAACAATTGCTTCAGTGTTGAGTAGAGAAGAGTTTCATTTCCTTCAGAAGACTAAAACATGGCCATGCTGTTCTGACAGACTGAAACCAGATAACTTGGCAGGCTTGGTCTGTTCTTCCTCTTAGAAGCCAAAACCCAATTCCTGTTCCACACTAGCCTGTCTTCAAGAAGACAAATGATTTTTTCCCAGGTTTTTAAAAATACGTTTGTAGGATACAGAAGCCCTCATAAAAAGGCTGCTGTGGGAGTGGGGTGAGCATGCATTCCAAAATGGCCGCCGGAAGACTCCCCCATCTCCTTGCCTCAGAAAAGAGAGGTGTTGAAGCCCTGCCAATATTTGAGACCGTAGCTGCTGCTACTAGTGACCCAGGGCTGTCTCTAGATATTTTGCTGCCGGGGATGAAAGATAACATGGCACCCCCTTCCATGCTTCACCTATAGATACCGACTAGGCAGCCACTTGAAAGCAATGGAATAATTTATTTGACCGCATGCTGAAGGGGGAACAGGACTGTCGGTGGGGAGAAGACAACACTTGAGCTGCCCTCAAAAACATTTCCCCCATCAGTACATTTCCAAGAAAGAAACGAACAGAAGATGGAGGAGGTTGGCAGGAGAAATAGTTCACCGTTGCACCATGAAGGAAGGGGTGCAACATGATAACCTTTTCCTACCAAGAGAGAAGGGCATTCAATTCCCTTGGTCTATCGGGTGGGCAAAAGATGACTTTCCATCCCACCCCCACAAATACCTACAAATGGTAGTCAAACTGGGGCAGTATACACAATGTGTATACACAATACAGAACGCATCCCACAAAGGCTGCATGCGGCCAGAGTGAGGAAAATGTTTCAGATGGGGTATTTGGTCGCCAGTAGGGCCATGTCCTTCTCGCAACGGTTGACCCACTCCCGATAGAGGCGGCAGATTCTGTTAGCCGAAGAGTTTCATGCGGAAAGCACTTTCAAGGCCAGGTGGCTTGGCCGGCGTTACTGGCCCGAGTTCCACGCCCATCAAGTTCATAACGATCTTCAGGTTGCTCGCCAGTCCAAGGCAATGCACGCGTGCAATCTCGAGCTGCCGCATCAGCTCTTTGGCCTGAGGGCTCAGCTCCGTCTGTTGGCGCCTGACAGCTGCCAGGTAATCTGGCAAGTTAGAGAAAGCGGACGCGTTGCTTTGCAGCCGCTCGGCATCGCTGAGGTCCAGCCAGTCTGCCGGAGTCAGGGTGGGCAACGGCAGCCCCGGGAAGGACACCGGGGGAGGGTTAAAACCGGGATCCCCAAACGGCTCTTCCTGGTGAAATACCTAAAAGGACAAAACAAAAACAGAGATACGGGAATCAGTCTGAACTGTACGGCTTCCTTCTGGCGCTGCCACCCCACCCTTCCTCCAAGGAAACTTGTGTGGGTGTTGCTTGTTGAGGCAGCAAGCGCACGGTCTCTTCTCAACAACCCTTGAGAGCTTTCTGTCTGAAATTTGACTAGAAACATATGGCCTTTCAAATGTTGTCAGACGGCTATTCCCATATGCTCTTGGCAAGACAGTCACTGGTGATGAATGATGGGAGTTGCAGCCCAACAAACCTCTAGAGCAGGCATGTCCAAAAGTCGGACTTAAGTTGCATCGGTGACTTGACATCAACTTTTTTTAATGACTCTGACTTGACTTGGGACTTGGAACCCATCCACCCATTCCTTTTTTTCTGGGGGGGGGGACCCTTTGGTTTTAACAGGGACTTGTACATGGGTCTCAGACCCAAAGACTTGGACTTGGGATTCGGACCCAAAGACATCTCAACATCCCTGCGTATTTCCAAATAACCCTTTGGAGATGATCATCTGATTCATCACCAGAATCATGAGGACTAGTATCTTCTCCTGTCCCCCCCTTCAACAGAGAAGGAAAGGATTTATCGGGCCCCAAAGGTTTGCATAACTGATTCTATGGGCTGATATTCCAGGAAATCGACAACTCAGCTACACCAGCCAACCCTAGCCCTTACGGATATATTCCAAACGTAAGCACACACACTCCTCTCTTAATCTCTGTCTCTTTGAGGACTCACATAGACCGATAGCAGCTGTTCTGAGCCGTCTTGCATGAGGATTGTCAGGTTGTGCGTTGCTTGGATCTTGAGCGCTATTTCTTGCTGTGGCTGGGAGGCTGAGGAAGAGAGGCGTTTGGATAAATCCACTGCAGGAAAAAAAAAGGGCCTCAAGGTTAAGGCATGAACATACTTTGGGATATGCTTGCAGCCCAACACAAACCCTCCCTTTGAGCTTGTTTTGTTTCTGCAGGCTAAAGGACTTTCTGGGAAGTTTTGTGAGGAGAGAAGTAATGAAGGAAAAGACAATCTGAAAATCACGTTAACGGTTCTGACATGTAGGGAACTGGGAAGATGGGTCTTGCAGTATAGGGTACCTTCTGAATTTTCTTTAATGCTTTAAATCTTTTTTTTTTTAAGAATGACCAGATCCTGATTTACATATGCAGAAGTTCAACTGTTTTTTTTTACAGGGGCAAAATGCTGCTAAAGTATGATGCTTAGGGCGCTTTTACACAACCTCTAAAATCCGCTGGGAACTTAAATTCGGACCAGAGATCATGGGGGTTTGTTCTGCTTCCTGTGTTCCCACCCTTCCGCACTCCATTGCTCCTGTCTGCAGTGAGGGCAGGGAGAAAAAAGGGAGAAAAGAATGCAGGCTCACCTCCCTCTGTCTGCCCTTGAACAGCCCTGTAGGGATTCCAGGCTGTTAAAGGGGTGGGAGGACAACAAAAACAAACAGAAGGCGAGGAGAGCCCGGCATCCACAGCTTTACAATCCGCATTGGAATTTTTTTTACCTCCGGAGACCAGGTACTTGCAAAATGCGCTGGGGCGCGCTTAGTTGGGCGTGGTCGTACTTAATTTTTTTTAAAGTCCGCAGCTGGTGCAAAAACAATTTTAAGCTCCGCATCTGGGAGCCCTTTGCATCGGATTTTAGGGGTTGTGTAAAAGCAGCCAGTCACACTATGAGGCACTTTCGTGGATACGCAATGGACACACACTAACACAACCAGTACCTTGTTGGTAAATGTACCAGGCTGGCGTAAATCACAAACTAGATTTTGGCCCAGCCTTTTTAATTATTTTAATCAGTCTTCAGCTCAGGCTTTGACAGTAGTGATGGGCAGAAAAGTGATAAACAAACACTTGAAATTGGATGCAAATAATATGTCTTGAAATCTGATTTCCCCTGGAAAGTCAAAGCTCTGTAGGTTTCATTTCACAAATCTCAGTTGTACACCTGAGTCCGAAAGCATGACACAACACACATCCAATCAAGGTTCCTTGTCCACACTCCACAACGTGTCTCAGTTGCACACACTCAAAAGTTTTGTAAAAGCAAGAGTAGGTGATGTCTTTATAGGCCACTTTAGAAAAAAATCATCCTATAGTATGTGAGCTTTTGTGGGTGAGGACTACCACATCAGGAATGGTGTGTCCACAGGCACACCTATGGACTTCAGGTCATTAAGGATACTTACGAAGTCCAAAAGCTCATGGTGTCTACTGTTGCTTTGGTATTTTATACTGACCAGAGGGTTTCCTTTGGTTTCAAAGTTTTATAATGGTTCTACTCTGTCCCATGCCTTTAGTTCTGTATTTCCAAGCCCCAGAAGTGCTCCCAAACTAACACAGTTTTGTCTTCTCCCAGCTTAACAAAATACACAAATCTTGCATCCTACCAACATGTAGGTCAAATATTTTAGTTGCTTGCTTCACACCACAGAGTGCCGTGTTCCGACTGTCAACTTTTAGTGTGTAATGACATAGTCAGTCAAGGTCAGCTGGACATTAAACAGCTCCCTTGAGCCTGTCTGTGAGGTCTACCACCCAATAAAACAAGCCGGTTGTTAAGGGCAGCAGGAGCTGCTGAGAGAAAGCCAAGGAGCAAATTTGCCCTAAACGCAGCTGTCTGGAAAATATTTAAAGACTTATGTTGCCCTTCAGTTAACAAGTTTTCAAAGTCATAAAACAAACTCTGAGAAAAGTGGAAATGCAGGGCATTTTATTGACTGCCTTACAATCAGGGAGGAGGAAAAAGTATGTTTGAAGCGTGCAATAGACATTATAGAAAGCCCATGATTAGAACAGACAGCGTGTCAGGCTTGGTGAGACTTGATTTGGACTTTTGACTCACTACAGAACAAGTTAATCTTCATATTACATATAGTAAGAAAGACTCCTCTGTACTCAGATACTGTCAGCAGCTAAGGAATTTCGTCTTTCAGTGACTGCTTATGCATAATGTCTATCTCAATTACAAAAGGCACACGCTGGAGAGGCACAAGCCTCTATATATTCCATGATACCTGTAGTTGCTTCCTAGAGGAATACATTACAGAGGAATCCCAGTCTGTTTCCACCATTCAGTCCCCTGCCCCTTGAACTGCATATCATTAGGCACACTTATGGCCTCCAGGGCATTATGAATACATGTTTTGTACTTTTGGTGTGTGTACCAAAGCAAAGCACTTCAAAAACTAGCTTACTTGGCAAAGCGGCTGCAAGGATTCGTGATAACTTACAATGTTGAGCATTCTCAAACAGAACTGAGAGACAAAGATTCCAGAAGTAACAACACTGCTCTTCCCTTCTCTTCCCTCCCTCCCAATTTTACAGCCATATATTTCCTGTGCCATGAGTTTGCTTTGCTTCCTTTGCCTGTGCCTTGCAAATGGGAAAGCCAAAGCCAAGCGCACAGCTCACAAGCGATGGCTCTCACCTGGGAATGGGGGAAAGGGGTGTTTCAGATGGGGTTGGACTGCAACTCCCATCACACCTCTCCACTGGTAATACTAGGGAGGGCCCCTGGGCGATGCAGTCCAATCACATCGGCTGAAGGAGCTTCACGGCGTACCCAACACACACCATTACCTTGGCATACCAATTGACCACTGCATGCGGCAGAAGTTAAGTGGGTCACTTTACTTCCTTATTAGGCACACTTTCCCCCTCTGCCCTTGAGGCAGCCTAGGTGCACCGTTATAACCAGCGCTTTCGTTTCTTCAGCCTCAGCCTCCTAATCCTCCTAGGAATTTTCTCCTCCACGCCCTCTTGGGGTTTATTCAACATGATTTCCTTCAGTTGATGTGGTCGGTCTCCACCCTCCACCGTGCAGCCAGCAAGACACTACTGTACAAGAGGTATGCTGTCAATGACACTATCGCGGGCAGGCATCAGTGAAAGAAAACCAGAAAGCAAGAGATAGGAAATTAGTGAGATCTAAAGATCTCTCCTCAACTTTTGCAGAAGTAACTAAAGTCTGGTGGCTTAGGTTGGGGTGGGGTAGGGTCTTCTACACAGCGGACAGTATTAACCAAGCCACACCTGGCCTACAGTAGCTTCCTAGAGCTTTCACATTTCCGTGGAAAAGCACAAGAGACAATTGAGGTGATCAAGAGGTCACTGGACCATCTTCCCTAACAGAAGCAAATTGAACAAGTGGTATTTAACAGGGGAAAGGAGACAAAATTCACTAGAACGAAGGATCCTCTAATGATACCTATGGCTGTAGCCACCTAAGCTACATAGAGCTTCCATATTCAGGAGCAGTAAACCAGGGAAGAAGCAAGGAGAACCCCTGGGCTAGTTATGCTGAGATGTACAAAATATATTGAGACGTACAAAATAATGCAGAGCATGAGTAAAGTGGATAGAGGGACACCCTTCTCCCTCTCACAAAATACCAGAACTAGGGGACATCCGCTCAAATTCAGGGTTGGGAGAGTGAGAACAGACAAAAGAAAATATTTTTTTTTTTACCCAGCATGTTGTTAGTCTGTGGAACTCCCTGCCACAGGATAGGGTGATGGCATTTGGCCTGGATGCCTTCAAAAGGGGATTGGACAGATTCCTGGAGGAAAAGTCCATCATAGGTTACACACCATGTGATGGAGATGTGTAATCTCCAGGCTTAAAACCAGGGTACTTCAAGGACCAGATGCAGGGGAGTGGTATCAGGAGACAGATATCTAATCTCATGCACTCCCAGAGGCATTTGGTGGGGCCACTGTGAGATACAGGAAGCTGGACTAGATGGGCCTTTGACCTGATCCAGCGTGGCTCTTCTTATGTTCTTCTTATGTAACAATGTGGGTGGTGGCCCAGGATCTGAGACAGAAGAGATCTACCATGTGGTCAGCTGGGATCCGTTTTCCAGAAATGTCCAACGTCTCACAGGACAGTTCTAAGGCAGGCATGTCCAAACTTCAGCCCTCCTGATGTTTTGGACCACAACTCCCAGAATTATAAGCTTAGACTGCCAGTGGCAAAGGACTGTGGAAGTTGTGGTCCAAAACATCTGGAAGGCCGAAGTTTGGACATGCCTGTTCTAAGGGAAGGGCACAGAGATTCTTTAAGATAAGTCTTTTCAAGTTCCCAGTTAACAATTAACTCCAACCTCCAGCGCCAAAGTGAGAAGCACATGCCATGAAGATAATTTCATTCATAGTTTGCGAGGGAGGAAGTGGTGGAGACGGCATAAGAACAGAACACCCAGGTTTTGTTATGAAGGACCACAGAAAGAGAAAGACGGGCAGAAGCAGCTTAACTTTTGACCTCCTGGGAGAAGAGCCAGCCTATGTAGTCATGGCCAAGGCGGCACCGTCCTTGGATGCCCACAGAAGGGAATTTTAAGCCACTTCTGGGGTCTACTTGGAAAACCCTATAAAAACTTGGCATAATATGGGATCTACTTGAAGGCATGTGTTTATTATGGAAATGGGAGAGCAACACACACACACATATATATATATGTACAGTATATACATACTGTGAATGCAAAGACCGAGTTGAAGATAAAGGGGTTCAAGGCTCCCAGAGAGTGGCTACTAGATAGACAACAAGGTTGGCGGGGCTCTTGCACCTTGAATAATACATCCTATTAGTTCATCTCCCTCCAGCAGTGGTTCTCAACCTGTGGGTCCCCAGATGTTCCTGGACTGCAACTCCCAGAAATCCTGGTCAGCTCAGCTAGTGATGAAGACTTCTGGGAGTTGCAGTCCAGGAACATCTGGAGACCCACAGGTTGAGAACCGCTGCCCTACAGTTTCAGCTCCTTCCGTTAAGTTCCAAGCCATTCCAAGGCTACAGTAGTTGTCTGTGCCTGAATGATCAAGAGTTGTGTGGAGGGGAAATCTTATAAACTGAAGAAAAGCATGCTGCTTATATACTGCCCCATAGTGTTTCACGCTCTATCTGGGTGGTTTACAATGTAATTATGCAAGCTACAGAAACTTCCCAGTGAGCTGGTCATTCAATTTACCAACCTCAGAAGGATGGTAGGTTATATCAACTATGAACCAGTGACCTGAGCCCAAGATTGAAAACAGGTCATAATCAGAGTCTCTACTGCAGTACCACAGTTTAACCCCGTGCCATGCGGTGACGTGTTTTAAAAGTTGCCTGTCTTGTTTCAGGCTGTCCAGAGACTAGTTTATGTGGCTTCCTGATGGTTTGAACATAAGAACAGCCTTGCTGGAACAGGCTGAAACCTATACAGTCCAGCATTCTGTCTCCCACAGTGGCTCACCATTTGCTTCAGGGTGTTCCTAAGTAGACGTCTTCAACTGCTTAAGATTCCCTGCAAATGATATTGAGACATATCCTCTCTCTCTCTCTCCAACTCGGAGGTTGTCCTGAGACATCCATAATGATAGCCATTGATACCGTTGTTCTCTATGAACTTATCCAATCCTTTCTTAAAGCTGTCGAGGCTGACAGCTGTCAACACTTCTTCTGGCAGGGAGTTCCACAGGCCAGCGATCCTCTGGGTAAAAAAGTACTTCCTCTTATTTGTTTGAGATCTAGCACCCAAAAGTTTCATGGAATGCCCCCAAGTTCTAGTGTTGTACAATAGGGAAATAGTTTTTCCTTATCTACTTTGTCCAGAACGTGTATGATTTTATAAACTCCAATCAGGTCACCTCTTGAAAGCCGTCTTTCAAGAGTGACGAGGCCCAGCCGTTGCAGCCTCAGATAGTAAGGAAGGTGTTCCAGTCCCCTAATCATTCTGGTTGCCCTCTTATGCACTTTAATGTTAATAAAACATTACCAATGTTATTACCAATGTTAATAAAACATTGCAGGACTTTTTAAAAATGAACTGGCTTTGGGATAGTTATGTGGGGCAAGCTATTTCCCACCTATCTCAGTCCATTCCACACCCCACCCTTGCCCTACGTTTCCATCTGTCTGATTTAACTGCATTTTGAAATGAACCTTTCGCTCCCCCCACCCCACCCCAACACAAGCTGAACATTAAAGGCTGACCCACAGAATGTGCCAAGAAGAATTCCTCTGATTCAGTCATGTGTGCCGGCTGGATAAACTCTCCTATATTTGTTTTGAACACAGGACGGTAGGGGGGAAAAAACACCTTCAAATCTCTTTCCAGGCTGTTCACACCTGACTGGTCAGCGAAGGGGGATTGGATTGTAGGTTTCCGTCTTCTAGTAGGGAAACACCCTATGTTTTATTCAAAACTCCTCATGTTTTTCCTCAGACAACAATCCGGTGAGGTCAATTAGGGTGTGGAAAAGTATATGAGATTATTTCACAAGTAGCGCAGTCTGCAGGGAACTGAACCCAGTCTATCTACAAAACGTCTTAACCACCACCACCACCACCAATAATAATAATAAATAATAAATAACTCTCACCTCAAATCTTCTTTTAAGCATTTTGTTTTCTCCTTAAAAGAACTTATAAATCCCCTCAAGAATACAGTATATATACACTTCTGCACTTCTATACAACTGTTCCTGCGTTGGGCTGCCAACTAACCAAATGAATCGTGCAAGCGGCTGCTGTGTTTTTAACAGAATTCTGCAGACCGCCCACTGAGCTGCTACTGAAGGCAGAGGAGCAAGACTCAGTTAATGATATTGGCAATTGGTCATATTCTGGGCACATATTTTATGTTGTTTAATATAGGATATGGTACTCATAGTGAACATCACTCCATCTCAGATATATAATAAGGATCGAGGCTTGATCATTTCAAACACAGAGTGAACAAGTAATGGAGTGATTATGAAAACCAAACATGGAATATTATACAAGTTGTGTGTGTGTGTGGGGGGGGAGATATAGGGTGTCAAGTTTAATCTCTCTGGGATGTTTACTGTAAGTGATTTTAATTAACTCGAGTGTATGCACTTTCCCCAGTCATTTCAGGAACTGCCACACATCTTTTCTTGCCATTGCTCTTAACAACAACCCTAAAGCGGGCCTAAGGTCTAGTTTTATTAGCAAAGGATGGCTCTCTCTTACATCAATTATTTAAAGTGTGACTAAAAGAACCAGGCCATCTGATCCTCCTGCAAACTCATCAACAAACATTTGTTGTTGCTTTTTTCTTAAATCATGCTGCCTACGCTTCAGTTAATTCTCCAAAATATCACCCTGATGTTCAAAAGGAAGAGCACTTTTAAAGTACAATAATTACTAAAAAGAAATCCATTTGGAGAAAGTGGCCTGCCCGAGAACTTGCACTTTTCTTTTTCTGTCTCAAGCTTAGGTCCTCAGGGCTACCTCTAAACTCGCCAGATGCCCCTGTGGTAGTCTTTCTCCCTCTTTCACCTACCTCGCAGGATTGTGGTCGGAATGGAGGGGAAAAAGTACCAGAAAGTTTTGTGAACCGCCAAGAGACAGAGCTCGCAAGAGGCAAAGCGCAGTACACACATTACTAATAGTGGTACCTTGTATAAAGCAATTACAGTGGACCCTTGCATAACAAACCGTTTGTATAACATAAAATCTGTGTACAACATAAAAAATTCCGGAGATAGGGGAAATTTGCTTAACGTAATTGCCTATGGGGAGAATCTGTACAACATAAAAATGGGGTTACTCCATTTTTAATGCATTCCTGTGGGAACTTGTATACAGGAAAATTTGCTTAACATAATTTCATTTGTAACGAATTAATTCCTTTATACAAGGTACCACTGTAATACCTTCCAAATGAAATTATGTTAAGCAAATTTTCCTTTATACAAATTCCCCATAGGAATGCATTGAAAACAGTAATCCCTAATTGCGACCATTTTTATGTTGTAGGGATTCGCCCCATAGGCGATTCTGTTAAGCAAATTTTCCCTATCACTGGAATTTTTATGTTGTACAGATTTTATGCTATACAAACCGTTTGTTATACGAGGGTCCACTGTAATGTCCTGTGCATATGATGAGCCACCACGTGCCTTCCTCTTAAGGGAGAGAAGCCCGGATCGAGAGAAGCCCCCGGCGCCCCATCAAGCGACAACAGAAGACAGCCTGATCCTAGCAAGCTTTTGCCAGGACATCAACAACATCTCCTGACCTCCCGCGATCGTGCTGCCATTAATGGCACAGGAGCGGAGTCCCCTCGGAGGAGTTGGCAAGCCTTACTCATAACTTGCTCAATCCCCCCCCCGCCCCCTACCTTCCAAGCCTGCAAACTGTTAACTCCCACTTTGCAAACTTTGCAATTCAGGCGCGCGGGGGGGGGGGGAAATGAGTGGATCGCGCTCCTTCCTTCCTTCTCTTCCTACTCCCCAACCCCTGTACCTGAAAGCACCTCCATCCTGCTGGACCGGATGATCTCCACTTGTTGCTGGCACCTTCCTTGCCGCTCCATTTTTATACCGCTCCCCCCCCCCCCCGCCGCCGCCAATCCACCCACCCTTTCACCCGGGGCGTCTTTCGGCTCTGCCTCCTCCTCCTCCTCCTCCTCCTCCTCTCCCGGGATCGCACGCCAGCCACCCGTGAATTCCAGCCGGCTGAGATCACACATGTCCGGCCGCCCTCGTTCCCGGAAAAAGGAACTTAATCCCCCGCTCCATCGCCGAAAGCTGGCACGACCTATGGCTCATTTAAGAGCGGAGAGGGGGGGGGGGGACGGATTCTGGAGTAAAGGGGGAGGGAGAGCTCCGAGGTTATGTCCTCCGATCCCTCACCCCCCACATACCTTTTTGCTCGAGATTTGCACCTCCTGTGACCCTTAAAGGCCACACCGAAGCAAACCAAGTTGAGGAGCCCTATAGCCACCACAGAAGCCAAATACAGTGGTACCTTGTGTAAAGGAATTAACTCGTTGCAAATTTTCCTTGGTACAAATTTCCCATGGGAATGCATTGAAAACAGAGTAATCCCTAATAGCACATTTCCCCCATCCCTAGAATTTTTTATGTTGTACATATTTTATGTTATACAAACCGTTTGTTATGTAACATAAAATCTGTGTAACATAAAACATTCTGGAGATAGAGGCAATTTGCTTAACAGTCTCACTATGGGGCGAATCCATTACAACATGGTCGCGATTAGGGATTATTCTGTTTTCATTGCATTCCTATGGGAAATTTGTAGAATGGAAAATTTGCTTAACAGAATTTCATTTGGAACCAATTAATTCCTTTATACAAGGTACCAAGGTACAAAAGTGGAACAGGTGATACATTTTTAGGCTCTTAGAAAATTTAAAAAAAATGTTGCTAATATTTCAAGGCCGAAACCTCTTCCTCAGAGCAGTACCAATAGGTTATAAAATGGCAAAAGATGGATTTGCCAGGAGTTATTTCTTAGATGTAAGGTCCTTGGCAAGATGGGGGGGGGAAAGCCAGGCATTTGAGGTTTGGAGCTTGGATGTTCTTAGGCTGCATCTGAAATGAAGGGAGGGAGGTGTTTTTATTGTCCCAGTCCTTCCAAAGATATTTATTTATTTATTTATTGGTATTTATTTATTTTAGAGTATTTTTACCCCAC
The DNA here is from genome assembly GCA_037367245.1 of Phrynocephalus guinanensis. NCBI lineage: Eukaryota > Metazoa > Chordata > Lepidosauria > Squamata > Agamidae > Phrynocephalus > Phrynocephalus guinanensis. The sequence continues at coordinate 7,163,312 of CM074743.1, read as the reverse complement.
CTTTCTCCTTGGAAAAGGACCCAAGGCACACATGTCTAGACATGCCACACATGTTTAGTTTTGTTTGGAGAACCAAGCAGAACTCGGTTCGCTTCTTTTTAGTTTTTTGCTCTGTGTTTGTATTCCCGCTCTTTCACCTTGGAAGTTTGGCAGAAATCCATCCGGAACACTCGAATCACGACAAACAAATAGTCTTGGTTGTCCAAAGAGTTATTGGCTCTGTTATAGGGGATGAGAGGGGACACAGAAGGAATCAAAACCTTTAAGGACTAGGGCATTTTTTAACTTTAAAAGCTATCAGTGTCTTAGTATTGGGGAATTATGCCGCAGTTGCACAAAAAGTGATCCAGATTTTCGGATCTACAGTGTGTACATGTTTGGGAAAAATGAGGAACAGATCTTTGGGGGGAAAGAATAGCAAAAAAGGCATTTGTTTAATGACAGTGAAAAGATGGACAGATGGATCACAAAGAGTCGGCCACGACTGTAATGACACAACACACACATACAGTGGACCCTTGTATAACAAGCGGTTTGTTTAACACAAAAATCTGCTTAAAGAAAAAAATTCCGGAGATAGGGGGAAATCGCTTAACAGAATTGCCTATGGGACAAATCTGTACAACAGAAAAACAGTCGCGATTAGGGATTAATCAGTTTTCAATGCACTCCTATGGGAAATTTGTACAAAGGAAAATTTGCTTAACAGAATTTCATTTCGAACGAATTAATTCCTTTATACAAGGTACCACTGTACTCAGAAGTGTTTAGCTGTCTTTTCTGTAGGGGGTACCCTGGGACTGTGCAGTTTGACCAAGGCCACACAGGCTGGCTGTACTTGAATTAATCCACTACCACACTTTAGATTTGAAATGCCTTCTCCTTAAAGACAAAGAGCCTTAAAAATCACTGTCCGCTTTTCAAATAGCTTTTTCTGAGGAGCCCCCTTGGCCACGCCCATTTTTGACCGCTGTGTCGGTTTTTCTTGTGACGACCACTGAGGGTGGTGTTTTTTTTAATTGGTTCCTGCACCCCCTTTTAAAGCGATTTGGTTGTATTTGTGGACATACGACACCACCTTTTTTCGGTTTCCCCCCTGTTTGTGCCGTTTCCCTGTCATAGTTTAAAGCGGTTCAGCCAAGTGTGAACGGGGAAGCCGATTGCTAAGCAACCGCTGAAGTGTGGACTGCCGAACCGCTGTAGTGACCATGTGACCACGTGAGGAGATAAGGCGATGCAAAATAAAAAGCGGCTGCTCAAGGAAGTGTGGTAGTGGCCCAAGGGGGAATCGAACCTCAGGACCTAAAGCATTGAGCTATCCAGCCAGTTCTAGCTAAAACACACCTAATTTTGGAACCAGGGCTTAGGAGATCATTTGTTTGACTATGAGAGGCCAAGAAAACGTGTAAGGAATCTACTATAAAAGATCTCGAGAATGTCTAACTGTAAGATAACTGCCCTTTATTTGACGAGAGTACAGCTTGCTATTCTGCAGGTTGTTTTCCTTAAGGAAGCTGGTTGCACGGCTGGGGTTTCCCCTTCTTAAGTTTACAAAAGGCATTGACTGCAGCAGATAATGGGAAATTATAGTCCTCCGACTCAGCGGAAAGGCAAGGCAAGGCAAGGGACTTGTGAGTTGCAAAGTGGCCTGGCCGAGGCGGGATTCTTGCACTGCCTTTGAGGTGACTAGTAGGGTGTAGGCCTCCTGCGCAAAGCGAGACTTTCGTTTGTTTTCAGTCTTTTCATTTAAAAATACGCAGGACCCTGTTCCTCTACAACGGGAGAGGACTCTAACTACAGTTAGCTCTGGTTCACGTAGATCAGGCCTGCCCAAAGTCCGCCCAGGGGCCAAATCTTGCCCGTCAGGCCATTAGGCCTGCGGCTGGCTGGCCTGCCCCTCCCTCCCCCTCCTTTGCCCCATGTTTTTTTTTTTAAAAATCTGCCAACACTGACACTGCTGGGGCTTGGGCAGAGGGCAGACGGGCGATCTGCTGGGGATGGCAGGGGAAAGTGTGGGGGGGGGCAGGCCAGCAGGCCTCTGCCACCGCCAAGGTGCTTTGGGGGGCGGCGGGCGGGCGAGTCGTCGCCACCGCTGGGGGCTTCAGGGGGGGGTGCAAGGCCGCACAGATCGCCTCTTCCAAGGGGGACCTGTGGCCATGGCTCCCTGTGCTTCCTTTGGCCCCAGCTTCCCCTTTCCTCCCTCCCTTGTTCCCCACCTTCCTTCCTTCCTCTCTTGGTTTCCACCTAGGCAACTCCCTCCTTGCCCTGCCTTCCTTCCTGCGGGTGGGGTTGCAAGGGTCAGTGGGTGGGGCTTATGGGTCAGTGGGTGGGGCTTAGTGGGGTGGATCAGGGAGCAACCGCCCCTGACACATTCTCAGCCCCAAATCTGCCCTCCTTACAAAAAGTTTGGGCACACCTGACATAGATGCATTGGCCTGGGAATCTGCCATTTAAGAGGTGTACCTACGACTGTGGAAGCCATTGGCAGGGAAAGAAACAGCCCCCTGCCATGCAGGAACCCCCATCACAGGACTCGTGACAGATGGCCATCCAGCCTCTGCTTGAAAACCTCCAAAGAATACAAGTTGTCCACTGTGTCAGTTGGTTTGTGTGTAGGAAATAAAATGTATCCAAAGAACTATGCTGGCTCATTTCTCTGTTGCAGTAAAAATCATAACGCGACTTGCAGGAAAGTAAAATAATAATGATAACAAACATCACCCCTTTTATTGTCACATGTTTCTGTGGTCTGCAGGACCTGTCATACCTCTGTTCACAAAATTGTATGGCATCATCTTTAAGGCGCCCTGTGACTGTTTGTGCCTTTCTGTAGCATTTTCTAGAATGAACTTTACTGTGTATTATCCGTGTCCTATCGTCGCGAAAGGAGTAATAAAATAAGCATTAACGAGCAAAAAAAGTTTCTAAATCCAGCCCCTGGCGGTGGTATAGGAAAGTTCGCTGAAAATGCTGTTTAAGGGGGGTGGCCGGCAGGGAGCAGACTTTGCTACTCTTTCTGGTTAGGACGCGATCTTCTACTGCGAAGTTCGCTGAAGGAAAAATAGGCAGAAAACGCCCATCATTGTAAGAGTAAATTGCCTTATCGGACTGACAACCTGCTGACCTGATAAGTTTAATGTAATACTTTGCCACGCCCTGTGAGAGATGTGTAACTATTGTCTTCCATTCTTCCTGGTCAATTTCACTGCAGGGAAACTAGACTGCAAAAAACAAACATGGAAGGCCATCTCATGGTAGATTCTCCACAGTGACAAGAAGGGGTTGGTTGCACCAGTGTGCCACCTGGGCTTGGATTCCCACCTCAAGCTAGCTTTAGAGTGACTACTTGGTATTTACAGTATTTCCCCGTGTATAAGACTATATTTTTTGTCTAAAAGTGTTAGACTAAAATTTTGGGGTTGTCTTATACATGGAACTAAGCCAAGGAGAGGACTACGTGATTGCGAAACTATAATTTTTGGCTGGGAATGGGGGTGCCTTATACATATGGGGGGTCAAGGCCGGAGCTACCACTAGGCAAACTAGGTGACCACCTAGAACACAGACCTGAGAGGGGTGCAAAACCGACCTCAGAGGGTTGCAGAACTGACCTGAGGGGCACAGAACTGACCTGAGGCACATTTTCCTATAATTTGTATTTGAAAATTGATTGGGGGGCACACAAGTAGTTCATCATGCATAGGGTGAAAAAAAGCCAGGCACTGGCTCGGGGGTGTGTGTCTTATAGATGGAAAATTATTTTCTCCCTGTATCACTCTATCATTCATATACAATGCCTCTTAAGGCATCAGTGACTTTACATCTTCAACAGGACTCGAAGAACATAAACATTTTAGGGTTCTGGCTGGTCCAAATCTGCCCATTAGCCTCACAGCAACTAGGGAACGATTATGGGAGTTGTGGTCCAGAAACATTTAAGGAGCCCTGCCTGATGCTTTTTTCCTTCTAGAGTTCTGAGTTGCTTACATGCTTGTCTTCTCCTTTTTATCCTCATGATGGGTGTTGTAGTGACTAATAAAGAGGCAGAAAGGCTGGCCCCACCATTGGGCAGAGTGAGGCAGCTGCCTTAGGCAGTTGATTTAGAAGGTCACCACAATGAATAAATATGTTTTTGTTAATTATTTAATTTACTATACTTGTGCTTTACTCCCTGGAACAAGCAGAGGCACCTTAAGGATTGTTTTTTTCATTTTTACTTAACGGTTCCTGGTGGCTAGAGTATTTTGGTGCAAAAATACAACATCTAACGTTTTGTTTGGGCTAGCTAGGCTATATGTACCGTATATACTAAATAATGGTTTCAAGTTGTATGACACAGTCCTGTGGCTGCAGTGAAGGGATCCAACCCTCTACTTCTTGGAAGAAGATATGGTACCTTCTGAGGAAGTCAGAAATTACAAGACTTAAATGCATTTAGGGTATTTTTTGTATACAGATGGATGCATCTTGCTTTTGTTCTGGAACAACTGTATTCATAGCTGCATTTTTCTTTTTTTCAGAACGTGGAAGCTATAAATATGAAAAAAATGGGATCTGCAGTGTCATCCTTCTCCCAAAGTTGTGTTCCCATTCAGAGCATATGCCAGCTAACCATGCTGCCATGCAGGATACTACAGGGATGTCTCTGGTCCCAAGTCCCAAGTCTTTGGTATCAAGTTCCAAGTCTTTGGTACCAAGTCTCAAGTCCAGTTCCAGGTCTTTGGTGCTAAGTCCTGAGTCCCAAGCTCCAAATTGGAGTCCTTTTTAAAACAAGCTTCCCTCCCCCAACCCCAGAAAAAAAAAGGAGGAGGCAGGTGGTTTCCGAGTTGCATGTTGACTTCAAGTCATTGAAAAGAAGAAACCAAGTCAAGTCCAAGTGAAGTCATCGGTGTGACTGAAGTCCAACAGGACAATGAGACTTGCAACGTGATTCCTCATCCCCGGGGTACTATTATCAGTAAGAGATTTGACTGAGATGGCAAATAATTTTTGGAGCTCCTGGAACACCCCAGGCACGGTGACCAGTAGGTTCCTCGTTGCTGATTTAAGGTGGACGTGTGACCATAGACCTATAGGTCTAATGCCACCCCAAAGATAAATACACATTGAGACTTCATTTGGACAGAACCCACTCGACTCATTAAGGCCCTATCCGCTTGGAAGCACAGTAATCTCAAATCCTCCTTGCCTGCAAGGCACGTGGGGCTCCCCAATTGTGACTCATATCTCTCTCACTCTAAACCCTGCCCACCCACCCCCAAAGCGGTGACCCCAGCTAATGCCTCTGACTCACCCCCAATGATGAGAAAGTACAGTGGATGAGCGAGGCAGAACGATTCAGCTGCAATCCCTGGAAAGCTGCTTTTGCAGATTAACTAGGCCTGTCTCATGCCGGCTTTACAAATGTGTGGAGGAAGGAATGAGGGGGAGACAAATGAATCCAGTTGTGGACAAAGCAGGTGCTTCATTGTAAAACAACAACAACAAAAATGCTTTGTTGCCCTTTTCATGAAAAGGTACATTTTGTCTCCCCACCCTGGCCGAACAATCACTGCCAGAGCCCTCTCATTAGTATCCCAAGTTGCTGCCCTTTTCCCGGTGCAGGGTCTATATAGATTTGGATTTTAATCAAGTGCTTATTCCCAACAAGTTTTGCTGTGTTCTGTCAGGTTGCTCCTGACTTTTGGTGACTCTGACAGAGTTTTCGAGATGACGTTCAAGGAGTACCACTCATGGGATTTCTTGAGTCCTAGGTCACCAGCTGAGCAGAGTTGCCATATCATCACTATCTGGACTGTCAAACATGTTTATGTAAGGATGTGTAAATATGGAAGTGCATATGATTTATTAAGCTAAATGCTAAAGTCTCTTGCATTTTCAGAATGTAACCGAATCATTCTCTTTGATCTCATTTACTCTTGAAATATAACTCTACTGCACTTTGAATTGAATTCTGACTTACGTACAGTATTTGCCTGCTGCAACTTAAATTCAGCTTTGATATATTTTTAAGCACTTGTGTCTGTGGATTGCCATGATTGCAAGATTTTGTTTTTTAAAAAATATTTGGAATTTTAATTTTGTGCATATGGAACACAGAAGCAATGAAGAGAAATAAGGTTTTGGAATTGGACAAGCTGATGTTATCAGGAATAATGAAAAGACGTATACCTTGTCTGGTTTCATTCTGGAATTAACTCTTTTAAGTGGGATAAAAGTCAACTGTGATGAACACTGGCTTCTAATTTCCCCCCAGAAGTCTATAAAGTTATTTAAGGAGATGTTCAGGCGTCAACCCTCCATCCAAAAGTCCACACTAATTCCTTCTCAACATGTACAGACCTGCTGAATCAATAAGGCATATGTAAGTGTTGACTTAAGAAATAAACCTGCTCTAGCTAGGACTAGACACTGCATGTTGCTAATGTTCTTGATAAAGGGAAAAAAAGAATTTAACCCAACGGTTCTCAATGGGCACAGCTTCTCTATTTAGAACAGGTTTAGATTTTAAAAAAAATAGATTAGGCTACTGATCGCCAACGCTCTACCAGGACATGGCACGTAAAGAAGACGAAAAGGGGTTATTTCACATTCCCCTTAAAATGTGTGGGTATAAATACCAATGAACTGGAGCTCAGAAAAATCATTTTGAAAAACAATCAAAAATGGGTTTTTGTGTGTGTGTGTGTGGGGGGGGGTGGGGTGAATTTTTGAAGTCACAAAACCAAAGCAACCACTCCAGATTCTGAAATGAACAATATAGCATGGCTTCCCACAGAAGAGTCGTGTGAAATTAACTGATCTCCCTATTTGTCCCTCATTTTTCCTCTTTTCTTATACTGCCACCTGCCAGGTGGTCCTTCATTTTTCGCACAAGGATGGATGCTCTCTTTCATCCGGAATACATGGACTACAGTACAAGTACTACATTTTGGCTCTCCTAGTCACCAGAGGGCGCTCCCTTAGTTGCAATTCTCCATATGTTTTTTTTAAACGCACACACAACTGAAAGAACTATTGTACAGTATATTTTTTTCCTTCCAATGTTGAACCGCCTTTTCCCTCTCTGTTCTTCCCCCCACCCATCCCTTTTTTTGTCAAACGGAAGAACAGGGGGGGGAGAGACAAAGAGAAAGGAAGCGGCAGGATGGCTGGGAGAGATTTAGCAGAGAAAAAGAAGGAACAGTGAGAAGCTTAAATAAAAGAGAAACAGAAGAGAGAGGTGGGGGAATATTGACAGCAAGGGAGAGAGGAAGGCAGCTTGATGGAGACGCAGGCATGGACTGATGGATGGTTGACAAAAGTGACGCAGGAGATTTTGCTACTAGCCTTGTGATTCTTCTGGTCAGCCAGAAGAGAGAGAGAAAAGCAGAGGAAACAGATAGAAGAAGAGAGAGAAAAGAGAGAGGGAGAGGGAGAGAGAGAGAGAGAGAGAGAGAGAGAGAGAGAGAGAGAGAGAGAGAGAGAGAGAGAGAGCATGGGATAAAAAGAACAAAACAGCATACAAAAGAAGAGCGAGTGTGTTCCAACTTTTAAAAAGCGATCCAGTTCCTTCCCCGTGCATCTCCATCGCTGCCTTCCAAAGTTATTCCCTGATGTCGGGACGTGCAGTGCGGGCTGAGACGCGAAGCCGGGCAAAAGATGACATCAAGAAAGTGATGGCAGCCATCGAACATGTCCGCAGATGGTGAGGCCTGTGTGTGTGTGTGAGGTGGGGGTATCTGCTTGTTGGTGGTGGTCCAATCCGTTTGGGCAGATCCCGTGGTTTGTCGATTCCTGCCCGGGATAACACTTGGAAACCTTCAGGATGGTGAGCTGGAGGTGGAGAGTGTATGTGTGTGTGACATTTGACCCGGGAGGATGCATGCATGTTTTGGTGTGTGCATTCCCATGTTTTGTTTTTGTTTTGGTACGGCTCAGCAACCGTGCGTTGAGGTTGAGCAGAGGTTTCCACATCTTCTTTTTTTCGGGAGCCCCCCTCCCAAAATTTGGATTCTGCAAATTGTCATTAGAAAAAAACACCTGAACTTTTCAGAGGTCCACTGAGATGGGAGGGTCCCCCAAACCAAGCACTCATGTTGTGTGCAATTTATTTCATATGCCTTCATGAATGTCTGCCCGGTGCAAATGTTGGCATGGAACACTCTACATTCTGTAATGTATATTTTGCGACCATACTTTGTTTTTGCCTTTTAGTGTGGGCAGCTTTATTGTATGCAATTTCCACCCACGCACCCGTAGAATTCTAGGACGCAACAAAGGTGCTCCCCTTGTGTTTACATAAACCTCTCGTGCGCAGACACGCACGGCTCCACCCTGGCAACTCTTGTCTTCCAAAGCCTGGTCCAGATTTCAAAGGTGCTGTGGATTTGGTGGGTGTCAATGCTGAACTCTGCCCAGAGGTAGTTTGAAGCGCTGGATTAGGACCTAGGAGAGTGTTGGCGAACCTATGGCATAGATGCCAAAGGTGGCACTCGGAGCCCTTTCTGTGGGTATCCGACATGGCCCCTTCACAGCCACCTGCATTCAGGTTGAATTGCTGCGTTGGCACTTTGCAAAAAAAAAAAAAAGTGGGTTTTGAATCACGGTTTGGGCTCTAAAAGGTTTGCCATCACTGACAGAAAGAAGGAACCTGTTCAAGCACCATCTGTTTTCGGTGATGTTTCTCCTGATGCCAGATAGTGTGCTCTGTTCAGAATGCAAGTGATGCAACTGCTGCATTTCCAGATGAGACTTTAAAGAAGCGGATGGGAAAATTAGCTGCATCTTTTTAATAAATGGAAGCAACCCCTTATGTTAACAAAAGCAATGGCTAGCAATACTTTATCAAACCACTTTTTTAAAAAGTCAGTTTAGTTGTCTTGTAAAGGTATTTCCTGCCTTTGCATTTGTGTTATGTAAGGACCATACAACGTTGTTTTTGTTTTTCCTAAAATTCGGTTTCCAGATCAAACTGTGTAGATGTGGATAGTATCTTTCAGTGTCAGGAGGACATAACGTCAACCCCAATAGTTCCATAGCACATTCTTGCAAAAGAAAGAAAGAAAGAAAGGAAGGAAGGAAGGAAGGAAGGAAGGAAGGAAGGAAGAAAGAAAGAAAGAAAGAAAGAAAGAAAGAAAGAAAGAAAGAAAGAAAGAAAGAAAGAAAGAAAGAAAGAAAGGAAGGAAGGAAGGAAGGAAGGAAACCTCCCCTTTGAAAACAAAAAGACTAATGTAACCTCTGCCATATTGTCCGCCTGTCCGTCCGTCCATCTATCTATCTATCTATCTATCTATCTATCTATCTATCTATCTATCTATCTATCTATCTATCTATCTATCTATCTATCTATCTATCTATCCTTTTCCAGAGCTTAAATAGATTCTGGGGTTCATTCAGAGGAAGTCCTGAATTATTGTCCATTTCTTCTTGTCTACTTCTTAGGGAAAAGCGTTGGGTGACTGTGGGAGATACATCGCTGCGCATCTACAAGTGGGTACCGATTGTGGATCCCCGGGATGAGGTAAAGGTGGGGTGGGCAAGCATCAGTGTGTTTTTTTATTTGCTGTTCTTCTCCCAAAACTCTTCCTTCCCTCCTTTCTCCCTTTCCTGATTGGTCTCCTCTCTCCACTTCCTGAACAGGAGAAGAGGAGGCTAGCAGGCAACAGTGAGCAGAGAACAAAAGAGAGAAGATCTCAGGCACCCAGTTCCCGGAGCAACGCAGCTCTGCTCATGTTGGACCTCAATGGTACTTCTTGGAAGATGGTAGGGCAGGAAAGGGGACGAGTGGGCCTCACCTGCGTGGGAATCGAACTCCCAACCTCTGGCATCGCAGCCAGACACCTAAAGGGCTGAGCTCCCTGGCAGTTCAGTGATTGGACAGAAAAGCTGCTGATCATGAACAGGCCGAGTTCCTTGATGCTCCCCTCTCTTCTCTTTCCAGACGATAACAGTAACCAGAGCTCTCTTTCGGAAACCTCCCTGCTGAAAGGGGGAGACACAAGCCCCAGCCCTACCCCGGACCGCAGTCAGACTGTAACTCCGACGCCCTTAGGAGAGATGAAGGCAGAGGACTCACAGCCCCCTTTGTTAGGACAGGAAGGAGGTAGGTTCAGCTGCAGGGTGGAGGGGAAGAGGAAAGATTAAGAACAGTGGTGCCTAGTGGTGGTAGTTCTCCCCTACCCCTTCTTTTAATCTGCTGATTCTGGTTGCAAAATTTCTCTCTGGGGGTGTAGATTCTGGGGTGCTGCTTCTGGAGGGAACGGATGAACCCCCAATGCTTACCAAAGAAGAACTCAACCCCAAGGCATCAGATCCCCAGGTGAGTCTGTTGCATACCTGTCAAGTTTTGGATTTGAAAATAAGGGGAATTTTTCCAACACCTGCCATGAGCAATCCCACCACCACAACCAAGCTCCAGTATCTCTAAAATTTTAAGATAGGTGTACAAACTATCTCAATGTTGTATGTAAGTTTATAAAGAAATCTGATGTGATATAAATTAAACAGGAAGCTGTAACTAAATTCTGCTTTTCTCCTTACAGGGCTTACAATGTCCTTGCACCCATATTCATCACGCTATAATCTTTTATTCTTTCCATCACAAACATATGTCCACTTCATCTGTTGTTTCTCTGTAATAAAATGTCTTAGTCTCTGAGCATAAGCAGAGTTCAAATGAGATAGCCTCTGCATAGGCAGAGGAGGCTTGATTCGTCCCCTATCCTTCTTAGTCAAAGAGGGGACTTCACTTCCCCCCTTCTCAGGTTGTTCCTTTTGTCACATAGGCAGGCTAAACAATAGCCCTTCTCTGGACGATGCAGCCAGATATCTGCATTTCTAAAGCTGTTTTCCAGGTTTTGGGAGTTAATCTTTACAACAACTAAAGAGACTGCCTTGCGGGTACCAGATTTTTTTTAAAATACAGGACATTTCTGGGAAAATAATAATCCGGGAAGACAGCGGGAAAGAGGGGTAAAAAATGGGACTTTTCCAGGCAATACAGGACACTTGACAGGTATGGTCTGCTGGTGCTGTGAACTGGCGCCGATTGTTTTAAAATAGACTGTTTGTGTAATACTCCACCTACCCTGTTACTAGGGTTGACATTGCTATTAGTAGCTCCGACTCTTAGAAGCCTCTCATGGCACAAACTTTTGGGATCCCGGGATTTGCAGTTTCTTGAAACTGAAACTTAATTTTTAAAAACAAAACTGTAAAGCAATCAACGTGAAGGAATTCTAATTCCTATATTGGGAATACTGTCGCATTTCTCGAGAATATTGTTTCAGCTTGAACATGTAGAGCATGGGTCCTCAACCTAAGGCCCTGGGGCCGGATGTGCCCCCCCCCCCAAGGTCCTGAATCCAGCCCCCGGGACCTATTGCAACCCCCCACCTACCCGCTGCTTTGCGAACAAGCCAGCCTCCGCAGCTGCTTCTATTGCTGAGGCAGTTCAAAACAGTGGGTTATGTCGCTTCTCCCACTCCCCCCCAACTACCACCCAGATGATCAGCATGCTGATCTAGCATGCTGGCTAGTGGGGCATTCAAAGTGGGAGGGCTACGGCAAGGTCCCCCACTCCCTTCCCCCTTTTTTCCATGTTGGCCCCTTTTTTTGGACTCTGGTCCGGCCCCCAGTGGTGTCTGGGGTGTGGTGGACCGGCCTGCTGTTTGAAAACTTTGAGGACCCCTGATGTAGAGGAAAGGAGCTTCTAGTAGGTTGTTCACACCTGGCCTGCGCTTGTCTTCCAGGCTATGGAGACTTCAGGTCCAGTGGAATCCACGAAAGCCCTTAAGGAACCCACCCCCGAGACAGACGAGTCATCATCTGACGCTCCCCTGCTGAAACGTATCCGCACGGAGGCTCAAGAGACGGAGCCCAGCCGGCCCTCAGAACCTTAAGCTCAGACTTGCTTCTGAAATTCCTGCCTCTTCCGATGGGTTTTTCGAATGTGCGTAGGGGGGGGGGGACCTTGCTAAGAAAAATATATTCACATCTTGTCAGCTCAAATATGGTATAGTAGGCTTACTCACCTGTCCCCTTCTCCAGGGACGGTCACCACCTCATTGCTCCCCCTGGTGGAGGTACCATGTAAAATAGTGACTGTTGTCAACAAGTAAACATGGCTGCATGCTTGGCTACCCACAAGGGCCCGTTTTTTTTGTTCACAAGCAGCCATCTTTCTGAGACAGTGTGTGAATGGCCTAGAAGAGTCTTTAAAAGGAAATATGGCGGTAGAGGATGAGGCATACAGAGATGTGTGGGAAGAAGAGTGATGAAAGAGGAATTATACGGGAGGGTGCCCTGTTAAATCACAAGGAGTTATACTGAGTAGGGGAGGCAGTGGTATAATTGTCAAAAGGGAAAAGAACAAAGAGATGCTTTGAAAACCCGTGTCAAATTTGTTCCCCGGTTTCATCTCCTAACTTCACTTGGGGGGGGGGGGCAAATGACATGCAGTGGTTTACAAGCTGCCAAGCCTTTTCTATAAGTCTGCATCCAACAAGTCCCATTGAAATGTTGTAGTCTACACATCCTGTAAAGACATCAAAGTATGCAAAATTAAGCATAGTTTCTGCTTGGTTTTGCATAATTGTATTATTTCTTTAATTTAGAAAAGAACATGGGGAGATGTTCTGGGGGACTTTCTCCAGAAACATGAGAGAACTAGAAAGTTCTTATTTAAAAACAACCCCAGAATCATGCAATTTAAATCTCACACTTCTCTGCAGACTTAGAGGGTATGTGGAGCTGTACAACCACTTAAAATTGGTCTTGGAGATCAAGCCTGCATTGAAGTTATATACTCCATCTTTACATATCTTTTGTGCCAAAATGGAGCTCCACTTTATGGTTGTTTATTGGAAAGGGAAAATATATCTCTACCTGGCTAGAAGTATTTGCTGTACAGTTGTTACTTTATGTTTTTATTCTTATTCTTATTTTATTGTTTAGCTCCTTGGAACTGAAATATTCTGGAATGAAGGCCTGGTAGATTCTTGTATCTAGTTGATCTCTTTCAAGGAGCTCAGATCCTATACTTCTTATCTCTAAGAAGGGAAGGAATCTCATATATAGAAATGGGAGTTGTAGGTTTCCGAGTTTGCCCTTGAACTTTGTTTATGGCAGAATTTGAGCATGTTTATCTTTTGGGCTACAACTCCCAAAATGCCCCAGTTTGGGAGAATTCTGGTCCAAAACACATGCTTTCCAAAGCTTTGGTCTTGGCCACAGAGGCACTGCATTGCGTGGATGTTGTGACTATAGAATTCCCAGGTTCTCTGCCCAGAGGTGGCGAGAGGATTTGGGAAATGGAAGAGGCAGTGGTTCAAACCTGTGCTTGGGAAGCAGGGGTCTACGAGAGCTGAGGGTGAGCTAGAGAATAGGGTTATGTTGTGAGTTTTGTGGTGTCTAGACTTTTTTCGTCAGAGTGCTTGCTCTGAGAGCAAGAACATAAGAACATAAGATGAGCCATGCTGGATCAGGCCAAAGGCCCATCTAGTCCAGCTCCCTATACCGCCCAGTGGCCCAACCAAATGCGTCTGGGAGAGCACGAGACTAGATATCTGTCTCCTGATACCACTCCCCTGCATCTGGCCCTTGAAGTAGCCCGGTTTTAAGTCTGGAGATTCCACATCTCCATCATGGTTTGTAACCTGGTTTGTAACCCAAGCTTTGCCTGGGTCTGTGATTCCAAAGAACATGGGTCGAATTCCGGTTGAGAGATGTGCCGCTGGGTGGTGGAAGTAGACTTCTTTCCCCCTCTTCCCATGGCAATCTCTCAAAGCCCTTAAAAACGCTGCACAGAAAGTGAGAAGATCTTACTGATCAGGAAAAGCATTGGTGGACCCCACTGGAAGGTGAAATCTATTGAAGGCGTCTTTTCGGAGAAAGTCCTGTCGTCCATGGCAGACGGATACTACATCCCACTCTGTGTTCTTAGCTTTCTTTTTAGCTGTCTGAACTTTGATACTGCTTTATACTTCTTTTGGCATCACACAGATGGTTACTTCACATCTGTTTTGTCTCTGTAAGTGTTGCGCTTCAGACTGGTACAAAAAAATCTTACTTCACATCCGTCGCGCAACAGTTGAAATTTGTCTCAACCACGCCCCTGGAGCAGGATCAGAGCATGACACAATACTGTACCTGGATCTGGGTTGCGGTATTCTCTTGTCACGGTTTGTTCCCAGTTCCTGTTCCAAGACAAGGGACTGTGTGGTAACAACTGTCACACAACAACCAGTGTCCATCTAGTGATCAGCGGCTGAAGCGGAATTCGGCATTACTTTCCCTATGAGAAACACCATGCAACGCAAATGTTTATTAAAGAAAGTACTGAAAACTCTGTAGCCATGACGTCTAAATCCTGGAAGACCAGCAAATTGAAATATTGAAAAAGTTTTATTTACAATATTTTTAAAAAGCGTTAAGCAAGGCAAATTCAGAATTTGTCATGGAACAAGACCGTGAAGTAACAGTTGTCACGAGACAAGTTATCATGACCATGAGAAAATGGAAACAGGGCCTAAACAGGGACAAAACCACGTGATCGTGACCAACGCTGTCACGGTACAAAACTAGTCGTGGAACAAGGAATGACATGAAGTAACCGCCATAATTGCATCTAGGCATTGGAAGTGCAAAGGATAATGAGAATGAATGTTTTCTATCAAAGGGTGCTCCAAGATTTTCTGCCAGTTGGGCATTTCATCCAGGAACAGGAAACCCTGTAAACTGGACACAGGGCACCCTCCTCTACCCGCTGAAGATGTAGGCAATGGTGCCAAAATCTTGGCCTTCCTTCCACCCTAGCAACTGGCAGCCACCCAGCACATCTGCCCTTTCTGTGTATTGCTAGCTGGATCTGCTCCCCATGGAGCTTCTCTCAAGTCTAAACCGTGGCCAAACGTCTTTGTGAGATGCAGGTTTCAAGTGGTTCATCTCACTGGAAGCCCCACATTAGAAATTCAAATTGACGTTAGCTTTCCAGCAGGAAAGAAAAAGAAGCCAGCGCTTATGCTGGGGTGTGTATCTTGTGGCCTTCCACAGTTCCAGAAGCCCTAGCCAACACAACCAGCTGCTGTGGGCTCATGAAAGCTACAGTTCAACAGGTTGCCCACCATTGATGTTGCCCTTATTATTAGGCAAAATGTGGCTGGCAAATGTTTGAAGCACTACCAAAGAGCTGAAAAATGTCATTATAGACTCTTGTGCTTGTCTTCAGTGGAACCTACTCCTAGATTAAGGGAAGTAAAGGATTGTAACCTTAAAAGTTGTATTTTTGTTACACGGTGAGAAAGCTAACTATCCTAAGCTAATGCTTACATTCAGGCGGAACTTTGGCATGGTTCCAGAACATATACAGAGAACACATCAGATAGCAAGACAGCAGGTGAGCATAGCATTTTCCTTAGGGAGACTAGGCAAAACTAAGCAAACCCTCTTTTCATTTTTATACTCATCATTCCATTTTCTAGACCCTTCGAGTGGATGCACTAATCAGACATTAATTTGCCCTGAACCTTCTCGAAGAAGGGAGAAACCTCTCAAAAGTTTTTGCTCTCTCTCTGTCTCTTTGTTTTCAGCTGAAACAAAAACAAATGCAAAACAAAAGACAAAGATAATGTGCCACCTTAAAGTTTCTTTCTTTCTTTGTTGTTGATTTTGCTTTGTGTTCCCTTTTGATATGTTTATGCAGACTAACACAGCTAGCACTTTAAAAACTAGTTTTGTTAATTAACTTGTCCCTGGCATGAGTTATGGCCTTGGATGTTCCTTCTCCTGGAGATAAGACACAGATGGTATAGCCTTCTCATTAACGGGTGTTTTCTTCCCCTCTCCTGGCCTTCTCATCCAGGCACAAGGTAAAAGGATTGTGTTTCAAAGAGCATCTGAAATCTTCAACAGTCCCCCACCCGCCACCCCATTTTGTAGTTTCATGACCAAAATAGATACAGTACTGTACTTCATGTTGGCTGGGACTGTCGAGGTGGTTTCACTCCAGAAAATGATGTATGTATTGTATTAGCGGGGGGAAATTTGAAACACAGGGATTTGGGTAAAAAAAAGTTCTAGACTGAAGCTTCCCATTTTGAGGCTCTGAAAACATGTTCTGTAACTTCCAAGCTCTTCAGAATTCTGCCATGTTTGAAGGGCAGGAGGACATGGAATTTTTTAAAATGCATTTTATATAAGATAAACATGGGACTACAGGCAAGAAGGAAATGGGTCTGCTAGGGTAACTCTCCAGCCTTCTTTCTTTTAAACGACAAATGTGGCCCCCAGATGTAGTGGACTACAAATCCCATCATCTTTTTTGCTACACTGGCTAGGGCTGATGGGATTTGTAGTCCAACATCACCTGGAAAGCTAAACAGTCCTTGCTCTGATCTTAAAAGTGTTAAGCATTTTCGTTTTGTCAAGTGATGCTACAGCGGGGCAGAAATCCTGCACGTGACACAGTCACACATGTGTACTTTGCCAACCACATCGGTTGTGGGTCTGCCATGGCATCGTGTTGGACACTCTCATTTCCTTGCATGGCTGCAATCTCGGTGTGGGGAGCTTTGCAATGTTTTCTGTGGGCTCTAAGATGTTCCGTCCTATTATACAAGGCACTTAAGCAGCCGTAGCAGTGGACTGTTGTCTATTTTAGCAATAATAATATGTCAGTATTGTTTATTTGTTTTATAAGCTTTTATTAAAAAGCATTTTTGCTTTTACATTGTAACTTTCTCTGCCTATAAAAGCTATTCCTCATCCTAAGCCTTGTGTATGTGCATTTATTTTTTGGGGGGTGGGGGGAGTGAGAATACACATTTCCCTTTGACGACAGTAGAGTTAGGAGTGCCAGAACCCCATGTGGTTCAAAATGTATTTATTTATTCATTTATTTATATTTATATTTATATTTATATTTATATTTATATTTATATTTATATTTATATACTGCCCAACTTTCCGAAGGAACTCTGGGCAGTTCACAAGAAGAAAACCCATACAACTCAGCTGCACCAACAAATATAAAACAAACCCAACAGATCAAAACATTAAAATCAATAAAAATGGGATATACGAAGACAGCAAAAAAGAAGGGAAAAGAGAATAGGATAAACCACCATTAGTCGCCAAAAGCAGCCTGGAAGAGCCAAGTTTTTAATCGCTTCTTAAAGGCTGAGAGGGGCTCCACGGTCCAATACTGTATTGCGGGGAAGCAGGTTCCACCAACTGGGACCTGCCACAGAAAAGGCACGGTTCTGGGTTGAAGTCTTATAAGTTATCCCTCTGTAACTCTTATGCTCCCCGCTCCCAAACACAATGGCAGGTTACAAAGAGCTGATTGACGCAGAACAGTTCTCTCTGTTGCGATTCTCTTCTATAGCATTAACAATCCTAACCCTAACAGTGGTAACCTAGAGGCAGAATTAGATATGTTGTATTTGGGAGCAAGTAGACCACTTTGGGCAGGAATGGGGACTTTTTGAGTGTCTGCCCCCCCCCAACGACTCAGACTTGACTTGCAACTCAGAACCCACCCACCTCTGGGTGTGTGTGAATCTTGTTTCTAATGGGGATTTGGGGCTTGGGACTCAAAACTTGGTACCCAAGACTCAGCCTTGAGACATGGTACCAAAGACTTGGATCCCATGACTTGCAAACATCCTTGGCCCTGGTTCCCCATCTCTGGTGAAGACCACTGACTCAACTCTGAGTGTTCTGTTTATATACCGCCCCATACCACTACAAGTAGTCTCTGGGCGGTTTACAATTTTTTAAATTACAGTGTGCAGGCTACACATTGCCTCCCCAGCAAGCTGGGGACTCATTTTACCACCTTGGAAGGATGGAAGGCTGAGTGAACCTTGAGCCTGCTACCTGGGATTGAACCCAGGTCCTGAACACAGTTTTACCTGCAGTACAGGCATTTAACCACTGTGCCACCAGGCTGCAGGAGCCGCTGCAGGAGCCTCTAATTACTGTACAGCATGTTTCACCCTAAGTGTGTCTGATCTAGGCTGATTTTGGAAGCTAAGCAGGGTTGGCCCTGGTTATTACTTGGATGGGTGACACCAGGGAATACCAGGTGCTGTAGGGGCCGGGAGTTGGAACTGGCAAACCACTCCATTATTCCTGTCAAGAAAACTCCATGGGCATGGAGTCACGAAGGGATGGTCACGACTGTAATGACACAACATGCGCGTGCGTGCTCACGTACGTTTCTATGTATAAGACTATACTTTTTTCTAAAATTGAGGGTCTTATACAGTACATGAAAGTAAGGTGAGAGAACTGCAGGATTGCGAAACTGTAATTTTGGGTTGAAAATTGGGGAGGTGGGGGCATCTACCTGACTCCCAACAGTGTATGATCATATCCTTTAATTACCTGATTAAAGCTTCAGATATTTGTACAGAAACCAGTCTTTCCAAAAGCTTGTGTGTGTGTGAACCCTTGAGTTCCTTGTTTATATTTGGAAAAATTGGTTCCAAGCCTCCTCAACATCACATCCCCTCTTCAATGTTTTTTGTGAAACTCGCCCACTTCCCCATCTGGCCTTTGCCAGAACCCAAGCTCTTTTTAAACCACCAAGAAATAAAAATCCCCATTTGTAATTTATATAATGTTAACATTTCACTTTTTATGCCCCTCTTTGGAACTGATACACTCCCCACCCCCTGCGTATTCTCTGGTTTGGGACTCAAGATTTATATTGTATACAGTACTCAATTGCAGAACGCATTTCCTCCATCAATATACAGTGGACCCTCGTATAACAAACGGTTTGCATAACATAAAATCTGTACAACTTAAAACATTCCGGAGATAGGGGAAATTTGCTTAACAGAATCATCTATGGGGCGAATCCGTACAACATAAAAATGGTCGCGATTAGGGATTACTCTCTTTTCAATGCATTCCTATGGGAAATTTGTATCAAGGAAAATTTGCTTAACATAATTTCATTTGGAACGAATTAATTCTTTTATACAAAGTACCACTTGTATATTAATTGAATTGGCGGAATTGCGCTTTAGCGCCATGACTTCTCATTGCTTTTCGAGTCCTTGTGGTGGAAGAATCTGGGGGCGGGAGGGGAATCTGATAAACACGTTCTTTTGGGGGAGGGAGATTAGACGCTGTTTGGGGTGATCGGGAGGAAATAAATAAATGCATCAACAGCAGGAGCATTCTTTCCTGGGCGAGGAGGGAAAATGGAGATGCTATTATTTTATTTTATTTTCTGCACTGGGGAGCCCTTTGCCTGAGCAACGTGGAGCAGGTAGGCAGGGCTTCTGTCCCGCCCCATTTCTTCCAACGCATGGGGAGGCTCAGTCACTCGGAAGGCGGGTGGATCAAAACAACCCTTCGGACGAGGGGATCGAGGTCTGCAACAATTTATGCTCGCCGCCCTGCGAAAGTCCCGGGAAGACCCGATCCTGTGCAACTGGACTCCTCTTGCGTGGCTGGAGGGGAAGGAGAGGAAGAGGGGTGGGTGGGTGGAATTTCGTTTGCAAGGGACAAAAGACGGATCGCAGGTGGGGGGAGAGGAGGGATCTCGCCCCCTCTCGCGGGCAGTGCAAAGCCGCCCCCGCCCCCATCCATTGGGCGAGCAGGCCGGGCAGGGAAGGGTTAACATCCCCTCCCTTTCCCCTCTCCCCACCAACCCTTTCCATGTGCCTTGCCTAAAGACGGAAGGGGAGGGCAGGCAGCGCTCCGTCGGGGGGGGGGGGGGGCTCGCTGCAGCGCGGGCTGTTGGCTCACTTCCTGAGTTTTGTGGCCGTGGCGTCGGTGGTGGGATCCGATCCTGGGAAGGGGCGCGCACGGGAGCTGGGGAGCGCGCGCGACTGGACTGGAATCTCCCCCCCCCCCTTCTCTGGACGAGAGGCTCCAAAGAGATCGTTTCTTCGACCAACCACCCCCCAGAGGGCGGGCGAGTTTGCTTAAAGGTAGATCTACGAAACCGGTTTGGGGGCGCGCGCGGCGGGAATTGGGGAGGAAGGGGGGGTCCCCCATCCTCATGCGTGTGAGTTTGCTGGTGGGGGAAGCGCGCTTGGCTTGGGGTGGGGTGGGGGCGCTGGTAGGATGCAGCCTGGTTTTTATTAGCACGACTCCCATCCCAGGCTTGCAAGAGAACCCAGGAGTCCGAGTCACAGACACTCCCTTTTTGCATCCAAGCGCCTTCTAACCCCAGAAAAGGCTAAAGGGGCGTCCTGGCCTTTAATCCGCATCAAGGGCCCCGCCCCCTCCTTTCCCCCGGGGCAGAAGGGGGCGGGGAATCCAGGCATCCCGCCTCTTTAGCCCCGCCCACTCGCCCCGCCCCTAACCTCCATCGAATATAAGATTTTTTCCCCTTACACACACACACTTACCTCTTCTTGCCTTTGGGAAAACCAGTACAGCCTCCCATGTGGGGATATTGGAGGGTTCTTTCCCTTTTCCTGGAACCCAGGCTTCCCGCATTTAATCCCTGCTCCTCCTTTCTAGATACACTCCAGATCATCCCCCCACCTGCATCTCCCTCCTGAAAAATAGAAAGACATGGGCATTGTGCCCCAGGCCAGTGGTGGCGAACCTCTGGCACTCCGGTTTTGGACCACAACTCCCACAGTCCTTTGTTGTTGGCAATCTAGGCTTGGAATTCTGGGAGTTGTGGTCCAAAACATCTGGAGTGCCAAAGGTTTGCCACAATTGCCCTAGGCCTAGGCAATAGGCAGAGAGATGTGCAATTTTGAACCCCCCTTGGTGGGTGGGATTTTCCCTCTTGGATCTCTCTTTCCCAGTAAGATTAATAAATGGAAAAAAAAACACCACTCTACTTGCCTTGAGCTTCCTGGTCAATATAGATCCAACCAGAGCTTGCTTGCCTATTTATTTATTTATTTGGAGTATTTTTACTCCACCTTTCTCCTTGGAAAAGGACCCAAGGCAGCTTACAGTAATGAGGGGTAATTATACAGTCCAGTACTATGAAGACATATTCAAGTTTGCGGACAGGGAATTGAGGGACATCTTACAGCATTAAAAGACAACATTAAAGCTACAAGAGAACGCAAGCAGTTAAAGAGAGTTAACACTCCATGTAAAAGTTATGAGGGATGGAAACTAATATTGAAAACTGTCAGTGCAATCACACAAGGTTTTAAGTGGTTATAAACACAAAGTCTATATGATCATGTTTGGTAGATTGTTGGGATGGGCATCATATGAAAAATGACACACTGTTTTGTTGTTTTGTTAGCTAACGAAATGAAATGGTGTTTTGTTACAAATAAAACAAAACACATTTTTTCCTCTAGAACGAAACAATTTGATCTAGAGAAAATGGTAGGGGAGCTTCCTCAAGCTCTTCCCTGAAAGCCCCTGAAATTTGGAAATATTTTGGGCTAAGGGGGTGAGTTATGAAGCTCCAAAGGGGGTGCCACTAGGTAAAAAACTTCTAATTGGAATCAGAAGCTGCCACCGCTTCCCATGTAATTCCAATAACTCATCCCCCTTACCCCCAACTGTTTCCAAATTTCAAGGGGTTCTCTAAAGCCGCTTTCTGAAGGTACCCCTGCTACTTTGGTGCCCCAAGTTAAGTAATTATTGCCCCAAGGTAAGTAATTAAAATATATTTTAGGTACCCCTGCTATTTTAGGTACCCCTGCTACTTTGGTGCCCCAAGGTAAGTAATTTTAAAAATTATTTTTAAAAATATGCAATCAAAATTTAGTTACTTTGGGGCTCCAAAGTAGCAGGGGTACCTTCCCAAAGCGATTTTAGGGAACTCCCTGAAATCTGGAAATATTGGGGGGGGGGGTAAGGGGACTTAGTTATGAAGCTCTAAAGGGGTTGAGGTAGTTAATTGGCAAAGTGTGTTGGGAGTGTGGAGGCAATCGGGGTTTACTCTATGGTATTAACTCCCTAATTGCCTCCATACACCCACCACAGGAGCAGCAAGGGAAAAAAAGACAAAGGGCTGGCCTCACTGCCCACAGCACTCCCTGTCCAAAACACCCCCCTGGGAGCAGGGTGTGCCAGGGGAGAAAGGAGCGGTCAGGCAGGGAATTTACTTCTGCTTGGCTGCTCCTTTCCTCCTACCCCCCTTCTCCCAGCTGGGATTGAGCTGTGAAAATCAGCTGGGAGGCGGTAGGGAGGAGGCTTTTGAATCCCACACCACATCTGCTACAGCATTGGTGCCATGGGGGATTCATTTCAATTTGTTTGGTAAGTAATGAATTTTTTTTGAATAATATCGTTATTTATGATACAAAACAAAACACAGGGGGACGAAACAGAACGAAATGAAACACAGTTTTTCCGTTTCGTGCCCATCCCTAGTAGATCCATTAAAAAGACACATTATAGGTCAGTGATGGCAAACCTATGGCACGGGTGCCAAAGGTGGCACTTGGAGCCCTTTCTGTGGGCACCCGACATGGCCTCTTAATAGTCACCTGTATACAGGTTAAATTACTGTATTGGCACTTTGCAAAAAAATTAGTGGGTTTTGAATTGCAGTTTGGGCACTCGGTCTCTAAAAGGTTCGCCATCACTGTTTTAGGTAGTCCATCATTCAGAGAAAGCTTGCCTGAAGAGAAAGGTCTTTGTTTCCGGAGAGGTAGCAGAGATGGGGCAGTCCTGGCCTCCAGTGGGAGGAAGTTCCAGAGTCTGGGTGCAGCAGCCAAGAAGACCCTTTCATGAGTTCTTCGGAGATGTACCTGTGAGGGTAGCGAGATGGAGAGATAGGCCTTTCCTGATGATCTTAACACCCAAGTCGGTTCATACTGTGAGATTTGATCTTCGAGGTGGCTAGGCCCCAGGTCGTACAGTGCTTTGTAGGTTAAGGTCAGCATTTTGAATTGTGCCCAATAGCTGATAGAAACTCAGGACAAGTAATGCAGCTACTGGAAACTACTGGAGTTAATTTTGGCTAAAAGGAAGTAATAGTTGCATGTGATTCATGCAGTTGTTAAATTTACATTTCAGGCTGTTGAGCAACACCTAAGCTTGCTGAGGTGCCATGAATAACATTTACGTCAGAATAAAAAGAGGGAGCGGTGTAGCTATTACAAAATACAAATGTAAGAGTAGCCTGTAGGTAATACGTTTTTAATACCATTATTCTTATTGGCCTGTAAAGGTATTACTTATTTACTTTGGAAACTTCCTTCTTAAGGGCATTTTTAGGGGATTTTTTTCAAGTTTCATGGGATTCTTTGAACTAAACAATAGGGCAAGTACATACAGTACTCCCTTTTTGTCTTGCCTGGTTTTGTTTTTTGAAGGTGCACTATCAGAAGCGGCCACTAGAGGGGACAAGAAAATGATCAAGGCACCTGGGTAATATATAGTGCAGTGCAGCCATTGAAGTGGCAGCAAATGAATAACACAATTGCCAGAAACTTATTGGTGTTCACATTAGATTTCTGTGTTACTTACTACACCTGACTGGAACTAATTTCTGCATTGTTTCTTCATTGGGTGCCTAGCCCCAGGCCTGATGGTGTAGCTGAGATGCATCCCCGCACTTCCTTAATTAGTCTGAGTTGGCTTCAGTGTCCTTGTGCATAAAACCTTCTATATTCTCTGCTGGAAGTAGAACAGGGGTAAAAATGAATTTATTGCTTTCTTTCATTGATTTATAGACCACCCATCTAGCCTCAGGGCCACTCTGGGCGTGTTACATCTGTGCAAATAAGCAATTCAAACAAAAAGCAACAACAGACCACTCAAATCAAAATTAAATACAGACAAGGTGCAATTAGCTAAAAATTAGCAATTAATATAAAAGCTTAATAACAGGTGGCGAAACTGAGGTCTGGTACTGAAAAAGCTGTAGTAGTATATTATGGGTTCTGGGAAAGCCTGCCTGAAAAGCCATGTTTTCGCTATTTCCCAGTGAGGGTCCAGGCAAAAGACGTAAGCTGCTCCAATTTAATTTGATCAAAGCAAAAGGGGGGGGGGTTGAGCCGTGTGGCCAAAACAAAACACAAATGCAAAAATACCTTTATAGGCCACTAATAAAAATAATTTATTTTAATTTTAAACTTACAGCACCAGTTTGTTACTGCTTGAACGTAGCCATCTATCCCTGTTCTTAGACCATAGAGAACTACACCATTTAAAAAAACAGGAACAAATACAGTGGTACCTTGTATCAAGGAATTAATTCGTTCCAAATGAAATTCTGTTAAGCAAATTTTCCTTTGTACAAATTCCCATAGGAATGCATTGAAAATGGATTAACCCCTAACCGCGACCGTTTTTCTATTGTACGGATTCGCCCCATAGGCAATACTGTTAATCGATTTCCCCCCATCTCCGGATTTTTTTTCCTTTAAACCGATTTTCTGTTAAGCAAACTGCTTGTTATACAAGGGTCCGCCCAGGCTAGGCGTTTGAGGCAACTAACACCACGAGAGGCCTGAAAGGAAAAAACTAGAAATAGGGCCTTTTCTGCCATTGCCCCTCGCCTGTGGAATAACCTTCCACCAGACATCTGCCTGGCCCCCTCTTTGGCTGCCTTTAAAAAAACTATTTAAAACTTGGCTATTTAAGCAGGCATTCCCTCAAATACAACACAATTTCAGTGTTCGCCCATTAAATCATGATTTTAACTGATTAGCCTGCCAACAATAATACATTACTTTATGTCACTTTAATGTTAATTTTAGTTTTATTTCTATTTTATTATGTTACTGTATTTTATGTTTTTATTGTATGAATTATTTGAATTTATTAATTGTTGTAAACCGCCCAGAGTGACCTCACTGCCAGATGGGTGGTATAAAAATCACCTGCATAAATAAATAAATAAATAAATAAATAAATAAATAAAATAAAATAAAATAAAATAAAATAAAATAAAATACTAGGTTCATTGACTGAACCCCTGCCAAAAATATGGGGTTAAAACCTTTGTGATGAAGGCATCCCAGAAGTTCTACCCCATCTCCAAAACATCGCAGAAGTAATTCTCCCTAGAGGGCACAAAGGGGCTTTTCGATTTTTGTTTGAGGGTAGGATACAACTTTGGCTTGTTTATCTAAACACCAATATTTTGTGGCTGTACCTCTTTCCTTTTTAATTCTTGTCAGCTGCTTGGCTTTGAGGACACCTTTGCACTGGGGACCTGGGAGCCAAATGATCGCTCATGGGCTGAACAGAAAATGAGGCCCCAGAAGTAACGTGGGATAATAGCGAAAAGTTGCAATCCCTCCTCCTAAAACTCCATGATGGCTGCCAAGCCACCGGGGGCCTCCACTTGGGTTCTGAGGTTCCCATCGCCAGTAGAACCTGGAGTCCAAATCAGCGTTGAAATGGAGGAGGACTCCCCTGCAGTTGGGACGATTAAAGGGATCCTGAAGCACTCATGGTTCCAGAAGGACCCTGTAGATCAAAGGGAAGCAGATGTGACGCCCCGGTGTTGGGATGTCCGACAACAGATGCTTGTGCCCACTCCAAAGGAGGTGGAGGAGGACATGGAGAAGGATGAAGAGGAGGCAGGAACCAGAATCCAGGAGGAGATCCTGGATGATGATATTGAGACTTGTGTTGTTGCTTTTGATAACACCTCCGAGCTGAAAGAACCAAGGGGGACCAGGACTGAAGTGGTGGTGGGTCCCAACTGTGTGATTACCATAGAAGAAGAAGAAGTAGAGCTTGGGAAACAGGAGGAACCAAAATCTACGGTATTGTTGGAGGACGACATAGAGGCTTGTATAATATGCCCCGAAGAAGAGAAGGTTCCAAGGCGAAAAGAAGACATCCAAGCTGTGATTGTAGATGGAGGTAGCGTGGAGGTCTTCTCTGGGTCTTCTGAGAGGGTGGGCCTCTCCAAAGTAGAAAAGACCACCCAAACGGAAGTTACCCAGGCAGACATCTCTAAGAATTGTGAGATCTGTGTCCATAAAATACCTGACTTCAAGAAAAATGAGTCGACAGAATCTGAGATGTCCTTGGGTGAAAGTGACCAGGCTTTTTCGGAGAAACCTGCTGATCCTAAAGGAAAAGGCATGAGCCATACTGAGAGAGAAACGGAAGAGATGGACGTCGGCCTTGCAAGTGGAGACAAACCAAATGGTGAGAAACCTCAGAAGGCCGTTTTTGAAGGAGGGGGCATCGTCATGGAGACCGCCCGCCAGGGTTTCCGGTGGTTTCGCTACCAAGATGCCAACGGTCCACGAAAGGCTTATGAACGACTGCGGGACCTTTGCCGCCTCTGGCTGAAGCCCGAGAGCCGCAGCAAGGAACAGATTTTGGAGCTCCTGGTCCTAGAACAGTTTTTGGCCATTTTGCCTCAAGAAATACAAAGCTGGTTGTGGCAGCAGCACCCCGAAACATGTGGCCAGGCGGTGGACCTGGTGGAAAACTTTCTAACGGGGCTTTCTTTGCTGGAGAGGCATGGGAAAAAGGTGAGAGATTGTTGAAGTACAATTCCCATAATTCTCTGGATTGCTACCTTACTGACAGACCATGCATCATTAAGGAGAAAGGCCTCAACTGGAAATATTTGGTGCTGAGCTAGGTTAGTTCCATCCAAGCTTCCTGTTCCTGCACCTGTGCTAGCTGGGAAGTTTCCTGATAGGAATGAGCATTTTATTTTGGAATCAGTAGGTTACGAAATGAACCACGCGAGCCCAGGTGGTCCTCAGAACCAGCTGATACACAAAGATTCAATTGCTTTACCTTTCTGTCTTGCACAGGGTTAAAATCCAATGAGGAAGCACACTGCAAAGATATATTTCCTCTTTTCATGCTGCTGGCCAATCGGAGAGGGAGGTGGGTTGATGCCTATCCCTGCACAGCTCCTGATTGGCCAGCATCACAGATCTAGCACAGATGACGTTGCAGCATGCTTCCTCATTGGATTTTAACCCTGCACAAGACAGAGAAAGGTAAAGCAATTGGATCTGCGTGTATCAGCCGGTTCCAAGGACCTAGCCGAGACCCAGAGCTTTCCAGTTGAGTCCCAGTTAGGTGTCTGTCTTTCAGGCAAAATGGAGAACTTCTAGTATCTAGTCCAAGAAATTAGAACATTCCATCCTTGTTACATGGCATGTTGGGTTCAGAGTTTGGAAAACATTATTTTTGGATGACATACATATATTATTTATGCTTATAAATATATAGGGAAATTATAAAAGATATAAATTTATAGAAACTGTATACAGTGGTATCTCTACTTACGAGCAATTTGACGCAAGAGCGGAAAACCATTGGCGTTTTAACTGCTGCCTTACAAAGTTTAGAGGCGGTCTGCTCTACTTACAATTTTTAATTTTTTTATTTTTTTTTAATTTTTAATTTTAATTTTATTTTTTAGATACTGCTCTACTTATGAGTTGTTCGACTTACGAGCATGCATTCGGAACGGATTAAACTCGTAAGTAGAGGTACCACTGTAGATAGAAATTTATAGATTATTATTTATAGAACAGTTCATAATTTTATATATAATACAAATATAAATTGATAGATAGCAAGTTATACTTATATTATATATAAAAACTATGAACTGTTCTTTATATAACAATCTGGTTGGTAGGTTTACTGAATTCGGGTGGCTGTAGCAAAAAGTGTATTTTCTTTGAAACAAGCGACCATGCCACAAAATTAAGCAGTACGACAGCAAAAACAGCAGTCTTAATTTGAAACGGGGCAAGGGGGTCATGAAAATGGTTTTCAAGCAGAATTGCTGTTCTGAGAAAACAGCAGTGCCATGGTGGGTCCCATGAATTCAGGGCAGGGCAATGTATTCCCCTGGAGTTCTTCACATTTGCAAAAATGTGTCCCATCTTTAGCATTGGAAGTCCTTTATTCAAAACTTGTTTTAGCATCCCAGTTCCTGCTTGATAAAGTAGCAGGCCTTTCCTTGGGATATTAAGAGTGTCATGACAGCAGCAGCTGCTGCTACGGTCACTGGGAATACAGTGAAAGCAGTTTGGACTTTGTGATAGATTGCAAACTGCTCTTCTTGGAGAAATTAAATAGATGCTAGAAGGAAATTCAGGAGTTTGATCTCAGACTAAGGCTATGTGTACATTATGCTTTTATTTATTCTTTTGATTAAGATGAATTCTGCAATCAAGACACAGTGCATATCATTCAGATATCCATCCTTTTCTAGGAATAATTTGTCCAGAATCTGAAATCCCATCTTCTGATTCTTGGCATCTCTTTCCTTCATCCTTTGATTTGGAAATCTGGATGTTATTTTCCAAGATGGTTTCTGGCTTATTATTCAGTCACGTGGACTAGAAACTTGTTGTGAAAATGGAAAGCTGGAGATAATGTCATCAGTTCTGTAGTCCTCCCCCCCCCCCAGTGTATAAAACTGTGTTATTACAGGCCATTGTCCTGAGATAAAGACTAAATTGAATATTATTACTGGTTCTTGGACCTTTGTGTGTGGTGTAAGAGTCGTACAAGTTTCCATCTCGTAGTGAAGACTAGTAAACAAAGCACAGGCTGTAAACCATTTTAAAATTGTATTCCTCTCTCCAGGCACTGGTCACTTTTGAAGACGTGTCTCTGTATTTCTCTGAAGAACAGTGGAAACTTCTGGACAAAACCCAGAGAAGCATCTACCGTGACGTTATGCTTCAGAACTACGAGAATGTCCAGTCACTGGGTGAGATCCGGCTGGCAGTGCGAAAGGGGTTTGAGGCCTGCACACAGGTTTCTATGCAGAAGGCGACTGAATCAAGTTTGGTCGCCCTCATGTTTTCACATGTGTCAAGGAGAGAGACCCAGACTTATTTCCATGGAAATGCTGCTGGTTCAGAAAGATTTGAGTGACATCCTCCTTTGAGAAGCTACTCTCTTCTTGTGGGCAAAATAAACTGTCTACTCTTCATCTTAAGAACATAAGAAGAGCCCTGCTGGATCAGGCCAAAGGCCCATCTAGTCCAGCTTACTGTATCTCACAGTGGCCCCACCAGATGTGTCTGGGAGCGCACGAGACTAGATATCTGTCTCCTGATACCACTCCCCTGCATCTGGCCCTTGAAGTACCCCGGTTTTAAGCCTGGAGATTACACCACAGGTTTGTTACATGTGATGGACGTTTCCTCCAGGAATCTGTCCAATCCCCTTTTGAAGGCATCCAGGCCAGATGCCATCACCACATCCTGTGGCAGGGAGTTCCACAGACTAACAACACGCTGGGTGAAAAAAAAATTCTTTTGTCTGTTCTTACTCTCCCAGCCCTCAATTTGAGTGGATGTCCCCTAGTTCTGGTATTTTGTGAGAGGGGGAAGGGCGTCCCTCTATCCACTTTAGTCATGCCCTGCATTATTTTGTACGTCTCAATCATATCCCCTCTCAAGCGCCTTTTTTCCAGACTGTTTATTTTGCTTATATTTGTACTCGGTGAAACAGTTTTTTTTAAATGGGAAATTTACCAAGCCAAAAAATTAACTAGTGGAAAATGTCCTGCCTTCTACTGATACTTAAAGGGGTTTAAGCTGAGATACAAAAAAGGTTATGTTTTTGGACAAAAACTTCCCAAATACCCCCAATATGTAGTTTAAAACATGTGAGCTTTCCCATTTCTGGTTTGTTGTCCTTTTTGTATCTTTGGATTATGCTGTATCCTAGTAGACTGAAACCTTGACTTGACAATAAAGATTCCTCCATTAAGTATTCTTTCTTCTTCCTCTTCTGATTACTGGTAGGATTCCCAGTTCACAAGCCAGACTTGATCTTCAAAATGGAAAACAGCAAAAACCAGGAGCTGCTTTTTCAAGAGACCAAAGACTCCAAGGAAGGAACCTCAGTGGAAGCTAGAGGTGAGGAAGGGTTTTTTTCCCTCCTTTGTCCAGTAATGGGAAATTGTCAGATGGGTTTTCTCGTTGCTTCGGATTCTTTCTTGCCACAAGCAGGAGAACCATCGTGGAGCTTCGGTAGGGTTTTCACAGAGCATACTAGAACAGGTGAACTTCTCTTGGATTCTGCAAAACGAGTCTTATTTTCCAAAGTAGCGGGGGAATCCTTAGGGTGTAGCTTGTGGACACTGGTGGCAAGCCGTTTGTGAGCAGAAGTTCTGTACGGTAATACCTCGCAAGACGAATGCCCTGTAAGGCGAAGAGCTCGCAATACAAATAAAGTTTCTGGGAATGGTGTTGCTTCCCAAGACGAAGATTCCTTATGGGCTGCCATGCTAGAGGAAAATCCATTCTGCATTTTGAAACAAGTTACCCAGGATGCACCGCATCCCCTGTAATTTGTGGAGGGGAGGGAGGAGGTTTGTCATCAAGTTTTAGAGTCATTCTGGATATTGTTTTGCAGCAGTTTTTGGAATTTTAGGAGAGAGGTAGGGACTTGAGGTTTCTGTGCTTTCTTTTGTGTTTTTGCATTGCTTTCCATTGCACTTTTGGCAGGAACAGCTCCCTTTTCCCTTGCAGCTTTGGCAGGAAACTGCAAACTGCAGATAAACAGTTTGCAATTTCTCCTTTGTCTTGATGCTTGCTTTTGCACTGCTGGTGGGGTGTGGGGGGCGGGCAGGCGGCATCTCTGCATGCTTTTAAAGTGAACTTTATAAAGAGGTCTGGAAAAAACGGCTTTTTTGGCTCCCCCCCCCCCCAACTTCCGGAACAGATTCATTGGTTTCCCATTCATTCCTATGAGAAACCACGTTTTGTAAGACTTTTTTGGGGGGGCAAAACGAATTGGCCTGTAGAATGGATTAAATTCTTTTTACGAGGCACCACCGTAGTTAGTTTTGCTCAGACATGGGGGACCTGGTTTGGAGGAAAGTATAGTGCTGGATGTTCTTGACAGCCACACCCTGATGGTAGGGGCTCCATACATGTTATAGCAGTGGGGGTGGAGGGGTACGGTGCTACCTCTGTGAGTGACAGCATCTTAAGGGGCTTAGCGGATCCTACAACCTGGTACTCGCCATTGTCATGAATCTAACCTGTAGTTATGCTGGTTGCGATTGAGGAGAGGTGTAGTCTGAGACAAGGGGAGGTAGTAGATTGAGTATCACTGCAGCAAAGTTTGTTGTTATGTGTTGTCAAGTTGCCTCTGAATTAGGGCAATTCCTGTAGCTTCCGTTAGGGCAGGCATGTCCAAACTTTGGTCCTCCTGATGTTTTGGACCACCACTCCCAGAATTCTAAGCTTAGATTGCCAATGACAAAGGACTGTGGGAGTTGTGGTCCAAAACATATGGAGGACTGAAGTTTGGACATGCCTGCTTTAGGGAGTCTGCTCGTCTCATATCTTCCTCTATTCTGGCTGCTTTCTGCTTTTCCCAGTCTTATTATCTTTTCTCGAGTGTCCCATTCAGAAGGTTACAAACCATGATGGAGATGTGTCATCTCCAGGCTTAAAACCGGGGTACTTCAAGGGCCAGATGCAGGGGAGTGGTATCAGAAGACACATATCTAGTCTCGGTGCTCCCAGAGGCATTTGGTGGGGCCACTGTGAGATACAGGAAGCTGGACTAGATAGGCCTTTGGCCTGATCCAGCAGGGCTCTTCTTATGTTCTTATGTTCTCCTCCTCCTTCCCAGGAGTCACTGAGCTCGTGAATGAGTCGGAGGGTGAAGAACTTCCAGCCAAGGAGGATGCTGAGAATCTGCTGTGCGTGCCGAGATCTCCAGATCCCCTCGAAGGCCGGGACGGCCCAGCCAAGAGTAGCCCTCCGGCCAAGGAAGAGCGCTCCTCTCGCTGGCATCGGACAGAGCCTCGCTACGGGTGCTCCCTCTGCGGGAAGACGTTCCCCTGGCAGTCCACCTTGGCTCGGCACCAGCTTTCCCACTCGAGAGTGAAACCTTACCAGTGCCCAGACTGCCCTGCTAGTTTCGCCCAACACACCAAGCTGGCTTGCCACCGCCGCCTTCATACCGGCAAGCATTCTTGCGAGTGCCCGGACTGCGGGAAGTATTTCTGCGACCGCTACAAGCTGGCCCGCCACCAAAAGTGCCACGCTAAGGACAGACCTTTCCGATGCGATGCCTGCGGCCGCAGCTTCTGCCTAAGTTCGAACCTGCGGCAGCACCGGTGCGTCCGCGCCGGGGAGCGTCCCCATGTCTGCCCCGAATGTGGGAGGAAATTCACTCGCCGCTCCAACCTGATCCAGCATCTCCGGGTTCACCAACTCCAGGGGCAACGGCAGAAAGAGGGGCAGGGGATGGAGCTCCCCCCAGGAGATCCCTACCCCTGTGAGGAGAAATGGGAATATGAGTGGATTGCGGACGATCAAGGTGGGGGCCAGCCCGGAGAGCTTCCGGTGGGTAATGGGGAAGGTGTTCCAGTTTCAGAGCCCTTTGGGAGTGAGCGTGACGCCGAACAGATTTTGGAGCTCTGCATCGGTGACGGCGAGCATGGGTGGGTGGCGCGGATCACTGGGGGGGACCACGCACACGAAGGTGCCGTGGGTTCATCAGAGAACCTAGAAGACCCTCAATATTTGGATATTTCTTCTGCGAACCCGGAGAGGGACAAGGTAGCGGAGCTCCACCATGAAATTATGCAGCTCCGCATCGGGGAATTAGCAGAGCACAGCTGGAATGCAGAGTTTGAAAGCGAAGATGATGATTGCTTACTGGTTGATGATGGCAAGCCGCTGCCCTTGGACGTTCAGGAGCCCCGCCTCGGTTCTGAGGCCTTGTCCGTGGGTCAAGGGCCCTTGGGCGGGAATGGGCAACTCCAGTGTTCTGACTACGGACGGACGTTCACCCGGAGCTCGAGCCTCTCTCGGCACCAGCTAACCCACCGCACGGAGCATCCCTACGCTTGCGGCAAGTGCTGCCGTTCCTTCCGGTTGCCCATCCTCCTGGCCCAGCATCAGCTCGCGCATGCCTCCGGGCAGCCCCACGCTTGCCCTGACTGCCCCAAAAGTTTCATTCACCGGTCCAAATTGCTGCGCCATCAGCTCGTCCACACGGGAGAACGCCCTTTCCAGTGCGAAGAGTGTGGGAAAAGCTACAGAGACCATTCGACCCTCGTCCGGCACCAGCGGGCCCACGATAAGCCCCACACTTTGGGATGCATGTCTGCCACACGGATTTCTCCCTCTCCGCCCATGGCGATCATCTTATAAATTCTCAGGGCCCCCCGAAAGGTGTGTGTGGCAGTGCAATTCCGCCATGGGAGAAGCATCCACTGTATTGTACAACTGGAATACTTGATGCAACAAACCACGTCCGTAACAGCTTCTCGCCCTGTAATTTTGGGCCGTTTGGGTGGGTTTCTTCTAAATTGTTGTTTTGGTTACAATGTTGAATGGTTTTGAAAAAGTGCTTGGGGAATTGTTTGAAAGAAAGAGGGGTTGGAGATTGGGAATTGCAGGCATCAAACTGGTTGCGATTGAGACAAAATGCAAGTGGCCCGCATTTGCAAAGATCTGCAATATAGAAGTACATGGGGACCATACCTGTACCATAATCCCTATCAGTATGTCCATCAGTTGTTCTAGCTCCCTTGTCTTAATGCTCAGAGGACAGTATTGGAGAGGGCAAGGGACCAGTTCATCCCAGTTCGTAATGGCAGCAGCATCTCCCCCCCCCCTCTGGCTCAACCAGACCCTGAGGGAGGCCCGCTGTGCTAGCTTCCTGCACCTCCTCAACTGATTATCCATCCCTGCAACAGCCTTTTTGGCTAATGTCCACTTGGACCACAGGACAGAGCAGGGAAGTCTGATATCTGGCTTGTGAATGGGAAATGAGCCAAGGGCGTGGGAAAAAAGGAAGCTGGGTCTGGGGAGTAGCTGATCAGTAGAGGAGGCACGCAGGCTGGCAGCACCACCTCTGCTGCCGCCTTTAGAAACTGGCACGAACTGATTCATCCCAGTTCATGCCCACCTTTGGCCGTCTAGTGACACCAGAACCCACACTCTTACACAGCAGGTACTGCTAAGTATATTTCTCCAATATGGCTGCTGTCTTTTCCTGTTCTGTTGGAGTGCTAGGTCCCAAGACAGCATCTTGGAAATGTTCCTTGTCTCCAGCATCTTCCAGGCAACAACCGCCCCCCCCCTCCTCAACATCTGGGTGGCTGATCTTTCCTACCTCACCTGGCTAGTATCTTACTGGCATGAACAGCAAACGAGTCCAAACTACAAAATAGTGAGATGCAAGCTGAGATATGGACCTTTTTAGTGCTGTGCAACTCAACAAGTGGGAGAAAAAAAACTTCGTATTGGGATGTCTGTGAAGATTCTCAGTCATCCAGGTAAGTTTATCTGGAAGTTGAGTCCTGGCTACTGGACTTCTTTTTTGAGAGATAGAAACGTTTCGCTGTTCATCCAAACAGCTTCATCGGTCTGAATACAGCTAGTGCAAGTCCTAGCTGTATTCAGACCGATGAAGCTGTTTGGATGAACAGCGAAACGTTTCTATCTCTCAAAAAAGAAGTCCAGTAGCCATGACTCAACTTCCAGATTCCTATTGGGATATATGTTTATGTTTCTTTTCGGCAGTGTATTAGATGACAGTTGGCAAGGGGTGGGGGGTCCTTGCATACAGAAAGCTA
This sequence comes from Phrynocephalus guinanensis, assembly GCA_037367245.1. NCBI lineage: Eukaryota > Metazoa > Chordata > Lepidosauria > Squamata > Agamidae > Phrynocephalus > Phrynocephalus guinanensis. The sequence continues at coordinate 7,128,862 of CM074743.1, read as the reverse complement.
CTGTGCCAAGGAAAAGTGATTTAGAACTTTTCCAGACATGCCAGAGATAATGGCATATCCTCCCTGGTATCGGTACATTTCTACTTTGCTCCCGCTGGGATCTTGAGATGGTACCATTCGGAAACAGATTTACCACCTCGTCACCTCTTTGTGTGAACTAGGCCTCAAGAGATGAGATGAATGTAATGTTACCTTTTTTTCCTTGGAAGGGGGCTGAACTTACTTGCCCAAAGCAACTTCTGGTTTACAGGGCTTGTTTTTTTTAAACCCCCCCCCCGGTCCTTCAATAGCCCAGTCAAAGTCCTCCCTCAAGGCTTTCTTGAAGAAATTGGTTTAGTTTAAAAAAATTACTGCTGTTCCCCCCCCCCCCTTTACCCATACTGGACTTTGTCTACTGTGAATTCTTCCTCCGTGGACTTCAGTTGTGTAAAGAAGATGGAGGAACCCCCTCAGGAGCTGGTCTGAGATACTTGAAACACTGCATCCAAAGCCAGCCACACAAATGTAGACATGAGGTGGAAGAACGCAGCATAGCCTTTATTGCTCCCACTCCTCGGCAGTAAAATAATCTATTTTGCCTAATGGTAGGGCTGGCCCTGCTTGGATAATTTGGCATCCGTGAAAGGGGTGATTGGGTAGTTATGGTGATCTAGTTGTTTATACCTATGGTAAATAAAATCTACTGTATTTTTGTTTGTTTGTTTGTTTGTTTCTGTGGTTTCCCAGCCAAAATCGGTGAAGTGACTTTTCATCTGTCTGAACACACACACAATTGTTTTCCTTGTGGCCTGAGGGGTAAAGAGTCATCCCCGTTTTCTCTGGCACAAATTCTTAACATAAGCGTCGGAACTAGCACTGGGAACGTGTAACCCAGGGTCCTCAAACTACATCCCGCAGGCTGGATACGGCCAAGCGTAACCTCCCATGAGTCAACTAGGCCTGTTCTACTTAAGATTTGTTCTAGCGTTGTGGGTCGCAACCAGAGTTGGCCCGTGTAAATCAGTGAAATGGACAGAAGAGATGACTCAGAGGCAAGCCAGTTGGTTTAGAAAAAGGCTACTTCCACTCTGTTACTCAAAAGATAAATAAATCAAAATACAAAGCAATAATTATTCCATACTCATAAGTTATACAGCAGGTACCAGTAAAGGAGGTAGGGAGAGAATGCTGCTAAGCTTAGATATGGGAAACACTTCGAAAAGTTCCTTTTTCAGAAGACAACTGGAAGGACCTTGCAGCCATCACCACTGCCAGTTGGGAGTCATGACAAGAATCCTATCAGGTTATTACTGTGGAGGCAGTGAAATTGTATCAATTGTGAATTCTGGTATAGTAAAAAGAGAATTTGTTTTGTGCTGAACACAGAACGAACCAACAATTTAACGGAGTTAGTTTTTATTGGGGTCATCCACTGATTTACCCCCAATGAAGAAAGCCCAAGGCAGAAAACCTGCATATTTGCATTTCAAAACATCTGCCTTGCATTCCTGGGATCATCAATGCTTTGGCTCCTCCTCCTCCTGTCCTTATAGCAGCATGAGGGCTCAGGGGTCAGGCTAAGATAGCTTTTGTTTGATTTTTAAAATAAGAGGCCAGCTGTGTGGAGGATGGGGGGGTTTCATTTTGGCATGTCATCCGGTGTTTTTAAGGGGAAAGTAAATTGGGAGGGGAAACCAGAAGAAGGAAGACAAGTTTTGTGTATAGAAAGGGTGGCCGGCCTGGGCAGTGTTCCTGCATCCACACCCCGGGGGAGCGATAACTACAAAATCAGTTGGGTGTGGAGCAAAGTCCAAGATTAGATTTCAGAGAAGCATAGGCAATGGGCCAGAAGCAGGTGCTGTAGTGTCGGGTCACAGCTAAAGGCTAGACATGGCTGTCTTGTCTCCTTTTGAGTTCTGGGATCTAGTAGTTACAGGACAGGAGGTAAAAGAGATTTAAAGACAGAATTTGGTGTTCTGTTCCCAGCATCTGGATAGGCTTCTAGTACGAAGTGAGCGGACCAAGGACTGAGTCGTCGTTATTCCTCGGAGACGGAGGAGTGCGTTGCTTTGACCATGGCTTCCTATACGCTGTTTGAGGATCTGGCCCCGGATTTCTCCTGCGCAATATGTTTGGAGTGCTTACAGGAGCCTGTTGCCCTTCCTTGCGGGCATCTCTACTGCCAAGCTTGCATCGAGACATTATGGGGAGTTCACAGCAGTAAGCTGATCTGTCCACAATGCCGGGAAAATTTTCCAGAAAAAAGATACATCCCGTGCAAGCTTCTGGGGACCTTGATTTGCCGAATCAAGGGGGTGAATCCGGGAGCAGCTGAGGATGGGCGACACAGCACCGACGGCGGAGAAGCTGCGGCGTGCCAGAATGGCATGCCAATCCGAGATCAGGAGGTGACAAAGTGCTATAAGGTGAGACAGTCTAAACCAGGCATGTCCAAACTTCGGCCATCTAGATGTTTTGGACCCCCCAACTCCCACAGTCCTTTGCCGTTGGAAATACAGGCTTGGTATTCTGGGAGTTGTGGTCCAAAACATCAGGAGGGCCGAAGTTTGGACATGCCTGGTCTAAACGGAGCTCTTGGGGCCAAGGAGGGGGACGTAGGTGGTTAATAGGGATGAGCAGGAAACAAAAAACGAAATGCTGTTTTGTTGTTTCATTATGTAACGAAACAAAATGAGATGAAACAAAACGGTCATTTTTCCATTGAAACAAAAACCGTTTCGTTCCATCGTGCCGACTGGGCCAGGTTTAAAGGGCTCCAGACATTGACAGAGCGGCAGGAGCCCGAGAAAACGGTTGGGTATGCAGTTCGTGCGTGGTGCCGACTGGGCCAGCCTTAAGGGACTCAAGCCATTGACAGCTTGGCAGGAGCCTTTTAAAAATCGCTCCTGGAGTCCTGGGCACCAAATCTGGTGTCTCTAGGACCCAAGGGAACCATTTCATTTCGTTTTGTTTCATTTTTTTATGAAATTTTTTTTTAAAAGTTCGTAAGAAACGAAATGAAACAAAATGGGGGTGAGCATGAAACGAAATGAAGCATTATTTTTCCATTTTGTGCCCATCCCTAGTGGTTAACTGAGTTACTGCGGATCTTTTGTAGATTCTGTTATAGGCCAAGGGTCTTTCTTTGGGCTGCCATGCCAAAGTAGGCTAGGAAAACATCCACTAGAAGTCGGGCCTTCTCGGTTGTGGCACCAGCCTTTTGGAACCTGGTCCCGGTCAAGTGGGGGGCCCCTCCCTGCCTGCCTTTCAAAGGCTGTTCAAGACACAGCTCTTCACAGAGGCCTTGGATAGCAACCTCACATAAATTTTTCGCTTGCTGTGCCTGCCCTATTATGGGCAATGTCCATGTCTTGGTTTTGTGGTGTTCTCGATGTGATTTCTTATTTTATTATTTCCATTGTTTGATTTATTGTCCTTTCTGTTTGATTTTATTTGTTAACTGCCCAGAATAATGCCTTGCCTAATAGGCTGACATACAAATCTATGACAAATGTAAATAAATAAATAAATAAATACATACATACATACATACATACATTCATACATACATACATACATACATACATACATACATACATACATACATACATACATACATACATAAATACATACATACATACATTTTGGGCAGATGTCGGAATAACCCCCCCGGTGCCAGGGCTGCATATATGGCTGGTGGATTAGAACTATGGATCTTTTTGGTCCTCTAATCTATTGGTTGTATATCTATATTGACTGTGTAGTTGCAGCCTTAGTCCTTGAAGATATGAATATGAATATTGGTGCCACAGTTGCCAATATGGCCCAGTACTCTATCCAGAACTGAACTGGCCACTTACTGGCCAAGAGGAAGGCTGGTGCTAGCCAATCCGACAGGGAGGCAGGATGATGCATGTCCTTGCATAGCTCCTGATTGGACAGCCCCAGGGAGAGTGAAAGATGATGCATCCGAGGCTGCTTCCTGGTTGGAGTTTCGCCCCGCGCTACCCAAAACAAGGTAAGAGACTGGGATGATTTCATTCTGGAAGGTGGATCCCGGTACCAAACAGCAGCTGTTCTGCTGTGTTTTGTTTTGGAACTGGACCCCTTCCGAAACGAAATGCCCATGTCTTGTAAATTGGTTTACAAGTATTTTGCAAGATGAGCAAAAATGTTAATAAAATTTTGCTTTGCTTTGTGAGCAATTACTTGTAAAACGAGCATCAGAGGTGCTCATTTTACAATCACACTCTCCTCTTTTGCCTGACAAGGGGGTGATGGCAGTGTGGTCCAGGGATGTCCCTCCCTTCCTCACAGCCTGGCTCTCCTCCTCCTCCTCCTCCTCCTCCTCCTCACTGTTACCTCTTGCCTGGTAGGCTCCCAAGATTGTGGCGGTGGAGGAGGAGGAAGAGGTAAGCCGAGCTGTGAGGGAGGGAGGGAGGAGAGGGACCTCTGGCACCTTGCTGCCACCACCGCCAATGCCAACACTAACACCCAGGGCAAATGCCTCTGGCCCACACGCTGGCAGCCCTTCCCTGTGGCCTTTGGCCCTTGCTGCGGGTCCTGGCTGCGGCAACTGCCGGTTCCCAGCCAAAGCAAATTTCCTCACAGGAAATACAGTAGTACCTTACAAGACGAATGCCCCTTAATACGAAAAACTCATAAGACGAATGAAATAAGACAAATTTTTCCTATGGGATGCCTCGCAAGATGAATTCAATGCCTTCCTATGGGAACCATGTTAAACTGCATTTCATAGGATGAATTTTTTGTAAAATAAGTTGACCCGTAGAATGAATTAAATTTGTCTTGAGAGGCACCACTGTAAGGGAACCTGGGGCCCCAGAACGAATTGTCTAAATTTCCATTTCCTATGGGGAAATTTTGCTTTGATTTACGAGTATTTTGGTTTATGAGCATGTTTCCAGAATGGATTATGCTCGTAAACCAAGGTACTACTGTATACAGGGGGAGCAAAGTGCAATTTAAGTCGAATTCCTGCATCAGATTAAAACAACAACAACAACACTCTTTCTTCACCCATCTGGCCCATGGTACAGTATAGAGCAGTGATTCTCAACCTGTGGGTCCCCAGGTGTTCCTGGACTGCAACTCCCAGAAATCGTGGCCACCTCAACTAGTGGTGAAGACTTCTGGGAATTGCAGTCCAGGAACATCTGGGGACCCACAAGATGAGAACCACCGTGGAACCAGGGGCTCACAGCAGGTTGAAGCCCTGGGATTTCTTAGAGAAGCAGAAGTGACGATGTCATCTGGGTTTCAACCAAAAGGGAGCAGCCCTTCTTCCCATAGTGCAAAGGGTGCCCTCTGTTCTGATCCTTAACTTCTCCGCCTGCTTTCTTGAGCAGGAAGAGCTGTCGCTGGCTGTTTCTCAAATGGAATCCAACTTAGCCAAACTTCTCACGCTGAAAGTGGAAGAAGAAGAAAAGCTCCAGAACTACCAGGTAAACAGCAGCAAGACCGTTGGGAATATACTAGGATTCAGCTTCAGCACTTGGGCATTTCTAAGTAGAGACAGGATTGCGCTGATCCTACCTCTCTGGTTTCCAGGCAGTCATGCTGAGCTTGGATGAGCACATCTCCGCTCAGTTTAGGCAGCTCCATCACTGTCTCCATGCCCGCAAGGAGGCATGCAAAGCGTGGTTGGCCGACGAAGGGGGAGCCCTGCTCGGGGAGGCAGAGAAGCGACTGGAGATGTTAAGGAAGGCTTGCCAGGAAGATCACGAACTGCTGCTAGAAGCTCGGGGTCTCCTGGAAGACCCTGCAGGGTGCCTCAAGGTAAGGGGAAAGCTGGTGTCCATAAAAAGAAAAACACTAGCCTTCTACCTCCGATGGTCTAATTCCCCCTGAGGCAGGGGTGTCCAAACTCTGGCCCTCCAGGTGTTTTGGACTACAACTCCCAGAATTCCAAGCCTAGGTTGTCAATGACAAAGGACTGTGGGAGTTGTGGTCCAAAACATCTGGAGGGCCAGAGTTTGGACACCACTGCCCTGAGGTAATAAATCCACCGGCTTCTACGTTCACCTCGGCTGGTCACGTTATTTGGACTAGCTACATCCTTCGAAGGGTTCCTGGCTGATAGCATCGCTTCAAGGGAGCAGCCCAGGGGGTGCACCTTCTCAAAGCTCTCCAAATGGCTAGAGGAGGCGGGGCTTGCAGGCAGACAATTTATTATCTCATTATATGTTGGTTTTAAGCGTTGTTGCACAATGACCCTAACAGGGCTTTCAAGGTACATGAGGTATGCCTCCTACCCAGCAGTAAACCTCCAGACTAAATGGGGTTATTTGCCCCCCCCCCAAAAAAAGGCCCTTCTAATTCTTAGCTGACTGCTCTATCCAGGACAGCACATTTAATGCTGATCTTGTTGTACATCCAATGTTATAAAACTGAGGCGAACTGGTCCCAGAATTCAGAATACAGTGGGACCTTGTATAAAGGAATTAATTCGTTCCAAATGAAATTATATAAAGCAAATTTTCCATAGCAATGCATTGAAAACGGATTAATCCTTAATCATAACTGTTTTTCTGTTGTACGGATTCACCCCGTAGGCAATTCTGTTAAGCGACTTCCCCCTGTCTCTGGAATTTTTTTCCTTTATGCGGGTTTTCTGTTAAACAAACCACTTGTTATACGAGGGTCCACTGTATAATAAAATCAAAGCTCTTTAGTTACCTTTCTAGATCTAGAGTTCACCTGGCTAATTTTGTCCCTCCCCCCTTTTCTGCCTGCAGGGTGTCAATTCACTCCTGAGAAGGTGAGTGCAAACAAAAAAGAGCGAATATTCGTTTTTAATATAGATGCACCACTTTTTTTTGGTGATAAATCTCTCTCCCTCTTCACCCCTTTTCTTGTGGTTGCATTCCCATTTGGCAAAGAATGAAGCAGCATCGAGACATCCCAGCTTTTCCTGTGGCACCCGCTTCGTTTCAGATCCTTGGCCAGTTCAAGGGGCCTTTGCAGTATGTCGCTTGGAGAGAAATGAGATCAGCTCTCAACATAGGTAAGTTACTATGGGAAGGCTCAGTTTTCTAAGCATTATTATTATTATTATTATTATTATTATTATTATTATTATTATTATTATTATTATTAAAGGGTGATTAATCACAATTTGTGATTTGTTGGGGCTGACGAATTGATGGATTTCTCATGACAAATTGATGGATCTCCCCTTTAAAACACTATAACCACCATCCCTGGTGCCTAGAGCCCCTGAATTCACAGTGGTGCTTCCTCTGATTCTCCTCTACAAGCCCTGCAAATTTGGAGAAGAATGGGGTCAGATATATGAGTTATGTGCCCCCCCATCCCCCTTGAAAGTGGGGCACCTAAAAACACCAAAATTGCAGGGAGGCTCCTCCCAATTCTCCTCTACAATGCCTCCGTGTTTGGTGAAGATTGGGTTTCAGACGTCTGAATTATACACCTACAAGTGAGGGCCCCTAGGAATGTGCCCCGTAGCAACTAGGTTGGGGACTCCCAATTTTCACCAAATGTAGAGGGATTGTAGAACAGTCAGACAAAGCTTCTCTGCAAATTCGGAATCTCTAGGTGCCTGGTGTGAACTTTCCTGGGGGGGGGGTCTCTCATGGGAGGTGCATAACTCAGACATCAAGATTCTAATCACCATCATATTTGGAGGGTTTGAAAAGAACAGTCAATGGAAGATTGGTGTCTTTAGGTGCCTTGAGGGCACCTAAATTGATGAATCAAACATTTCTAAAACTTCATCAGCTGTATTCTTTGGGGGACTCTGAATATGGATCAATGAATCTGGACAAAAGAGCTGTTGAATCTCACAGCATTAGATACATGCTCCCATAGATTATTTTATAGCCTCCTTGGAGTAAGCATGGAATACCATAGGAATGGTAGTAAGAGGGGAGTGAGCACAATCACAGGTCAAGGTTGTTGTTTTTTTGAGGGGAGAGTAGAATACATTTAAAACAAAGAAAATGAAGACCCTTGTTCAGCGAAAAAGGAAAATGGTAGATGTGGGGGTTTTTTTTACGCTTTAGCTGCTAGATTTCTAAATACAGGGAGTATCAAAATATGTCTGTTCCTCGTTTTTACTTGAAGCAGTACAATCAAAGATGCACTCTTACTCGGTTCCTTTGCTGGATTTGTGACTTATCTCTCAGTAAAGACAGTCAGTGCTTACAGAGAATGGCTTTATTGTCATAGAACCGTTTTTGAGTGTGCCAGTGTGTTGTCAGCGCTCTCTCAGGAAACGTAGTACTGCTCTTGTATTCTAGACAGCTTAGATGTAGGATCAATAAAACTGTGATTAAGATAAGGAGCCAGCGTGGAAGAGTGGATAGCATGTTGGATGGATTCAAATTCTAGCTTAGTCATGCAAACTCCCTGAGGGGGGGATGACACTGGTAAATAACTGCTTGAACATCATCCCACATCCTACAAAAACCCTGTCCGAACAACATAAAATGGAAGTGATTTGATGGCACATAGCAGTCCCAAGATGATGATGATCATCATCATCATCATTTTACGCTGTCAAGTCAGTTCTGACTTATGGCAACCATTCTGGAGTTTTCCAGGTAGAGAATACATTAGGATCCTGGTATCCGCTGGGGATTGGTTCCAGGCCTTCCTGTGGATAATTAAAACCGTGGATAAGAGAGAATGCCTGCCCACTCACCTCCAGACTACTGTTCCCTGACAGTAGCTTGCTTTATGACTGCTGTTTTGAAACAGTAGCTTGCTTTATGGCTGCTGACTGTGACAGTAGCTTGCGTTACAGATGCTATTTGTGACAATAGCTTGCTTTGTGGCTGCTGAATTATTTAATTTTTTTCCTCTACCTACTGTAGATAACTGAATCAGTGGATAATGAATCAGTAGATATGGGGGTCCTGCTGTACTCAGAAGTGGGTTTATAAGATTCACATCTTCTGAGGTGCCCTGGAAATACAGAATGCAGCTTGCCCAAGGCTACACAGGCTGGCTATACCCATAGGAGGCGCTGCACAGGGATTAGAACTCACAGCCTCCGTCTATGCATCCAGGGATCTAAATCCAGCCAGCTAACACATGGACATCTTTATTAAAATTTATCTTGCCCTGTCCCATTTCTGCAGATTTCCCGGCAATCACCTTGGACCCCGACACAGCTCATCCTTGTCTTGTCCTTTCGGATGACTTCACCTGCGTCCGGGATGGGCAGATGCGTCAGGATGTTCCGGATACCCCTCTGCGGTTCAACTACTGTGTAGCAGTGCTGGGTTGCCAAAGTTTCTACTCGGGAAAGCATTACTGGGAGGTGGAAGTCAGCAACAAGCCTTCCTGGACCTTAGGCCTGGCCGACATCTCCATCAACCGAAAAGGGAAAATCGCGGCCTCTCCGGGCAATGGATACTGGGTCATCCGGCTGCAGAAAGGGGTGGATTTAGTGGCCAAGGATACACCTCCGCAAAGGCTGTGCCCTGCTTCCTATCCCACCAGAGTTGGGGTTTATCTGGACTATAGTGGGGGGTTGGTGTCTTTCTACGACGCTTCCACCATGGGCCATCTCTACACTTTTGTTACCCCCAAGTTCACAGGGAGGTTGATCCCCTATTTTTGCCCAGGTCTGTATAATTCAGGGGAGAATTCAACCCCGTTAAAAATATGCCAACTTCCACTTTTGTAGAGTCCAAAAAGGACACACACGCTGCCCACTCTCTCCATCCCTGTCATAATTCACAAGAGCAGTGGTTCTCAACCTTCCTAATGCCACAACCCTTTAATACAGTTCCTCATGCTGTGGTGACCCCCAATGCCCTGCTTGGAAGAGGCCACAGGCCCCCTTTGGCAGGCCACTGCTGCAGGTGCCATAGAGAACGTCCCTCTACGGGCACCCTCAGCCAATCGCAGCCTCCAGTGCCGTTGACTGACATCCCTTCCAACCTATCAAGCTATAACTCACTCTTCCCCCTTCCTCCTCCAGACCCAAGCCCTTTGTGCCTTTTTCTTCCCTGGCTCATGGTGACCCCTATGAAATGGCTGTTCGACCCCCCAAAGGGGTCCCCACCCCCAGGTTGAGAACCACTGCACAAGAGGGTTTCGTGGTTCCCGCATGAAGAATTCCCGAAATGAACCAATCTTTGTCTCAAATAGGAAGTTCTCTGAGTCTTATCCCAGCCTTTAGTTCTGTTTATGGTCTCTGTTTGTGGATGTCAGTGCCATCAGCTGATCCTTCCATTTTATACCCACCCTTTAGATTGCATCCTGTATGGACAAATAAGACAATCTCCTGGAGGATCTACATTAGATTCCAAAGAAATTAAAACTACGTTAAAATAGGGGGTCATCCTGAAATGCCAGCCTAGGTTTTCTTGCCTATCCAGTTATTACAAAGAGGTGGACAAAGAGAAATTACGCTGAGAGTAGGATCAACCAAAGACATCACTTCTTGGATTTCGTTGCTGCTGCACTGACACTGGATGTGAAAGCTGATGCGAATAGCTATTACATTGTTTCATCCAAACCTGCTCCAAAGTTCTTCAGACAACACACATTCAGCTTCTTCGCGCCCTTCTATTCCCATTACTAGCCCAAATGCCATCTGGTACTGCAGGCTATAGACTCGTTTTATCTAAACCAAATTGGCTCCAAAAGACCAAATAAACTTGTAAGGCACACAACCATAACATAACATTAATATGCATGCCAACGTTTTAAAGTTTGACTTTCAAAGTATTCAAACTAGGGTGGAGACAGGCATGCCCTCCTTTGTATTTACATTTTTTAAGATGTTCCCTCATTCACTTAGCATAGAGCTGAAAGAATGATACACACTTTGGTTACTGGACAGTACCTATGTTAATCTTTATTTATGCAATTTGTTTTGATTTGTTGTTGATTTATTTTTAAATTGTGACATGGTGTGTATTAAATATGTAATTTATTCCTTCATTGTTTATTCTATTTTATTATACTGATCTGCCTGTACACTGCCCAGAGAAGCTATTTGCTAGATGGGCAGTATAAAAGCCAAATTAAAAATAAATAAATACTCTGAATGGGCTATTATCTCCTTTGACTGGTACCTTTTTTATCCTATCCGTCTATCTGATTTGAAGTGAAAGTTTAATCCAACAGTTATAACAAGAGTAAAATTGTTGATTTAAAATAAAAAAAAAAACAGGTCACGCAAGGCCAGCAAGAACAGATTGGGCCTCTATCAGCAGCCGAGAGTTTTCTGAAAGAAAAGGAAAAATATCAAATTGCTTGTAGAAAACAAAGTGTCTATTGCACATATTGGGTCAATCTTGCTTCGGTTCTGAAAATTTCCAGCAGTGCCCTATTTCTTATATCATCCCAGCTGCTTATGGCTACCTACCTACCACCTAAGGATACTTTATAATTAAGCATACTAGAGGAGCTTGTTTGTTGGTTGGGACTTGCATAATCACGAATTAATTTCTTAGCCTGAAGGAAATTCTGCAGCTTTGCTGAAGGAAATTCTGTAGCTTTCTGCAGAGGAAAGAGCCAGCTCTGTCATCAGACGCACACATGCCCATCCTAAGGGAAGTTCTTTTTGAGGACTAGAAAGCCCAGAATCCCCCAGCCAACATGCCTGGAGGGACTGTGAGGTCTGTAGTTCTCAAAAGAAACTTCCCCAAAGGCTGCTTTGCAGGCGCTACGCCTTTCAAATAGCCAGGCTGCGTCCAAGCTTTTCAGACCTTTAGAAAGAGCTCTTGGTCGTCCTAATACAGTAGCTGGAAAATTTCAGCCCCCTTCCTCGCACTCCTCTCCTCTCCTTCGCCTCAAGGCTTCGACGGCAGGCAGAAATCCAACAGGTGTAACCTCCCCTCCCCTGCTTGGTTATGGGCGGGGGGAAAAAAGGCGTCTCGGGCGTTTGCAGAGTAAACAAAGCAAAAAAAAAAGCAAGCCAATCAATAAAACAAACGAAAAATAAATATATTCCCACCCTTAAAAAACTAAAAGCGCACGCGCAGGGAGAGGGTGGGGGTGGGGCCGAAAGATCCCATGGGTTGCATCGGGTCCTCTTTAAAAAAAAGGGAACCCAGGGCAAGTTACTCTAGGGCGTTACTTGTTTTCAAAAGTAACGCTTCCAAGACAGAGCTGCGTTGGATGGCGTCCTGGCTGCTTCCGGCGAAGTGCGCTGCCAAAAAACGGATCACCTCTCCCTCCTGCAATGCCCAGCCTTGCTTTTCTGCTCCCCCCACCCCGATTTCTCCCCATCGACCTCCCTTGTTTAGAGGCGAATGGGTTAAACACCATAGAGAACTCCTCCTCCTCCTCCTCCTCCTCCTCCTCTCCTTTCCAGGAGCAGCTGGCGGCGGAAGAGGGGGATCCGTCTAAGGGAGGGAACTTCCTCTCCCCTCCCAGGCACCCTGAGCCCTGGGTGGCTGGTGATCTGCGGTAGAAAAAGAGATTTAGTGGGGCGAAAGGGGGGTTGAGGGGAAAGGATCTCCCTTGCCCTGATGGGGAAGGGATCCCCCTGGGAGCGGATCTCCGCAGCATTGCACGACCCTTGCTGGCCAAGGGACAGCTGGAAGGGTGAGTCATTTTGCCCGAGCTGGGAAATGGGTGCATCTCAGGAGGAGGAGGAGGAGGAGGAGGAGGAGGAGGAGGAGGAGGAGGAGAGGAAGATGGTGGTTTTGCAAACAAAAGAAAAGAGGGCGGGTTGGCGCTGAAGGGTAGTCGGAGAGCCGCACCGGTCATCTGTTTTGTTTTGTTTTTAAATTTCTCGCAATAGATTCCAAAGTGGTGGTTGATCGAGGTATTTATGTCAAGAGGAGGTGGCATGGCAGGAATGCAATAGTATTACTTGCAGGTCAGTTAACACGGGTTATGTGGTGCTTTTACCCCCTCGTCCTATATGCACAGAAGAGGGCCAGCGACCTAATTCGTACTCTTTCCTCCCCAGGAGCATGCATCACTGAATTTAGCAAGGCTTACTCTTAAGGAAATGTGCATTAAAAACACACCCGGGGGGAACTGGATTTTCATCACCGCCTGTCAGTGGATCCAGTTAACCCTGTGCTACTGATTTTAACCTGGAATCGAAGGAAAGTAGCATTTATTCGGGATTCATTGCTGCGGGCAGAATACAAGACAAACTTCTCGCTGTATTGAATGTTGACCTAATGCTGGTCTTGCCGTATTTATGCCTTAGACAGATATGGGTGTGTGGTTTGTACAAGGCCCACTTCCTGGGATTTCAACTTCCATCATCCCAGACCATTTGCTGTACTGAGGCTGATGAGATTTGTAGTCCAAAACCAGGTTGCAACAAGGCAGTTTTCTCTGCCTTGATGCTTTCCATCCCTTTGGAATTGGCCTGCTTTCCTGAGTGATGTTATCTCATTTTTGTCTTCCTCCACTGCCAAACATGCAGATTGGAGCAGGGCTCCAACACACCCAGTTATAAACAGAGCATCAATGAAATGCTTAGATTGCTTCCAGGCACTAAGACGTCAGGGAGGATGACTTTGAATATGGATTTGGCTCTCACTGTTCTTGGTGGCTCCTGACAAATCCCAGCTGCCAAGAGTTAGTTTAGCAGTATTGTAGCTAGTAGATGACACAATCAACAGATGTTGTTCAGATGCAAATCAGAATCATACAGTTGGAAGGGACCTCAAGGGCCATCTAGTCCAGCCCCCTGCCATGCAGGAACCCCCATCACAGCATTTCCGACAGATGGCCACCCAGCCTCTGCTTAAAGACCTCAAAAGAAGAAGACTCCACCGCCCTCTGGGGCAGCATATTCCACTGCCAAATAGCTCTAACCATCAGGAAGTTCTTCCTAATGTTGAAGTGGAATCTCTTTTCCTGTACTGTAGTTTGAAACCATTGCTCCAACTCCTAGTAGTCTCTGAAACCATGGAAAACCAACCTGCCCCCTCTTCAATATGACATCCTTTCAAATATTTAAACATGGCTATAATATCCCCTGAGAAATTAAATAACCTATTAATGAGGGTGAAAGAGGAGAGTGAAAAAAAATGGGCTGAAGCTCAACATAAAAAAAACTAAGATCATGGCCACCGGTCCCATCACCTCCTGGCAAATAGAAGGGGAAGAAATGGAGGCAATGACAGAGTTTATTTTCTTGGGCTCCTTGATCACTGCAGATGGCGACTGCAGCAATGAAATTAAAAGACACCTGCTTCTTGGGAGGAAAGCAATGGCAAACCTAGGTAGCATCCTAAAGAGCAGAGACATCACTTTGCCAACTAAGATCAGGATAGTCAAAGCTATGGTTTTTCCAGTAGTGATGTATGGAAGTGAAAGCTGGACTACAAAGAAGGCTGATCGCCGCAGAATTGATGCTTTTGAGCTGTGGTGCTGGAGGAGAGTCTTGAGAGTCCCCTGGACTGCAAGGAGATCAAACCTATCCATCCTGAAAGAAATCAACCCCGAATGTTCACTGGAAGGACAGATTTTGAAGCTGAAGCTCCAGTACTTTGGCCACCTCATGAGGAGAGAGGAGTCCTTGGGAAAATCCCTGATGTTGGGAAAGATGGAAGGCAAAAGGAAAAGAGGACGGCAGAGAATGCGATGGTTGGATGGTGTCATCGATGCAACCAATATGGATTTGACCAAACTCCGGCCGGCAGTGGAGGACAGGAAGGCTTGGTGAGCTCTGGTCCATGGGGTCACGAAGAGTCGGACACGACTGAACGACTGAACAACAATCATATCCCCTCTCAACCATACTTATTTCACCAATATTTGGAGGAGCCATGCATTTAAGGAACTCAGCCAGCACACTCCTGCCGACAGACCGGTATTCCAAATCCATTTGGAACCAGAAAAGAGAAAGTGTTCCGCTTATAACCCAGATACTATTTCTTGTTTCAGATGCGATTGACTCTCCCGACCACAGTTTTGTAGAGTTGAGTTCCCAAGAATTTGGCCTGGGAAGCCATGCAGGAGAACTCTGAAGCAGAGGTCTCATTGGGTAGGTCTTCAGATCACTGCATGTCATTATCAACAGGGGTGGGCTTGGTGAATTGGATACTGAAACAATTCCCAGCTTCAGGAGTTCAGTTCCCCATTGGGTCTTGTCGGAGAACAGCCAGTTTATGTGGCCTTGGGTGAGCTGCACAGTCCCAGAATGCTTCCAGAAGAGGAGAAAAGTAAACCATTTGAGTACTCTGCATCTCGAAAACCCCAGGTGGGCTTGCTATAAGTTCAAATGGACTTCATGGCATGCAATTATTTATTATGTTTTCAACATGCTCCTAAATATAAGAATTGTGGAAGCATGTACAACATCCATGGGAAGAGCATTTGGCATCGTGGGTACCCCTGTGCTAAATGATCCATATTATTAAGGGGTGGACCTCAGGACCATAATGTGCAGTAACAAATACCATCAGCCGCAGGTTATCCTTCAAGGAAAAATAGATGGGAAGCGTGGCCCGGGGCGTAGAAGAACTTTCTTGCTGACGAATTTAAACCGATGGTTCGCAGTAGGCGCAGCTTCTCTTAGGATAGCTTTAGGGTTAGGGTTAGGGTTAGGGTTATTATGATGTAGCATATATTTTGTTTTATTGTTTGTTTTGTTGTGAACCACACGGAGTTCCGTCCGGAAGACGGGCGGTATACAAGCTCTATAAATAAATAAATAAATAAATAAATAAATAAATAAATAAATAAAACCGATTATGCTACTGATGGCCATGTTCTACCAGGACACGGCACTTAAAATAACAAGAAGGAACACCTCAGGACTATATGACAGAACACCAGATGACCTCAGACAGCTGGTGTTCCTTGGTAGCCCTCCACCCGGATGCCAAGCTGGCCTGATCCGACTTAACTTCTGAAACCAGGATGAGATTTGTCGTGTTGAAGGTGGCAGGGGAAGAGTTAGAGCTGGCTGTGTTTATTGTGTGTTGTAGGGTGTAGATGTTTAAAGAGGCTGATTGCATGGCCAGACGTGGCAAATAAGCGGCTGGAAGCAAAACCCAGTAATGGAAACCTGGCTGGGAGAAAGCATTGCTCCAAAGAGTGTGTTGTGGACCAACACCTATTAGTTATTAATTGATTTATTGATTTATTGGATTTCTGTACCACCCATCTGGCAGCGAGGTCACTCTGGGCGGTTAAGGCTCTATATTAAGGCAGTAAACCAAAAGAACTGGAGCATCCAATGTAGTTAGTGAGTCAGAAGAGACTGAGTCTCAGGATGCTAGTGCAGAGAGATTTTTTATTTGAAAAGATGCCCAACGCGTTTCGGCAGAAAAAGCCTTTTTCAGGGGCTATATTTCACACAAAAAGTTACACAGATATATCCCAAAAGGTGGTGCCCTGGTTAAATGCCTGTACTGCAGGTAAAACTGTGCTCACGACCTGGGGTTCAATCCCAGGTAGCAGGATCAGGGTTCACTCAGCCTTCCCTCCTTCCGAGGTCAGCAAAATGAGTACCCAGCTTGCTGGGTGGTGGTGGTGGTGGTGGGCAATGTGTAGCTTGCATACTGTAATTAAAAACTGTAAATCACCCAGAGACTATTTTGAAGTGGTATGGGGCGGTATATAAGCAGAACACTTTGCTTTGGTAAACATCATTCCTACTTATTATCTCGCTGCTGCTTTGGTCATCTTTTTCAAATAAAAAAATCTCTCTGCATTAG
This sequence comes from Phrynocephalus guinanensis, assembly GCA_037367245.1. NCBI lineage: Eukaryota > Metazoa > Chordata > Lepidosauria > Squamata > Agamidae > Phrynocephalus > Phrynocephalus guinanensis. The sequence continues at coordinate 7,112,243 of CM074743.1, read as the reverse complement.
CATCCTGAGACTCAGTCTCTTCTGACTCGCTAACTATATTAAGGCAGCCTTTCCTTAATATAGCGTCTTCCATCTGGATTTCTGGAACGGCAGCTCCAGCCTGGTCAGTGTGCAAGGATGATGGGCATTGTAGTGTACCTTGGGAATGGTAGGGTAGGTAAATATGCTTAGAAAAGACCAGAGATGGGCACAGGCTTCTGGTTTGTCATTTGAACAAGAAGATGTTTGATACTTCCCAGACCTGCTTCTGGTGGGCGCTCACTCAGAGGCAGCACCCAGGTTCCCCCTCCTGCCTTCTCTGGCAACGAACATCCGTTCAGCCAAAAAATGAACCAGTATGAACTGCCGAACGGTCTCTTCGTGCCCATCTCTAGAAAAGAGGTTTGATCCTGGCAACACCACACCCCCTTGCTGGTGGTAGAGCTTGCGGCATAAGGAGACAGAGGGGACAGCCGACAGAGCTGGTGGCTGTTTGGAGGCTCTGCCTTTAGGTGAAAATGTTTTTTCCGTACATATTTTTTCTGGTTTAAGAAAACATTGCAGGGGAACTCCTTATGGGCTGAGTAGGAAACGGATTTGGTACACATCTGGAATCAGGCAGATAATTGGTGGCAGCAAGGAAGCTACCTTTTTGTGGCAGAACGGCTCCTGCCGCAAAGTACTGCCCATAACACCCAATCATCTCAGGCAGGGCATTTGAGGGTGCCGTCGCTGAAAGAGGCCTGTAAATCGTTGACGAGAAATCGGGCTTTCTCAGCGGCGGCCCCTCGGCTCTGAAACCAACTTCCTCCTGAGATCTGTCTGGCACCTTCCCTCCCAGTCTTTAAGAAGCATCTAAAGACATGGCTATTTAAAAAGGCTTTCCCAGGATATTAATCTGTTCTAATAATGATCGCTATTATATATTTATTTGCTTTTATCTGTAGCCCATCTTGCTCCTGTTCTATGCTGTTGTTATATATTGTTTACTAGTTATAGTGTTTTTATTTATATACTTGTGCTTATCTGTTATCTTGTATTTTAATGTTTATGGTTTGATTTCTGTTCAGTTTGTAAACCGTCCAAAGTAGCCATGTAGCTAGATGGAGCAGTATATAAATAAATAAATAAATAAATAAATAAATAAATAAATAAATAAATAAATAAATAAATAAATAAATATTGTATGTTAGCCTTGGTATAGTTAGATTGCTGATGGGATCTTTTTAGCTTGTTGCTTTTAACTCCTGTGTTTGCAGGCCACCCAGAACATGTTCTTGACACAGCCTCCGAGATGCAAGGAACAAGCAAAGAGGGGTGTGATTCTGATGGCCCTGAAGCTTTAGAGGAAGACAAGACCCCACGTATCATTTGCACAGGTCAGAAAGATGCAAGCAGGGAAACGGGTCTGGAAATGAAGAGACCTGTTCCTCCTGGTGACAACCCCAACGCATCTCCTTTGCTAGGGCCTGGAAAGAGAGGACTTTTAAGGTCTAGCGAGGACATATTTGCCCTTAGAGGTAAGCTGGCTGACGGCAGAGTTAGGACCGACTGCCTGGGTGATGTTCTTGACAAACTGTTTCCAAGACTCACAGCACAAGTTGTCTCTTTGGTATTAGAGGTGAACCTAGGTGTCATCCTAAGTTCCCACTAATGCTGGTGGCCTGCACGTCATGTGAATAGTAGTGGGCCAGGTAGATTAGCACTGTGGCTTCATACCGTCAATGGACCACTCAGCCCAAATAATGCTGCATAATGTTGTAAAGACAGAGGGAGCTTTATTTTGCTTTTTTCCCCAGAGTAACAGCATTTGCAGACTTCCGCTCTGTGAAATTAAGCTTCAGGTGATTTAAGTTTCATGGAGCCCCGTGGTGCAGTAGTTAAATGCCTGTACTGCAGGTAAAACTGTGTTCACGACCTGGGGTTCAATCCCAGGTAGCAGGCTCAAGGTTGACTCAGCCTTCTATCCTTCCGATGTCGGTAAAATGAGTACCCAGCTTGCTGGGGGCGGGGGCAATGTGTAGCCTGCATACTGTAATTTAAAACTGTAAATCGCCCAGAGACTATTTTGAAGTGGTATGGGGCGGTATGTAAGCAGAACACTTTGCTTTTTTTGAGATGTTGCCTACTTTTCTGATTCTTCTCCCTCTCTCTTTCTTCTGGCAGATGATGGAGAGCCCCCAAAAGAGGAGGGAACGATGCAAGTGGGTGCCTTATATCTTGAGCCCCAAAGCCACACGGAGGAGGGAGACGACAGGCTGATGGTAGCTCGTGCACCTCCGCCCCTCGGGAAGGGAGAACGCCCGTACCCCTGTGGCGAATGTGGGAAGGCGTTTAGCCAGTGGTCCAAGCTGGTGCGCCATCGGCGCATCCACACAGGCGAGCGCCCCAACACATGCACCGACTGCGGCAAGTCCTTCACCCAGAGCTCCCACCTCGTCCAGCACCGACGCACGCACACCGGCGAGAAGCCGTACGTTTGCAGCGATTGCGGCAAAGCCTTCTCCTGGAGCTCCAACTTGGCCCAGCACCAGCGCACCCACACGGGCGAGAAGCCGTACGTCTGCCGCGAGTGCGGCAAAGCCTTCTCTCAGAGCACCAACCTCATCAAGCACCAGCGCAGCCATACGGGCGAGAAACCCTACCGCTGCCCCGAATGCCCCAAGAGCTTCTACCGCTCCTCCGACCTCATCCAGCACCAGATCACCCACACGGGGGAGCGCCCCTTCAAATGCGACGAGTGCGGCAAAGGGTTCACCCAGAGCGCCAACCTGGTCAAGCACCGGAAGATCCACGCCGGGGAGAAACCGTTCCGTTGCAACGACTGCGGGAAGACCTTCATCCAAAGCTCGGAGCTCATCCAGCACCAGCGCACTCACTCGGGCGAGAAGCCCTACCAGTGCCAAGAGTGTGGCAAGCGCTTCGGCCACGGCGCCACCTTAGTCAAGCACCAGCGGCTTCACATGGGGGTGGAGCCCTACCGCTGCGGCGACTGCGGCAAGACCTTTGGGCTCAGCTCAGCCCTGGAGCGCCACCGCCGGTGCCACAGCGAGAGCCGCCCGTACGCCTGCGGCGAATGTGGCCAGAGCTTCTCCCTGGCCTCCAACCTCACCCTGCACTCCCGCATCCACCGGGGGGAGAAGCCGTATCGCTGTGCCGACTGCGGCAAGTGCTTTGGCATGAGCTCCACCCTCATCCGCCACCAGCGCATCCACACCGGCGAGAAGCCCTACGCCTGCCTCGACTGCGGGAAGGCCTTCGTCCGCAGCTCCCACCTCACCCAGCACCGCCGGACCCACACGGGCGAGCGGCCGTACCATTGCGAGGAGTGCGGCCGGCGCTTCTCCCAAAGTTCCAACCTCATCACCCACCAGCGCATCCACATGGAGGAGCGGCCCCACGTCTGCCACGGCTGCGGGCGGCGCTTTGCTCAGGAGGGGGAGCTCCAGCGCCACCAGCGGGAGGAGGGCGGGAAGTGCAGCGGCACAGGAGCCTCCGGAGAGCCAGAGGGAGGTGCCTCCTGCACGTACGACACAGATGTGGAGAGTCAGGCGGATGGTGCGGTGTCGGCTATGGGCGAGGAGGGCCACGCGACGTGTGGTGCTTGTGGGCTGGACTGCCAAGAGGCAACTGAGCTGGAGCGGCACCGGCAGGCGTTTCACGCCAGTGGCCTTTGTGGCATCTGCGGGGAGAGCTTCCCCGACGGCGCCACGTTGGCCCGCCACGAAGAAAGCCACGCCTCTTACATCTGTTCCGAGTGCGGGAAGAGCTTTGCCGACGCTCACGCCTTAACCGGCCACCAGGAGAGCCACATCTCGTGGATATGTGGCATCTGTGGGCAGAGCTGCAGGGATAGCTGGGCCCTGGCGGTGCATGAGGAGCGTTCCCACGTGGCGTTTGGGCACAGCAAAAGCAGGCGGCGCAAAGGAAACTCAAAGCTTCGGCCGGAGCAGGGTTCTCCCGTGGATCTTGCCCGTGTTGGTTCCAGGAGGGATTCGAGCGAGGGGACCGTCTGCCGGAAAATGGCAATGAGGCCCATCCTCCTTGAACGTGGGGAGAGCCGCAAGGAGAGCGTGGAGCCGGAAGAGTATCGACAGAACGGTAGGAGGCCTCACGTTTGCTCTACATGTGGGCAAGGATTTGCCGACCGTATGGCCCTTCGCCGCCACGAGATTGCTCACAGGCAGAAGAAACTGGACAAGTGCCCTGTGCGTAAGCGGAACACTACGGACCCCGTGGCCTTGGCTCAGCACCGGAAGGGACACAGTCATGAGAAGCTGTACCTGTGTGCCAAGTGTGGGGAATCTTTTGCTGACCCCCGTGCCCTTGTGCACCACCAAAATCGCCATCTTGGGGACAAAGCGCACGGGGGCCTTGGAGCTGGAGGATCAGTTCACGCCGACTGCGCTTTGGCCCTGCCTCTGGATAATCCCATGGAGGGGTCTCCTGATCCATGCCTTCCGGCATCCCCAGAAGCTCCCCCCAGAGGCGAGCCGTCTGATGCAATGGCAGTCTCCAGTGGCCATCAGAGCATCCAAGGGAAGGCTCAGCCATTTAGGGATGATGTGGGCTTTACTGCCCCGCAGGGGAGCCATTCGGAGGAAGAAGCTTTTGACAAAAGACCTCAGAGGACCCAAGCAGAAGAGACGGTCTCTCTGGGCGGGTGCCTTCGTGACACCCCCGCCTTCGTCTCAACGCAACCCGCCCTCCTAGACGAGGAGTCTCCCTTAGGTTTCCCGCCCGGCTCTCCTTCGAAAGACATTTCCGCTGCTTCCTTGCCTCCGGGAAGAGGCACGGCCACAGACAGGCCTGCTCCAGTCTCTACCGAAATGGCTGCCCTGATGCGGCGTCTCAGCACCAAGCCCTACAAGTGCCACCATTGCGAGCAGAGCTTTGCGGACGCTGCTGGCCTGTCCCGCCACCAGAAGATCGGGCACGAGAAGCTGCGGCCGCTCGCCTGCTTGGACTGTGGGAGGGGCTTCCCAGAGAGGCTGGCTCTGGTCTGGCACCAGGCGGAGCATACGGCAGAGAAAGGCTGCAGTGGGCGGCCCCCTCCGGCCCTGCGAGAAAAGGGTCAGGGTACGGAGAAGGACAATGGGGGCCCTCTGGAGTTTGGGGAGAGCTTCACAGAGATCTCGGCTATTCTTTTGCAGAGAGGAAGCCGCGTCCCTGAAAGGGGTGCTTCGCAGCGGCCCAAGGATCGCGGGGCTCTCGGGAAGGAAGACTCGGGGGATACGTCAGAGCCCTCGGGGGGCTACTTTCGTCTGGATCTGGGGGGGAAAACGGGCGCAGGCAGCGTATTGTCCCAGCGCCGCGTTCAGCGGGACAAAGGCAAATTCCTTGGACGTTCGGAGTCGGGGAAGATCTGCAGGAAGAACTCAATCTTGTTGCAGCACCTCCAGAACCACACAGTAGAGAAACCGTGATGTCTGGGGATGATGGGTTTTGTAAGCTGCAGAGAGGTATGGAGTGTTTGCCCCACAATGGTCTGCCTCCTGTTGCCTTCTTTCCTCTGCTCCCCCAATGCTCAGGGCGTATTAAGTGGCGAGGGCAGATAGTGCTGGGGCTTTACATTCTGCCAGGGACTAGAGATGTGGTCTGGAATGAGAGATAATGTTATAAACATTCTTCTTCTTCAGCTGGAGTGTGGGAAGACAGACAGAATCGAAACAGGGTTGGTTGTAGCAACAAAACAAACAAAAAAATGATGAGAAACCCTTCCTTTCTTTAGCAGCAGGGCACAGTGGGAGTCCACCTGTTTCTTTTCTTTTAGTTCATTTCTCCCTGACCTCCTCTCCGCCCCATACCTGATCTAGAACATCTGCAGAAGAACCATTTGAATTAAAATTAGAGTTGGGCACGAACTGGTTTGTCCCAGTTCGCCAAGATGGCAGCAGAGGTGCTGCATCTCCCTTTCTTGGCTTCCTCGGCCGATCAGCCACTCACCTGCATCAGCTTGCTGGCTTTTTCCACCTACTTGGCTAATCTCCCCCTCGGAAGCCAGAGCACAGACTTCCCTGCCCTGTCCTTTTTTCTGACGGGGAAATCAGCCCAAAAGGTAGGGCAGAGAAGCCCTCGCAGTTTCCGGCCTTGAAGATCAGTTGAGGAAGTGCAGGAAGCTGGCACACGGGGCCTTGGCGAATGGCTGGTTGATCCAGAGGAGGAGACGGGGGAGGGCAACAGCAGCACCTTCCAGGCCACGAACTGGGACGAACCGGTTCACGCCCATCTCAAATTGAAATATATGGAATGAATGGGAACCATCAGGAGGTGGCTTTTCACATTATCTGGTTTGTGCTTGGTGGGAAGGGACTGTTGTGTGGATGTGCAGAGAATGAGAAAGAAATGTTGAGCAGTTTGCCAAAATTGAGCGCTCTTCCCTTTGATCTAAAGCCATTGGATATTGTACCCTTTGGAAGGGATGCCACTCCAAATGCTGCCTTGTCACGTACAAATGAGGGTGGAATCTCCTTGGTTCTTTCTGTTCATACAGCGTTCTGCTCTGCAGTTGGCTGGACAGGTTCTGAGCTTGTGCAAAGATGGGTTTGGTACCTCCTTGTGGAAACTGAAGTCTTGTTCCTTTCAAGGGGATGAGTTTGGGCTTATGCAAAGGCAAGCCGGAGAAGGTGTGGAGGTATCGCTCCACACAATGTGGAAGGGATGCACCATTTGGATTGTTTTGCACTAGTGCTGCCTGGGAATCGTCCTCTTTTTAACAGGAAGCTAGGCTGGAGCCTGCAAGCTTGGCCTTCTCCCAGGTGAGCAAAATTTAGGTGTCCTTAGGTGTGAACTTGTCAGGTAGAACACCACCAGAATGGAGAATTTTGCAAAGCAGGAGTCCAAAAAAGCTCTAAACAGCACGTTCCTACATATATGTATTTTCTCCATCTATAAGACACACACCCCTTTTCCAACCAAAAACAACAGTCTCAGCTTAATCTGTATATAAGATGACCCTCAATTTTTAGTCTAACAATTTAAGACAAAAATATAGTCTTATACGTAAACAATAGTGTAATGCTCCACTAGCATTGAAAAGGTTTTGTGAAAAAAGGTGGAATGGGAGTTGTTTTGCTTTCAGGAAATTACATCTTACACAAAATGGCTCCTTTTGGCATTTCCTGTCATGTGATGACTGATCTCCCAGCTACTGTTTATTGTGGGACATGTGTTGCCAATATCCTGTTTTGACCACACTACCCTAGATTTTGGGGGGTGCTTTTTGGAGCTTTGAAATTGCTTCTTGCAGCCATGATTCTTTTGATAATACCACCTGAGGTAGATGGAATTAGCATACTGGAATGTTCCGCTATCATCTCTGTTCTTCGACTTCCACTCCACGGGGCAAAACCTAGAAAGTGCAGAGAAAAGTGAATTCTAGAAAGTGAATTTGAGAGAGATCTCATGAATTATTTTGTTCTGTGGCTGGATCTCTTCGTCCAACATAGGCTTTTTCTAGAATTCTAAGAATTCTAGTTTACATCAGGATGGATAAAAATCAATAATGATTTTTAAAAAAATCAAATTGATTTAAATCATGTTTTCAATTTAAATACTGTTAAGCTTTTTTAAAAAAAAATGAATTGTCAAAAATACCCAGTTTTTAAAAAATGTGTGATTTAAATTGTGATTTAAATAAATTTGTTTTAAATAAAACCCACCAGTTACAGGTGGGAAATGGGATACAGGAATGGATGGATCACAACTGTGTATTCCCACGTTTTTCTAGCTTCACAGACACTGGTCTGACCTGTCTACCTTTAGCTGTGCTGGGTGAAACTCACCAATTATCAGAAAATGGTTTGTGAAAGAGAGGGAGTCAGAGACCCACATTGGGAGATTACAGAATGAGAGAGAATGAAAGTGAATAAATAAGTCAAGTGGGTTTTCTAAATCATACACAATTAGTGCATCTCTGACTTCTTGTGGTGTTTTGTTTTGGCCCCTGCTAGATTTTTAAACATATCCCCCACTCTGGTACAGTTTTAGGCTAAACAGCTAAACATCTACCTCACCAATCCAACCTAGGCCTTGCCAAACACTTTATATGTAAACTATGTAGTAAAGAGGAAAGTTAACAATCCTCACAAAAATCAAACAATCTGTGTGACAGTGGAACTCCCTGAGACATGAGAACAAGTTCTTAACTCCTCACATACCATGGATTTATTTTTCCCATAATATAATTTTCGTAGCTGGGAATCCTTCTTTTCCCATACTGTTATTTTAAACCAACACCATTGCTGGGGCATTGTTGATTTCAAGTGCCTTCCCAATACTGGCATCTCCTTTTGCCTGTTTTAAGCTGGGCTGTCCTTTGTCTGGAAAGGCATAGCAGTCTGGTGCTTCTCCAGTGTCTCTCATGTTGCGTCCATGTTTAGTGATGGCTTGTAGGCAAAATGGAGGAATTGGAGTACCCCAAAATTGCAGGCCGAGCTTCTACTTTGCTGAAGACCATCCAGTTCCACAATCAAGACTAAACCTGTGAAGGAACATAGCAGAGACCGGCAAGGATTACGTGTGTGTGCATGACTTCCGGACCTCTGGAAGTGGTCACTCAAGCACAATCTTGTCCAAATTTACAGCCACTCCAAAGTGGACACAGAGTGGCTTCTCGTCTTCAGAACCAGAGGGCTGGAGTCCAACGGGTTTCTCCCTAGTGGCATGTCCAAACTTTGGTCCTCCATTTGTTTTGGACCACAACTCCCACAGTCCTTTGCCAATGGAAATACAGGCTTGGAATTCTGGGAGGTGTGGTCCAAAACATCAGGAGGGCCGAAGTTTGGACATGCCCTTGTTTCTGTCCGCGTGCAAAGGCTCCGATCTTCTCCTGCTCTAGCCATGTGGAAGCTCAGCAGGGACAGTCCTATGGCTTGGGCGCCAGAGGATTGATGCGGTAGACGAGCTTCCAAACTCAGCGGCCGCTTAGGGCAGTGTGCACGACCCAAGCTTGCTGGAATTGTCTTGGCCTTTGAGAGGACGTATCCTGCGTGTGACGTGGAAAGAACTGCGGTTGCCTCTTGTTGGGAGTAGAAGCTACCACGGATCTTGACAAGACTTGGGGTCCAAGTCTGGAGCCCCATGTCCGAATTAGCATCATGGATCCCAAGCCCCAAGCCTGAGTCTCTATTAATAACAAGCTTTATTTCCCCCTCCCCAGAGGGGGTGGACTCTGTGTGGGTGTGCAACTCTGGGGCTTGTGAACCACCCCTTTTTGGTCCCATCCGCCCTGCTTGCCTTGCCTTCCCTCACCCCCCCCAAAAAAAAACACACACCCTCCTCTGTGTCTCACCCCTCTTCTCCTGTCAACCGTCATTTTCCTGCCTCTCCTGTGCCTTCTGGTGAGCACTGCAAAGCTTTTTGGGGGTTTAAGGCATCATTCATTTAAAGAACAGAGACTCAATAATACAACTTGGGGGGGAGGGGTCTGAGTCACAAATTGAGTCGGAGTCGCTGACACCCCTCTACCCCCAAGTTGAGTGGCTGATGTGACTTAAGTCCAATTCGGCAGCAAACTGTGGGATGTGAGCCCCCATCGCTGGAAACTTTGTAGGGGGCAGCTCCTTTGAGGCTGAATGAACCATAATAATCAAGTACAGTGGTACCTTGTATAAAGTAATTAATTTGTTCCAAATGAAATTATGTTAAGCAAATTTTCCTTTATACAAATTCCCATAGGAATGCATTGAAAATGGAGTGATCCCATTTTTATGTTGTACGGATTCTCCCCATAGACAATTATGTTAAGCAAATTTCCCCTATCTCAGGAATTTTTTATGTTGTACAAATTTTATGTTATACAAGCTGTTATACAAGGGTCCACTGTACAGTGGTACCTCGACTTACGAATTTAATCTGTTCTGAATGCATGCTCTTAAGTGGAACTACTCTTAAGTCGGGTATATCTAAAAATTGAAAAAATAAGTTAAATGAAGAAAATGGGAAAAAATATTTGTAAGTCGAGCAGACCATATCTAAAATTTGCAAGGCGGCAGTTAAAATGCCAAGTCCAACAGTTTTCTGCTTTTAAGTCGAATTGCTCTTAAGTCGAGCTGCTCTTAAGTCGGGGCACCACTGTATTAGTTAAAATCAACACTTGGCTGCTTTGGCTGTTTATACTCTCCTTTTCCTTCCTCCCTCTGTTTCCTCCCTTCCACTTTCTTTCAATCACATTGATTTTCCCCCAACACTTGCTTCTACTGGGTTTCTCCCCTTCATTTCTAACATACACCGTCCAATGCGTCTTTGCTCAGATAAAAGCCCCATAGCATTGCTTGGGATGTACTCCTAGGTCAGCATGCATGGCGTTGTCACCTTAAGCACTCCTACTTTGCAACTCAGGGCTCAGGTCTGGTTTCCTCCAGTAGAATGGATGAAAATTTCCCTTGTAGCATCCAGATCACGATGATGGAGGGAGCTCTCTGTATATTTATACCTGTCAGTTTTCTTGTTGGGAGGGGCTGGGATCGTTGTGATAAATAAATCATTACCTCTTCGGCTAATCATTTCTGGTTGAAATGGGTTTGTTGGTGTGGTTTGCCACTGAATTTCTCCCCTCCCCTAATTTTAGGAATGCAACAAAACTGAAACTTAAAAAAATGGTTTATGCAAATAGTTTGTGTGATGTTTTCTTTCCAACGATCACAGACCCTGCTCCTGTTTTTAATATTATACTTTATTGTTATATTTGCAGTGATGATTTTTCCCTTTCCAGCTTATAACCTCCTGTGAACAGGGTGGATAAAAGGAATAAAGATTTTTGTTACAAAAAAACAACAAATTGATTTAAATCACAGTTTAAATCATGATCTAAATGAAAATGATTTTAAAAAAATTAAATAATAAAAATCCTGTTTTTAGAATTTAGGGCATGATTTATCTCAGTTTGACTTCAATTAAACCCACCCTACCTGTGAAGGAGCCCATCAAGGTTGAATCTACAAACCAAAGAAATCCTAAATCTAAGAAGTGAGCATACCGTACTGTATTAGCTGATGAAACAATTATATAAGCAGTTCTACAAAAGAGGCAGCCTTTATCCATGATGTAGCACGTGCGTGGGTTCTTTTAAGGTGGGTTCAAAATCTTTTAAACTAAATCAATAAATAGCATATGGAAAAGAAACCCAGGTTTATTTTTTATTTTTTAGTACAAGGGCTTATAAAAGCTCCAGATGCTGAGAACTAGCTGGAACAAGCTTTTCTTTTTTGGGATGAAAGGATGTCACCAAAAATAACCTTATATGTTGATGTCAAGAGCTGGGTATCATTATTCAAAACACATCTTTAGTCAGCAGGAAAAGCTCTTGGAGCAGCTTACATGTTAATGCCGATAAAGACAGTCCATACTATCTTGGTTTTATAATTTTTAAAAGTTGCAACACAAAAGAAAGCGGTGAGGAGGAGGGAAGAGGAAAACGCTGATGGTGACACTACTCACTACTGCCAAATATCTCAATCATATCCTCCCACTGGCTTCATACACAGTATTGAGAAGGAGCCCAATGTGCATAGATATGGATAGATATGTGTATAGATATAGATGCCCTAAGCGTATCGATCTCACCTTTTTTCGGAAGCTAAGCAGGGTTGGCCCTGGTTAGTACTTGGATGGCAGACCACCAAGGAATACCAGGTCCTGTAGGCACCTGGAGTACTAGGAACTGGCAAGCCACTCCTGTATTCCTGCCAAGATAATTCCATGGACATGGGGTCACGAAGAGTCGGTCACGACTGTAACAGTGCAACACACACACACACACACACACACACACAACACATGGACAAGATTAGGTCCTCTGGAATGGTAGTTTTCGGAATCGGTCATGTTCTTTCTTCTGTTGGAACTCTGTAACCCAAAATAACTAGTAGACCCAGCAAATCAATTGCACACTTGTAAAGAGACACAAGCAGATTCTGCACATTCAGTGAGTCTTGTTTTAAACTAGCAATTAGATTTCAGCATCTGTCAGTATTTATGTGCTTTGGACATGTGTCGAACTGGCTGCCGGTGTCTCCAAAGTGAGTGAAGAGTTATACTGTACCTGCATACCCCACCACCATCATCTACTTTTGAGTCTTTGCACACATGAGACGTCTCTTCAAAATCTCTTTTCTTTAAGAGAATGCTTCTTACATCCCCCATACACAATGTTATGCCACTTGACAATCAGTATTGTGAAGCCATGGAATCCTCACCTAAACAGGACAAAATGAGGTGATTTTTTTTTTATTAGCAGAAAAGAGTGACATTTCCCATACGCCATATTATGCCAGTTGCAGTTGATACTGTGAATATTACCCAGAATAAACTTACATGTGGCAGGTCCGAACATTCAGCTGTTTTTGGAAACCTTGCTCAGTTACCATGGATCAAGTCCTTGGATGAGCAGCAAAGGTTAATAGTATATGACAGTGTTGAAAGAAGTACTTAAAAGCACCTATGATGTAATTCTTAGAATTATACCCTATCCACCTTCTAAAAGTCCAAGCATCATATTGGGTCCAGCTTGTGCCATGTTCTCCATTCCTATTTCACTCTCAACAACCCTGTGAGGTAGATAAGGCAGAGGGTGAACGTGGGCTGGAATTATGCAAAGGTCTTGCCCCTTGTATAAAGCCATGGGCGGGTGTATTTCAGAAAAGTTCAGCCTGGTTTTGTTCAGATTCCTACTTAATCCATGCAGTCGATACAACAGATGGCAGTTTTGGACATCTGTTTGCCCAGTGTGAGCGTGAGTAGCTCAAGCTCAGTCAGAAATCTTCATAGCTTTGTTCCAAGGCTATAACCATTACACCTTACTGTTGTTGTTTTTTTGTTTTTTTGTTTTGCTGGCCTCAAACAGGAGTAGAAGATGGCGGCCCTCTCAAATGGTCTTCTCTTCTGTATATGACCAGTCAGAACGCTTTCTTAACCACTGAATGAACCCAGAAACAACTTCTCTTTTTGAGATACATTGATGACATTTTTTTCTGATCTGGACCTATGGAGAGGAATCCCTAAAAAAAAAAATCCACCAGGACTTCCATTCATGTCCAAACTTTGGCCCTCCAGATGTTTTGGACCACAACTCCCACAGTCCTTTGCCACTGGAAAACTAAGCTTAGAATTCTGGGAGTTGTGGTCCAAAACACGGTTTGCTCCTTCAAAAGGGCAAGTTAAAGTGAAAACTACAAGTCCCAGAATGCTCTTCGGCGTCCCCTTCCCACGTCTCCCCGCAAAGGAAGAGGTTGGTGATTTTTCGTGGGCTTTGCATAAGCTTGATGTTTAGGAGCTTTTTTTCATCCACGTCTCTTTCCTTTAGCTTGGAGTTTTTTTCCCTCGCCTCTGCGTTTATTCCAGATGATCGAATGGATCTGAAACGATGCCGGTCAGTAAATGCAAGTCATTCTTTGCCAGGTTAATTTGGAATAAGACGATTTAATTCTTTGGTCTCTTTGCGATTCGTGGCATATTTCGAATCGTCGTATCCTTAATGGCGTTTTCTTCTTCTTATTATAATTCAAATTCCATGCAGGTATAGTGGAAATGTAAAAAGATTCTGCAAATTCGGACTGCTAATCTCATAATTATTCTGCAGAATGCTCCGTGTTTCATGTCAATTAGTTTTAGAGATCATCGCACGCCCGGGTGGCAAGGAATAAAAATGGGAGCTTGTTTATTTAGGTTGGGTAATTCCGGTGCTGCATTTCTGTTTTTGCATCTTGTATTTACAGGGCCTCTGCCTCTCTCTTTTGGACGCACCACGGTTTGGGGTTTGGGGCATTATGGATATGGAGGGTCACCTTTGCAATGCCGAAAGTGGGCAAGAGAGGCGAGGCAAGCAATATGCAGGAATATTTGCAATTGGCCATTCAGCTCCTTCTCTAAACTCGTATTACAATTAGTAGAAAAGGAGAATTTTAACGGGTTTTTTTAAAAATGGCCCAGTCAAGGTAGGAAACAGCAGGCTGATGGTTCTTCTCTTCCTACCTTGCTCGTTTCCCATAAACATTTGCTGGGCCTGTGAATAAAAAGGACAAGAGGACTGGAGAGTTGTGGTTTTGGATTACACAAATCCCAGAATTCAGTCCAAATGGTGGCACTTCGTCTAATCCGGAGTGGTGGTGGTGGGGGGGGGGGGGGGCTGGAGAGCACCCAACTGTATTATAGGGGAATTTTAGGAGGCCGGTATTCTGGTCGCAGGAGCTGCAGTCCAAATGGTGGGACTCATAATGGCAGGACTTGGTAGCCATGTATAGGGTCATTGGTAAGCCTCACCTCTTATTCATTTTATCACCAATGCTTATAACTGCAAACGCCCCCCCCCCCATTTTTCCTTTGATAAATTCAAGGAAGAAAAAATGGCTCTCATAGGTATTCCGTAAGTTACCCTGCCTGGGGAATTCTGGGATTTGTAGTCAAAAAACAATGACCCAAATCCAACCCAAATCAAAAATCAAATTTGCATGCCTATAGAAAAAGGCTGTTGGTTGTAAACAAGGCCGAGGTATTGGAATTTCAGGCCCCAAGGCTAATTTGTTTCTTCTCCACAACACCGTTGTAGAACCCACAACCTCTGGCTCTGAGTGTAGCCGGATGCCTGAACCACTCAGCTACCCTGAGACTTTTCTAAAATGTTGAAATGTCACTCCTGATGCTTAGCTACTTGGCTTTAAAAACATTTCCCTTGCAATATCTTGGTGTTTGCGTCTTGTTAATTTTACTCTGGTGCCACCTGTCACTGGAAAACAGCCCCCTAAAATTGGCCTGACAGAGACGTGGCTCCTCCTAAGACCATCCTTGCTTAGACTACATTCTGTTTGGAAACTGTACCAAACAGAATGTAGTCTGTTATACGTACCAGTTATACGTTAAATACATTATATTTAATATGTTTTGTTTCCCCTTGAGGACTGAAATATGGAGAATAGCTTATAGTAATGGATGTGGAGATCTTACAAATGCTGCCAGATCACAGGTTCCCTCACCCCTCATGGAGAAACAGTGACTCCTATAAATATAATGGTCCCCCACTATTTTGCGGTTCATATACTGCGGTCCCAGTATATCGTGGTACCGCAGTATATGAAAGGCAAGGCCTCCTGGGGTAAGCTGCTTGGGCCTGTTTGAGGCCTTCTGCGCTTATCCCAGGCCTGATGCTGCCCCAAACGGGCCTCCAATGGGCTTTCTAGGACAGCCCCTGAAGTGGTTTCTGGAAAAGGGGAAGTGATTCCCAGAAAAGCAGAAGTGACTTCTGGATCACCAGAAACCAGATCTAGGGCCTCTGATAGGCCTGGGAAGCCCATCAGCGCCAGGCCTCAGCTAAGTGTAGGAGTCCTCAGAGATCCCCCCCCCCAGTCCTGACCCAACCCAGCATCTGCATATCATGGATTTTCAATTATTATGGGTCAGGTTGAGACCCTACGTCCCCCCAGCAATAGGCAGGGGATTACTTTAGCATGGTCTTTGGCTTCCTCTAGTGGCCAGTTCTGGTAATAACATCATGGGAATGCATCTTTCTGTTTTTTTCTTTTGAATATTTTATCATGCCGTACTGCTGAAAAGTGAAACCTCAGGTACTAATATCGTGAATATGGAGGTCCTGCTGCATTCATTTCTCCAGGTGTGGATGTTATCTTTGCTTTTTGTGTTTTTGTTTTACCTCCCTCTCCCCCCTTTCTTTCTTTCTTCTCCAGGAGGAGCTGATATCCCATAACGAAGAATATGCAGAACAATTTATGGTGAAAAATGGAGTGCTCTCTGGAAAGGCCAGAAGGAACAGGCTCACGCTTTGTGGGAAAAAACCAGTTTGCCTAAAGTCTCCCCTTCCAAGAAACTCCAAGCTGAGAAGTTGGGGTACCAGCAGTGGCTGGATGGAAGCTTGCAGCACCACAGAGGAGAACCGGAGTGCGAGGAGGCCTCTGATAGCAACTCGGTGGTCTTTGTTGAAGAGCAAGGAGATGTCGGGCGTATGTCTGATTTAGTGGATGCTGGGGAACTCTCTACCCAGACGGAGGCCACCATGGGGGAAGGATCCTCGGACAATGAAACGGAGGTATTTTTTGGTCCACAGAGCCCTCTCCAAGGGGTTGAGATTTCAGCAGAAGACTCTGGGGATGCCCCTGACTGCAGGGAAGATGGCAGGGAAGCTGAATTGATCCTGGATCACGAGGCAGCCTTGGTAAGGGAGAGTTTGGAGGAACCGGAGCTGGAAGACTTGGGTTACAAGGACGGAGCCCCATTTGGAGTTGGTTCCGGTGTGGCTCTTGATCCAGAGAGATCCAATGGGGAGGAATTTGATGACGTTTCCTATTGGAGAGGAGCTGCTCTGGGGGAAGCAGACGCCAGGAGAGAATCTGGGCCAGTGGTTTACCATCCTAGTTCTCCTCTAAGGGAAGGATCCAGTGAAGAGGACTCAGAAGAGATCCACTCTCCTCCAGGCTCTTTTTCCAGGAACGGGTTGGATGAAGAGGCCGTGGGGGAGTGGGCCATGCCAGCGGTGGACGTGGTGGCCGAGCAGCGGCCCCCCAGCCACGCCACATCTGCAGCGAGTGTGGCCGCAGCTTGGCCAGTCATTCGGCCCTTGTTCGCCACTGCCTGATCCACACCGGAGAGCTCCCTTACGCTTGCACCGAGTGCGGGCGCCGCTTCCGACAGTCCTCAGCTTTGGTACGGCACCTTCGGGCCCACCGGGGGGAGCGCCCGTACGTTTGCGGGGAGTGCGGCAAAGCCTTTGGGGTCCGGTCGGCTCTGGTTCGCCACCAGCGGGCGCTGCACTCGAGCGAGAGGCCCTACGTGTGTAGGGAGTGCGGGAAGGCTTATGCCGACCTTTCGGTCCTCACCAAGCACCAGGCGATTCATGTCAACGGGCGACCATTTTCCTGCCCCGACTGTGGCCAGTCCTTCGGCCATCGCACCACCTTGACACAGCACCGGCGGATCCACACGGAGGAGCGGCCCTACCGTTGCGTGGAATGCGGGCAGACCTTCCGGCAGAATTCGGCCCTCGCCAACCACCGCCAGGTCCATTCGGGGCAGCGCCCTTTCTCCTGCCAGTACTGCGGCAAAGCTTTTGCGGGCCGGCCTACCCTCGTCCAGCACCTACGCACTCACACGGGGGAAAAGCCGTACACCTGTCCCGAGTGTGGCCGCCAGTTCAGCACCAGCTCAAACCTCCTCCAGCACCGGCGGAACCACCTCGGAGAGCGTCCCTTCACCTGCTCCTTGTGCGGCCAATGTTTCGCCCGGCGTCCCGACTTGGCCCGGCACTACGTCACCCACGCCGAAGGCAGCATCCGGCCCCACCGCTGTGGGGAGTGCGGGAGGCGCTTTGTGGAGCGGGCGGACCTGGAGCAACACCGAGCCACGCACCGCGGAGAGCGGCCGTACGTCTGCAGCTACTGCGGCAAGTCCTTCACGGAGGCCGCCACGCTGGCCCGCCACAGGCGGTCCCACCTGCCCACCACGGAGCAGGCCTACAAGTGTGAGGAATGCGGACAGACCTTTGGGCAGAGCTCGGACCTCCTGGCCCACAGCCGCGTCCACAGCGGGGAACGGCCGTACGCCTGCGGCGACTGTGGCAAATCCTTCGGCCGCAGTTCCAACCTCTCTCGCCACCGCCGGGTGCACACCCACGAACGGCCGTACGCCTGTGGGGACTGTGGGAAGGCCTACACCCAAAGCACCCACCTGATGGAGCACCAGAGGCAGCACACGGGCGAACGGCCTTACGAGTGTGCCGACTGCGGGCGGACCTTCGGCAAGAAGGGGCACCTGGGCTCCCACCAGCGCATCCACCGCCTCTCGCTGGGGCCCCCTCAAGGGGGCGACGATTCCCTCATAGGAAGCACTGCTTCAGACAGTCCACCGGAGAAAGATTCCCGTGAGGCTGAAGCCAGGGACTTGAGCGAAGAACAAGAGGAGGGTTAGATTTGACCCTAACCTCTGTGCCACCGTTCCATCCCACGAGGGTAGAATTGTCATGTTGGAAGCGGTCCTAAGGGTCATCTAGGGTCAACCCCTGCCAAGCAGGAAATCTAGAACTAAACCTACCCTTGACAGAAGGACATCCAGTTTCTGTTGAAAAACCTCCAAGGGAGGAGGGTTGAAATTTGGTATTTGGGGCTGGAGTCAAGTTGATGCAAACAGTTTTGGCTCTCCACAGAGACTTAGTAATATCTTGACTGGCTGCCGTGAATGAAAAGTCCCTTGTGGGACATGAGATCTCCCTCTATTCCTCCAAACTGGAATCTGAAACACAGCAGTCTTGGGTTCACCGCGACGGAACCTGCCGATGACTCTGACCGCCAAATCTTCCTTCCTTCCTACAATGAAATCTATTTCCCCTTCGCTTCGGTTCTAACCCCTTCAGCTTCAAAAGGCACAGCAAAATAATAACAGTAGAGTTTTCAGTCATTGTCATCTGAGATGTACAAATATCGCTCCCTGGTCTCTCATGCTCTTGATAGTTGAGGCTTTGCAATCAGATTCGAAACTCTTAAGCATGAGAAATTGGTTCAGGTCACCTGGAGAAGCTCTCTTAGAATTAGACGCGCTCTCTCTATCTCTCTGCGTGTATGCACACGTGTGGGCCTGCCTTCAGGACAACCCCACCTCACATTTTTTGAGCTGCTTTGCTTTGATTCAGCAAATGACAAGGGCTTTCCTTGTCGTACATTTAGTAAGTCGGAGACTTCACCTTTATTGGTGTGTGTTGCATTAAAAGTGTGAGTTTTTTTAAAAACAAAATTCCTGTTGGAAAAATGACAGTTAAAATATTAAAAATCAAACTCCCCAAATGACCATGACATTATATTTTCATCTTCTTGGAATGTATAGAAAAATCTCTGTAAAATGAGACTGTGGACCATTTGTTTGTTACTTTTCCATCCTGCCTGCCTTTTCTCTTCCTCATTTTCTTGTCATATAAGCTCTGTAAGGTGAAACAGGCTGACAGCGAGTTGCCCAACGAGCTTCAAAGGTGGGAAGGAAGTCAGGCGAAAGCAAAATAAAAAAATTAAGAATGCAAAAATGTTGTGATACCTTAAAGGCTAGCTGCTATATTTTAATGTCAGCATTTGTAGCCAAGTACACTTCCTCCTCCACCTAAGGAAGTGGACTTGTCCAAGAAAGCTCACATTAAAATACAGTAGAACCCCGGTATCCGCTGGGGATTGGTTCCAGGCCTTCCCGTGGATAATGAAAACCGTGTATAAGAGAGAGCACCTGCCCACCCACCTCCAAACTTCTGTTTCCAGACAGTAGCTTGCTTTATGACTGCTGTTTTGAGCCAGTAGCTCACTTTATGGCTGCTGTTTGTGACAGTAGCTTGCTTTACAGATGCTGTTTGTGACAGTAGCTTACTTTACAGATGCTATTTGTGACAATAGCTTGCTTTACAGATGCTGTTTGTGACAATAGCTTGCTTTGTGGCTGCTGAATTATTTAATTTTTTTCCTCTGCCAACCATGGATAACTGAATCAGTGGATAATGAATCAGTGGATACGGGGTCCTACTGTACTTGTGGTCTTAACTTTTTAAAATAGCTACAGTACCACTTATAGCATAAACTAAGGACCCTGTAACCAAGAGGGAATCATTAAGTGCCTCATGAAACCAAGACCTATCTCAGGGTGGAAAAGAAAAGAGACAGTCCTGGTACCAGATGTCATTAGCAGAAATCTAAACCAGAGACCAGGTCTCAGGATTTAGAAAAATACGGGAAAGATCTTTCTTCATCCCCTATTTTGGGGTAACTGGACTGTTATGGTATGTATAAATTTTGATTAGCATTTGGAAAGGGCAATGGCTACACACTTCTCGGAGTCTTGCTTTCAGTGTTGTCATGATGTGAAAGTGTGACAGCTGTTACGCAGGTGAAACAAGGGAGAAAACCTGCCTTGCATCTGCCCCCAGCTGGGTGATGCCTGCTGTCCAGACACATATGACTGGAGGCAGACCTAAGGAGGTTTTTGAGGCATGCAAGGTACCGTATTTTTCTGTGTATAAGATGCCCCCCCTCATTTTCCAACCAAAAATTACAGTTTTGCAACTGTGAAGTTCTCGCCCCGGCTTACTTCTGTGTATAAGACGACCCTCAGTTTTTAACAATTTTAGACAAAAATATAGTCCAATACACGAAAAAACAAACAAACCAGCCACTCACTGTTATTTAAGGAGTGTGCCCACCCAGAGGTTCTACAGCGGGGAAGGTATTTGAGCCAAGGTCTTTCAATTTCCAGCCTGGCAGTCCATCCAGGACATTAATGTCTAAGTGCTTCTCACACTTATTTGGATGCAAGAGCCCCGGGGTTCAGAATTCCAGCTCAGCCATGGACTCTTCTTGAAGAGAAATCACTCCTGGTGCAGAGTTCGTGATGAAGAGAAATCACTCCTGGTGCAGAGGTCGTGATGCACCAAGGCTTGCTACATTGCCCAGGGGGCTTGGTATAAGATTTTGAAAAATCAAATCAAATCAATCAGTCATTAAATCCCTCCATCCCCAGTGTCCCTTCCACACACACACACAGGAGCGCCGTCCCCTCCCTTATGAGGAAAGGCTAAAACATTTGGGGTTCTTTAGTCTGGAAAAAAGGCACCTGAGGGGGGATATGATTTGAGACGTACAAAATAATGCAGAGCACCAGTAAAGTGGATAGAGGGACACTCTTCTCCCTCTCACAAAATACCAGAATTAGGGGACATCCACTCAAATTGAGGGCTGGGAGAGTGAGAAAAGAAAGAATGTTTTTTTAACCTAGCATGTTGTGAGTCTGTGGAACTCCCTGCTACAGGAGGTGGTGATGGCCTCTGGCCTGGATGCCTTCAAAAGGGGATTTGGACAGATTCTTGCAGGAAAAGTCCATCCCAGGTTACAAACCATGATGGAGATGTGTCATCTCCAGGCTTAAAACCAGGGAACTTCAAGGGCCAGATGGAGGGGAGTGGTATCAGATATCTAGTCTCATGCATTCCCAGATGCATCTGGTGGGGCCACTGGGATATACAGGAAGCTGGACTAGATGGGCCTTTGGCCTGATCCAGCATGGCTCTTCCTATGACATCTCTGGACTTCTGCGCCTTTGATCCCTGGAATGACAGACGGAGGTTCAACAGGTGAAGCTCTTCCAACTGGGCGCCTCCGACCTGCCTCTTTGGCCAGCGCTTGGGTTTTCAAGTCCCGAACGGGAGTCACCGTCTTCTCCCGATTGGTTCCCCTCGCCCCGTCTTCCCTTCCTCATTGGTTCCTTTGCCTCTTCTCGGTGCGCTCGGATTGGCTGGCGGAAGCGAGGGTGCGCGGGGAGGGGGGGAAGGAGGGGGGGGCTGGAGCGGCTTTGATTTCTCCGCTCGGGCTCCTCCCCTGCCTCCTGGTTGGTCGAGGCGAACGCGAAGCCTTCACATCCGGGCATCTCTTGGGGAAGCGAGCGGGGCTGAATAGAGTAAAGCGGGAGGGGAAGGGGAGGGGAGGAGCGGACCAGAGAGGGAACCGCCCCGGCTAACCTCCAAGGTGTTCGGCGCCTTCTCGCCCAAGTCTGGCAGGTGAGAACCCTTTCCGGCCATTGGCCCTTTCTTTTCCCAGCAAGGAGGAAGGGGGTAAAAAAATAGGGGGAAACGGTCCAGCTTGGGATGTGCAACCCCTTCCTCCTCCTCCTCCTCCAATGCCATATCCTTCCCTCCTTCCTTCCTTTGCATTGTTTACAGTACAGGGTCTGCTATCCCATAATATCCCCCTCCGTAGAGTTGAGGGAGCATCTCTTTCTCCCTGTTCTCTCGCCCACCTTTTCTGCCCGGAATACTTCTCTTTGTTTTGTTTTGTTTTTTTCCAAGGAGAAAGGTGGGGTAAAAATATTCTAAATAGAACAAAATAAATAAATAAATAAATAAATAAATAAATAAATAAAATCTATTTTCCTCCTCGCCTCTTCTTCCTCCGATGATGCTCAGGATCCATCCCCGCCCCATCATGTCTCCCCACCCTTGTGCCCCATAATATTCCCGTTTCTTCTGGGTCGGTGACATCTCGCCCCCCACCCACCCCCCACCCCGCAAGCGGAGCCGACTTGTTTCTGATCTTCTGCCCCGCGTCGCATTAGGGGGAACTAACTGATATCGGCTTTCTTTTTCCTCCTCTAGTACTCTTTGAGGGGGGCCGATGGCCAGACATTATTATTTCCCTAATATTTCCCATCTTTCCCAAAACTGGCTGGGTTTTGTTGTTGTTGTTGTTGTTGTTGTTGTTGTTGTTGTTGCCCCACTCTCCCAATGTATCCTGTCTTCCTTCCTCTCATCAGAAAACTTTGAGAAGAATTGGACCTGCCATTGTGTGCTTTGTTCTAACCTTGTGCTATCTTCAGCGGAACCTGTCCCTCCTTCCAGCTCTCCTGCGAAACAGGGTAGCTGTATTTTAAGGTGCTGCTTTACCCTGTTTTTAAAATGCTTATTTCGTGCCTCTCTTTCCAGCTCTGTGAGGGTCCCTTATCAGGGCACTCTAGGTTGGCAGGTTATTTGTCAGTCATCCAAATCCTTCTTTTGCCCTTCTCTCCATATTACCGGTTTATTATAATATAATTTGTATAGCTGATTACTTTGTTCAGTAAAAAATTATTAGAGAAAATGCACTGCTGCCAGCTGGGAGGTATGAAAATATAATAAGAAAGAAAGAAAGAAAATTAAATATTTCATATTGTAGTGCCCTTGCTAGAGAGAGGGATTCAAGTGCAACCCAGTTTTGTACACAGCTTAACTGTAAAATTTAAAATTGTTTTTAAAAAATTAAAAACTTGAACAAAGTACATCTGCCTTCCCTACCAGACTCGGTGATAAAGTATGCTGAGATAAATGATGATGATGATTATGATGATGATACACAATCCAGCATAGTTATCTTGTCTGCTGTCTGATGATGATGATGATGATGATGATGATGATGATGATGAAGATGATGATGTTAGATATATAGATAGATACTTTATTGTCATTGTACATAGTACAATAATAATAATAATAACAATAAAGATCAATAGATAGATAGATGATAGATAGATAGATAGATACTTTATTGTCATTGTACATGTACAACAACAACAACAACAACAACATGAAGGTGCTGATGATGTGTCATCAAGTCAATTCTGACTTACAGCAACCCTTTTCAGGGGTTTCTAGGTAGAGATTACTCAGAAGGGTTTACCATTCTCTTCTTCTGGGCCTGCGCAGCTTGCCCAAGGCCACACAGGTTGGCTCTTTTGGGCGGCCAGTGGGGAGCGGAACTCCCAACCACTGGCTTCATAGCCCAGTACTTAAACCACTGAGCTGCCCGGCCAGCATGGCCCAAAGACAATTTGGACAGGCAATTCCTTTCAACGTTTATCGGAAGTCAAACAAGGAGAGAGGCGAAGGCAGGGCTCCGGAAGTGCTGTGTTGGCTGACCCAGTGGCCACATTTTGAGTCTTAGAAAAGAGGAGGACTAAAAATGTGTGTTCCGGTTGGTGATCTACATAAAGCAGGGGGCCTTGAACGAGTTTTTAATTGCTCTTTGTTGTGACAGAAAGCGGCGGACCATGGCGGAGCCACCGGTGGATGATGAAGGGGAGGATGCTGCTCAGGGCCGAGCCAAGCAGGAGCCCTTTCAGCAGGCCACGGTGGCGGCCAAGAACCTAGCCATCCTGAAAGCCCGTTCCTTTGATGTCACCTTTGAAGTAGGGGAAGAGTACGAGGTCATCGAGACCATCGGCACGGGCGCTTACGGGGTGGTGAGCTCGGCATGCCGCAAAGATACAGGTGTGTGAGTCCAGAGCAGCTGCAGGCCCAAGTTGAGAGCACCTCGGGGGGGGGGGGGTTGTTCCCAGCCTGTAAAGGACTGGAATGTCGACGGTTTTGCACAGGGTGGACTAGTAGAAGTCCTCTCCTGACCCCTTTTCCTTGTGTTTTCCTGACCAGGCCAGCAGGTGGCCATCAAGAAAATCCCCAATGCCTTTGATGTGGTGATGAACGCCAAGCGCACCCTGCGTGAGCTGAAGATCCTGAAACATTTCAAGCACGACAACATCATTGCCATCAAGGACATCCTGAAGCCTTCGGTGCCTTATGCTGAATTCAAATCCGTGTAAGTGCTTTTCCTTCTAATACCTTTTGGAGGAAAGGTGTGTGTGTGTGTGTGTGTGTGTGTGTGTGTGTGTGTGTGTGTGTGAGAGAGAGAGAGAGAGAGAGAGAGAGAGAGAGAGAGAGAGAGAGAGAGAGAGGGGGGGGCTTTCTTGACATGCATTCTGCAGTATTTGACACTTGTGCCCTGAGATTCTGTCAAAGTTATGTTCAAGGAAATATATAAACCACAAGCAGAGATTAGCAGCATTGTGGAAGAATAAATGCACTTAGTGATTATGGAGCTAGGAGACAAATGAACAAGGCAATAGAGCTTAGTTCAAAACTTATATTACATATGTACACATGACACATATACAATAACAGTATACAAAGCACAGCATATAGAGAAGCTACAACAGAGTGTGGGGAACAGCCTCTCACCATAGGCACTAGGCAGTCCCACTTTACATTGGCTCACCTGCTACTTTTATGCATACAGCTCCCTGCTGCAGCCCAATCAGATCCTTGATGAAGTGAGGTGATCCAACTATTCCACCTGGCACTAATCATCCTGACCTTACAGGCTCAATATTCTTTGCACCTGTGTCCTAGGTGCCCTAAGCATATCCCATCTCGCCTGATCTCGGAAGCTAAGCAGGGTTGGCCCTGGTTAGTATTTGGCTGGGAGACCACCAGGGAATACCAGGTGCTGGATGCGCTTGGAGTAGGAACTGGCAAGCCACTCCAGTATTCCTGCCAAGAGAACTCCATGGACATGGGGTCAGGAAGAGTCGGTCGCCTGGTATTCCCTGGTGGTCTCCCATCCAAGTACTAACCAGGGCTGACCCTGCTTAGCTTCCAAAATCAGGCGAGATCGGATGGGTTCAGGGCATCTAGGCAGCTATGATAGAATCATAGAAGAGTGAATTTGGAAGGGGTCTATCAAGCCATCAAGTCCAATTCCCTGCTCCATGCAGGAATACAAATCCAAAGAGATCTGGTTTCCTGCGTGGAGTAGGGGGTTGGACTATGATAACGATGGTGGTAACGATGATGACAAGAGAGGGAGAAATAATGGCTGTGTGTCTTCATCTGGCTCAGGTGCACACCATAAGCATTGAGCAATACAGTGGACCCTCGTATAACAAATGGTTTGTGTAACATAAAATCTGTACAACATAAAAAATTCCGGAGATAGGGGAAATTTGCTTAACAGAATTGCCTATGGGGCGAATCCATACAACATTAAAATGGTCACGATCAGGGATTACTCTGTTTTCACTGCATTCCTATGGGAAATATGTATAAAGGAAAATTTGCTTAATATAATTTTATTTGGAACAAATTAATTCCTTTATACAAGGTACCACTGTACAGTAACCACCACCCCCAACCCATCTATTGTGGGGGTTAGGGACTGACCCGACCTGCGATAATTGAAAATCCACGATATGTGGATGCAGGTTGGGTTGTGCCTGGGGGGGGGCAATGTTCAAAATGTCTTTAAGCAACATCGGTCACCGCTTCCCAGCACACCGGGGTGGTGGGTGGTGGGAAGAAGTGGTGTGCTATGTTTAAAATGACTTTAGTTAAAATTACTTTAAACAACGGAGCCAAGTGCTTGGCTTTATTGCTTAAAGTTATTTTAAACATTGTGCGCCGTTTCTCCCAACTCCTCCCCCAGGGCATGGGGGAGTGGCGCACAATGCCTCCACGGAGGCAAGCACCGGGCTCCAACTGATTGGCGCTGGGGTAGGGGAGAAAAACCTTTTGTTTCCCCAACCCAGCACCAATCAACTGAAGCCCAGAGTTTGGGGAAAGGGGCGGGGAAGGTTTAAAAAGCCCCAGCTTTTAAAACCCTTTCTCCCCCTCCCTCAAGCCCTGTCAGGGTACCACTGTACTGTGGTCCCGTGATGGAGCAGGACCGCAGTATATTCACCGCGAAAGGGTGGGGGACCACTGTACCAAGTGTCCCCCCCCCAACTGACTATAGACCGGCTGGCTGCCCCCTCACAGGTATGTGGTCCTGGACCTCATGGAGAGCGACCTGCACCAGATCATCCATTCCTCCCAGGCTCTCACCTTGGAGCACGTCCGCTACTTCCTCTACCAGCTCCTCCGGGGCCTCAAGTACATCCATTCGGCCAACGTCATCCACCGGGACCTCAAGCCCAGTAACCTGCTGATCAACGAGAACTGCGAGTTGAAGATCGGGGACTTTGGCATGGCCCGCGGCTCTGCACCAAGCCGGACGAGTACAAGTACTTCATGACGGAGTACGTGGCCACCCGCTGGTACCGCGCCCCCCGAGCTCATGCTCTCCCTCCACGAGTACACCCAGGCCATTGACATGTGGTCGGTGGGGTGCATTTTTGCCGAGATGCTCGGCCGGAAGCAGCTTTTCCCAGGGAAGAACTACATCCACCAGCTGCAGCTCATCATCACGGTCTTGGGCACCCCGCCCGCCAAAGTGGTCCACTCGATTGGAGCCGACCGGGTGCGGGCGTACATCCAGAGCTTGCCGTCCCGCCAGCCGGTGCCGTGGGAGAGCCTCTACCAGAACGCCGACCAGAGGGCCTTGGCTTTGCTCTCCAAGATGCTGCGCTTCGATCCGCGGGAGCGCATCTCCGTGGGGGAGGCGCTGAGCCACCCCTTCCTGGCCAAGTATCACGACCCCGACGACGAGCCCGACTGCATCCCGGCCTTCGATTTTGACTTCGACAAGCAAGTGCTCACCAAGGAGCAGATCAAGGAGGCCATTGTGGCCGAAATCAACGATTTCCACGAGCGCCGGGAAGGTATTCGGCGACAGATCAGCTTCAAGCCGGCCTTGCGCCCTGCCGTGGTGGGGGGTTCCCCGGAGGGCGAGGGGCGGGCGGCCCTGATCCGCTGCCATGATGTGGACATGCCGAGCGCTGGCTCCCCTCAGGTGGCGGACAGTGACTTTGCCATGGCCTCTCCCGGGCCTTACCCGCTGACGGAGACCATCGACCTCACCTCTCCCCTCGTGGCGGCGCCTCCCGCCCTGCCGCCGGAGGTGAAGGCTGAGGCCGAGGCCCCCGCGGCCGCCCCACCGAAACGAGAGGGGGCCATCTCGGATGACACCAAGGCCGCCCTCAAGGCCGTCATCTTAAAATCAGCTCTCCGGAACAAGAACAAAGGTATGTTGGGGAAAGTGTCCGTGGGAGGAAGTGGCGGGAGGGCTTTCGGGGATCTGGATGACCTGGAGTTTTCATGGATCCATTTAATATCAGGAGCCAGTGTGGTGTAGTAATTTGGAGAAAGATGGGGAAAGTGGCCTTCTTTCTTACTGGGAGAGTGAGAACAGACAAAAGAAAATATATTTTTACCCAGCGTGTTAACAGTCTGTGGAACTCCCTGCCACAGGATGCGGTGATGGCATCTGGCCTGGATGCCTTCAAAAGGGGATTGGACAGATTCCTGGAGGAAAAGTCCATCACAAGTTACAAACCATGATGGAGAGGTGTCATCTCCAGGCTTAAGAGCAGGGTACTTCAAGGGATAGATGCAGGGGAGTGGTATCAGGAGACAGATATCTAGTCTCGTGCACTCCCAGGGGGATTTGGCGGGGCCACTGTGAGGTACAGGAAGTTGGACTAGATGGGCCTTGGGCCTGATCCAGCATAGCTCTTCTTATCTTCTTAAACATTCCCAGCTCCCTAAGCCGCTCCTCATAAGACATTTCTTCCAGACTCTCAATCTTCCTCAGTCGATCTTCCTCAGTTCCTCTGGTAGTTGGTTTTCCCTCTTTTCCTAGTCTCTTTTTGTAAAGCGGCCCTCTCCCTTCCACAGACACAGCGTCCTCCATCCTAGAGACCACCGATATCCGGAGGCCGATAACGGCGAAGGAGCGCCAGCGGGAGAGGGAAGAGAAACGCAAGCGCCGCCAGGAACGGGCCAAGGAGCGCGAGAAGCAGAAGAAGGAGAAAGAAAAGGAACGCAAGGACATGCTGACGGAGAACGACCGGAACCTTCTGGAACGGTGGACGAAGATGGTCGACCGGACCCAGAACAAGCCCAGCCAGAATGGGTCGACGGCCCTACCACAGACAACGGCTGCCGGCCAGAGCTTGGCCCAGGCCCCTCCCACCAAACACTTGCCGCCTCCGGTGCCCCCTGCCAGCCGTCTGCCGCTTACCCCTTCGGGCAACACTCCTGCCCCGACCGAGTTCCTTACCCTCTCAGACAAAGCAGTGCCAGCTGTGGCTCCTAAGCTCACGCTTGTTCCTGTGGGTCCTGAACTGGGCCCAGGCCAGGGCTCCAATGCCAACGTGGTCCATTTCTTCCCAGCCCAGGCGCCCCCCTTCTTGGTTACTTCTCCGGCCTGCCAAAAAGCGGGCCCCTCTAAAGCGGAGTGTCTCCTGAGTGTCAAATACACCCCTGGCCCGATTTTCCAAGCCCCTTACGGCGTCACGGCCTTGAACACGTGGACCGGCGTCCCTCAACCCGAGAATTGGGGGGTGGCCGGGCAGCTCCCGGTGACCCAGGCGGAGATGGCGCCACCCAGTGGCACGTTGCCAGAAGCCGCGGTGAGTTTCGGCACCGGCGCTCGGGTGGAGCCGCCTCTGTTTCTGGCAGAGATGGGGAAAGATGAGCTTCCGTTGCCGCCGCCGCCGCCGAGTTTAGTTCAAGACGGAACGAGAGCCTCCGAACAGCAGCCAGTGGCCCCAGGACTGCCTTCAGAGCCTCCGGATATCAGTGTGGTGACGCAGCAGTTGTCTAAATCCCAGGTAAGGCACAGTTGGTTCTGAGGGAGATCGGATAAATAGGGTGGTGCACGTTTGGACACACAGGTTTTTGGACCACAAATTCCATCATCACCCAAATGGTCCCTTAAATAACTTTTAGCCTGCAACACCCAGCGTTTTATGGGCACTATTTCGGACCAGCTTGCTCTTAATAATTGTTCCTTTTTCTTTACCTGGTGTGACCTGGTGTTCCTCTGTGCATGTCTAAAGTTATACTTCCAAAGTGACACTTCTTTGCTGATTTAATATCTTGCCACACAAGAGTTTCACATTAGCACTAACATGTCCTATAATTTCACAATTTTGCAGTTTTGCATCCTGGGAGATATTTCAGTCTTAGAGAATGCAGAAGTTGTCAAGAAGCCACTTCTGCATGTTAACCCATAATGCTCTGGTGGTTAACCCATTTAGAAAATACCTAAACTTAGACTACCAATCCCTATCCTGGCTCGCTTGCATTGCTTACCCGTTGCCTTCCGAGTAAGGTTCAAGGTATTGGTTTTGGTTTACAAAACCCTCCATGGCTTGGGGCCTGAGTATCTGGCGGAGCGGATCTCCCAGAGGTCAGCTTCATCCCGTTCCACCAGAGCATCGCAAGCCCTCTCGCTCCGGGTGGCCACTCCTAAGTAGGCCCACAGGGTATCTACTCATAGTCGGGCTTTCTCAGTGGCTGCCCCGACACTTTGGAATAAACTTCCTAGCGAGATACGGCTAGTGGAGTCTTTGCCAGGTTTTAGGAAAGCCTTAAAAACATGGCTTTTTAAAGACCATTTTGGTGATCGCCAATTGTAGTTGTTTTGTCAGTACAGTGGTGCCTCAACTTACAAATTTAATCCGTTCCGAATGCATGCTCTTAAGTTGAACTACTCTTAAGTCGACGAGCCTATCTAAAAAATTGAAAAAATAAGTTAAAAAATAAGGAGGGAATGTCCAAAGAGGGAATGCCTGCTGTGTGCTTGGCACTCTAGGCCAGCTGACTAAATAATGGTGTTTTCTAGTTAAGTGATTCTAACCAGTATAATCAATCAATAAATTTGCAAATAAATAAAAAAAATGAAAAAATATTTGTAAGTCGAGCAGACCATATCTAAAATTTGTAAGGCGGCAGTTAAAACGTCAACAGTTTTCTACTCTTAAGTCAAATTGTTCTTAAGTCAAGCTGCTCTTCAGTCGGGGCACCACTGTATATGTTTGTTTGCCCAGCTGTTTGCCGCCCTCTTGCCATGCCGGAACCATCTAAGTTGTTTTTTTATTATGTTGGGTTTTCTTTATCGGTTTTGTATTTGGTATCTCATATTTATATTTGTTGTACACCGCCCAGAGTTCCCTTTGGGAAAGTTGGTGCAGTCAACAAGTGCAAGAATAAATACATAAATAAATAATAAATAAATAATAAATCCTTCCTGGGATTCCCACCTGCAAAGACCCAGACATCTAAGACAGCTAGCCGGCTTCACGCCTTCGGTAGGCCTAAGTTCCTGTTTCAGAATAGGAGTTTCCCACCAGCCACTAGGGCAGTGGTGGTGAACCTTGGGCCCTCATGATGTTTTGGATCACAACTCCCAGAATTCTGAGCCTGGGTTGCCAATGACAAAGGACGGTGGGAGTTGTGTTCCAAAACATCTGGAGGGCCGAAGGTTCACCACCACTGCCCTAGAGCAACTTCCTCTTCAAACAGGAAGTCAGGCCTATCCAAGGCATGGAGACTGACAGATAGGCCTTTTCTCCAGGCGAGCACAATTTAAGTGCCTGTAAAGCAGTGGTGTCCAAACTTTGGCCCTCCAGATACTTTGGACCACAACTCCCACAGGCCTTTGTCATTGTCAACCTAGGCTTGGAATTCTGGGAGTTGTGGTCCAAAACATCCGGAGGTCCAAAGTTTGGACACCCTTGCTGTAAGGCCTGCGTCTTGAAGATGGAACTGTTCGAAAGGAGAGGCGTTTATAGTCCCCCTCCCCAAATCCAAAACGCACATTCCTAATTTTACTCCTTTTTAAAGGGTAGAATTAGGGAACTTCTTCAAGAAGGGTTGCTGGAAGAAGGCGTCAGGATTGCCGGAATGGGGCCAGGGCAGAGCTAAATGCGGGAAGCTTCCTTTCCTTTTGCGTCTGTTAAGGAGTCAGTCACAGTACCACAGCTTATTGTGTTGTCAAGAAGAGTTCAGAGAATGACCGGGGGGAGGAGGGGGACAGCCTAAAGGGCTAGGCCAGGCATGTCCAAACTTCGGCCCTCCATATGTTTTGGACCACAACTCCCACAGTCCGTCTGTGAAGATTCTCAGTCATCCAGCTGCATTTAACTGGGAGTTGAGTCATGGCTACTGGACTTCTTTTTTGAGAGACAGAAACGTTTCGCTTGAGTCATGGCAAACAGCTTTTTCGAGACCATGAAGCGCTGTTTTTCTATGAACCAGCGAAACGTTTCTATCTCTCAAAAAAGAAGTCCAGTAGCCATGACTCAACTCCCAGTTAACTCCCACAGTCCTTTGCCATTAGAAATACAGGCTTGGATTTCTGGGAGTTGTGGTCCAAAACATCAGGAGGGCCCAAGTTTGGACATGCCTGAGGCCAGGCCCATATCTGTCACTTTGAACTGAATTGACATGCCATATTTCTCCCCCCCCCTTCCCTCACGCAAGGCTGGCCAGAGGCCCACGTTATGACAGATTTTTGTGCTTCTACCATTCCGTTTTTTACTGGCCTGCATCTCCCGTAATTCAGGGTCTTCCTTCCTTGCTCGGCAAGAGAAAAGGCATCAGGTTCTGCAGAGCTTCACTTGCCGAGACTTGCCTCGGATGTGTGTCTTCGCCTGAGGTTTCTGCGAGTAGTGAGTGCTGTTTCTCAATTCCAGGTGGAAGACCTCCTGCCGCCTGTCTTCTCCGGCACCCCGAAAGGCAGCGGCGCTGGGTACGGAGTTGGGTTTGACCTGGAGGAGTTTCTGAATCAGTCTTTCGACATGGTGGGAGAGAACAGAGAGAGGTAAGAGGCGGGTAGAGGTCCTGAGATCCGTAGGTGCAGCCGAGTGATGAGGAGCCATTGAGTAAAAGACGAGGGCCTACTCACAGTGGCTCATCTTGACATCACCTTGATTAGTATATTAACCACCTTTTGCCTGTTAGCATGCGGTTGACGTCTCTGTGGGTGCATGGTTGGCGAGGAGGAGGAGGGCGATGTCACCAATCTTTTGGGCCCTCTTGACTTGCCTGTTGTGACATCATCGGAGGACAGGGCAGCCTTCAGTCAACGGATGTTGGATTTCCATCTTAGCACTGAAGTTCTGAGATCAGTGTCTGATTCTTTTGGCTTAACCTAGAATAGGCTAAAAGCTGCCTAGATGCCCTAAGCACATCCGATCTCACCTGATTTCGGAAGCTAAGCAGGGTCGGCCCTGGTTAGTACCTGGATGGGAGACCACCAGGGAACGCCAGGTGCTGGAGGCGCCTGGAGTAGGAACTGGCAAGCCACTCCAGTATTCCTGCCAAGAAAACTCCATGGACATGGGGTCACGAAGGGCCGGTCACGACTAACGACGCAACACACACACACACACAGAATAGGCTAAGGCCATATTTTCATGAGCCCCATTTGTTGGATGAGCATACTATTGTCGGGATTTACATCTCCAGATGTTCTTGGCCAAAAACTCCCAGAATTTTTTGGATTTGTAGCCAAGAACATCTGGGCTACAACTCAAGGTTGGCAACCACTGACTTAGAGTGATCCTACAGAAGCTGAAGCAGCAATTTCCTTTTAAATAACCTATTGGTCAGGTTCACGGGTAACGGTAAGCCCACTTGTGGTTTGTTAAATTCCAACTTGTGTCTTAATCATATCCCATCCAAACCTGCCTCAGGATGTACACATATTAGACAAAGAAGATAGGTGGTTTGAGAGAGGAGTAAGGGAAGCCATTCATGTGAGCATTGAAAACCCCTCCCTCAACAGAGGTGGTGGGCTCTGGCATAGTCTATCTGCTACTTATCAGGCTGTGCTTTCCAAAGTCCCCAGGCAAATCAAAAGGCCTTCACCACCAAGGCCATAGCTAACAACCCATTCTTGATAGGTTTCAGCACCTCAGGCCATTGCTCATCTTATGAGCCTAATTCAGACCAGGGTGACAAGAGGTCAAAGCTGACTATAAGATGGAGGACTCACACTAGCTGTATTCAGACTGATGAAGCTGTTGGATGAGCAACGAAACATTTCTATCTCTCTCAAAAAAAAGAAGTCCAGTAGCCATGACTCAACTTCCAGATAAACACACCTGGATGACTGAGAATCTTCATAGACATATCCCATCCAAAAAAATGGTTGGTTTTTAGCCAGTAGCAAACCACAATTAGAAGCCGCCATGGTGGTCTGTAAAATCATGAACTCTGGCTTCCTTTAACCATGATGCATTGTTAATCTGAACCTGGAATCATGTCTTGTCCTTGGTTAGGTTCCACAAAGTCATATCCTGAAACAAGAACTGACAAAACTGACAGGAAGAAAACAGACCAGAAATAAGAAAAATAAACTGTGGCTTGTTTGGTGATATGTGAGACAATTCATGACTAAACAGTCAAACCATGACTTAACCTAAAGCTGGCTGGGCCAATCCCACCCTCACTAAACCCATCACGGGTGTCCCTCTTTATGAACCGGAAGTCACCAGAAGCCCACTTTGATTTTTCTGAGCAAAGTAAAAGTGTCTTTTCCTTATTTAAAAGGAGTGCTCCTTTTTGTGGAAAAATGGTTTTCTTCTCTTTCTTTTAATGGGATAGATGTCCAGGAAGGTCTGGAGATCTGGGCGGGGTAAGAGGAATCTTGTATGTCCCGAAGGAAGGTACAGTGGTCCCACGCCATTTCGCGGTTCATATACTGCGGTCCTGGTATATTGCGGGACTGCAGTATATGAAAGGCAAGGCCCCCCGGGATAAGCTGCTTGGGCCTGTTTGAGGCCTACTGCACTCAACCCAGGCCTGACAGGCTGCCCCAAATGGGCCTCTGACGGTCTTCCCGGGCCTGTCAAAGGCCCCAGAAGTGGTTTCCGAAAAACCGGAAGTGACTTCCGAAAAACCGGAAGTGACCTCCAGATTGCAAGAAAGCACTTCTGGGGCCCGGGAACCCTGTTGGAGGCCCGTTCAGGGCAGTGCCATGCCCCCCAGTCCTGACATCCCCATATTGCAGATTTTCAATTACCCTGGGTTGGGTCGGGTCCCTAACCCCCACGATAGGTGGGGGATTACTGTAGTGCAGGCATGTCCAAACTTCGGCCCTCCAGATGTTTTGGACCACAACTCCCACAGTCCTTTGCCTTTGGAAACACAGGCTTGGAATTCTGGGAGTTGTGGTCCAAAACATCTGGAGGGCCGAAGTTTGGACATGCCTGCTGTAGTGGAATTATTTAGTAAGGGAGAGAAAGATGGGCAAAAGGTAGAAGCACCTCACACCGACGTACCCTTGAGCTAGTTGCTTTGCCTTCCCACCCTCTTTTCATCTCATGGCTCTTCTCCCCCCCTCCCTCTTTTTTGTTTTGGTTGGGTCAGTCAAGGTGATTCAGCGCCACTTTCGGCTTCCCTCCTTGCCGACTGGATCGAAGTCCATTGCATGAACCCGGCCGACATGGAGTCCCTCCAACAAGAGCTGCAGCTGGGCTCTCCCATGATCCTCTCGGACATTCCAGACCTGCAGGACGCGTGAAAAGCAGGGATCCCGTTTTTTCTTCCGCTCGCGGCGAATCATCGGCTGGAGGTGGGGAAGACGGACGAAGCTTGCGGTGGCCCGCTTGCCTCTGTGACCACTCCGGCTGGGAACGTCACCATCGTGCCTGTGACTTTTCTTTCAAAGCCAAACCTGAAATTGGGCTGGTGTTTGAACCAGGTGCTCGGATTAGAAAGGTCTGAGGTGGGTTTTGGGGCTCTCGCTTCATCCGATGTGTGGGTGCATTAGGGGAGGCAGGAACGGCAGCGCAAGGCCGTATCACATGCGTTTTGTGTGCGTGTGTGTGCTGCCGGTTGCCTTGGAAACAGGTGCCAAGTAAACTCCTTCCTGACCCCTCACTGTGTCTGCCTTACCTCACCGCGTGAAGTAGGGATGTGGCTTTCACACTTCAGATATTGAGACCCACTCTTTTGTGTGTGTGTTTGTGTGTGTGTTGGGCAGGCATTTGGATCAGCAGGTTCTCCAGGAGCACTTGAATACCCAAATAAAGTGTGATTCTCATGAATTAGCTGGATGGTCAGCAGAATTTCAGCCAGATGCTGGACTGCAACTCCCAGAATTCCCAGGGGCAGCTGCAGTCCAGAATGCCCCATTTCCAAGCTCCACCTGTGAGGCAGGTTTGCCTAGTGGGGGGAATTAAAAGGATCTAACTTTTACAGTGGACTCTCGTATAAAAAACGGTTTGTATAACATAAAATCTGTGCAACATAAAAAAATTCCGGAGATAGGGGAAATTTGCTTAACAGAATCGCCTATGGGGCGAATCCGTACAACATAAAAATGGCCGCGATTAGGGATTACGGTTTTCAATGCATTCCTATGGGAAATTTGCATAAAGGGAAATTTGCTTAACAGAATTCCATTTGGAAAGAATTAATTCCTTTATATAAGTTACCACTGTATTGCCAAATGCCACCCTAGCAGTTCGAAAACATGTAAATGCAAGTAGATAAATAGGTACTGCTGTAAAAAGTGGGGCGGTAGACAGTGTTCCGTGCGCAGAAGTGCATTCAGCCATGCCGGCCACGTGGCCACGGACTTGCACAACACTGGCTCTTTGGCTTGGAAACGGAGTTGAGCACCGCCCCTAGAGTTGGACACAACTACCCTGTTTCCCTGAAAATAAGACCTCCCCAAAAAAATAAGCCCTAGCAGGATTTCTATGCATTTGTTAAATATAAGCCCTACCCTGATAATAAGACCTAGTGATGGGCGTGGCTATGGTTGTTTGCAGGGCTGACCTTCAAGCATATTATACTTAATAAAATAAGACATCCCCTGAAAATAAGCCCTAGTGTGTCTTCTTGAGAAAAAATAAATATAAGACAGTGTCTTATTTTGGGGGAAACACGGTAGCATGCATGTGCGGGGGGAATCGTTAGCTTTACCTTTACCTTACATTTTATTGAGTTGTCACAGCAGGCTGTCAGACTCAGACTCTGACTGAGGCT
This sequence comes from Phrynocephalus guinanensis, assembly GCA_037367245.1. Classification (NCBI taxonomy): domain Eukaryota; kingdom Metazoa; phylum Chordata; class Lepidosauria; order Squamata; family Agamidae; genus Phrynocephalus; species Phrynocephalus guinanensis. The sequence continues at coordinate 7,076,275 of CM074743.1, read as the reverse complement.
GTTGCTACGTTCTTGAAGTGGACATGGCAAGGATTAAAACCTAGGGCTTTTGTACCAGAAGTGGGCAGGTGTCCTCCTCAGGGTCTTCTTGGATGCTCATTGGTCCCAGCCAACATGCCCTGGGTTGAAGGGTCATGAAAGATGCAGTCCTAAAATGTATAGTGCACCAGTTTTGGATTAAATGGCTCTTGCTGCTCTCGGTCAAACCAGCATCTTAGACTCTAGTTGCTGGCTCTGGTGCTTTGGGATTTGGGTGGTCTCTTATTCCCTCTCTCTCTTTCAATCTCTCTCGTGCTTCATGCAGAAACGTGGTCTAATGTATTCAGGTTTCTCTTGGAGCTGGGATGGGTGTGTTGTTATCTAGGAGAAAGCTTCTGTCTTTCCACAGTGAGGCTGAAGGAGGGAGAAGTCCCGCAGAGGTCTCATCCTGCTGATGTTACCTGGCCACCATCACCCTAAAATCAGGGGCAGCCTGTTTTCAAAAGCGGAACAGGAAAAGGCCCATGAGCCCTCACCATTCTCTGTGGGCCTGCACTGCTGGGAATTTCAGTCCACCAACAGGAGGGTGTGGTGACTCAGCGGGCTAGAGCTCTGAAACTGTCATTTGCAAAGCTGGCAGCTTGGCGGTTCGAATCCCGGGAGCCACGCAGCGGAGTGAGCTCCCACTGCTAACCCCAGCTCCTGCCTACCTAGCAGTTTGAAAGCATGTAAAAAGTGAGTAGCTAAATAGGTACCACCGTAAAAAGTGGGAAGGTAATGGTGTTCCGTGTGCAGAAATGTGTTCAGCCATGCCGGCCACATGGCCATGTACTTGCACAACACTGGCTCTTTGGCTTGGAAACGGAGATGACATCCGCCCCTAGAGTCAGACACAACTAGCATGCATGCGTGTGGGGAACCTTTTCCTTTTCCATTAAATCTCACAAAAGACATAGTGGAACTGGAAAAGGAGCAAAAGAGAGCGACTAAAATGATTACTGGGCTGGGGCACCTCCCTTATGAGGAAAGGCTACAGGATTTGGGCTCTTTAGTCTGGAAAATGGTGCCTGAGGGGGGACATGATTGAGACGTACAAAATTCTGCAGGGCATGAGTACAGTGGATAGAGGTACGCTCTTCTCCCTTTCACATAAAACCAGAACTAGGGGACATCCACTCAAATTGGTAGTTGGGCAAGTGAGAAACTGTGCCTTTGCTCAGCATGTTGTTAGTCTGTGGAACTCCCTGCCACAGGATGTGGCTCTGGCATCTGACCTAGATGCCTGTAAAAGGGGATTGGACAGATTTCTGGAGGAAAGAGTCCATCACTGGTCACAAGCTGTGATGGGGATACTTGTTATTTCCAGGCTTAACAGGAGGGTACCTCAAAGTGCCAGACACAGGGGAGTGGTATCAGGAGACTGGTATCTAGTTGTCTCATGTGCTTCTGGAGGAATCTGGTGAGGCCACTGTGAGATACAGGAAGCTGAACTAGATGGGTCCTTGGCCTCATCCAACAGGGTTCTTAATATGTTCTTAATTTTAGTTCAAGAACATCCAGGGACCCAAGCGTGAGAACCGCTGATCTAAAACTAGTTGCTTTCCTGTAGATGTGACCCATCAGGCAGCTGGATATCCCTTGATTGTTGGCCTGCATGCTATGATGTTGTCATGAGATAGTGTCTGTGTAGTCCTTTGTATAAGGGTAACCATGGAGAATTATATGCATGGCTAGCTGGTTTAGGTAGGCAATGGGGCACTATACAGTAGCTGTTCCGGGAGGCTTCCAGGCTTCCATTTGGGTGCTAGAGGTGGTCTTGAAGAGTGGGCCACTTCCCTCTCCTGCTATCCAAGCACACACGTCTTGAGATATGATCAAATGGACTGCAGAGAAGGTTGACATTTTCTGCGTTTCAGAGACATTCCTCCCCATTAAGACTTTTGGGTAGACGTAGGCTGCAAGACTATAAAGCCAATGGGTGATAAACGTTTGATCCTGCAGATGTTCTGGACTTCCAACTCCCAGATGTTTCAGCCAGCGTGGGCAGTGCTAAGGAACTGTGGGAGTTGTAGGCCAACCACATCTGGAGGTTGGCCAACCGGTTCCCCATCGTTGCTTATCTGAGCGTAAAAAAAGAGGTGTTGAGCTCAGTGGAACGTCCTTTTGAATAGACCACTCTAGTTGTGTTCTTGTAGAGAGTTGTTGATCAGTAGCACGATCTTTTTTTTTCTCTAAAGCTATTGTAAGTAGAGAAGTGGTTCTCACTGTGAACCATTGGCTTAAATTCTTAAGCTAAAATGTCCTTCTGTGCCCCGGGCCATGCTTCCCATCTATTTTTCCTTGAAGGATAACCTTCAGCAGATGGTGTTTGTTATTGCTAAGAATCTCCGGGCTGGTCGTGAGAAGGATAGAGTTGTGTTGCTTGTGTGCTTTCAAAGGTGAGGTGGACAAAGGTGCCTACAGTTTCCAGGTGTGCCTTTTGCAAGACCTGCTTTGGGTGTTGCTGTCCACGAGGCCTTGTTTACGTATCTCAAGTTGGAAAATTCTAGCCTCTCCTAGGCTGATAATTCACGTCCCTCTCGCTGCAGTTCGCGGCCCCGCTGGAGACCGGTTTGAAGGAACGTAACCTCACGTCCTTGTGGGGTCAATCCGAGTTCAAAGGAACGTAACCTCACGTCCTTGTGGGGTCAATCCGCGTTCGAAGGAACGTAACCTCACATCCTTGTGGGGTCAATCCGAGTTCACCCCAACCACGCCCCCTGAACTGCGCTCCAAGCGGGGTGAGAGATTCCCATCCTGGAGCTCGGGAATCTTTTCAATCCACTTCTCGATCCATGTTGAAAACCGATTTCAACACGGAGGCAAATTCACCTCGGCTCGAGGAAGGACGTGAAGTAACCACCCTAGTCTTTCAGACAAGGGGGAAAATACCTGTTTCTCACCTGTGCCTTTTGAAAAGTGGAAAGAACCTTCTCTTGTCCATTCATAGCGATCCATTCAAACTGTTTGCTGACTTGAGTTGCAAGGGGAAATGACTAGAGCTTTTTCTCTTGGACTTGTCCAATTTTTATTGAGTGGTTTCGGATCCTGTGACAACAGGAGCACCCAAAATGCATTTTTATGCAAATATTCCATTGGTCTCATTTTTGACACATTAACCCTACCCCCTCAATTCCATTTTTATTATATGGAGGGTAGGGGATCAAAACTTACTTAGCTTTTTGGACTGATACTTGGAAGATTTTGGTGCTAAGATGTCTGAGCAGAAATGAGAAAGAAAAAAGAAACACCTCTGAAGACTGGGAGGTCAGATTTGAAACGGATTCTTGGTTCCTTCTTGAGTATTTGTATAGAACATGTTGGAAAATTTTGAATGCTGCTGTCTGTAGGTTGTTGGAGTGTGATGGTGTTTTCTTCTGCAAAGTGGTGATGTCTTACAATGGCTTTTTTGTCATTAAACTTTCTATTGGAATTGTGAGTCATTAAAACACACACGCACATATACCAGAGTTAATATGTTGTGTCTTTCCATTTTGCTTCTATAGTTTTGGTTGGGTCAGCCTTGTCAATTGGCCTTCCCAACCCTCAGCTCCCAGAATCTCCGAACCAGTGGACTGGGAGATTCTGGGAAGTGTCATCCAGCAGATCAGGAAGCCATCAAATCAGAAAAAGCAAGTCTAAAAGGTGTTGGTTTGAGTGTAGTCTTTCAGAAACAACATCGATCAGAGCTGTCCCGACCAACCTGATCCTCTGTGGCTCTCTCGCTTTGGGTGGCCACGCCTAGAGAGGCCCGTAGGGTAGCTACCCGCAAGCGGGCCTTCTCAGTGGCTGGCCCAGAACTATGGAACAAACTCCCCAGCGAGATTCGCCAGGCTCCCTCATTGACAGCTTTTAAGAAATCGTTTAAGACCTGGCTGTTCACGGATGCCTTTGGCAATTGTTAGGATGTACCCAAGTGTTTTCCTCTGCTAATTTCTGTTCATTTTTTTTAATTGTCATTTTTATTATTTTTATTGTCAATTTTTACGCCTCTTGCCCAATATCTCCTCTCATTGATGTACATGTTTCTAACTTGTTTTTTATGTGAACCGCCCAGAGTTCCCTCAGGGAAATGGGAGTGGTATAAAAATGTAAAAATAAATAAATAAATAAATGTTGGGAACAGCCAGTTTTGCTGTGGGTTGAATTAAACATCCATGGTGAAATCCATCTGTCATTCCCAACTAGAGTAGATGCATTGAACTGATGGGAACCTGATTTAGGGACACTTGTACTATCAAATCAATGGGCCTTCATTATTTGAGATTAACACCATTGTTCAAGTTCAGGAGCTCTGAACATCTCAGACCTTACAGGTTTGTTTGAACAGCCCGTAATCTTGGTGATGATGCAGGATGGCCACTCAGAATAGTAAGTGTGTGGCACCAGTGATCTAGTGTCTGAGACCTATCTTGAGGATGATCTGCCAATGTTTTGGCAAGTAATAACTCCTAAGTAGAGATGGGCATAAAATGAATTTTAATTCATTTCGTTATTTGTTTCGTTACAGAACTACCGCCCGGAGTTCCTCTGGAAGATGGGCGGGATATAAATTTATAAATAAATAAATAAATAAATAAATAAACTAAATGAATAACGAACATAACCGTCGGTGCACGAGTAAAACATAAAAATAAATAAATAAATAAATAGAAAAATATGCCGATCTGGCCCGCCGGCCAGCTGGTCGGCACAAGTAAAAAAAAAAAACAAGAAAAAAACTGCACTGACCCAGCCGGCGCACGAGTAAAAAATAAAAAATAAAATTTAATTTAAAAAAAAACAACACACTGACCCGGCCTACAGGCAAGCTGGTCGGCATGAGTTTTTTTTTTAAAAGTGCCTACCCAGCTCCGGGCGAGCTGGTCAGCTGAGTTAACCAAAAACAAACAAAACAATGAAAAACAAAGCAAACAAAAATGATTTTTTTTTAAAAAATGTTTCGTTTTAAATGAAACAAAAACAATTTAAAAACGAATAACAAAACGAAACACCATTTTGGCGTTTTGTGCCCATCTCATTTTCAAATGAAACAGGCTTCTGCAATGTAAAAGCTTTGAACCAAGAAGATCTGTAAATGAGGTTGGTGGGGATGCTCATTCAGATTAAGAGAAGAATTAAATTTCAGAGGAGTTCTTGAGGGGGGTGGCACAGCCTAAGGTGAAAGTTTGGCATCTCAAAGAGAAGGATATTTTAGCTCTTGATGCTAGGAGAAGTCTGCGTAGCTATGCAAGTTGGGACAAAGACCAAATGAGGGTATTACACAGGAAAGGGTTTATCGTCATATGGAAAAGCAGAGAGCCCTGGGCTTGGACCCCCAGATTAGCAAGATTTGATTTGAGGGACTTAGGTTCCTCAGTCTTTAGGATCCCTCACTCCCCGTCTACCACCTGCATAATGCAGGTGGACATGTGAAAAGGATCGAGTTTGCAGACCATCCAGGAGATGCCTGCACAGCTCAAGTGGAACAGTTCCATCCAAGACAGATCATGGAAATCAAAACGGCTCCTTAAGATTCTCATCATGGCTTGTGGACAAGGTGTTGTTTTCTCCAGGGTCCCTCACTTACATGGTATATTGACTGATTTCTTCAAACTTTCATCATTTTTCAAGAGACAAACAATACCTTTCCACGAAATCAAACAGCACATGTTCTTGCATCTCTACAAAAAGGAAAAGAATACACACCTGAGTTTCTGTTGTGCAACTTGGCAGGTCAAGCAGATGCTTGCTGGGAATTGCTTGTGCTTTGACATGTGACCTCCTCTGAAGTTGAATTCATATCCACTCCATGCAACAGATCAAAGATCCTTTTGGGGGACATACAGTACTGGGAAATTTGTTAGGGATACAGTAACCCCCTGCCATTTCGTGGTTCATGTACTGCGGTCCCGCTATATCGCGGACTGCAGTACATGCTGGGCCTCCAGCTGATTGGCGCTGAGGTGGGGAAACAAAAGGTTTTTCTCCCCCACCTCAGCGCCAATGAGCTGGAGCCCATGGTGTGGGGAAGGGGAAAAAAAGGTTTAAAAAGCCTGGGCTTTTAAAACCTTTTTCCCCCTTCCGCAAGGCCCGGGTTGCAGCTTGGTGGTGGATCTCATCCGCCACCGCCGCTCGCCCAGGCCACTCCGAGAAGTTCTCAGAGCGGCCCTGGTGAACGGCGGCAGCGGGTCAGAACCCCCAACACTGCTCGCCCGGGCTGCTCCGATAAGTCTTGGAGTGGCCCGAGCGAGTGGCAGTGGGGGATCTGATCGCCACTGCCCCCCCCAGGCCCCACCCGACCTGTATCCGCATATTGCGGATTTTCAGTCATCACGGGTCGAGTGGGTTCCTAACCCCTGTGATAGGCAGGGGTTACTGTACCTCACTTGACATTTTTCACCAAACACACCTCTAGTCTTGGAGATGGATGAGTTTGACAGGCAACAGAAAGTGAGAGAGAAAGAATGAGATTACCTGACCGCAAAAACTTGCTTCGCCTAGACATGTAAGGGGTGTTTTTGATATTTCCTGCTAGAGCCTGAGGGTGCTACTCAAGGGAGCTCAAATTCACTGCATACTGGGTTGGTGTGGAAGTGAGAAAGAAAGGAGAGTGGGAAGCAGAGTTGACAGCATACTCTCTAGGAACTCAAGGATGGCCTCTTTGTGGTGCAGGATGGCCTCCCCCTATTTGGTGGTTTCCAGAAGTGCGGTGCTGGCAGCCTCTATCATCCTTAGCCGGCATTGGCCATGGTGGGAGTTGAAGTCAGCAGTTCAGCAGATATATTGTAACATACCCTTCTTCAGTGGCTTAAGGCAGGCATGTCCAAACTTCGACCCTCCAGATGTTTTGGACAGCAACTCCCACAGTCTTTTGCCATTGGCAATCTAAGCTTAGAATTCTGGGAGTTGTGGTCCAAAACATCAGGAGGGTTGAAGTTTGGACATGCCTGGCTTAAGGACTTCTCTTCCACCCTTTGTTCTTTGCTTGGATCTGAAATCTTAGATTCCTTCAACACCAATTCTTGGTAGAAAAATGTCTTGGGAAGCAATCTGAAAAACAGGGAGGGGGGAAATCTGTGCCTCTCCCACCCCATTGTAATCTTCATTGTTAGATTCATTAATGTGATTAATTTTGATAAGAGCCTCTATTCTACTTTTTCTGGGGGTGTGCTATTTTAATCCTCAGGAACACAAGGGAATCGTGGTGATCTTGCCAAAGTCTGTTTGGATGAACAGCGAAACGTTTCTATCTCTCAAAAAAGAAGTCCAGTAGCCATGACTCAACTCCCAGTTAAATGAACCTGGATGACTGAGAATCTTCACAGATGTCCCATAATATGGTGTCATGGATGCCTGAGTTTGAATGGTGACAATGATTCTTCTGCCAGCATGTTGTGCCTCGCATTTCCTTCCGGTATTTGTTCTCCTGAATTGTTTGAAGTGAAGCTTAGAATAAATCGTGGATTGCTCCCAAAGGCAATAAGAAAAAAAAACAGCATCAGAGTGAGGGAATTTCCTCAAGTTGATTATTGACTTACTGCAAAAAGGACTGAAGTACATTTCAATCAAGGGCGTGCAGTCTCCATCCTAGAGACAGTTGTGTTGAGCTGAAGCGCTCCACCCCAGACCTGACTGCCTTCCCAGCGTGCAAATTGTGTTTGCTCACATGAGGGTTACCCAACTGTAACCAGGGTGTGCCGGAGTTGCCCAACCGATGTGATGGATCAGGGAAAGGTCACTCTCCAGCCTTTCCTAAGCTAAAAAAACCATCAAGGATCCTCCCATTTTACCTCATAAAACTGGACTTCCCCTTGTAAGACATGGGGCAAAAGCAGCATCACTGAGTCAGAGAGAACCCCAAACAAATACAGAACCCCCTCCTCCACTTCCTGTGTCCCTGAATCATCTTCTGAATCAACAAGGCTTATGCCTCAGGGGGGTCAGGTGAATTGGATCTTCATAAAACTGCCATTTCAAAGAGAAGCGAGGGCAGACAATGGACTTATTCATGAGGAAAACATGAAGCTTGTGACTTTCGACCTAACAATGGAGACGTTTCCTGTCTAGGGGATGGCATGATGGGTTGCTTAAAAAGTTAAAAATGGAATATTTTCCATCCTTGCCTAGAAGCAAATATTTGAGCCTCCAATTTAGGGGAACACTCCCAACTGTAATGTATTTTCCCAATAGGCATTCTTTCTGTGAAATGGTTCAACAATGGTCTAGAATTAGATCAGTGGTTCTTAACCTTGGGTCCCCCGATATTCTTAGACTACAGCTCCCTGAAGGCTTCACCACTAGCTATGCTGGCCAGGATTTCTGGGAATTGTAGCTCAAAAGTTTATCAAGGAGCTGGAAACCAAGCCCTTGTGAGTAAAGATGGGAAGAGCTATGCATGTTTAGCCTTTGGGAGACAGAATTAAACTTCAAATACTGTACTTGAAGGGTAGGCATACAGAGGAGGAGGAAGATCTGTTCTCAGCCATCCCAGTACTAATGGGCTCAATCTATAGCAGTGGTATGGTGAACCTTCGGCACTCCAGATGTTTTGGGCCACAACTCCCAGAATTCCAAGCTCGTACTGCCAATGACAAAGGGCTGTGGGAGTTGTGGTCCAAAACTTCTGGAATGCGGAAGGTTCGCCACCACGGATCTATAGGAAGCTAAAATTAGCCTGGATATCAGGAAAATCTTAACTGTTAGAGCAGTATGACAACGGAACCAATGACCTTGGGAGGTGGTCAACCACGCTGGAGGCAGTCAAAAGAAAATTGGACAGCCACTTGTTGACGGGGATTCCTGTAATGAGCAGGAGGCTGAACTGGGCATCCTTATAAGTCCCCTTCTGACTCAATTATCCTATGCTTATGGAAACGTGTTGTTGTAGAACATTTCACGGGGCCAGACAAAAAGTGTCGAAGAAGTAGTCCTCTTCATTTCATTGCTTGCCGCCCGGTGCTTTCCAGACCGGCCGCTATTGCACTTCCTTGAGCAGCCACTTTTTATTTTGCATCGCCTTATCTCCTCCCGCGGTCATGTGGTCTCTACAGCGGTTCGGCAGTCCGCACTTCAGCGGTTGCTTAGCAATCGGCTTCCGCGTTTGCACTTGGCTGAACCGCTTTAAACTATGATAGGGAAACAGCAGAAATGGGGGAAACCGAAAAAGGGAGGTGTAGTATGTCCGCAAATACAACCAAATTGCTTTAAAAGGGGGTGCATGAACCAATTTAAAAAAACACCACTCCCAGTGGTCGTTGCAAGAAAAACCAACACAGTGGTCAAAAATGGGCGTGGCCAAGGGGGCTCTTCAGAAAAAGCGAATTGAAAAGTGGACGGTGATTTTTAAGGCGATTTTGTCTTTAAGGAAATGGCGTTTCAAATCTAAAGTGTAGCGGTCATAATGATGGGTTACAGCAGCTAGCAACCTTGGTCACTGACCATGCCAGCTGGTGCTGGTTGGAATTCTTCCATAAGGCCACAGGTTCTCCTTGCATTTTCAAAACATTTTGGTTGGAAGGGTTGGGTATCTGGGAGGTGGCAGGTATTTCACTTCTGAATCATCCTGGGCGAAACATCCATATGCTTATCTCCAGGAGGCGGGCAGAAGGGATAGAAGGCGGGTCTTTAGAGTGGGGAGAAATTAAGAAAGATGCTGGAGAGAAACAGGCTATACAAGAGGCCCAGATGGGGATTTGTGCAGTTAAGACTGCCGAACCTTACTAAACCATCTGGCATCGTAAGAATTCCTCCGAGGCTGTGTTGCAACTTGTCCTCGCTGGGCAGAGACAGAAGAAGGCTGCAGCAAACAGAAGACTTGAGAGAGACAGAAAACAGAGGCGCATTAAGAAGGAGCTGAGCTGAAGAAGAAAAAGTGAGAGAGAAGCCCTGGATGGAAGCAGAGAATGGGTGCATGTAAAAATTAACAAGTGAATAGGTGACGGGGGGGATTAGAAGAAATTGAGTGAAGAAAGCGAGATAAATAATTATTCAGAGAAGGATTTTTCCTTCTACTGGGGCCACAAAGATAGGGAAAAATTGCCAGGCAGGATAATTTCCAGGCAGGATAAAAAGTCGGAACAGAGGGCTTAGGAAGGGAGGAGAGGAAAGGGTGCACTCAACACAGTGGGAAGAAACAACGGTGGAGGCAGAACAAGTGAAGAAACCCTAGAACAGGGCTGTGGAAAAGCCTGGCAGCCTCTTTGTAGCCGCCTGGCCCTGCTTCTCCAACATGGCCGCCCCGACAGTTGTAGAGCATTTTGCCGAAGACCTGCGTTGCTCCATTTGCCTGGACCTCTTTTTGGATCCCGTCATGCTGGAATGTGGGCATAACTATTGCCAAGCCTGCATCACCTGTTATTGGGCCGAGACCCTGGGCCGTGTGGGCGAGGACGTGCCTTCTCCCACCTGCCCAGAATGTCGCCGTGAGATCCCAGGAGGGAAGTTCACGGCCAACCGGGCGCTAGGCCAGTTGGCGCGGAAAGCCATGGAGTCGCTCTCGGCTCACGCCAGCGACGAAGAGGCTGCCCCTGGGGAGAACGGCCACGATGAGGAGATACAAGGGGACCGGTTGTTCTGTGCGGAGGACGGCTGCCTCGTGAGAGCTTTGCAACCCGACCACTGGGGGCACAAGTGCCTTCCTTTGGAGGAAGCGGTGGAGTGCTACAAGGTCAGTAGGAGGCGCTGTGGTCCTCTGAATGGAGGGACTCACTGCCCACATGGGGATGTGTCAACAGTAATGTTAGGTATTGTGGGGGGTCATTCAGTGAATATTGATTGCTGCGAGGCTGTAGACTTGGGTGGGGAAACATCCCAGCTGTAACCTCCCTTGGGTCCTGGAGGATCATACCTCCTCCTGTGTAACGTCCACACACCCACAATGTTTGTCTTCAAATGCTTTTCTTTAAACAGAAAAAGACCCCCTCACAATGTCCCTCCTCTTCCAAACTCTTCTGTTGGCATTTTAACTGCCACCTTACAAATTTTAGATATGTTCTGCTTGACTTACATTTTTTTTACACTTTTTTCATCTTTTAACTTATTTTTTCAATTTTTAGATAGGTACCCCAATTTAAGAGTAATTTGACTTAAGAGCATGCATTCAGAACAGATTAAATTCATACGTTGAGGTACCATTGTATATGTTTTTAAAGGAAAAACATTGTGAGCATGAGTGAGGGTGTGAGAGGGCATTTGAGCAAGCGAGCGAATGAATGAATGAATGGGAGTCGATTCAGGGTGCTTCCCCCGAAATATAGCCCAATTCTCTTTCATATGCCCTAAAGCAGGGACGAGGAAACTTTGGCCTCCAGATGTTTTGGACCGCAACCCCCACAATCCTTTATTATTGGCCACAAAAGCTCAGAATTCCAGGAGTTGCGGTCCAAAACATCTGGAGGGCCAAAGGTTCCCCACCCCTGCCCTACAGAGTATGCAACAGTGACTTGACTTAGGGCCTTTTAACATGACCCCTAAGATCCACTGGCCACTTAAATTCGGACCAGAGATCTTAGAGGCTTGTCGCTCTTCCTGCTTCCCCACCCCTCCGCACTTCCTGGCTGCTGGCTGCGTGAGGGGAGGGAGAAAAAAAAGGAAGAAAAGATCGTGCCTCACCTCCGTTCTGGCTGTCCTTCTGGCTCTTGCTCTTGCCCGCAAGATTCCTGTCTCTGTAAAAGTAGCTCTTAAAGGGGCGGGAGCCAAAAAAAACAACAAACAGAAGGGAGGAGAGCCCCGCACTCACTATCGTTACACCGCATCAAGGAATTTTCAGGACGGAAGAGCAGGTACTTGAAAGGTGCACTGGGATGCGCTAAAGTGGGCGGGGTCACACCTAATTTCCTATAAATTCCGGAGCTGGTGGGTAAACATTTTTAATCTCCGGAGCTGGGAGCCATTTGCCCCGGAGTTTAGGGGTCGTGTATAAACGCCCTTAGACTCAACTTTTCTTGGGGGAGGGGGAGCTTGCTTTTAAGAGGGACTCAGACTTTGGGCTTAGGACCCGGACACTCAGACTTGCCAGCATCACTGAGTACATGTGGATTTTTTTAAAAAAAGGGTGTGTGTACCAGGGGTGAGGTAAGACACGTGAAGTAATATGCCTGCCATGCCTTTGGGGCCTTGGTTCTGGTGAGAACCCACCTTGCCTCTTTTTTTAACAGTAGAGCTCTAAAGCAAGGAAGGGTGTCTTACCTTCATTCTCCATGCGGAGGTAGTGATGATGACAGAGAGATGGGAGGGGCTGGCTCCTCTCTTTGAAGTGTATTTACAACAACTGCGTAAGTAGTGGCTGAATTGGGCTTGGCTCAATAAAACTCTAATTTTCTCTCTCCACACCCCCAGTTGGGGCTCAAAGGGAATTATGCAACCCAATGGAAGTGGACTCACATTTAAAGAAGTCCTTTGCACACAATGGGTCTTATCTAATCTGTTGGATCAGATGGGCCTTTGGTGTCATCCGGCATGACTTCTTATAGCCTTATGTTCTTACATGCCCTCACTCCCTGTCTACAATAACGGAGGAATAAGCTTGCAGGAAAAGCAGTCTATCTGAACAAGCGGTGAACAATGTGTACCTCATGGTTGGCATGGAAGAGAAATGGACTGGACGGGACATTGTCTAGCCCCAGATTTACGTTTTTCTGACCAATGTCCTCAAAAGTCCAACCCCCCCATGTCCACAGTGAAGACATCACGAGGCAGTTGTAGATGATCCAAAATGGCAGGCAAACCAACACAGTTTGTTTTGATTCTTAGAGGTGTCTATATGTGCTTCTCTCTAGAATGTCTTAACAGCTTCTCAAACCTCACTGGAAGCCAGAGCCCAAGCTGCAAAAAACCTACAAGAGCAGAGCATGCAGAAAGTTCCGGAAATTACAGTGAGTCTTTCTTTCTGTTGCTGTCCTCCTTAGCACTGCTTGGGGCGGACTGGCCACATAGAGTGAAGCAGAGGGCTCCTGTTCCTCTAATAATTGTCTGGAAAGGAGAATTTCAGGGGGTCCAGCATGTGTGACAGGCGACAACAGAGGCCCTGTTCTCCATTTCATGTGGCCAGCATAGCATTCAGTCTACTTCCCCTCTCAGCATGCTTCATTCACCATGTGGCTTGAGAGAAATGCAGGTCTTTAGTTTATACCATTTGGAAAGGTGGTGTACAGCAGTTGCCATCCGGCCTGCAAATAAAATCACCTTCTCTCTGATGGCAGTTGGCCCTCTAAATGGGGTTAATTGCAAATTGTCAGCATTTTTGAACTTTTTAAAATAACTTTTTCCTTACCAGTGTATGGATGGAGGGAAACTTTGTGTGAGCATGCCCTTCATTGCAAATTTACTTAATCTGCACTCTTCGAATGTATCAATATTCTTAGAAGTGCAGAGGGGGTGGGACTTCATGGATCATCAAGTCTAGAAGGCTCTGTGAGGAATCCGGACGTTGAGTCCTGGTAACAGGACTTATTTTCTTCTGAGTTCGAAATGTTTTGCTACGCATCCAAGTAGCTTCATTCAGCTGGAAGCCTTGCATCCACTTTCCTCAGACTGGCGAAGCTACTTGAATGGGTAACAAAATGTTTCGATCTCCCAAGAAAGTAAGTCCAGTTGCCATGGCTCAACTTCTGGATTCCTCACTTGGATGACTGAGAATCTTCACAGTCAGTGAGGAATCAAACTCTTAACCTTTGGTTCCACAGCCGGATACCTAAGCCATTGAGTTATCTAGCATTTCGCAAGAATAGGGGCACCGCCGTGCTCTGCAAGCCACACTTTTCTGAAGGTGAAGATCAATTTCAGCCTTGGGGGAGGGGAAATCAATAAAAACACACCCTTCCTTTAATCATGAAACATGCAAAGGAAATGTGAATATTCATTTTTAAAAAAGTATGCACAAAATATTATGGGACAAATGTTTTCATGAGCCTCGTGGCCCAGAGGTTAAACTGCAGTATTGCAGCCACACTGTGCTCACAACCTGGGGTTCAATCCCAGGTAGACAGCTCAAGGTTCACTCAGCCTTCCATCCTTCTGAGGCTGGCAAAATGAGAATGATTTTATTTGATTTTATTTGATCACATTTGTAGCTTTTATCGATTGTGACGGCTTTTGGCCAAAGCAATAAAACTGACTTGAACTTTGAGTACCCAGCTTGCAGGGGAGAGGCGCAATGTGTAGCCTGCCTAATTAAACTGTAAACTGTCCAGAGAGTGTTTTAAGCGATACGGGGCAGTATATAAGCAGAACGTTTTGCTTTAGCTTTGCTCTCTTTTTTTTATCTGGAGAAATATGCACACAAAAATGTACGAACTTTCATACAGTTTCTTTTATTGAAAAGCAAAATTGCCACTGTACTGTAGAACAGTGGTTCTCAACCTGTGGGTCCCCAGATGTTCCTGGACTGCAACTCCCAGAAAACCTGGCCAGCTCAGCTAGCGATGAAGATTTTTGGGAGTTGCAGTCCAGGAACATCTGGGGACCCACAAGTTGGGAACCACTGCTGTAGAATGAACTTCCCCTGGAAGCAAGCCTGTTATCCCCTAGAAACCTGCTGTTACCAATAATAATATTTTAGGTATGTGCTACCATTCTCCCCATATCTTCCATCCATCAGTAATACAAAACTGGAAAAGGCCATATGCAACAGATGATTTTCTAAGTCTGTTGGTGCCACCCGATATCATCCTTTGTCCATTCCCACGTCATTCTCTCTTCTTCCATCTGGTCCTTCCAAGGCTCAACGGCTCCGGCTGGAGCAGCACCTCTCGAGCCAATTCATGGAGCTTCATCAATGGCTCCAGGAGAAGGAGGCGGCCATGAGAAGGGAGATCCGCCGAGAGGAAGAGCTCCTCTTGAGCGAACTAGAGAGGAACCAACGCAACGGGCAAGAACAAATGCGGGAGGCAGAGGGACAAGTGGTGAAGATCAAAGCTCGGATGGAGGACCAGCAGGACCCCGAAATATTCCTTAAGGTCAGTGTTTCTCTCTGTGTATTTTGTGGAAGCTTCAGCTTCTCCCTTGGATATTCTTCTTCTTCTTCTTCTTCTTCTTCTTCTTCTTCTTCTTCTTCTTCTTCTTCTTCTTCTTCTTCTTCTTCTTCTTCTTCTTCTCCTCCTCCTCCTCCTCCTCCTCCTCCTCCTTCTTTATTATTATTATTATTATTATTATTATTATTATTATTATTATTATTATTATTATTATTATTATTATTATTATTATTATTATTATTATTATTATTATTATTAAAGTATTTAGAAGAAGTTGGAGTTGACAAAGTCACCACCAGTCAGCTGCAAAAAGCCACCTTACTGGGATCTGCTCATGTAATTCGCCAGTACATCACATAGTCCTAAACGCTGTTGGGAAGCGTTTGACGAGTGATTTGTAATACAAAATCCTGTGTAGTTATCTTGTCTGCTGTGTGAGCAGATAATATAAGGCAATGTGTAGCCTGCATAATTAAATCATCGACCATTCTGAGACTGCTTTAAGCACTACGGGGCAATGTATAAGCAGCACACTTGGCTTTCTTGCTTTCAATATTAATATCTTCTGTGGCTAATTTCTGCTTCTTCTTTTTTTGCCTCTCCAGGACATTAAAGCCTTCACAGAGAAGTGAGTAGACCTTGTATTTATTGACCTTTTGACTTCCTCGAGGAATGTTTCTGTTTCATACTTTCATTCTATTTGCCTTTTCGTGCGGCCAACAACCAGCCCTAGCCACTTTGCGGAGGGTCCAGGGTGGGATGCCGTCTCTCTCCACCTAAATTTTATCCACAGCAATTAGTAATCTCTGGCTGGAAACATATCAAGCCATATTTTAGACCCTCTTGATATATATGTATATGAAAATATGGATTTTAAAAAATGCTCCAACCTAGATTGGGGAGGTCATTGGCCTCCAGTGGCGGAATCATAGAATGACAGAATCATAGAGTTGGAAGAGATCTCAAGGGCCATCCAGTCCATGCAGGAACCCCCATCACAGGACTTCCAACAGATGGCCATCCAGCCTCTGCTTAAAAACCACCAAAGAAGGAGATTCCACCACTCTCTGTGGCAGCATATTTCACTGCTGAACATCTCTAGCCATCAGGAAGTTCTTCCTAATGTTCAATTTTTCCTGAATTAAAGTTCTTTTCCTGAACTAAAGCTCCCATCAATTGCGAACTGAGTTACAACAACTTTCTGGAGGCAGATGGGTCTCTCCACCTTATTTTTGCATCCAAACGTAGCATTATGAACTGCTGTCTTCCCTGAACTGGCCACCAGATGGAGATAAACTTCTGTTGAAAGTCACACATATGTCTGTTTGTACTGACCATCATTATTATGTTGTCATTTTTATTCCCAGGTACTGTCTCAGTGAGGAAAATTGGCCACCTCTGCCTCCAGTTTCCCGTGGCTTCAGCCTGGGACAGTATAAAGGCCCGATTCAGTACATGATCTGGAAAGAGATGCGTCCAACTCTGCGACCTTGTAAGTTACAGAGGATTTACTGCCACTATAGCTCAGACTTAAATGTTCTGTGGAAATTCCTATAGCCTTACATATCGTCAAATTCTCCTAGGTGCTGTTGTCATTTGGGATTCTATACCGCTCCATGGTGCTAAAACACATTCTGGGCATTTTACAACATACAAGTGGTACCTTGTATAAAGGAATTAATTTGTTCCAAATAAAATTATATTAAGCACATTTTCCTTTATGCAAATTTCCCATAGGAATGCATTGAAAACGGAGTAATCCCTAATCACAACCATTTTTATGTTATACGGATTTGCCCCATAGACAATTCTGTTAAGCAATTTCCCCCTATCTCCGGAATTTTTTATGTTGTACAGATTTTATGTTATACAACGTTTTTTATACAAGGGTCCACCGTATTTATGCTAGGAACACTTTGCCCTCCCTAGTGAGCTGTGTTCTCCATTTATCAACCTCGGAAAGATGAAAGACTAAGTCCACCTTGAGCTGGCTAACCAAGGCCCTTTGTACACGACCCCTAAACTCCGCCGCAAATGGCTCCCAGCTCTGGAGCTTAAAATTGTTTCCCCACCAGCTCCGGAGTATACAGATAATTAAGTGTGACCACGCCCACCTAAGCGCGTCCCAGCACACTTTTCAGGTACCTGCTCTCCAGGGGTGAAAAATCCCTGATGCGGATCTAACGTAGTGACTGCCCGGCTCTCCTTGCTTCTGTTTGTTCTTTTTTTGCCCCCTGCCCCTTTAAGAGATCTGAATGCAGTGCTAGAATGGCAGAACGGAGGTGAGCGGCATTCTTTTCTTCCTTTTTTTTCTCCCTGCCCTCACGCAGCCAGCAGCCAGGAGTGTGGAGGGGGTGGGAACGCAGGAACAGCGACAAACCCCTAAGATCTCTGGTCCGAATTTAAGTGGCCAGTGGATCTTAGGGGTCATGTGAAAAGGCTCCAAGTCTGTCAGGATCAAACTCAGGTTGTGAGCCCAGGCTCTGTCTGAAGCGCTGTAGTTTAACCACTGTGCCACAGGGGGAGTGTGAGGCAGTGTCTGCTGTGGCTCATTGTTTCAGAGCGGAAGGTCATAGTGTGCTGTAGACTAAAGTATGAGACTGAGAATAGGGGAGAACCAGTTTCAAATCTCTACTCTTCCATTCAACAGTGTGTTTTTTCCTGTGCATTTTAGACTTTACATTTCTCATCTGCTCTTCCTGGGATGGGCAAGCTGTGGGAGGGGTGGCTGGTGACCCTGATTTTGTTGGCTCTGGGAATTTACCCCAGGTATTGGTATGAACTTGACCGAAGCTATCAAAAAATGCTTAAGCCCTAAAAATGCCTTGGATAGCCCAGTGTGGATTCTCTGACGGTTACTTCACGTCCATTCTCGTTCCGGGAGGAAGTTCGTGTTGACGTTGTTCGCGGTCACGTGTTCTTCTCCCGCTTCTGTCCCTGTTCCTGTGTACCCACGGGCGTGATTGATGATACTGGAATGACTGTTACCGCACATCCTCGTTCCGTGATGAGATGTGAAATTCTATGCCTTCGTTCTCTTTTTTTTTTCGGTCCGACCTTCCGTTTTTTGATGTTTCGATTCTCTGAAGCCTTGCGTTCAATGCGTTACGGAGCAAACTTCGAGGCATTTTGCTTTTAAAATCTCAGCACTGCATTGCTAACTCCATAGGGAATTTACTGGCGAATGTTACTTTGCACTCCTGCCACTAGATGGCAACGAGGTACAATCGGCACTCGTTCCATGACGAGGCTTACTTCACTGGCTCTCGTCTCAGAACGAGAAGCGAGTCGAGCAGATTCCCGAGGGAAGGGAAGGGAATTGCTCATCCCGCTTAAATAGCAGTTCGGGGGCATGGTCCGTCATGCAGTGGACGTGCGGTAAGATTACTTCATACCGGTACCAAGCAGGACTGCGAACCGCAATGAAAGGGATGTGAAGTAACGGCTTCTGTTCTTCCCACAAAAATCAGAGTCACCAGCCTTGGCAACAGGATTTGGATCTACAACATCCATACGAGTCAGGAGGCCATTGTCCCCCAGTCCAGCCTGCCCTACAGGGCTGCGAAAATAGAAGTACCTGTATGTGTTTAGGAGCCTATTGTCACCTTAGCTCCCTGGAGAAAGAGCAAGATGAAACTAAATGAGGGTCACCGGCTTCAGATATTGTTTCCCATCTTTTGTACTGCTGATTTTCTTTATCCTAAATACTGCTCTTGCTAGATCAAAGCATCCCACATTTCTGCAGATTTCAGGCCTTTCCCAACTAGCAGTTTGCAAAGCACTGGGGCGTGCCAGCTACCATATAATGCCTTGCAACATGTGTGCATTTTAAAGAAATTATTTAAATAAAAATATTCAAATACAAAAGTGGAACAAGTGATAATTCAACTAATTCATCTTGCCAGTGTTTTGGACTTCAAGTCCCAGAATCCCTCACTAGGCACGGGACTTTTGGATTTTTCTTTTTACTGCTAAAAAAACCCGTGGAGGAGTTTCGGATCTGACCTTTGCCAAGGCTGTCTCTCCAGTGATGGGCATGAAATGGTGGAGAAGGTTGAGTTTTCCAACCTCTATGGCTAATGCAAAGTATTAAGATATTTTTTTAAATATGGATGCTCTATAGACCTCAATGAATAGTGAAAGACTCCCATCCTCTAATGCCTTGCAGTTCCCATGGAGCTTAGAATGATTTATTCATGTCCTTTTCTATGCTTCAATTGCTTCCATTCGATAGATAGTCTTGTCAAGTAATAGGTGTGTATCCTGAAACTTCTTGAATAACTTAGATGATGATGATGATGATGATGATGATGATGATGATTTTGGCTAAGGTGGCCAGAATTCTAGCTGCCAGGAATTGCTGCTGAATTCTGGCAGATGCAGTGAAATCATTCCGAAAATTCCACAGCTATCCCAACTATTAGCTTTGCTGGCTAAGCCTTCTGGAAAGTGAAAGCCGAAATACAGTGGTACCCTGTATAAAGGAATTAATTTATTCCAAATGAAATTCTGTTAAGCAAATTTTCCTTTATACAAATTTCCCATAGGAATGCATTGAAAACTGAGTAATCTCTAATCGCAAGCATTTTTATATTGTACGGATTCGCCCCATAGGTGATTCTGTTAAGCAAATTTCCCCTATCTCTGGTTTTTTATGTTGTACAGATTTTATGTTATACCAACAGTTTGTTATACGAGGGTCCACTGTACTTGGAAGGCTGGAGAATGATTTTCCTCTCTTTAGATGCAAATGGGATGTTAACTGCCAACTGCTTTAATTCCAACAGCTCCCTGTCTTATAACCTTGGATCCTGCCACCAACCACCCCAACCTTGTCCCTCTCGAAGGATCTTGATAATGTCCGTCTGGAAGACAATCCTGAGGAGGAGGTCCCTGACGGGCCTGAGAGGTTCAGCAAGTCTGTCTGTGTACTGGGTGCCCAAGGGTTTACCTCAGGACGTCATTACTGGGAAGTAGAAGTAGGGGATAAAACCAGCTGGGACATCGGTGTGGCCAAGGAGTCCGTCAACAGGAAGGAAGCCAAAGTGACGCTGAAGCCCAGCAATGGATTTTGGGCCATCTGGCTGCGGAATGGCAGTGAATACAAGGCTCTTGATTCTCCTTCCAAGCAGTTGCCTCTGAAGGCCAAGCCTCAGAAAGTGGGGGTGTACCTGGATTATGAGGGCGGACAGGTCTCTTTCTACGACGCTGACATGATGGACCACATCTATAGCTTTTCAGACATCTTCACCGAGTGCCTCTATCCCATGTTCAGCCCAGGAGTCAACAAAGATGGACTCAATGGTGAACCCCTGCGCCTTCTACCACCTCGGACATAGCAAGAGCTGTATTATAGACTTCATTCTTGACTTTTTTCAGTTTTATGAAAGCCTACGTGTGGCTAATTCCCTTATGCTCCTGCTCTAGCTACGAAGGTAACAGTCAGACAATCCTCAGACTAAAACCTGGAGTGGACCCACTGCCCCAATGGACCTGGTGTTTTCAGACAACCTAGCCAAGAAAGCTCTCAGAAGGAAGGGATTTAGAATCCTCCTTTTCTAGCAGGAATCTACTCATTGATTTTTATATTTTGTTTCACGGTTTAACTTTTATTGCCAGCTTTTAAGCAATTTTAACCATCCTCATATAATAACTTTTTGATGCCATTTTAACTTGTTTTACTTTTTTTAAAATTGTAAGGCTTGTGACTAGATGGATTGTTTTTATTTTATATTCGTATGCTGCTCTAAGAGAATCACCAGTTGGGTGTCTTGTAAGCATTTCAAGTAAGTAAGCAAGCTCCTATTTTGATTCCTAGTCTCCACAATCAAATGGATACTGTATACAAATAAATTGAATTTAGATAACAGAAAATACAGTTGTGATATTGATCTGTAGATGGACTGAGTTGACTAAAACGTTTACTGAACTACTAAAAAATACAAATAAGACAAGTTTAGGGGTTCTGTAGTTCTTCCGCTTGGTGCCAAGATTGTGAACTATAAAGGGAGAGGGAAGCTGCAAAAATTATTCTTGAATGCAGACTGTTAGTAAAGTGAGACAATATTTGTAAATTCGGCTTGAGATTCAGGTGTGTAAACCTATTTTACTGCCACATCTCTATAAATGCGACTGTCTTACACCAGTTCTTCTACTTTCTTTCCACCACACAGATTTATAATTTATGTGATCAGCAGTTTTTACATTTTTTAAAAAAATAAACTTATCCTGGTTTTAAAATCTTTAGTCAACATTCTGATTGACCAAATGACAAAGGACTGTGGGAGTTGTAGTCAAAAACATCTGGAGTGCCAAAGGTTCGCCACCAGTGGAGTAGACCCATTGGCTCAGTTGCTAAATGGGAAGCCAACACTTTTTTGTTGAACAGAGATGAATCCTATACCCCCAAACTGCTTACTTGAGTTTTCAGGGGAGATGCAACCCCCACCCAGCACTGGCTGAATCCCTGTTCCCTGTTTTACCTTTCGATTGACCAGATGCACCTCTGTCTTGTCTGGATTAAGTTTCATTTTGTTCACCCCATCCACTCTATTACTTACACTAGACAGGTGCTAACAAGATATCCTTTAGGACAGTGGTAGTAAACCATTGGTACTCCAGATATTTTGGACCACAACCCCCAGACTTCCGAGCCTAGATTGCCAATGACAAAGGACTGTGGGAGCTGTGGTCCAGAACATCTGGAGTGCCAGATGTTCACCGTAACTGCTTTGGGATCTTCTACACCTACCTACATGTGATCTTCCAGATTTTGGGAGCTTCAGCTCCTATGGTCTCTCTCCACTGGGCAAAACGCTTGAGGTCAATGGAAGCTAAACTCTAACAGCATCTAAACAGCCAGCCAAAAGGTTCCCATAGTGGGCTTAAAGAAATGCACGGATGGCTGCAGTTTTCTATATGGTCATAAAAAATCTACATAGCATTTTTGGGAGGTGGATGAAATTTCAGGAGCAGTGTGTCCCTGCACGTTCCAGGGACCGGGGAAAGGCACATTGGGCTCTGGACCAATGAAGGACCACCATCTGTGTTTTCAAGGACAGACCCCATAGCAGCCTGGCTCTCCATAGGTGTCTGTGAATATATGTGTGTGTGAATGCCTACTTTTGGCTGTACTTCTGCTCTCATTCCAACTTCAACCAGCACAATGGGCACCATTCACTATTGGGAAGAGGAGGAAAAATAAGGGGGAAAGACCAATCCAATATGACCTACCAAGGTTCTCCAATCTACTGGCTGTTATTGCTGTCAAAAAGAAGGATTTTTGTCCCGTCACCACTATTATTTATTTTGAATATTTTTACTCCGCCTTTCTCCTTGGAAGAGGACCCAAGGTAGCTTACAATAATGAGGGACAATATACAGCCCGGAACATTTAAGACATACTCAAGTTAGGAACAGGGAATTAGAAGAAGCATCTTACAACATTCAAATAACATTCAAGCTACAAAGAGGACATGAAAAGAAAATCCATTATGAGGGATGCAAACTAACATGCAGAACACTGGTGTTCATGCATGGGGATCCATCTAAATGTTTGCCTGAAGAAGAAGGTCTTGGCCAGCTTCTGGAAAGACAGCAGAGATGGGGCAGTCCTGGCCTCCAGCGGGAGACAAAAATCTGGGAGCAGCAACAGAGAAGGCCCTTTCGTGTGTTCTTCTGAGACACACCTGTGAAGGTGGCGGATGGAAAGGCCTCTTCTGATAACCTTAGCACCTGAGCCAGTTCATACTGTGAGATTCAATCTTTGAGGTAGCTTGGACCCAGACCGTTTAGCGCTTTGTAGTCTAAAAAACCACCACTCACTCCAAATTGTGCCTGATAGCTGTTTTGCAGCTAGTGGAGCTGCTTTAACATTCAATTAGAGTTGGCAAGGGTTACTTTGCAGGATTTTCTCTCCAACACTGCTCCCTGGAAGATTCTTGGATTATTGCATCTCAGAGTTGCAACGCTGAGATGCATTCAGCTCCTGATTCAGTCAGTTTAGGTGCTCGAAAGTGGGAACATTGTCTATCTTTCTTTGGGCAGCAAGAAGTCTTGGTCCGAGCACTAGAGATTCATTGGGTTAGGTTTTTTTTAATATAAAAGAACGAAATGCTGAGGGTTTTTTTTAAAGAGGACAATAATTTCATTCCCAAAAGGCCCAAGAGTTTATTCATCAACATATAAATGGATTGTAGGTTCATCCTGTATGTGGAGTTTATTTATTTCATGCATTTATGCAACACAGACCTAGTGCAAAGCACTCCTCTTAGCACTTTACAACAGGCAATATAACAGTGATCAACCAGCGTTAAATGTCTCAAAAAGAACAGGCATCAGATCCAGTTATTTCTAAACAATTTATGGGAAACCTCTGGACATGCTGAGAGAAGAACTAATATCAAAGGAGGGCTCCACTCAACACCCAGTCAATTCAGTTTCTTCTGAACCGTGGTTCCCACCCTTGGGTAATCCAGGTGTTCTTGGACTACAACTCCCAGAAGCCTCCACTATTAATTGTTTTGGTCAGGGTTTCTGGGAGTTGCAATCCAAGAACACCTACATAGGTTACCTAAGGAGTATTGTGTACAATTCTGGTCACTGCATCTCCAAAAAGACATAGTGGAACTGGAAAAGGTGCAGATGAGAGCAACTAAAATGATTACTGGGCTGGGGGACCTCCCTTATGTGGAAAGGCTAAAACATTTGGGGCTCTTTAGTCGGGAAAAAAGGCACCTGAGGAGGGAATATGATTGAGACGTACAAAATAATGCAGGGCATGAGTAAAGTTGAGAGAGGGATGCTCTTCTCCCTCTCACCCAATATCTAGGGGACATCCACTCAAACTGAGGGCTGGGAGAAGTAAGAACAGACAAAAGAAAATATTTTTTTCACCCAGCGCGTTGTTAGTCTGTGGAACTCCCTGCCACAGGATGTGGTGATGGCATCTAGCCTGGATGCCTTCAAAAGGGGATTGGACAGATGCCTGGAGGAAATGTCCGTCACAGCTTACAAACCATGATGGAGATGTGTCATCTCCAGGCTTAAAACTGGGGTACTTCAAGGGCCAGATGTAGGGGAGTGGTATCAGGAGACAGAGATCTAGTCTCGTGCACTCCCAGAAACATCTGGTGGGACCACTGTGAGATACAGGAAGGTGGACAAGATGGGCCTTTGGCCTGATCCAGCAGGGCTCTTCTTATGTTCTTATGTTCTTAAGGATGGGAACCACTGGGCTGGAACCATTCTGGCTGAAATATCTCATTTTCCATTGGGAGGATTCCCTTCTTTGCTTCCCTATGAACCTATCACCTACAACCTAGATGTGGCTGTAGCTGCTCGGGTGAGGACTATACAACGGACGGTAGACAGAGCCAACTCTCTTAGTGTGGAACGCACAGATTCAGTGGAAGCTTCAGTGCCTCCAAGATGATCCACTTGCAGTGACATTATCGTGGCTCTTGGGTAACAGAGGAATTAGGGAGGGGACCCTTCTCTCATTATGCTTAACAATGCCCACTGCGGTTTGTTTGTAAAGGGGAGAAGAAAGAGAAAATGCTCATCTCTTCCTCTACAGTAATTCTGGGAGAGGCAGTGTAGTGTAGGGGGAATAGAGATGGACTAAGACTCAGGAGATGTGGGTTCAAATCCCCGCTCGACCATGGAAATTCACTTGGTGGGTAGTGGTACTGGTTAAACCATTCCTTGAAGACTTCCAATGCTTTGCGAGTCCTGTTAGGCTTGGCATCTGAGAGAAGGGACTTGAAGACACACCAACACAGCAGTTCCTGGGAAAGGGAGCATTACACCACTTTTCCCCTCTATTAATAAGGTGTGGGTAGACACGTTCTGCATCCATATCCAGCTGATTTGGATGCAGTGTCTTGGGGATGAAGAGGCTGTACATCCTTGCTTTGTTCTCTAGAGCTCCCACACTTGTGGATTTGAAATGTATTTTAAAAAAAACCCACCTTGGATACCACCACAAATTGATTGAGCGTGGGACTGCTGTGGGGAAGCCTTAACTAACCACTTACAGGTGGATTCCCCCTGTCCCTGAGCTGATTTCATGAGATCAGTCCTTAGGGTCAAACTGGTGGGACAGGTGGTGGAGCTTTTGGGGAGTTTAAAGAGCTCTCTCTCCCCTTTTCCGCACGCCCCCAGAGGATGGCCCTATAAGCAGTCATGGGAAGGAAACTCTTCAAACTCTAAAAATAAGCAGCTCCTTTAGTCTCCTAAGAATCTAAGTGCTGCTTTTAGCCATCATGTCTTCCACAGAGTTGTGTATTGAATGTGGTCTCTGAGGCTGCTGTTTCCCTGTGAGCCTGACAAGCAGACTTATTGAAGACTCAGCACCCAGAGGAAGAGACAAAGCTCTCTGTGATCTCATGAAAGGAATTCTCTGTCATTTTCTTCCAGAAATGGACCTGAGACAGACATTGTCCGTGAGTGTTGCTTTCCATCGGGTTATCATGGTGGAAGGGGTCCAGAGATGATACAATGGAAGAATTAAGCATGGACATGTTTTGGACAAGAACAATTCAAAAGCAGAAGGCCGTAGAAGTATCATATGGCATGTAGGCTTAGGCTGTTATCACACGAGCAGTTTAATCCTGTTTTTACTTAGAAGTAATGAGGATCAAAAATATGTCTCCCCATGACCACTGAGTTTTTTAAAAAAAGAAAACCCGGTAACGCCCCCTTCAGCTTGTTGATCTGAGTTTTCCTTGACCTAGAGGAACCAAGATGCCAGTTAATATGTGAGATAGTTAATAGCATGGTCCACTTCACATTGGTCCTAAAGGAGGAGTTTTCTGAAATGAAAATATTAAGTCTATCATGGTTCAACAGTATTTGTATGACTAGTTTTACTGTAAACAGACCATGGCATATGCATGAGTAGAAAACCATGGAATATGTGATAAGCAATTTTTAAAGACTGGATTTTTTTAAATAAAAAGGTAAAGTAGATTTATGTGAAGGGTATTCCATTTGTTTCTGCTGACCAGATTCATTTGTAGTCCTATTTGTTATTCTCTAAAAAATAGATCAGAAGCATGAAATTACTGTATAGGGTGTTTACTTAGTCAATAATATGCATAATCAGAAAAAAAGATGAAGATTCTATACGCTAAAAGGAAAATAAGCAACACACATGTTTGAGAAATGTGAAGTGCTGCTACGAGGAGTGGAGGTGAACCTGTTGAAAATCTCAGTTTTAACACCAGAACCCAGGGTCATTCATTTATACTGTGTGGCAACAGGAAATCATTCAGGAGAATACAGCTGGGTTAGGTGAAGGCATACCTCTATGCAAGGTACTGCCAGAGAATGTTGCAATAGTACTGGCATAGAACAGGTTTAGCAAGAAATTAGAAAAAGTGACCAAGGACAGTCAACAAATATTAGCCATACCAGACAAAGCTGGACCTCAGAGGCTGTCTAGCTTTGTATACGAAGGATTTCTGGGGGCTCTGAAATAGTGAAAAACAAAGCAACCAATGGGTAAAACAGGATATTGTCTCACTGTGCAGTTCACCAGGGGGTTGCTCTGTGTACCTTCTAAAGCAGGTGTATAGTTAGATAGAAATACTGTATGTAAATGTGTTAGATCTAGAGGACGAAAAAATACTTGAATTTTAAGGCATAAGATGGAATAGAAATCCCATTCACATTGAACACAGGTACTTGTTTCAATGTGGGTTTATCATGCCGATCTAAGCTCATTTTAGAAATCACTTCTCTGGGTCAGAAGAACACAGATTTCTTTTGGCCATATTAAACAGACAAAGAATATAGTCTCTGGAGGGTTTCACGTTGTCAGAGAAACCACATTGTCTGTGCTCCTGAACAAGTAAAAGTGGAGATAAGAGGACCTCTGAATCCGAAACTCTGGTGTGATTTATTGTAATATTGATAAATATTTTCCATATATTTATCCAGGAAGACCTTCACCTACCAGTACATATATATTATTTGCTGTTTCAGTGTATTATTTCCATCTTCATCCTTTTATAGGCGAGTTCCCTTTTGAGTCTGGCAATGGGAAAATTGTGCCATAAATTAATCCTAACAGAATTTTCACGTCTCCTGTTGTTCCACTTATCATCTGTGTCTGTTGCTTTCCCCCTTCCTATTTCCTATGAGCTGCTTATTGTTCTGCCCTTCCTAGAAGATAAGCATCACACTCTGTCATGTCATATTTTCATTGTAATTTCACGCATGTCTTATTGGATTCTTAATATTGCATTTATTTTACATGATGTTGCATAAGCTGCCCAATGGAGGACAGGCATGCATGGGATGACATTGCAGCTAATTATCTAATAAACACTAAAGCAAAGAAGGCTTTCTCTTGTATATCTTTTACAGTGCCTAATATGACTCTTATATTTTTAAATTCTTGCAGGACATTTCACCCCTGAGCCAAGAAGTAGGAAATGACACCCAAGTGACGGAATTTATCCTAATGGGACTTTCTGATCTCCCGGCTGTCCGCTTCTCCCTGTTTGTCGTCTTTTTGCTCATCTACTTGGTCACCCTTGTTGGAAACGGCATTATCCTTCTTGCCATAGGAGCTGACTCTCACTTGCATAACCCCATGTACTTCTTCCTCACCAACCTTTCCTTGCTAGACATCTTCTGTCCCACAGCTACAGTGCCCAAGATGTTGAACAGCCTGTTGTCCAACAACAGTGTGATTTCCTTTGTCGGCTGTGTCCTGCAACTTTACTTCCTGGTGGCCCTGGTGGGGACAGAGGTCTTCCTCTTAGCCGTCATGGCCTATGACCGTTATGTGGCCATCTGCAATCCTTTGCGCTACCCGGTCATTATGAGCAAAAGGCGCTGTCTTTGGATGGCAGCTGGTACATGGATCACAGGGTTCCTCAATTCCTTGCTTCACACCATGATGACTTTCACTCTCCCTTACCGTAAATCCAACAAGGTCAACCAATACTATTGTGATATGCCACCGGTTTTGGCCTTATCTTCAGCTTCTACCTATCTGGGCGGAAATGGTAGTCCTGGTTGTTGGTGGCATTTTTGGTGCGGGAGCTTTTCTGCTCACATTTCTCTCCTACATTTACATAATTACCACCATCCTAAGGATCCGTTCCACAGAGGGGAAGCGCAAAGCCTTCTCTACATGTGCTTCGCACCTTATGGTGGTATGTCTCTTTTATGGGACCACCATATCCACTTACATAAAGCCGTCCTCCAGCTACCATCCAGACCAGGACAGACTAGTGAGCATGCTGTATGGCATGGTTACCCCCATGTTGAATCCTTTGATCTACAGCCTTAGAAACAAAGAGGTGAAAGGGTCCCTGAAGAGAATACTAGTTCGTAAATAGCACTAGCACTGGAACAGTTAAAGCACACAGAATTACCTATTTATCCTATCTTAACCTCTCCTGTCCAGTGCAAGGTAACTTAAATCCTCAACCAAGAAATAATAGAGACTGGCAACATGTAAAAAAGGCTGTGAAGGAAGCAAATTTTGCCTCAGCATTTGTTTATTCTGTGTATGTCTTGGCAAACCTTATTGCTCATGGAACATAAAGGGATTGGAGCCAGAACAAATTAGGTGCTGTCTATTCCTGTATTTGGCAACCTAGCAGTTCGAAAGCATGTAAATGCAAGTTGATAAATAGGTACTGCTGTAAAAAGTGGGAAGGTAAAACCGTGTTTCCTTGCAGCCATGCCAGCCACATGGCCATGGACTTGCACAACACTGGCTCTTCAGCTTGAATATGGAGATGAGCACCGCCCTAGAGTCGGACACGACTAGCACGCACGTGCGGGGGGGGGGACCTTTACCTTTATTCGCATATAAACTATTGATAGGATCATTGTAAGTCAGAAATGAGTTGACGGGTCACAGCAACATCTGACTCCAGGCCAGTTGTGAGGTTTTGGGTGACCCATGAAGAGAAGGCCTTGCCACCTGTGGTGTTCTAATACTGGATTTTTCTTTCCCATTGTCAATTCCAGTACTTTTCTGAGGCGTTTAATTGGCCTGCGGCTTTAGGTTTCATTTGCACTGGGGCTGCTCTTTTCATGCTGTTGTATGCGATTGCTGCCTATTGTTATTTCATCATGACCCTCTTTTAAGCATCTATTTAGGCATTAGAGTTGCCTCCTGTCCTTCCTCTAGTGAGCTTATGTGGCTCTATTTTCACAACAACCCTTTGCGTTGGTCAGAAGAAGAGGCAGGGCAGTGAGCTTTCATGAGGGGACTTGAATACAGGTCTACTGAGACCAAGTTCAGGATTTGAACTGTTATACTACTTGTGGAGATCTGGAAGTTGAGTCATGGCTACTGGACTTCTTTTTGAGAGATACAAACGTTTCGCTGCTCATCCAAACTGCTTCGTCATCTGATGAAGCTGTTTGGATGAACAGTGAAACGTTTCTATCTCTCAAAAAAGAAGTCCAGTAGCCATGACTCAGCTTCCAGATAAACTCACCTGGATGACTGAGAATCTTCACAAACATACTTGTGGAGATTCCTGCTTGAATACAAGGGTATTAATTTGACTAAGGTAGTAGACTAGCTGTTAGTTGGGTGGGATACAAATGCAAATAAATGCAACAAATTACTGCATGTCCTCCATATCCCATTATCTTCAACTCTGCTGTTCCTTCTTTCTCTTCAGGCAGGTTTTTCCTTAATGTCTGCTGGTTTGAGAGGAGTTTTAAATGGATCGTTGTGCTCTGTTTCAGTACTTGCTTTAATATTAATCATATTGCTACTTTAATATAATTCTTGTATGAATCTTTTAAAATATTTGTATATTTCTAACTTTTAGCTTTTAAATACTCTATTGTGTTGTAAACCGCCTTGGATCCTTTTGAGGAGGCAGGTGGGACAGAAATATTTTAAATAATAAATAATCAATATAAGCCATGGCTTATTGTGTCACACAAACCCAGTTATAGAGTTCCACAGTCTTCAGTGGATTGTTTTCCCCAGCTATATAGGATGCACCTCTTTAGTTAGACTTTTACGGTCTTTTGATATTACTAATGATATATTTGAGGGGTTTTATTGTATATGGAACTATCAATTGTGTACATTATCTCAGTGTCAGTTGGATTTGATTATTTAAGACATTTATAATGGCATTGTTGTATTAGTGTCTGAGTTTTCTGTTTTCTGTTCCTCAACAGATTTTTAAAAAGTTATGAAGAGAGGCAAGCATTAATGATAAATACTGTTATTTATGTTTAAGTAATAATAAACAGGACACACACATTTCTAAACTGTTATTGCTTCTTCATGTGGTTGTAACAATTTTCAATGTTTATTTATTTATTAATAAATTATATTTAAATTATGCACTGCTCAAAAGTGCAATACACTCTTCAAGTAACTGACAATCAACACAAATAAATTACAACCAATAAATAATAATTATAAATATGAACAAACAGTAAAGAATAAAGCCACAATGACTCAATGAATTTGGCATAAATAAACAAATTTAAAACACAGTTGGACAGCAAATGACACACACTAATTAAAGACAGTTCTAAAACAAATCCTGTTAAGGAGCTTCTTAAAAATCATTTTTTTAAATTTGAGATTTGATATTTTGAGTACAAATTCAGTGAATGTTTGGACCAAGATAGATTTTAAATTTAGTTCTCTTTACTTTTTTGTCGAATGGATTATGATGTTCCTTCTTCATTTGGAAAAAAAATCAAGTGGTTATATTTCATCCTAAATGAAATAAAACTTGTATCTAAAGACCTGATTTAAAGATACCTAACATGCCATGTATATTTTTATGTCTCCCACCCTAATTTTAACTGTTTTTACTTTATTTTATGTCAGTCTGACTATAACTGTGTTTATCTTACTGTGGTATTTGACTGGTGTGACAAACAAACAAACAAACAAACAAACAAAAATACAACTTGTCAGTTCTGATCCAACTCTTGAGTTGCAAACTTCCTGCGTGTTATGAAACCAGTCTCTGACTGTCCCAGTAGTTTTTGTAGGGCTTCATTCAGCACAGGTACGCCTCCATCAGCGAAGAAAGCATCATGGCTGTAGCCCACACCCTTCCTCTGTTACTCTGATTTCTGCATACTTTTCAACTCATTTGCCAGCCCATCGTGGGGTCCTACATCCTCTGGTTGAATGCTCTGGTTTTCTCAGTCAGTATTTCTTTCATTTTCAGCAACTGTCCTCATTGTGGCAGTCGCTTTAAATGAAATCCCACAGAAGGGAGGGGAATAGTATGAGCAATAACATATTAGAACTAGGGATGGGCACAAAATGGAAAAATAGTGTTTCATTTCATTTCGTTTCATGTCCACACCATTTCGTTTCATTTTGTTTCTTAAGAACTTTTTAAAAATTTTGTAATGAAACAAAACACTTACAAAATGGTTCATAAATCTAAAAAATTGCTCCCCTGGCACCAAATCTGGCTTCCCTGGGTACTAGAGGCACCAGATTTGGTGCCACGGGAGCTATTTTTTACACTTATGAACCATTTCATAAGTAATGAAAAAAACACCATTTTATTTCAATTGTAACAAAATGCTGTTTCCCTGTTTTGTTTTGTTTCGTAAGCTTAGAAAGTGATGAAACTGTTTTGTTTTTCGTTTCATGCCCATTTCTAGTTAGAACCATTGAATGCCAACAGTCACACCTGTTTGGCCAGGACCCATAAAATCACACACATAAGTAAACAAGCACCTGTGCCACATAACTTTATGTTAAGAACCTCAGAAATTGTGGAAGAACCACCATTAAAAGGGAGTTCGAAATATGAAAAAATCCTTCAAAAGCTCCTGGCCTGCAGGAGAACATCTGTATCAGTGGTTCTCAACCTGTGGTTCCCTAGATGTTCCTGGACTGCAATTCGCAGAATCCTCTACCACTCGCTGTGCTGGAAGGGATTTCTGGGAGTTGCAGTCCAGGAACATCTGGGGACCCACAGGTTGAGAGCCACTGATCTATATCATCATTTAACAATCAGTTAAAGGTTCCAGATTTATTGTTTTCACTGCTTTTGCCTCTTAGACCTTCACTGGCCTAGCCTTTCTGTGACATCAGAACAGCCAAGCCAATGGCAAACAGAGAGAGGATGACAGGTCTGCTTAGGTGGACTTAAGCAGCCTTGACTGCCAAATGGTAAACAACCTGTGAGCTACAAACATGCTGACAAGCATTACAAACAGTTGGTTTAGGAACAACAACAACAACAACAACAGCAACAACAACAGCAACAACAATAACAACCCAGTTACTTAAGGAAATCTATCTGCTTTGTCATCTGATCATTTAAAGTTGAAGCATGAAATCAGGTACACATGCCTACAATTGGTTATGCATCTGTATGATGTTGTCTGAACGTTAATGAGATGATAGTCCTCTTGAGACATACTCTACAACTCTTTTGTCTTTAACAATTTCAGATCTAAGCGGAACTCTTAGCTACAGGAGTGAGGCTCAGGTGGTACCCTGAGGCCAAACCCCTGTAGACTTCCAGAAAGCATTGATTAATCTCTAGGGAAAGTAGAGGCGGAGCTGTGAAGAATTCCCTTATATTTTGTAATGGATCCTTCTGGGAACTCCCAGCTTCCTTCCTATGACAGAGGTCTTGGAAAGAAATCCCATGCGGCAACAAGAAGAAAAGAAAACAGGTACCATTAATTCAAAGTGCATGAGGGACAGGAACCCGCAGATGACAACAAGGAGTCCAGGCAAAATCCAAAAACAAAACAAAAGAAAAGAAAATAACATCTGGTACCTTAAAGGCTAACTATTATATTTTAATATGTCTGTGAAGATTCTCAGTCATCCAGGTGAGTTTATCTGGACGTGGAGTCATGGCAACTGGATTTCTTTTTATTGATAGATCAGCTACGTATTAGGCTGTGCTTTCAACAATACCTAGACAAATCAAAAAGCCTTCACCACCAAGAACACAGCTAAGGATCCATACTTTATGGGTTTCAGCAGCTTAGGCCATTGTTCAGCTTAAGGCTATGGATACTGTTGTCTACCTAACGAGCCTATTCAGGCCATTGTTCATCTTATGAGCCTATTTCAGACCAGGGTGACAAGAGATCAAAGAGGACTCTAAGATGGAGGACTCGCACTAGGTTTATTCAGACTGATGAAGCTGTTTGGATGAGCAGCGAAACATTTCTATCAAGAAAAAGTAGTGTCCTATTTATATTAAGAAGCTGAAATTAAACAATTGGGGAAGGCCAACCTATAAAGCCAAGTTTTCAGTAATTTCTAAAAAGGCTTGTAGCAAGGGTGTCAGACGAACCTTTTGCAGAATGGGGTGTGGCTGCCTGGTATGTTTACCACAGTTTCCTCACTCCCTCCAAATATAATGAAGACTAGATTTAGGATGTGTGAATTATAACTCCCAAAGCAGGTCCTCCCCAGGGAAGTGGTCTTTAGCACGCAGCTTTCTTAGAATAAACTACCCAGAGAGCTGTTTTCTTTCCTAGTGGGCCTGAACATGAGAGGACTTTTATATGAGTTGCCTCCATATCAACTGGGAATGAGGGAGTATACAGAGGAGGGTTCCCTGGCATTCACTCTTGTTGACTTCCGTTGGTTGCTCTTTAGGATTATGTAGCCCTTTTGACTAGAAGTGTCTCTTTTGACTGTTGTGATAGTTGTAATTTATTTATTTATTTATTTATTTATTTATTTATTTATTTATTTATTTATTTATTTACCGCCCGTCTTCTAACAGAACTCTGGGCAGTTTACAATAAGGCAATAAAAATAAGAGCACAACAACAGTAAACTTAATAGTAAAACAAAACAAAACGAAATGAAACAAAACATTAATAACAGGCCAGCAAACAGTCTAAGTTATTGGTCCAAAAAATAAAAATAAAAATAAAAATAAATTGAAATTGAAATTGAAATTGAAGGTCGCCAAATGCCTCTCTAAAAAGCAGTGTTTTAACTGCTTTCTTAGGCTGCTATCTCACCTGGGGAAGATCCTGAATTTCTGAAGGTCCGGCTTTTCCTCTTCCTCCTGTCACGTGACTGAAGATGTGGGATAGCAGTTCCCACATACAAAGCTTTTTTAAAAACGCAGTTCAGCCCCATGGCCAGCAGGTGGCACTAGGATTTTAAAAAAGGACCAGCTGACTGGCGCGATGGCTTGGGGAAGTTAAAAAAACCAGCACCCGATCCAGATTCCTGATGCTCGGAGGGTCGGGAAGAGTTAAAAATAAAAATAAAAAAACAGCGCCGATCAGCCCCAGGAACAGCTGGTTGCACTATGAGGAAAAACAAACAAACAAACAAAACCCCGGATCATCTGTGCGGTCCCACGACGTCTGCCTCTTTAAAAGGTGGATTTTTTAAGAGAGGCAAAACATTCCCTACCGGCTCGGTCCCACGTCCCTTTAAAAGCAGTTTAAATTACTAAATAAACCGAGTCCAAAAATGCAGTCCCCACGGCCACCGGGCTTTTTGAAAAAAAGAAAGAAAAAGAAAATCCGGTAATGCTCCCTTAAGCGAGGTTTCTGTGACTCACCTACGAGGTGGAGATTTTTTTGCCTCGCTTTGAAAATCCAGCTTTTAAGGAGGCGCTGATGATCTGGGTTTCTTTTTCTTTCTTTTTTTGGCTATTCCTGGGGCTGATGGGCTGTGTTTTTGTTAATTGCTTTTCACCTTCGGAGAAACAGGAAGCTCTATCTGGTCTGACAAGCATTAAATTCCCCCAGAGAAGTGGTTCATTTTTTTCAAATGCTAGCGCCAGCTGCTGGCCAAGGGGGCTGAACTACACTTTAAAATGAAAAAAACAGTTTTTGACATGAGAACTCTTGTCCCAGATTTAAATCACGTGATGGGACGAAGAGGAAAAGCCGAAACTTTCAGAAGATTAGGATTGAAACCCAGGTGTGACCACAGCCGTTACCTCTCTAGTTGGAAACCTTGCTTAAGGGGGTTTTCTTTTTCTTTTCTTTCAAAAAGCCTGGTGGCCGTGAGGACAGCATTTTTGGACACAGTTTATCTACAAATTTAATCTGCATTTAAAGGGATGTGAGATAGGGGCCTAAAAGGCAGGCAGGGACTCTTTAAGATCTCACTCAGGAGCTGATTCCATAAGGTTGGGGGCGACCACTGAGAAGGCCCGACTCCTAGTGATTTTTTTTTTAGCCTCTCTGCACCTGGCCACCTGGAGTTAGAACACCTGCAATGCTCTGATGGGTCGGCCCGCAGCTGATCTTAAGGAGATTGCCCGGAATGATGGACTGTTTTCAGTAGCTGACAGAATGAGCCAACTTCAATTGACAGATAATCCTATTTTCTCTTTAAATAATCAAAAACACAAAAATACAGGAGTCAACCTCCTCATCCCCCAGTCTTTTTCTTCCTATTCCTTATTGTCTTCAGAATTCTTGCCAGAGTGCCTTCTCCCATTGAAAACCACCCATAATACCTCATCCTCCAAGGCTAGGCGTTTGAGACAACTAACACCACGAGAGGCCCAAAAGGAAAAAACAAGAAATAGGGCCTTTTTGCTGTGGCCCCTCGCCTGTGGAATAACCTTTCACCAGACATCTGCCTGGCCCCCTCTTTGGATGCCTTTAAAAAAACTATTTAAAAACTTGGTTATTTAAGCAGTCATTCCCTCAAATATAATGCAATTTCAGTGCTCACCCATTAAATCTTGATTTTATTAGCCTGCCAATAATGCTGGTAATATATTGTTTTATGTCACTTTAATATTATTTTTATTTTTGTTTTTATCTTGTTGTGTTGCTAGTTTATGGTTTTATTGTATGAATTGTTTCAATGTGTTAATTGTTGTAAACCGCCCAGAGTGACCTCGCTGCCAGATGGGCAGTATAAAAAGCCAATAAATAAATAAATAAAAAGACAAAAATATGAAGATATTGTGACAGGAATTGGCTTTGTCCCTGTAGCCATCGAAACATCTGGAGTCTGGGGAGAATCAGCCTTGAGCCTAGTCCAGGAAATAGGTCGCAGGATAGCCATCACTTCTCTAGACGACCGAGCACCAATGTTCCTGAGGCAACAGCTCTCAATCACTGTCCACAGAAGGAATGCTTGCTGTGTGCTTGGCACTATAGGCCAGCTGACTAAATAATGGTGTTTTCTAGTAAAGTGATTTTAACCAGTATAATAAAATTTTTATTTAAAAAAAATAAAATAAAATAAATAAAAATAAATTCCTAGAAATGTACGGGAAACTGCTTTCTCCCTCTTGAGGTTTCTTGCAAACTTTTCTAATTCCAAAATAAACCAGGCCTTACTGGTCTGACACAAAAACACAAAATACATGTATCAGTCTTTATTATCTTCCATGTAATTATTAAAATTGCTTTGCGAAATGACATGGCTCTTGAACTCCTCATAGGAATACAAAAGGCTCCATGCTTAAAAAATAGAAAGAAAAACATCCCACTTCTGAAATATTTGCCTCACACTATATAGACTCCCCTTGAACCAACCTGTGCCATCCCTATCTTTGAATTCTGAGGCCAAGACATTGTGTCAGTCCAAGCTATTCTGCATCTTCTGGCAGAAGAGATGGAGCTTTGTGGTGGTAAGGACTTAAGGAGACCATCTATGGGGTACAAGGTGGTCTTTGCTAGTTGGTGGCAAGAACTTCCTCTGGTTTTGTTTGTTCTCCTCCTCCTCCTTTGGAATTGCTGCTCCGGCCAGAGTTTGAGTTCCCCCATCTGTAATAGGTGGTCAGGAACCCAGATGCCTTCACAGGAACCTTCGGATAAGATGATCATGGGTGAATTTGTGTCCATTACTCTTTCTGACTTCATCATTGAGACTTTTATGAAACCCCCACAATCTTCCAGAAATGCTTAGTAAGTAGACCTTTATAATCTTTTTGTTAAGAAATACATAACAAACCCATGCTTTGTAACATCAAAAAATAAATGATGCCATCAACACAGAGATTCTTGTCAGTTGTTCTCCCATGTGGTTCTAAATTTAAACCATATACATGTAAAAATCCCATTTCTGGGATTACTGAAGAAATAGACCCCTCAGGAGGTTGAGATGAAGCCTGTTTTTCATTAAAATCCATTTGGTGTCAACCTCCAACTGCAAATCAGAGATGAGAAACACTCTGGTGGAATGTCATGAAACAATTTTTGTGATTGCAACCGTTTTGCACCTCCGTCCCTCTTGTGAACTCCTGGCATGAGAAAAGAACCATGCTCTGTGTATTTATTTCTGTTCCTGGGGGAGAGATATGCAGGCTCCACCAAATTTTGCTATCATTGAAGAACTATATATGGGCACCAGTCACTGTTTGATTTGGCCTTTTCTTTTCTTCTTCTGACACAGAAAGTTAAACTGTAACATAAACAATTTTGATTCTCTGAAGTCAGGATGTTAAAGATATGTATATTTTAAAAATATCATTGCAGCATGATCCCCAAAAACTACCAGCATGTATTGGCCTTTGCTTTTGCTGTTCATGAGATCAATAAGAACACCGAACTGCTACCGAATATCACATTGGGGTACAAGATCTATGACAACGCCTTTGATTCCTTGAGAGCCTCTTGGACCACTCTGGATCTTCTGTTCCCGGGGAAAGGACACCCCCTTAATTACAACTGTGCCAGGAAAGGGAAAGCCATGGCTGTTGTTGGGGGTCTCACCTCCCACACCTCCATGCAGATGGCCCACATTTTAAATGTCTACAATATACCACAGGTATGGTTTGGATTGAATAGATTGCACTAGGTGGAAAGTTTCAGTTTTGGTTTCCTTTGAAGTCTTTCTATTTTCTGCTGAGAATTAACTCATGTTTAGTGAAATCATCAATCAAACCCCCTTGAAACATACTCAGCACATTGTAGTAGACAGAGAGATGGGTTGAAATTTCTGCTCAATCACAGAAACTCCTTCAGAGTGTGGAAGCGATAAAACCACTTCTAATAACTCAGTAATGTGAAAGCCCTACTACTTTTGTTAGGTTTGTTAGGTTTCTTATAAGTTGAACCCTACATTATGGAAGATAACAACAGTGTACATTGGGGGAAAGAATTAAAAATCCTGGCATACATTGGGAGCCAGGTTAGTATAGTTATTAGAATAACATTGAGAGGATATGTTTTTTTATGTTCTTGTTAGCCTGTGAAAACGTGCTCATGATCAACCAATCCATTCACATATTTTGAGAACCCTACTGAGATCACCGTGATTTGGAAGAAACTTGACATCAATGAATAATGAAAATATATATGCACAGGATGATTGCAGATTGAAGATATATGGGACAAAGAGCTTAAATTAAAATATCTTGTGCTTTTTTTTGTTAGCTTAGCTATGGTTTCTTTGACTCAAGGCTGAGTGACAAAGCTCAGTTCCGTTTCTTCTACCGGACGATCCCCAGTGAAGGTTCCCAGTATGTCGGGATCAATTACAACTGTGGTAGGAAAGGGAATGCTATGGCTGTCATTGGGGGTCTCACCTCCGAAGTCTCTTTACAGATGGCCCACATTTTAAATGTCTACAGTATACCACAGGTATGGTTTTAGGCTTAAGTTGATGTCACCAAGTGGAGCGTTCCCCTTTGGGTTTCTTCTAAATTTTGTTCTGTATTCTCAAGGTTTGGGAATACAGCTTCTAATGAGTTTCTTTTTTAAAAAATAATATTTTATTGAAATTTCTAAACATAACAAGTTAAAACAAATACATTGCTTGTGAGTTGCCGTGTTACATAGTTCAAATACAAATATTTTCCCAATATTTCAGCCCAACCAGTGTTTGGAATATTCCAAATTTACATGTTTCTTTTCCATCATTGTTTTCATCGTTACTTATCTCTATCTTCATCTAGTGCAAAAGGTAAAAATAACAAAGTACAGTATTAAGCTAGCCTATTTAATCTTAATTCTCCATTTTACTAAGCACCTTAAAATCTTTTTGGCTAGCTCAATATATAAGCATACATTTATACCTGTTTTCATCTAGTACAAAGGGTGAAGATAGTAAGTTTGACTTAAGATATCCTATCTAATCTTTAAGATTTAGTAAAAAATACACATCATCAACCCATTATATTTTATCTATTCCCCTAAGTTCTATCAACTTTCAAATATTATATCAATATGACGGAGATTAATACTTAATGAGCTATTAAAAAGAGTTATATCCTGGCCTTTCAGTTTTGTAATGCATTTAAAATTTTCTATTTTTGGCTAATATATTCCTCTTTGAAGTCATACAGATTAACATTTCAGGCTGGTAGTCTCACTCCCTTTTCCATTCTCACATCTTAATATTTGTTTAATATTTTAAGGATGGTCCAGATACAAAAAGCAGATTTCTGCATTAGAATGACCTGTCTGGTTTGGCAAATATAAGATTAGCTTTGCAATAATCTTAAACTGGTCTATTACAGTACATATTTCCATTTACTGGGTTCCATTACAATAAATTATAATCCATAAATGATCAATAATAGGTAATAGGTAATAGGTGGTGTATCTCCAATATACCAGACAATATACCAGACAACCAGGTTTAAAAGGCACAAACACAAAAACAGGCCTAAGTAATTGACTCATTAAACCAAATTTTGGTCTTTCCTGATAGATCCATTGCCCCCATGAGCCATGCATATCTGTCGATTCCCATCCTCTCGAGACTTGACCTATCCAAACATCCTTCTCATGAAGTAGAAGCTTCGTCAGTAAAGCTTGGTTGCACACTCCTCTCCAAAATTTCAGTTCTCTGCTGTAGTTTCATGTTCCAAACTAAACCAGTTTCGGGACTCTCCTCCACTTCTTCATCAAGTTCAAGAGAAAGTTCAGTTTCCAAAGCAGAGCCAAACTCCATCTTCTCCATCTTCTCTAGGCACCCCTCCTGAGTATCTCCCAAAGTGCTGTTCTGTGAATCATACACTTGGGAATTGGGATTAGTGCTCTGATCTAGCTCCCCGTTCCACTCATAAACAGGTTCAGAAGAAAGTTCAGAAGAAAGTTCAGCATGTAAATAGTCCAATACTCTTTGCATTATGAGGAGCAAATCATCAATTTGTTGATCTGTCATTGTTTCCCAGCTGATTTCCTTGTGATCATTTATAAATCCATTCAAAGGGTTAATCTTTCAGTTGTACTGAGCTTCAAGGAGGGAAGAATGCAGGAAAGAGAGCAGGGAGAGAAAGAATGTTCCAAGTCTGATATTTAAGAGTGTTTTGGAAACATTAAGCATTTAGACTGTCCAAGGTCAAAGACCACTGCTGAAAGGAGTTTAAATATTGTAAAAGGAAGCTCTCACTTTCCCCCTCTTCAAAGTGATTTACCAGCCAAAAATGCCACAATCACGATGCAGTAATCAGAAGTCACTTCTATGTTAGCGTCATGAAGTAATTATTTATTCACCCCTCATAATTGTAGCCACCATTTCGGGAGGGGGGGTAATAAAGCTTATTGAAGAAGCTTAAGAAGCTTAATGAAGAACGGAACCAGGGTGTCACCAAGATATCTCTCTCGTAGTGATGGGATAAAGCAGAGAAAAAGGAAACTGTCTTACTCATGGCAATAAAGCTTCATAAAATCCAAGGTTATTTACATGCTCCAGAGCCTGCAGCTGAAGACCATTCACCATAACAGCTGCCGGAATTACCCCAGCAGGGAGGTTAAGCTATTTCTGGAACTGCAAAGTCTGCCGCTGCATTCTTCGCAGCCCCCAGATGCTGCTTCTCTTTGCCCCCCTCCAAGGGTGCTGCTGTCCTGTCCTGTTTATCTGGGGAAATTTAGCTTGATAAGCCAGAGGGCTTATCAAGGCGTCTCACTGCGGCAAACCAGAAGCTGGAAGTTGAAATGAGTTTCTTATGAACTTTAAGAGAGCACAAAAATAAGAGGAGATTTTTATTGGCTCATATTTAGTGGAATCACGAATTAAACTGTGGTAAGCATTGTGGCTGTAGAGCTCTTTGTTTAAGGTATTTTGCAACAGAGCCAGAGGTTGGGGGAAGTCTCCACTGTGCCTCCTCAGAGTAGAATTAGCCTGTGTGGCCTTGGGTAAGCTGCACAGTGCCAGGATGTCCCTCAAAAGAAGGGAATGGTGAATCACTTCTGATTGTTTTCTAGCTAGAAATGCTGAAAAGAAAGTCACTGTGTCAGAGCTGACTTATTGGCAAAGGAGTGTTATTATTTAAGCATACCAAGTATGGTGTTGTGGACACCATGATGGAGCAGCACTTACTGTTTAAGCATACCACGTGTGGTGTAATGGATAGCATGATAGACCAGGGCTCTGGAGGTCTGATTCAAATCCCTGCTCATCCATGGGAACCCACTGAGGATGTTGAATTGATGAATATTTCTCTCACTTACCTCTGTCCTATTATGATCACTATATGTCGGTTCCTAGAATATGGACCATAAGAACAATGAACACTGGGTGAATACAGTAAGCACTGGGAGTGAGTGTAGTGCAGTTCTTAGAGAATAGGACAAATTTTAACAAAAACATGTCTTAGTGTCCTGGTTTGCCCATGGAAATGCTCTTGTTGGTGGTCATGGCAAACTATTCCGTTCACAACTTTGAAAACCCTATTGAGATCACCATGATTTGGTAGCAACAAAAGGGCACTTGACAACAGCAAAAAATCTGTACACAGTTATTTTGGATTGAAGAAATATCCTCCTCCTCCTCCTCCTCGTCATCTTAGAACTTCCGAGCTGAAAGGGACCACCTGGATAATCGCGTCCAGACCGTATCAAGCAGGCAGGATGGAGAGGCCTTTCTTTTAATCTTGCTGCCTTCACAGGTGTGTTTGATGAGGACAGAGGAGTGGGTGTTTCTGTTGTTGCTTCTAGACTGTGGAACTCCCTCCCACAGCAAGCTGGGCTGGGCCTCTGTTTGCTGTCCTTTGACAAGCAGGCAAAGCCCTTTCACCTCAGGCCACTCTTCCCTACACGTTGTGCAATTTTTAAATGGATTGTTATGCACTATTGCTTGTACTGATTTTTAGTACTACTTGTGTTTTCCACTTTTCCCCATCTCTCAGCGTGCCATTTTTGAAATATTTGTTTCCTTCTTATTCTTATCAAGTCTTGTTCATGATGTAAGATGACTCTTGACATTTATTATTCTCAACTTTAAATACTGTCTTTAATGTCTTAACTACTGTTGTATACCTATTGGCTACAACTTCATATAATGTTCTCCTGCGTAAGCTGCTTTGGGTCCTTTCCAAGGAGAAAGGCAGGGCACATATATTCTAAATAAACGTCAGGAGTGACTAAAGAAAGGTATAGTTCCTCAGCCAGATTCCTAAACCACTGAACTGTTCAGGTCTTAGGTTAATATACCGTATATCATTCTCGTTTGTTAGATGAGCTATGGTTTTTTTGACGTGACACTCAGTGACAAAATTCAGTTCCCGTTTATCTACCGGATGATTCCCAGTGAGGATTCCCAATACATTGGGATTGTGGAGCTACTCAAACATTTTGGATGGAACTGGGCTGGCCTTA
Source organism: Phrynocephalus guinanensis (assembly GCA_037367245.1). NCBI lineage: Eukaryota > Metazoa > Chordata > Lepidosauria > Squamata > Agamidae > Phrynocephalus > Phrynocephalus guinanensis. Next base: position 7,033,814 of record CM074743.1, on the reverse strand, counting down.
TTGTTTCCGAGGATGACAGTGGAGAGACTTTCCTTCGAACCTTGAAGCCAAAGCTCTTGCAGAATCACATTTGCATTGCTGAGACAATAGTGATCCCAAAGGTATCTCAGTATTTACCAAAAGAGGAAGTTCAAGGCAAACTGAGACCCATTCAGTTGGTTTTCTCAAAGATTAAAATCAATGTGATGCTTGTGCACGGAGACAGACAGTCTCTGGAGGGATTACGATTCATTTTATATACCTTTGAATTTATTGATATGAAGCCTCAAAGGAGAGTGTGGATCACAACAGCACAGTGGGATTACACGGCTTTAACAGCTGGGCTAGATCTCAGCTCAAAGACGCTCAATGGCACCTTGTCCTTTGCCCTCCATACGAAGGTGGTGCCGGGATTTCAGGACTTTATCAGGAACATCAATCCATTTCAATCAAAGATATATTTCATCCATCAGTTCTGGTGCACAGTATTCCTCTGCTCACTCCCACTGCAAGGCGTGCAGGTGCCAGATGCAAACAACTGCACTGGGCAGGAGGAGCTCTCAGGTCTTCCTGGAACGGTCTTTGAAATGGGAATGTCTGGCCACAGCTACAGTGTCTACAATGCTGTTTATTTTGTGGCACATACCTTGCATATGATTTATTCGAGGAGAACCCAACAGAAAGGAAAGGGAGTTGGAGAGAAAAGGGACCCTGAGAACATTCATCCATGGCAGGTAATTGCAGGAGAAGCTAAGTCTAGAAAAAGTGCACAACTGTGGAGAGCAAAAGCTGTTAGTCTGCACAGGGTAGAGATCAGAATAGAACAGTCAGGTGTTCCTCGTTTCTGGAATGATGGGAGGGAGGAAGCCAGAGTTGGACATGCTTTTCATAAATTTGTCCAACTTCATCCTAACCTAAACCATCTGAAGCTGTTGAGTGATGAATGGTGTGAAAACCGAGATCATGATTTGGGGGGTTATGATTAGCCATATTTAAATATTTGAAAGGATGTCACATCAAATAAGGGACAGGTTTGTTTTCTATGGCTTCAGAGACTAGGAGCAATGGTTTCAAACTAAATGAAAAAATATTCTATTTGAACATTAGAAATACAGTAGGAGTCGCCCTTGAGATCTCTTCCAACTCTATGCTTCTATGATTGCAGATACAATGACAAGCCCTTTCATTGGTTCTCATTTTTTTTTGCTATCATCTTGAGTGATACCTATCTTTGCCCATTTCATTCATAAGAAGAGCCATGCTGGAGCAGGCCAAGGGCTCATCTCGTTCAGATTCCTTTTTTTTTTACAGTGGCCCTGTGCATGATACTAGAGATATGTGTCTCCTAATACCACTCCCCTCCATGTAGCCTTTGAATTACCTTGTTTTTAGGCCTGGAGATGACACATCCCCATCATGGTTTGTAACCTGTGATGGACTTTTCCTCCAGGAAGCCATCCAACCTCTTGTTGAAGGCATCCAGGCCAGATGCCACAATTTTCTTTTTCTTTCTTTCTTTCTTTCTTTTGCCCCAATATGCATTACTCTACATTCATATTGGCAAGAATCAGTTATGGGAGTTTTCTGCCTACTGGAGAAGATAAAGGGAGCTTTTCTCACTCTTTATGATATCTTCCTTTGTGTTTATTCTGGAACGTTTCTCAGTGTTTCAGAAATAACATATTTCCTCTCACTAGACTTGCAAAGAAAGAAGCAAAGAAAGAGGACTGAAAGTAGAAACAATATCTAGAGTGTACTGTACATATGTCATAGGGTGAGGATAAGAATCTAACACCCTTAATTTTATGATTTCCCCCTCCAATCCAGCTTCACTTGGAGTTGAAAAGTCTCCGCTTTAACAATAATGCTGGGGAAGAAATATTCCTGAATGAGAAGGGGGAAGTGGACACTGGATTTGATCTAATCAATTTTTTCATCTCACCCAATGGTTCTTTCCACAATGTTCAAGTGGGACGGTTGGACCCTCAGGCACCTGAGGGCCAAGGGTTTATTTTTAATACAAGTGCCATTGTATGGAACCAGAAGTTCAATCAGGTGGGGAGATTTCTTAACATTTTCTTCATTGTTCATGAGTACATTTGACATATTGGCTCTGGGTTTCTTGATATTCAATCTGAATATGACCGGAGCACAATTGATGGTGGGGATGAAGCTCTGATGGAAGCATTTGGAAGAGAACTGTGGAACCTGTTTTTGGTTTTCGTCTTTTAAAACCATTTTTGTTTTTCAATATTTACTGATGTACAGTATTTTTTTAGCCTTTATAGTGTTTTAATGATGTAAGTCAACTTGTGTTCTTTTAAAGGAGAAAATAAAGCTAAACGTATTATAAATATAGGTAATACAGTAAAAATGAATCCATGAAAATTCATAATATAATAAAGCTGTCAGCCTCCTTCATATTTTGTTTTATTTTTGTACTTCTTTTGCATTAAAGAAGCATCTTGCTCCTCTCTTTCAAGTTGAAAATAAATCAATTTTTTGTTCAGATTCAGGTAACCAAACTGTTAAAAATTTAGATATTTGAGTGAGCAGTTAAGGCAATTTGTACAAAGGGAACATTGTAGGAATCTTCATTGTACATGATTTTTGAAGAACTCTGTAGGAGAGGAGAATGGGGACAGACCATTCCTTTACTCTTGTTCTGAATTGACCTGTTACTGCTCCCAGCATTGCTCCTGACAACAACAGTAAAGGCACGGCCACCCTTCCTTGCATTAGGCAACAAATTATCTCATATAAGAACATAAGAAGATCCATGCTGGATCAGGCCAAAGGCCCATCTAGTCCAGCTTCCTGTATCTCGCAGTGGCCCCACCAGATGCGTCTGGGAGTTCACGAGACTAGATATCTGTCTCCTGATACCACTCCCCTGCATCTGGCCCTTGAAGTACCCCGGTTCTAAGCCTGGAGATTACACATCTCCATCATGGTTTGTAACCTGGGATGGACATTTCCTCCAGGAATCTGTCCAATCCCCTTTTGAAGGCATCCAGGCCAGATGCCATCACCACATCCTGTTGCAGGGAGTTCCACAGACTAACAATGGGCTGGGTGAAAAAATATTTTCTTTTGTCTGTTCTCACTCTCCCAACCCACAGTTTGAGTGGATGTCCCCTAGTTCTGGTATTTTGTGAGAGGGAAAAGAGCGTCCCTCTATGCATTTTACTCATGCCCTGCATTATTTTGTACATCTCAATCATATCCCCGCTCGGGTGCCCTTTTCCAGACTAAAGAGCCCCAAATGTTTTAGCCTTTCCTCATAAGGGAGATCCCCCAGCCCAGTAATCATTTTAGTCACTCGCCTCTCCACCTTTTCCAGTTCCAATATGTCTTTTTTGAGATGCGGTGACCAGAATTGTACACTATACTCCAGGTGCAGCCTTACGATCGTCTTGTACAATGGCATTATAATGTTGGCTGCTTTATTTTCAATCCCCTTTTTGATAATCCCTAGCATGGAATTGGCCTTCTTGTCCTCTGGCACACACTGGGTAGACACCTTCATTGAGCTGTCCACCAGCACTCCAAGATCTCTTTCCTGATCCGTCATGGATAGCTCAGAGCCCAGGAGTTGATAAAGTTTTGATTTTTCGCCTTAGTATGCATGACTTCACATTTTCCTACATTGAAACACATTTGCTATTTCACAGTCCATTCCCCCAGTTTGGAGAGACCCTTCTCTTCAAAATCTTCTCTGGTTTTTACCACCTGGAGAAGTTTCATGTCATCTGCAAACTTGGCCACCTCACTGCTTATCCCTGTCTCCAGGTCATTTCTGAACAGACTGAAAAGCACTGGTCCCAGGACAGATCCCTGGGGCACACCGCTTTTCACCTCTCTCCATTGTGAAAATTGCCCATTGACACCTACTCTGTTTCCTGGGACTCAACCAGTTCTCAGCCCATAAGGGGACCTGCCCTCTTATCCCCTGACTGTGCATTTTCTCAGCAGCCGTTGGTGAGGGACTGTGCCAAAAGCCTTGCTGTAAGTGTCGCCCTCCATGTGCTTTGGCATGATGACAAACATGGCACAAGTGTCGCAGGTAACTACAGCTGCTCCCTCAGACTCCTTTTTAATGAATGCAGTATTCTGGGCCTCAAAAATTTACAGTTTTACTACCTTTCTAATATCTAGTAATAATATTTCCTCCCTTTGTTGTTTATATTATGAAATCTCAAAAACAGCTCTACTCCAACTGCAAGCACCCCAGAAACTTACCAGCAGTCACTTCTTTCTGTTTCTTTGGCTCACTCAGTAGCAGCTCTGCTTGGGAACATACCCAGGCTCAAAATCGTATATCGCTTAAGACTTCGTATATCGATCTATAAAATCTGAGGTTGCTCACTACCAATAAGTTGAGTAAAGGAGAAACTAAAATGAACTTGAACATAAACAGTTATGAAATAATCCTATGCGGAATAATTCTGTCACTCCTGCATCCATTCCTTCTCTTCCTTCATCTCAATTTTATTGGAGACGTCTATTACTTTTACATTTCTTTCCAATGAAGGCTTATGGTGATGTATCTCTTATAGGTGACTGATAAAGGATACCACTGAAGCTTTATCAATCATTGCCAACCATTCCCGTTCAAATATGTTTCCTTCCATTTTGTCCCTAGAAGCTGCCCTCTTCTACCTGTGTCGAGAGCTGCCATCCTGGCCAGAGCATGTTTATCCAGCCAGGGAAACAAGTGTGTTGCTATGACTGCATTCAGTGCCCCGAAGGGAGGATTTCGAGCCACAGGGGTAAGTGTTATGTTCTTCTGCTTTGATCAATGATTCAAAATTCCAGTTTATATCAATTCTGATCTTTTTGTTGCATGCAAAAGATGAAGTGCACTCACCAACTTTGAAAACAGGGACAAGTGAAAATGAACAATCCTATTTAAGACAATGCTATCATGTTTTTGTTTGTAGGAAGCTAATGGAGCAGTGAGATTTCAAAGCAGATGGTTGGACGGTATCATTGATGCAACCAATATGGATTTGACCAAACTCTGGGAGGCAGTGGAAGATAGGAAGGCCTGGCGAGTTCTGGTCCATGGGGTCACGAAGAGTCGGACATGACTGAACAACTGAACAACAACAACAAATCACATTTTTGTTTGTAGGAAGGCAATGGAGCAGTGAGATCTCAAAGCACCGCTCAATGTGGACCATTCAGGAAACCCTAATATTCTTCTTCAAATTTTCAGATGCCAAGCAATGCAAGAGGTGCCCAGAGGATCAGTATCCGAACCGAAATCACAGCCAATGTCTTCCTAAATATATGAACTACTTGTCTTATGGGGAGCCTTTGGGAGCAGTTTTCACTTCCGTGTCTCTTTTCCTTTTCATGAGCACAGCTGTAGTGATGTGGACATTTATTCAGCACCGTGATACGCCCATCGTCAAAGCCAACAATTGGAGCATCACCTGTACCTTGCTCTCTTCTCTTCTCCTCTGTTTTCTTTGTCCCCTCCTCTTCATTGGGTGGCCTGGGAAGGTCACTTGCCTTCTGAGGCAAACAGTGTTTGGCATCCTTTTCACAATCTCTGTGTCTTGTGTCCTAGCCAAAACCATCACAGTGGTTTTGGCCTTCATGGCCACCAAGCCCGAGAGTAGGATGAGGAAGTGGATTGGGAACAGACTGGCTGTCTTAGTCATCATTCCCTCTTGTTTCCTTCAAGTGGGCATCTGTGCTGTATGGTTAGCAATGGCTCCCCCTTTCCCAGAGTTGGACATGCACTCCCAGATGGAGGCAATCATTGTTCAATGCAATGAAGGCTCGTCTCTCATGTTCTACAGTGTCCTGGGCTACATGGGCCTTTTGGCGCTCATCTGCTTCACGGTGGCCTTCCATGCCAGGAAGTTGCCTGATGCCTTTAATGAAGCCAAGTGGATCACTTTCAGCATGTTGGTCTTTTGTAGTGTCTGGGTGTCCTTTGTTCCCACTTACGTGAGCACCAAAGGGAAATATATGGTGGCTGTGGAGATCTTCTCCATCTTGGCCTCTGGTGCTGGGTTACTATGTTGTCTTTTCCTCCCCAAATTGTATATTGTAATTCTAAGGCCTGAACTGAACACAAGAAAGCATTTAGTAAGGAAGGCTGATCTTCAGGAGTAAAAATGTGGATTAAGTGTAGAGCAAGTGAAGGGGAAAGCACCACTATCAGATGAAAAAGTAACCCAGCACATTGTGTATATGTTAGAGTGACCTGTTCTGTTTTGCTATCAACTTATCTGAACTCTCTCAAAGTATGCTATATTTACTTAAGAGTAGTATAATTGGCACGGGGGTATTAGAATTCTCTTTCCTGACTTCACAAGGATTAACATCCTCATCCATTTACGCACCTCCTGTGAGCACAAAGAATGTGAGCAGGAGGTCCAAGAGAGGCCAAAGTACATCAATCTAAAGTCCTAACAAATTTAAAAAATGCAAGTTTTCAGGGGTGTATGCCAAAGCCCTAAAGAACCCACAAAACTGCAGCAGAATATCGAGAGCAAGGCAAGCTGCGGAGAGTCAATTTAAACTCTTTAAATAACAATTTAAGAGCGAAAAACAAATCGGGGGGGGGGGGGAGACAACAGTGAATCAACCCCAACTCTTTAAAAAACTTAACCAACAGCTATACCCTCCTTAACAAAGAATGTACACTCCCAAAACAAAATCTCAATACATAAACACTTGCACTGGTGAGTTCTGCTCATTTTTCATAGATTAAATCAAGGAAAGGGGGAGGAGTGAAGGGAAGGGGCAAAAATGTGAGGGAGGGAAGAGGTCAGGAAACAGGTGGAGGGGAGAAGAGTACAGTCTCAGGGGCTTGGTGTCTCTCCAATTCCAATTAGAAAAAAAGGCTCCTAGGGACACCCAGTTTGGAGCTTAATAAGTCAGCCCCCTGTCCCTCCAAACCTCTCTAAATTTGGAGGGCTTAAAGGGGAGAGAACAAGGGATCTACCAAAAAATTTGATGCCCGCTGGACTCTGGGGAGCCCATTTTAGATAGTACCGAAAAAGGTTTTTTTAAACTAAAGAAACAAAAGTTTTGTTACCATCTGAAACGAAACGGAGTCTCTCATTTCCTTAGCTTGCGAAACGAGCTGTAAGCTTACAAAATGATGATTCAGTGTTTCTTTTTGTTAGGGTACCCATCCCTAGAAGGCACATTGCACGGACACTGAGCAGGTCCACTTTGATTTGCAGTATGAGGGAGTTGCTCCCTCATTTGCAATATGAGGGACTTGATTCATCTTGCGTCAGATCATTGCCAGCAAGATGAATAACTATGGCTGCTATCACACAAGGGGGAAGATGCAGGGAATGGGAAGCTCCGGCTTCTGTCCTTACCTGATCACTTGATTGAAGATGTGGGTTCCAAGTTCCCACATCCCTTGGATTCTGCTCCGCTTCAGTTACGTCCCCACAGCCCGAACCTGCTTCAAGCAGGCACAGAGGAAATTTTAAAAAACAAAAACAAAATGGCTGACCAGTCCCAGGGACAGCTGCTGGGAGCTAAGGATAAACTGAAATAAAAAATAAAAAAATTGCCCCGACTGGCCCACAGGCCAGCTGACTGGTGGGGGTGGGGGGATAAAAATAAAATAATAATAATAATAAAAAACCTCCGAACAGCCAGGGCTACAGGCTAAGGAAAAAATAAAAATAAAAAAGCCTGCCTGCCTGCAGGCCCAGCTGACTGGCACTGGAAAGGGGGCAAATATATATATATATATATATTTAAAAACAGCACCGACCAGCCCTAGGAACAGCCGGTCGGCGCTATGGGGGGGGGAAAGCACTGACAGCCTGAAGGCCAGCTAGTCAGTGCTGGGGGGGGGGATTAAAAAGCGCTCGACCAACCCTAGGAACAGCCAGTCGCTGCTATGAAAAAATGGATCATATATGCGCTCCCACGGACTTCTGGCTCCAAAAAATGTGGGTTTTTAGGTGAGGCAAAAATTTCCCAACTTCTCCAGTAGGTATTGGAAAATTCGCTAAAGGGGGCATTACCTCTTTTTTTTTAAAAGCTTGCTGGCCATGGGGACAAGATTTTTGGACACGGTTTATCTTGAAATTTGATCTGGATTTAAAGGCACGTGTGATAGAGCCCATCTAAGGTCGGAGGGCACTGTACTCAATTCATGGGAGGCTGATGGCATGAATCCCTCCCATTTCATCCCTTGCATCCCTCTCCATTTCAATGTGGCCCATGCACCCAGGCACAGGTTATGGGCCCAGCTTGAACACTGTGCATATGTGTCTGCCCAGAAGATGTGGCTGTGGCTGAATAAAACGACTCTTACGTGGGTGGGTGGCAGCACTCCTGAGAAGACAAAACACAATGGCATAGCCAGAAAGTGCAATGTTGGGAACGGCTGGACGTTCGCCCGGTACTTCTGTGACTTCCATTTACCCACAGCCTTTAGTCCTGTTGGCTTGTAGCCCATTGCTGCACCTGTTGATGTAGCGCCAATTCTAAATGAGCATGTACTGAAGCTGCAGCCGTGTGCTTCAACCTTGTTGAATGCAGTGCTGTTGACTCTCCAGAATTGATACTTGGTCAAGGGGGACCCATCTTGGTGTATGTAAAAAGGACCCACTATGTCCCCTCTGTGGCCCAGGTACTCCTCCATGGCTTGCACCAGGCACAAGTGAGGGTCACTACATTGCCTCAGGATGAGAAGTTGGCCAATGCCCTTCTGGTCAGTCTTGGATCTATGCAGTGTGACCGTGATGCAATCTGCTGCCAGTACCAGGTCAGCCTTGTGCAAAAAGGGTCCTGACATATCTGCTTGGGATCGGGGTACCAACTTGCTTATTTGCAGGGTGGCAAAGAAAGGGGTTAAAGTAGCTGTATGAAATAGGCTTACTTCAAAGCCGTTGGCACAAAGCCCTGTCCAGGGGTTATGCAGGCATTTTAGAAGCTCGGGAGAAATAAGGGCTCTTCTTTCCCCTCTCATGGCCAGCACTTAAATGGGTTCTCAGCACTGGATCATGTGTCCTGGCTATCAGCCCCTGATCATGCCCTACGCTGGTGCTGATGGGGCCCTGTTCGCCCACCTGACCACAGGTCAAACTGGCCCATCCAGGAGAGTAGACAAACATAAGAACATAAGAACATAAGAAGAGCCATGCTGGATCAGGCCAAAGGCCCATCTAGTCCAGCTTCCTGTATCTCACAGTGGCCCCACCAAATGACTATGGGAGCGCATGAGACTAGATATCTGTCTCTTGCAACCACTTCCTTGCATCTGGCTTTTGAAGTACCCTAGTTTTATGCCTGGAGATTACACATCTCCACCATGGTTTGTAACCTGTGATGGACTTCTCCTCCAGGAATCTGTCCAATCCCCTTTTGAAGGCATCCAGGCTAGATGCCATCACCACATCTTGTGGCAGGGAGTTCCACAGACTAACAACACGCTGGGTTAAAAAAATTCTTTTGTCTGTTCTCACTCTCCCACCCACAGTTTGAGTGGATGTCCCCTGGTTTTGGTATTTTGTGAGAGGAAGAAGAGTGTCCCTCTATCCACTTGACTCATGCCCTGCATTATTTTGTACGTCTCAATCATATTCCCCCTCAGGCGCCTTTTTTCCAGACTAAAGAGCCCCAAATGTTTTAGCCTTTCCTCATAAGAGAGGTGCCCCAGCCCAGTAATCATTTTAGTCACTCTCTTCTGCACCTTTTCCAGTTCCACTATGTCTTTTTTGAGATGCGGTGACCAGAATTGTATACAATACTCCAGGTGCGTCCTTACTATCATTTTGTACAATGGCATTATAATGTTGGCTTTTTCATTTTCAATCCCATTTTTGATAATTCCTAGCATGGAATTGGTCTTCTTCACCATACATTGGGTAGGCACCTTCATTGAGCTGTCCACCAACACACCAAGGTCTCTTTCCTGATCCGTCACAGATAGCTCAGAGCCCATGAGTTGATAGATAAAGTTTTGATTTTTTGCCCCAATATGCATTACTTTACATTTGGCTACATTGAAACGCATTTGCCATTTCACAGCCCATTCACCCAGTTTGGAGAAGCCCTTCCCGGCACTGGGCTAGTCAGAGCCCCCATTCTCTCTACATTGAGGAGAGGTGTGAATATAAAAATTAAGAAGCACAGAAACTCAGGTTTCAACCTCCTCATCCTTGAGTCTTTTTCTTCCTACTCCTTGTTGACGTCGAAATTCCTATAAATGCACAGGAAACTGCTTTCTCCCTCTTGAAGTTTCTTGCAAACTTTTCTAACTCCAAAATAAATCAGGCCTCACTGGTCTGACACAAAAACACAAACATATTTGTCGCCCAGTATTATCTTCCATGTAATTATTAAAATTGTCTCACATAATGACACCAATCTTGAAATCATCATAGGAATACAAAAGGCTCTGTGCTTATGCAATCGAAGGGGGAAATCCCATTTCTGAAATATTGGTCTCACACTATAAAGACTGTCTTTCAAAAACCCTGTGCCATCCCTACCTCTGAATGCGGAGTTCAAGACACTGTGTCTGTCCATGCTCTTCTGTGTCTTCTGCTAGAAGAGTGTTGTGGTGTTCTGAACTGAAGGAGGTCATCTATGTGGTCCAATGTCATCTTTCCTAGGTGGTTGCCAGGTTTTTGTCTGGCTTTGTTGGCTCTGCCTGTCCTTCTTTGGAACTGCTGCTCCAGCCTTCATTTGAGCTCCTCCATCTGTAATGAAGGGTCAGGAACCCAGATGCCTTCACAGGAACCTTCCGATGAGATGATGATTGGCGAATTTGTGTCCATTTCTCTTTCTGACTCCGTCATGGTGACTCTTATGAAACCCCCAAATTCTTCCAGAAATGCTTAGTAAGTAGATCCTAATTGTCTTTCTGTTAACAGATATGTATGAACCCATGCTGTGTAACATCACAAAATAAATGGTGCCATCAACGCAGAGATTCTTGTCAGTAGTTCCCCCATGTGGTTCTAAATTTAAACCATGTACTTGTAAAAATTCCACTTCTGTTAGTGTAGAAATAGACCCATCAGGAGATTATGATGAAGGTCAACCTCCAACGGCAAGTCAGAGATGAGAAACACTCTGATGGAATGTGTCATCTCACAAACAGTAAAATTACTGCAATGGGACTGGCAAATTGCCATAAAGAAACACAGAGCATTGGGACACCGGGTTCTTTCAGGAATATAGGCTTTTAAAATTGCAATAATCGAATCAATGCATTGATGGTGCTTCTCTGAGGAGAGAAGGACATTTTCTGGGGTCCAGCAAAACAATTTATAAATTTCACATAACATACACGTAAGCAGTCTTCTTTAGAGATGGGCACGACCAGGAAAAATGACGGTTCGAGTTGTCGTGTGTCGGAGCCGGCCCGTTTCGGCTCATTTCCGTTTGTCGCGAAATTTTTCAAGAATTTGTCGTTTTGTTTGTCGTCTGTCGTTAGTACTGGTTTAGGGGGGTAGGGTAGCGGGCTCCTGGAGGCACCTCTCTGTGGTGGATGCCTCCTCTGGCCCACTACAAAGGGAAAAGGAAGGGTACATGACCGTGTAGCCATTGCGTACCAAGTGGCACTGGCAGAGGCACCTCTCTTTTGGGTGCCTCTAGCTCACTAAGAAGGACAGCATACTGGCGTACAGGTTTGGAGTTTTTTGGAACTTTGGACTGTGAGCGCGGTGAGAGAAGAATGCCTCTGCTGGGTGCCCTCTGACTCACTAAGAAGGACAGTGTACTTGCGTGTAGTGTAATGCGAGTATAGATCTGGCTTAGGGTTGGGGTTAGGGCAAGGGCTAGGCTTAGGGTGAGTTAGTGGGCTGCACCTCTGGGTGCCTCTGACCCACTAAGAAGGACAGTGTACTGGCGTATGGGTTAGGGTTAGGGTTAGGGCTAGGGTTATAGTGGGCTTTTTATGCCCGGCTGCCACATCCCAGAAGTCTCAGTCAAAACCTGGCCAAGTGGCCATGCGATTGGTGGAATGGCTCCAGAAATTTGCATGGTCCCATCCCATGGCCAGCCCATCATTGCGCAGGTGTAAAAAAATAAAAATAAAAATAAAATAAAATAAAATCAATGGGATTGGAGACAGACGTTTATTGCAAGAAAAACCCACTGCTGCTACTTAAAAATTCAGGCAGTTAAAATACCTAATTTTTGCATGTTTCTGTGTGGTGCTTTGGTGGGTTTTTGGACCACGATTTCAAAAAAAAAAAATTGCGGTCACCATTTTGGATCCCCCCGCACCGCATGGCATGGTGAGATGACGAGGATGCCCCCCAGCAGAGCAGCCCAGGACAGGAGAGGGGGGGGAGGCCGGGGACCCTCCCCCCCAGAAACCACCCCTCTGGTAGGTGCCCTCACTCAGGCAGGCATATTTTCGCCTGCTTTTTTGCCCGGGGATCGGTTTTTTTTAAAAAAAACTTTTTTCTGTGCCACTTGGCATCGTGCGATTGCCATGACGCCATGAACGACAACGACAAATCAGACCCAATTTTTCTTTTATCGGTTCGAGTTCGAGTTCTGACGGCTTAATTGTCGTTACCGTTTCCGTTGCGTAACGGAAACGAGGAACGGAAACGGAAACGAGAATTTCGCCAAGTCGTGCCCATGTCTAGTCTTCTTTAAGAAACACGCACACCAGGCTATACATACATGACATGTAGAAACTTCCTCATTTTACATGAAATATTTCTCTTGCACACACTCTTAGCTAGAACAGCAGTAATTTTCCAATATAGTGAGTCTGTGGGAACACAGGTTACCTAACAGCTGAGACGGTTTGTGGTCAGCTGAAAAGAGGTTTGTCAAGAGAGGCCTCTATAGCTCTTAAGACACATATTTCCCAGCCTTATTGCCATAGGTCACAAAATGAACTTACAGTTCTTTAATGATTAATGATAGAAATTAATTTTTGATACGTAATTTTACAAATGTCATGAAAGATCTTTTGTGATGGCAACCATTTTGCACCTCCGTCCCTTTTGTGAACTCCTGGCAAGAGAAATGAACCGTGCTGTGTGTATTATTTCTGCTGCTGTAGGATTGATATTCAGGTTCCACTAACTATACTGTCACTGGAGAAGTTGACATCGGCACCAGCCCCTGTTTGATTTGGCCTTTTCTTTTCTTCTTCTGACACAAGAGAGTTAGATTGTAACGTAAACACTTTAGATTCTCTGAAGTCAAGAGGTAAAATATGTATTTTAAAAACTAATATCATTCCAGCGTGATCCCCAAAAACTACCAGCATGTCTTGGCCTTTGCTTTTGCTGTTCATGAGATCAACAAGAACACTGAACTGCTACCTAATGTCACATTGGGGTACGAGATTCATGACAATGCCTTTGATTCCTGGAGAGCCTCTTGGACCACTCTGCACCATCTATTCCTGGGAAAAGGAAATCCTCTCAATTACAACTGTGGCAGGAAAGAGAAAGCTATGGCTGTTGTTGGTGGTCTCACCTCCCAAACCTCAATGCAGATGGCCCACATTTTAAATGTCTACAATATGCCACAGGTATGGTTTTAGACTTAAGTTGATGCACCACGTGGAGCACCCCCCTTTGGGTTTCATCTAAATTTTGTTCTGTATTCTCAGTAGGACTCCCATATCCTCTGATATCCTCATTATCTACTGATTCAGTTATCCACGGTTGGCAGAGGAAAAAATTAAATAAACCATTCAGCAGCTGCAATGCAAGCTACTGTCACAAACAGCGGCTATAAAGCAAGTTACTGTCTCAAAACAGCAGCCGTAAAGCAAGCTACTGTCACAAAACAGCAATTTTTGGGGTTTTTTTGTGTTCTCTCTTATAAACAGTTTTCATTTTTGATGGGAACGCCTGGAACCGATCCCCAGAAGATACTGGGGTCCTACTGTAAAGCTTCAAGTGAGTTTCTTATGACTTTTAAGGGAACTCAAGAAAAATACAAGAGGAAATGTTGCTGGCTCATATTTAGTGGAATCAAGAATAAAACTGTGGTAAACATACTGGCTGTACAGCTGTGAGGTTTAGGTATCTTGCAACAGAGCCAGAGGTTGGGGGGGTCTCCACTGTGCCTCCTCAGAGTTGAATTAGCCTGTGTGGCCTTGGGTAAGCTGCACAGTGCCAGGATGCCCCTCAAAAGAAGGGAATGGTAAACCACTTCTGATTGTTTTCTAGCCAGAAAAAGAGGTCACCATGTCAGAGCTGACTTGGTGGCAGAGGACTGTTATTTAAGCATACCACGTATGGTGCAGTTGACACAGTGATGGAGCAGGACTTATTGTTTAAGTATACCCCATGTGGTGTAATGGATAGCATGGTGGACAAGGGCTCTGGAGGTCTGATTCAAATCCCTGCGATGGGAACCCACTCAGAATGTTGAATTGATGAATATTTCTTAAATATCTCACCTCTAAAGCCCTGTTACGATCGCTATATGTCGGTTCCTAGAATATGGATCACAAGAACAATGAACACTGGGTAAATAATGAAATCGTGGTAAACATAGGGGGCGAGTGTAGTGCAGGTCTAGAACAAATTTTAACAAAAACATGTTTTAACGTCCTGGTTTGCCCATGGAAATGCTCTTGTTGGTGGTCATGGCAAACTATTCCATTCACAACTTTGAAAACCCTGCCGAGATCACCATGGTTTGGAAGCCATAAGAGAGCTTTTGTTGTAGTTCTTCAGGTGTTCTGTCCACCAAATCTAGTTCCTTAAACCTGTTCTTCACTTCCACTGTGTATTCATACGGGATTTGACTTAGATTATACCTGACTGGCCCAGTGGTCTTCCCTACTTTCTTCAGTTTAAGTTTGAATTTTGAAATAAGAAGCTGATGAGAGCACTTGAGAACAACAACAAAAAATCTGTACACAATTATTTTGGATTGAAGAAATATCCTCTTCCTTCTCGTCGTCATCTTAGGGCGTTTATACATATCCCCTAAGCTCCGCTGCAAATGGCTCCCAGCTCCAGAGCTTAAAAATGTTTCCCCACCAGCTCTGGAGCTAACAGAAAATTAAGTGCGACCCCGCCCACCTAAGCGCGACCCAGCGCACTTTTCAGGTACCTGCTCTGGGAGAGTGAAAAATTTTGATGCGGAGAGTGCCGGGCTCTCCTCGCTTCTTTTTGTTGTTGTTTTCTTGCCTCCCGCCCCTTTAAGAGGAACCAGGAAGTGACGGGGGGGTCGGAGCAACTTCCACTGGCACTCCGGAGGTAAGAGTGCATTCTTTTCTCCCTTTTTTTCTCCCTCCCCTCACACAGACAGAACAAGGAAGTGCGGAGGGGGTGGGAATGCAGGGAGAGCGACAAACCCTCAAGATCTCTGGTCCGAATTTAAGGGACAAGCGGATCTTAGGGGTCGTGTAAAAAGGCCCTTAGAACTTCCAGAGCGGAAAGGGACTGTCTGGATAATCGCGTCCAGACCGTATCAAGCAGGCAGGATGGAGAGGCCTTTCTCTCATTCTTACCGCCTTCACAGGTGTGTTTGATGAGGACACAGGGGTGGGTGTTTCTGTTGTTGCTTCTAGACTGTGGAACTCCTTCCCACAGCAAGCCGGGCTGGCCCTCTGTTTGCTGTCCTTCGACAAGCTGACAAAGTAACTCTTCTGTTATGCAATTTTATGTATTTGATTTTATGTATTTTAATTAAAAGACAAAAATGAACATAAAAACAAAAACAAAAGAACAAAAACAAAAATGAGAAAGAAAAATAAAACATACTATAGTTTCACAATACGACATATCCCACTTAGTGAGTTTCTATCATTGACATTCTATTATCTATTCATCCTTTCCCTCTTTTTTACTACATAGCTTTTGTCTTCCACCCATTATAACATAAATCCCAGCTCAATTTTTTTTAAAAAAGATTCTTCTTGTCCATTCCCTGGTGGGTGGTCTCCCATCCAAGGACTAACCAGGGCTGACCCTGCTTAGCTTCTGAAATCAGGCGAGATAGGATGTGCTTATGGCATCTAGGCAGCTATTGACAAGTAGCTAATGTTAATTTATGATTCTTTGTCCATAGTTGTTGCCATTTTTCTTATTCAACATTATAGCCAAAGTTCTTAGCCCATTTCACCATGGTGTCCTTTACTTCTTCATCTTGCATATCCCATTGTAGTAAAAAACCATAGAGTTTTTGAAGTGGTTTCTCTTCTGTCATTAATAAAATTTTGTCAAATGCCATATAGACTGTATAAAATCTTTCAGCCTTCATGTCTTAATTATAAATTAATTGTAATTGCATTTGAGGCCACCATGGGGGGGGGAATCACTTATTGGTCCTCTAATTGAGTTTTAGTTTTCAAAGTTTCCGTCATTATAGGTAACTATTTTTTCAAATCTTAATAGATTTGGGTAGGTAAACACTTCCATGTTATGGAATTTTTAAAAGGATTGTTATGCTCTACTGCTTTTGTAGTACTACTTGTGTTTTCCATCCCCCCAGTGGCATTTTTAAAATATTTATGTTAGCTTCAATATTGTCTTGTTATGTATTATAAGATGACTCTTGACATTCATTGTTCTCAACTTTAAAGATTGTCTTTAATGTCTTAACCCCTGTTGTATACTTATTGGCTATGACTTTGTATAATGTTTTCCAATATAAACTGCTTTGGGTCCTTTCCAAGGAGAAAGGCAGGGCACATATATTCTAAATAAACGTCAGGAGTGACTAAAGAAATGTATAGTTCCTCAGCCAGATTCCTAAACCACTGAACTGTTCAGGTCTTAGGTTAATATACCGTACATCGTTCTCATTTGTTAGATTAGCTATGGTTTCTTTGACATGACACTGAGTGACAAAATTCAGTTCCCGTTTATCTACCGGATGATTCCCAGTGAGGATTCCCAATACATTGGGATTGTGGAGCTACTCAAACATTTTGGATGGAACTGGGCTGGCCTTATTGTTTCCGAGGATGACAGTGGAGAGACTTTCCTTCGAACCTTGAAGCCAAAGCTCTTGCAGAATCACATTTGCATTGCTGAGACAATAGTGATCCCAAAGGTATCTCAGTATTTACCAAAAGAGGAAGTTCAAGGCAAACTGAGACCCATTCAGTTGGTTTTCTCAAAGATTAAAATCAATGTGATGCTTGTGCACGGAGACAGACAGTCTCTGGAGGGATTACGATTCATTTTAGATACTTTTGAATTCACTGATATGCAGCCTCAAAGGAGGGTGTGGATCACAACAGCACAGTGGGATTACACGGCTTTAACAGCTGGGATGAAACTCAGCTCAAAGACCCTCAATGGCACCTTGTCCTTTGCCCTCCATACGAAGGTGGTACCGGGATTTCAGGACTTTGTCAAGGACATCAATCCATTTCAATCAAAGATATATTTCATCCATCAGTTCTGGTGCACAGTATTCCTCTGCTCACTCCCACTGCAAGGCCTGCAAGTGCCAGGTGCAAACAACTGCACTGGGCAGGAGGAGCTCTCAGGTCTTCCTGGAACGGTCTTTGAAATGGGAATGTCTGGCTACAGCTACAGTGTCTACAATGCTGTTTATTTTGTGGCACATGCCTTGCATACGATTTATTCGAGGAGAACCCAACAGAAAGGAAAGGGAGTTGGAGAGAAAAGGGACCCTGAGAACATTCATCCATGGCAGGTAATTGCAGGAGAAGCTAAATCTAGAAAAAGTGTACAACTGTGGAGAGCAAAAGCTGTTAGCTTGCACAGGGTTGAAATCAGAATAGAACAGTCAGGTCTCACCTCATTTCTTGAATGGGAGGGTGGAATCCAGAAATGGACGTGCCTTTCATGAATTTGCCCAACTTCATCCTAAACCTTCTGAAGCTGTTGAGTGATGAATGGTTTGAAAACTGAAATCATGATATGGGGGGGATATGATAGCCATGTTTAAATATTTTATTTTATTTTTTGATATTTTTACCCTGCTTCCCCCCCGATCACATCCCCCCCCCGTGCTCCTCTGAGAAGCCTCGGCGCCCTCCAGGCCCCACCCAACCCGCTTCCGCATATCGCAGATTTTCAAGGGTCGGGTGGGTCCCTAACCCCCACGATGCGTGTGTGTGTGGGGTCACTGTACCTTGTTTTTAAGCATGGAGATTACGCATCCCCATCATGGCATGTAACCAGTGATGGACTTTTTCACCAGGAAGCTGTCCGATCCCCAGGCCAGATGCCACAATTTTCTTTCTTCTTTTTTTTTTTGCCCCAATATGCAATTACTTATGGGAGTTTTCTGCCTCCTGGGGAAGATAAAGAGAACTTTTATCACTCTTTATGATATCTTCCTTTGTATATATTTAACAATGTTTCAGAAATAACATATTTCTTCTCAACCAGACTTGCAAAGAAAGAAGCGAAGGAAGAGGGCCAAGAGTGGAAACAATATCTAGAGTTTACGCAGGGTGAGGATAAGAATCTAACATTCTTAATTTTATGATTTTATGATTCCCCCCCCCCTCCAATCCAGCTTCACTTGGAGTTGAAAAGTCTCCGCTTTAACAATAATGCTGGGGAAGAAATATTCCTGAATGAGAAGGGGGAAGTGGACACTGGAGTTGATATCATCAATTTTTTCATATCACCCAATGGTTCTTTCCACAACGCCCAAGTGGGACGGTTGGACCCTCAGGCACCTGAAGGCCAAGAGTTCATTCTTAATGGAAGTGCCATTGTATGGAACCAGAAGTTCAACCAGGTAGGGAGTTTTCTTCGCATGTTCTTCATTTTTCATGAGTACATTTGGCTCTGGATTTATTGATATTTAATCCAAATATGACAGGAGCACAACTGATGGTGGGGATGAAGTTCTGATGGAAGCATTTTCAGATGTGGAACTCACGCAATCTGAAAGAGAACTGTGGCACTTGGTTTTGGTTTTGATCTTTTTAAACCATTTTTGTTTTTCAATATTTACTGATGCATTTTTTTTAGCTTTTATAGTGTTTTAACGATGTAAGTCAACTTGTGTCCTTTTAAAGGAGAAAATAATGCTAAAATATAATAAACATAGGTTATGCAGTAAAATGAAAATTCACAGTATAATAAAGCTGTCAGCCTCCTTCATGTTTTGTATTATTTTTGTACATCTTTTGCATTAAAGAAACATCTTGATCCTCTCTTTCAAGTGGGAAATAAATCATTTTTTTTGTTCAGAATCAGGTAACCAAACTATTAATAATTTAGATATTTGAGTGAGCAGTTAAGGCAATTTGTACGAAGGGAACATTGGAGGAATCTTCATTTTACATGATTTTTTGAAGAACACTGTAGGAGAGGGGAATGGGGAAAGACAATTCCTTTACTCTTGTTCTGAATTGAACTGTTACTGCTCCCAGCATTGCTCCTGACAACAACAGTAAAGGCACGGCCACCCTTCCTTGCATTAGGCAACAAATTCTCTCAAGACTTCCTATATTGAGCTATAAAAATCTGAAGTTGCTCACTACTAATAAGATGTAATCTGGTGAGTGTGGGCTCTCCTCGCTTCTTTGTTGTTGTTTTTTGCCTCCCGCCCCTTTAAGAGAAGGAATGCGGCTCGGGGCGGCTTGGACGGCAAACGGAGGTGAGCCTGCATTCTTTTGTCCCTTTTTCTCTCCCTCCCCTCACGCAGACAGGAGCAAGGAAGTGCGGAGGGGTGGGGACGCAGGAAGAGCAACGAACCCCCAAGATCTCTGGTCCGAATTTAAGTGGCCAGCGGATCTTAGGGGTCGTGTGAAAAGGCCCTTAAGGAGAAACCAAAAATAACTTGAACATGAACAGTTATGTGGCATCCCTGCATTCATTCCTTCTCTTCCTTCATCTCAATTTTATTGCTTTTATATTTCTTTCCTGTGAAGGTTTATGTTTCTTTCCATTTTGTCCCCATAAGCTGCCCTCTTCTACCTGTGTCGAGAGCTGCCATCCTGGCCAGAGCATGTTTATCCAGCCAGGGAAACAAGTGTGTTGCTATGATTGCATTCAGTGCCCTGAAGGCAGGATGTCAAGCCAGAGGGGTAGGTGTTATGTTCTTCTGCTTTGACCAATAATTTAAAATTCCAGTTTTTATCAATTCTGATCTTTTTGTTGCATGCAAAAAATCAAGTGCATTCACCAACTTTGGAAACAGGGACTAGTGAAAATGAACAATCCTATATAAAACAATGCTGTCATATAGGAAAAGGAAAAGAGGACAGCAGAGAATGAGATGGTTGGACGGTGTCATTGATGCAACCAATATGGATTTGACCAAACTCTGGGAGGCAGTGGAAGATAGGAAGGCCTGGCGAGTTCTGGTCCATGGGGTCACGAAGAGTTGGACATGACTGAACAACTGAACAACAACAACAAATCACGTTTTTGTTTGTAGGAAGGCAATGGAGCAGTGAGATCTGAAAGCACCGCTCAATGTGGACTATTCAGGAAACCCTAATATTCTTCTTCAAATTTTCAGATGCTGAGCAATGCAAGAGGTGCCCAGAGGATCAATATCCGAACCGAAATCACAACCAGTGTCTTCCTAAAAATATGAACTACTTGTCTTATGGGGAGCCACTGGGAGCAGCTTTCACTTCGGTGTCTCTTTTCTTTTTTACGAGCACAGCTGTAGTGATGTGGACATTCATTCAGCACCGTGATACACCCATCATCAAAGCCAACAATTGGAGCATCACCTGCACCCTCCTCTCTTCTCTTTTGATCTGTTTTCTCTGCCCCCTCCTCTTCATTGGGTGGCCTGGGAAGGTCACTTGCCTTCTGAGGCAAACAGTGTTCGGTATCCTTTTCACACTCTCTGTTGCTTGTGTCCTAGCCAAAACCATCACGGTGGTTTTGGCCTTCATGGCCACCAAGCCTGGAAGTAGGATGAGGAAGTGGATTGGGAAGAGACTCAGTATTTTAGTCATCATTCCCTCTTGCTTCCTTCAAGTGGGCATCTGTGGTGCATGGTTAGCAATGGCTCCCCCTTTCCCAGAGTTGGACATGCACTCCCAGATGGAGGCAATCATTGTTCAGTGCAACGAAGGCTCCTCTCTCATGTTCTACACTGTCCTGGGCTACATGGGCCTTTTGGCGCTCATCAGCTTCACGGTGGCCTTCCATGCCAGGAAGTTGCCTGATGCATTTAATGAAACCAAGTGGATCACTTTCAGCATGTTGGTCTTTTGTAGTGTCTGGGTGTCCTTTGTTCCCACTTACTTGAGCACCAAAGGGAAATATATGGTGGCTGTGGAGATCTTCTCCATCTTGGCCTCTGGTGCTGGGTTGCTCGGTTGTCTTTTTCTTCCCAAAGTGTATATTGTAATTTTAAGGCCTGAACTGAACACAAGAAAACAAGTAGTCAGGAAACAGACTTATCTGCAGGAGTAAAAAAATGTTGTAGAACAAGTGAAGGGGAAAGTGCCACCATCACCTCAAAAAGCATCTAAGCACTTTGTGTTGTGATTAGAGTTATTTATTATATTTTGCTGGTAATGGAATTGAATTAGGTACATCTAATGGGAACACATGAAAGGGCCTTCTCGAGTGCTGTGTCCAGACTCTGGAACTCCCTCCCACTAAAGGCCAGTACTGCCTCATCTCTGCTGGCTTTCTAGAAACAGGCAAAGTCTTTTTCTTCAGGCAAGCTTTCCCTGAATGATGGACTACCTATTATGTGTCTTTTATATGACTCTACCATACATGGGTACACAGACTTTGTGTTTATAATCACTTACAACTTTGTGTTTATATCTCCCTTGTGTGATTGCTTAGACACTATGTTTTTAATGTTAGTCTCCATCCCCCATAAGGTTTGGTCTACCGTGCATGATTAAATAGAATTTTTATTCTCTCTTTAACTGCTTGTGTTCTTTTGTAGCTTTAATGTTATCTTTTAATGCGGCAAGATGTCCCTCAATTCCCAGTTCTCAAACATGAATACAGTGGTACCTTGTATAAAGTAATTAATTTGTTCCAAATGAAATTACGTTAAGCAAATTTTCCTTTATACAAATTTCCCATAGGATTGCATTGAAAACAGAGCAATCCCTAATTGCGACCATTTTTATGTTGTATGGATTAGCCCCATAGATGATTCTGTTAAGCAAATTTCCCCTAGAGTAATCCCTAATTGCGACCATTTTATGTTGTATGGATTAGCCCCATAGATGATTCTGTTAAGCAAATTTCCCCTAACTCCAGAATTTTTTATGTTGTACAGATTTTAAGTTATACAAACCATTTGTTATATGAGGGTTCACTGTATGTCTTAATTGTACAGGACTGTACGTATTTTGTTCCTCATTACAATAAGGTGTCTTGACTCCATTTTCAAGGAGAAAGGTGGGGTAATAATACTCTAAATGAATGAATGAATGAATGAATGAATGAATGAATGAATGAATGAATGAATAAATAAATAAAATTATCTCTTGAAGTATGCTATATTTGCTTAAGAATAGTGCAAATGGAGTGGGGTAATAGAATTATTTTTCGTGACTCCACAGGGGTTCACATCTTCATCCATTTCTGCACCTCTTTTGATCACAAATAATGTGAACAGAAGGGAAAAGACAGGCAGAACCACATTAATCTAAATTATTAAAGAATTCAGAAACACCCAGAGCAAGGCAAGCAGCAAAGAACCAACTGCATTTTTAAAAGAAATACTTTACCAATAGCTATCTCTCTGCCACACACTTTAACAAAAAGCTCACACACCCCAAAACAAAAACTAAATACAAAAACCTTTGCACTAGTGAGTTCTACATTGGTGAGTTTCACTCCTATCATTTTTAAAAATTATATACTTATTTTTGTAGATTAAATCAAACAATGGGGAAGGAGTGAAGGGAAAGGGCAAAAAAGTGAGAGAGGGAAGAAGGCAGGAAAGGGATGGACAGGAGAAGAGTACAGTTACATCTCTACTTAAGCGTATTGCTTATATACGATATTGGCCCTTTTCACTTGCTGATTGCTCTCTTAATAATTGCCACCATCATCTATTAGTTTTGATCTTTCCCCCCAATTCTCTTTCATAACTTCTTGCAGATTCCTCTGTAGAAGAGGTCCTAGCTTTTGCCTCCTTTCTGTTGGTTGGTCTTTCAATGTTTCCCACAACCTGTCCATTTCCACGAGTTCCAGACCATTTCCTATCAATTGTTCTTGTTTTGGTATCTCTGACTTCTTCCAGTACATAGCCTACAAAATTCTACCTGCAGTTACTCCGTGTGGGAACCTTTCTTTGCAGGTATTGTTATGTCCCAAATTAGGGTTTTAAAAATTATTTTCAGATGGGCTAGCCCCACTGAAGTCCGCTGAATCCCACAAGAAGCCAATAAAGATCCAACGCGAGAAATCCGAGGAATACTGATTTTATTTGGTACCAATAAAAACAGTAGGTGGACACCCGCCTTCCAACCGGGCTAAGATGTCGACCCTGCACATGCAATGAGTTCCAACTTTTATTGACTTTTGCCTCCTTCCTTTCCCTGGGCGGCACCAATCCCAGAGATTGGTCAGGGGCAGTTCAAATGACCCAATCAGAAGGGGTTGGGGGTTGGTTGGGGGCAGTCCTGGGTGGCCCCTGGTAGCAGTCAGGGCTTATGCAAATACCAGACAGAATGTCTCAATGGGGACAGAGAAGTGTGGCATTGTTCTTGGGTGTTGGTAAACTGGAAGTATCAGCGAGTCAATAGGAGGTGGCAGAAAGCAATTACCAACATCAGTGGGGGGGGTAGGAGGGGTTGATGGGCCCATACACACACACAAACATTTAGGAGACACAATGGTTTTGATACATGGGGACACAAGTCATAATAGGATTATGTTCAGGCGTGCTGGGAAGATACAAAGGTGTAAAGGCACAAGGATGTAAATTCTATAGGAGTGGTCTCATGGCTTCAGGGAGTGCAGATATGAAAATACAAGTCCTCTCCGGGTGTAAATGAAACAATGAAAAATGTCCTTGGGCGTTGATGACAATCTGGGTTGGCAGACAGGAATGTTGATTTTCTGAAGAGCAGCTACTGGGATACGTGTTGAAGATACCTGGTGATTATGGAGGTTTCCAGATGCCTCTGCCAGCCTGCGAAGTGGCCATTTTCTTCTTGGTGCCTGGCCTTCCTTCAGCCCCAGTTGATGAGAGATGGGGGTCAGGGGAGAGGGTACCTCAGGGTGGTGGGATGAGGGGAGGTTAAACAGGAGAAGAGAATAGAGAGGTGGAAGGAAGGAAAAAGCCTTTTGTATTTTTGGTTGGTGCCAGAGGTAGGCAAGAGGACCAATGTTTTAAGGGTGTTTCTTGGCCCAAAGGGTGAGATGGGTAGTCACTCCCCCCTTCAGCCTGAGTAGAGAATATAGAAATTGGTCTAAGACTTATTTTGCCCAGGCTGAGTCCCTGGCTGCAGTCCTTTTGGGGTTCTGCTTGGTGAGGAGGAGAGGGGGAAGGGAGAGGAAAAGGGTTAATACGGGGGGGGGGCTCGCTTTCTGCCCATATCTCGGGAACGGCTGGGTATTTTTAAACGGGGTGAAAAGCAGCTTGCTTTTCTCAGTATGGGGACCAATTGGGCCGTATTGTTGACTTTCGGAACCGGTCCAAAGGTCCTAAAATTTTATCTCTTCACCGTGACTTCACATTTCCCCCCTTTTCGGGTTGAAGGTGTCCGACAGGATCACCTCCCACGTGGATCTGCTCCATATATCCTAGGGTCCAGCCACCTGCTTAATTAGAAGGGTCTGGGGGGTGCCTTCCCGCGTTCAACGGGATTGGAGGGAAATTTTCCAATAGGACATGGTTGTCCATTAGGAGCTACACATGGCCAGTTTACTCCTAAGAGGTATTCTTATCTGAGGCAAGGCATGGGGGAGCAAGCCAATGGGAAGTGAGACTTCAACATCTGAGTGACATTTTTCATTGGATTTTTGGCTGCCAGGGTGCATGCAGGGACCATTTTATATGTCTAAATATTGTGCAACCTCTGGATGGTTTCTGCCACAAAATGCACCCAATTCTCTGAATTTAGATAGAGGGAAATAGCCAATTTAGGATCTGGCTGGTTTGTGTACTCTGAATCAATTGTTTCAATGCATTGTGTGCTTGCTAGAAGCACACTGTTTGAATTAATGTCTCCCATGAGGAGCAGGGTGGCAGGGTTTAAGACATTACATGTTACCAACCGCAGTCCTGGAGAGTCCAGTAAGGCAGCCTGGTACTGGGCAATTCTAGCATTCGACATCCAGTGGCCTCCCTTCTGCTCCAATACTGCGCTAACAGCACATGGGGCATAAAGAGTCAGTGATGTCCCCAAAGTCAGCTTACTTGCTTCTCGACTTGGGTCTGCAGCTGCCTGTGTTATCTAGGGCACGCTGTCCAGCCCCTGACATTCTGGTCCAGTTGTTTGGCCAGATAGGCTGCTGGTCTCCACCAGCTCCCTTTAATATGGGTCATGTATACCTCAAGCCAGAGCTTCGATAAGCTTGATCTTTAGGTTCTGGAATGCCTTCCGCATCTCTTTACTTGACTCAACCCTCTCACCCCTCTGTTTTAGTCCCACAAAATAGGGGTTTAGCCAATTGTGCAAAGTCAGAGATCCAATGTGACAGCCATTCCTAAGAAGGCCCTCCATTTCCTTTTAGGTTGAAATAAGCTGAGATATAAGACCTCAGTCTGCACGCTGTATGCATTGCTTAGGAAACTTTGCCAATAGGTGAAAACCAAATAACAATCCCATTGTTTCTATAGAGGCAGAGAACTCCCTGGATAACTCTCCAGTTGGGAACTGATTCCTGTGGTTCTACTCTGATTTGGGGAAACAAAAAACACTTTTAGTACCTGGGCACCCAGTTCAGTAGTGTTATGGGACTCAGTCAGCCATTTCAGGGATGAAACAATGTTAAGTTTTTGAACCAAATTCAAATTCCAGGTAGAGCGGTCCTGCAGCTGGAGGCTCTACATTTCCTGGATTGAAAGGCTTACTGTTCAGCAGTAGCTCTCTGAGAGCGCGTAAGAGGAGGGCTTTAGAGAGAGCAAGAGAGTGCGTGAGGGAGGGAGGGAGAGAGAGAGAGAGAGAGAGAGAGAGAGAGAGAGAGAGACCCAGCACTCACCAAAGGGCTCAGGGGTTTAGCAAGCGTCGCGAGCAGTCTCCGGAGTTCTTGGCAGACTGGGTGGGCAGGCGGCTGGCAGCATTGGCGAATTGAAAGTCCAGGGCTGGTAGTGAAGGTGGGAGTCCCAAAATAAGTCCAAGCAAAGCGGGAACAGATGGGGGGGCAGGTCCAGTCGATGTAAATCTGGGTGAAGCTTGAACAGAGTCCAGGGAAAGGTCCAGAGAAAGTCCAAGAAAGGTCTAAGGGAAAGTCCAATGGGATGAGGTTTACTCCTGCGGTTAGGTGTGGAAAACAGCAGTGAGTTCCTCGTCCAAGAGAGGCTGCAGAAAGTCAGTTGGATCAGGGTTGGGTAAGGGGCCTCCTTTGCTCTCCGCCAGATGATCTTAAGACGGAGGGGCTCCAGCTGTTGGCACGCCCCCCTCCTCCGGTGTTGGGGGGGGCTGTGTTGACCCGGGGAAAATGGATCCAGGATTTGTCTTCCACCCTCATGTTCAAGCAGCTGGGCTGTGGCCCCTCCATCACCACCAGACTGGGAGGTCTCCTTGAAGAGGGACAGTCGTAACACCTGCAGAGAGAGGGGGGAGAGAGAGAGAGAGAGAGAGAGAGAGAGAGAGAGAGAGAGAGAGAGAGAGAGAGAGAGACCCCCTCCCGACTCCCTGGAATAGGATGGCAGGGGCTGGTTCCCTGGGTCAGGCTTTTGGGCTAGGGCAGCAAAAGGGGGTGACCATGCAGGGGTCTGAGTGGAGGCAGTTCTAGGCAGGTGGTGGGGGTGGCTCAGATGAGCAGCAATGGGCAGGGCTTTTGGCCGTTCGGGTCCCGTTTTCTTGGCAGATTTTGAGCCAACTGTTGTTCAAAGTTTGAGCCTCTCAACTTTTTCGTAGGCTGGTGGCCAATAAGTCGAATGTAGGGACCTTTTAATTTGGAGGTAAGTGGCCATCATCGAATAAATTCACAAGGAAACCCCAAAAGATCCCACTTAGCCCTGGCCTTGGGCATTTCTGCGAATTCGGCTGCCATGCCTCCCCTGGGTAACAGGCCTGCACAAGAACCCCCCCGGGGTATAGGTTTAATCCCCCATGGGTTGTTCTGTAGGCAGATGAGGCAGGAAGCAACCATGCCTTTGCAAACCAATTGCAGCTTATTTCCCAATTATCATTAGGGTAGAGATTTGAATGAACTGAAGCCATATGTGTAGCTTCTTCCTTATTTGAACTCTGCAATGCTTGATAATTAGGCAACTATTTCTGAAAAACTTAGTAACACAGGGTTTAAACCCAATTAATAAAATTGGCAACAGTGCCACTTAGGGAAAAAAGCAGAAAAAAAAAACACAAATGGATTAGGTTGTACAGAGCTGTCTACTCAAGCAAGCAATGCACTACATGTTTACTTGCCAAGTGCATCTCAAAGGTACAACTTTGAGAACTGACTGCTGCATCAGTTATGCAGGTGTGGACCATCTGAATTGGTGCATAAGACTCTTGTGGCAGTCAAAAGACTAACCAGTTTTATTTGGCACAAGCAGTTTTACACAGCAGCCAACTTAAACCTCAGGTATCTGGAAGTTGAGTCATAGCAACTGGACTTCCTTTTCTTGAGAGATAGAAACGCTTCGCCGCTCATCCAAACAACCCCGTCAGTCTGAGAAAAGCTAGTTGGGAGTCCTCCATTTTATAGTTCACTTATGAATTTACAGCAACTGACGAAGCTGTTTGGACGAGCAGCAATGCACCTCAATCTCTCAAATAAGTCCAGTTACCATGACTCAACCTCCAGATAAACTCACCTGGAGGACTGAGAATCTTCACAGAAATAAACCACGGGTACTAAAGCTTACATCTGATGAAGTTAGTTGCAGTCCACAGGTGTTCATACCAAATGAAAACACTGTTTTAAGCTGCCACAAGACTCTTTATTGCTTTCCCCAAAATAGGCTAGAACGTCTAAGCCTCTGGAAATGTCTTTCACCCGGTATACTGAGGACCCATTTGTCCCAAAGTGTTGGCAGATTTTAAACTAACTATGCACGCCAACTACGCAGCTAAAACCAGTGCATGTTAAACTTACAGTAAACTAACTCTACACAGTACATTAAAAAAGAGACACATTTATTCAGCGTCATGATCAGTCTATTACAGTTAGCAATCAACAGTATGGGTGTGGAAAAAATAATCTACATAAAAACCCTTGTTGGAATGCTTTGCACTTTCCACAGAACACAAAAAAACTAAAATATCCTGTTATACAGTTAGTCACAAATACAGTCCTGATGTTTGCAAACAAGCGCTTGTCTAACACATGTCTTCATGAGGCAGTTCTACCCTGCCACAACTGTGTTTGGCTGAGTTCACAACTGTAGTAACCTGTAGCTTCCCTGTCACTTCTCTGGCTCTCCTCTCCTGCTAAAGCTTTGTTTCCTAGGAATTAGAACCGCCTTCCACCACCATAGCTACTGCCACTACCAGAGCCACCGTAGCCACCACCACTTCAGGGTGGAAGTATCGATGTCTTAGCCAATTGTGTAAAGGTTTCCCTGAGGAATATGAGCCCCTCATGGAACCGTTTGACTTAATAGGACAGTATTGCTGAGAGGAACTGCCCAAGCCCATTGATCACCCACCAGCCATTCTCCCATTTCCTGCCAGACTGTAGAGAACCTGGAAAAGAGTACAGAGGGGCGGTTCTTTGTTCGGGGGGCGGGGGTAAGGGGGCTCCTACTCTTCTAAGGGATAGGGGGGGGTAGGTTCTGCCAGGCATATCCCAGGCTCCCCCCTTTTCGGATATGATAGTGTGCTTGGCACATGCGTCAGTGAGAGAGGTCGCCTGATGACGGCCTGTGAGTATACCCCACCACATGGCAAGGACCTAGATATTAGGGAGGGGTTCCAGAAAGCAGGGAAAAGAGGGAACACATGGGCAGCTGGGAAGGAGGACCCACAAACCACACCATGTAAGCAGGGATTCATTCCAGCAACGGCCAAAACAAAAAGGGAAACAAAGAACCAGGCTCAGCAGTTGCCATGAGGTCCCCAGGCTACTCAGATTGGGCCATTTTTAGTGGGTCTGGAAGGGGGGGTTAGTCTTCCCCCTCCTTCTCCAATTTGGAGCTAGAACGTCTCCACCCCCATGGGGAACCCTTAATCATCATAAAAAAGGGGGGTAGACGGGGGGGGAAACACATGCTTTCTCTTCTAAAAAGATGGGGGAAGGCAGGAATGCTAGAGCCACCTTTTCTCAGGCCATGTTAAGGAAAAATTGGAATATTGAAACATAGAATACACACATGTTGGAAGGAGGGGGCCTCTCAATCACCCATGCACAGCTTAAGACCATCCAGCACACAGAGGGAGTGAGGGGGCGTCTTGTATGGACACACACACACGCATATACACATCATTCTTGCTACTCAGACAGGGAGTGCGCTCTGCAGAAGCTCAGAGGCACCATCATTCTCCGCCCCAGGGAGGAAAATGAGGAAAGGAAGGCATTGGGAGAAGGGGGGTGCATCCACATGGTCCTGTGCTTTCCCATGTGCTCTCCGTACACATACACACACACAACACACACAGCTATCGGAAAGGGGGAGTGCAGCAGCCAAGGCAAGAGAGGGGCCAGAAATCGCAGGCACACGTTGGTACACACACACAAGGGTCACAAGACCACGCACCCCAGACTCACAACAGAGAAGAAAACACATTCATTCAATGCTCCCCGAAAAGGGAAACAGATAAAGTGCTCCCCCCGGGTAAATCCTGGAGGGAAGGCAGTGGGAGAGGATCGGGAAGCGGTGGGAGCTAAGGGACCCCATTTTGGTGACTTTCCCCATGGGAATAAGGTTTTTTTTTAGGGGTTACAGGAACATAAGGGGGGCGGGAAATCTTCTTCCTCGGAGTTTTTGTTCAGGGCGGACCTCCCCCGAAGAGAATTTTCGTGGCGGCTGGTCTCGCTTTTGGGGCTGCTAATGCTGCGAGCTTCCCCAGCCGTTTTTTTGAACTGGGGCTCGAGACCATCTTCCTTACATAGGGTGGCCTCTTCTCCCAAATTATTACCAATTTCCCTCTTTTGCATTTTGTCCCCGGGTCCAGAAGGGCAGGGAAATGGTCCAAGGCGCTCCCAAGTGGAGTCCTGGTTCTGCCTGAAGCAGATAGTTCGTTTCCCATTTTTCCTTTTTTCTTTTTTTTCTTTTTTTTAGTCAAACAGGAAATTCAAACAGGGAATTCCTTCCAAACGGGAAATCCCTGCACACAATTTCAAACAGGAAATTCCTTCCAACCGGGAAATTCCTGCACACAATTTACCCCGGGTCAATTCGGTTCCTAGACCAATTGAACCCCCAGATCCGGGAGACGTTGCTTGCCGAGGTCCGAATCCTAATGATTCAGTACGCTTCGTCAGAGGTTCGTCAACCTCCGTCTCGCTCGCGATCTCGCCCTGCCAGCCGGTTGCGAAGGTCTGCCTAGCAGTACCTCTTTCTCCCCGAGCGTATGTCCAATTAAATTTCTTATTTTTAATGCTCGTGGCACAAGCGGTGGCCTTATGTTGGTGTGATGGTCCTGAACGCAGGAAAAAAACCTCTTCCCCCCACCAAAAAGGGCCAAAAACAGCTCTTGGGGGCACACCTAAAGGAGTCCAGGGCGTCCCACAATTCCACAATTCCCAAAGTACAACTCTTACCAGCCTTCTGTCCCTCTATCCTGGGTCCAGACTCCTGGTTTCGACCTTCTTCCAGGTCCTGCAGCGCTGCAAAGGAAAAAAACCCTATTTCGGATTTCTCTCCTTTCGTTCGGGGCTTGCAAGGGTCTGCTGGGCAAGTTCAGTTCCCTTTTTTCCCAGCAAATGGCCAGGTGGCGCCAAAAAGGGAATTGACCAGTCCCAGTTTTGCCTTTAAAGCCGCTTGGAAAGGTGGCTCCCAAAAACCAGGGCCAAAGAATTTGGAGGTGGCCACAGAGAGGTTTTAGGGAGTTTTAACTCCTTCCCCTCCTGGCCTGGCTCGCCATATGTTATGTCCCAAATTAGGGTTTTAAAAATTATTTTCAGATGGGCTAGCCCCACTGAAGTCCGCTGAATCCCACAAGAAGCCAATAAAGATCCAACGCGAGAAATCCGAGGAATACTGATTTTATTTGGTACCAATAAAAACAGTAGGTGGACACCCGCCTTCCAACCGGGCTAAGATGTCGACCCTGCACATGCAATGAGTTCCAACTTTTATTGACTTTTGCCTCCTTCCTTTCCCTGGGCGGCACCAATCCCAGAGATTGGTCAGGGGCAGTTCAAATGACCCAATCAGAAGGGGTTGGGGGTTGGTTGGGGGCAGTCCTGGGTGGCCCCTGGTAGCAGTCAGGGCTTATGCAAATACCAGACAGAATGTCTCAATGGGGACAGAGAAGTGTGGCATTGTTCTTGGGTGTTGGTAAACTGGAAGTATCAGCGAGTCAATAGGAGGTGGCAGAAAGCAATTACCAACATCAGTGGGGGGGGGGTAGGAGGGGTTGATGGGCCCATACACACACACAAACATTTAGGAGACACAATGGTTTTGATACATGGGGACACAAGTCATAATAGGATTATGTTCAGGCGTGCTGGAAAGATACAAAGGTGTAAAGGCACAAGGATGTAAATTCTATAGGAGTGGTCTCATGGCTTCAGGGAGTGCAGATATGAAAATACAAGTCCTCTCCGGGTGTAAATGAAACAATGAAAAATGTCCTTGGGCGTTGATGACAATCTGGGTTGGCAGACAGGAATGTTGATTTTCTGAAGAGCAGCTACTGGGATACGTGTTGAAGATACCTGGTGATTATGGAGGTTTCCAGATGCCTCTGCCAGCCTGCGAAGTGGCCATTTTCTTCTTGGTGCCTGGCCTTCCTTCAGCCCCAGTTGATGAGAGATGGGGGTCAGGGGAGAGGGTACCTCAGGGTGGTGGGATGAGGGGAGGTTAAACAGGAGAAGAGAATAGAGAGGTGGAAGGAAGGAAAAAGCCTTTTGTATTTTTGGTTGGTGCCAGAGGTAGGCAAGAGGACCAATGTTTTAAGGGTGTTTCTTGGCCCAAAGGGTGAGATGGGTAGTCACTCCCCCCTTCAGCCTGAGTAGAGAATATAGAAATTGGTCTAAGACTTATTTTGCCCAGGCTGAGTCCCTGGCTGCAGTCCTTTTGGGGTTCTGCTTGGTGAGGAGGAGAGGGGGAAGGGAGAGGAAAAGGGTTAATACGGGGGGGGGGCTCGCTTTCTGCCCATATCTCGGGAACGGCTGGGTATTTTTAAACGGGGTGAAAAGCAGCTTGCTTTTCTCAGTATGGGGACCAATTGGGCCGTATTGTTGACTTTCGGAACCGGTCCAAAGGTCCTAAAATTTTATCTCTTCACTGTGACTTCACAGTATGTTTTTCGGAAGAAGCTTTAGTGAGAGCACACTGTCCTGATTGACCACTAACGTAGCATATCTGATGGGAAGTGACTTACAAAGTTGTAGCTGCAGTCATTACGTGAATCACTACATGCCTTATTTTCATATCTCTGGAATAATAATCAGTGGAATAACTCTGGTTTTAATCGTAAATTACATGAGAGGTTTTTTTTGTACATTTTCCTTTACCATCCTCAAGTATGTTCTCCCTTCTTTCCATGACCACCACATATGGCAGTGGTGGCGAACCTGTGGCACTCCAGATGTTTTAGACCAAAACACCCACAGTCCTTTGTCATTGGCAATCTAGGCTCAGAATTCTGGGAGTTGTGGTCCAAAACTTCTGGAGTGCCGAAGGTTCACTACCACTGACATATGGTAAACCCCCCCTCCTGTCTTTTACATTTCCAACTTTATTTGTATATACTTTGGCTATTTTAGAGATCAACATATGTGATCTATAAAACAGTTAATTTTTTTCCCTTTACAACTTACAGATGTAGTATCTGAATCTAACCATACCTTCCCAAATAATGTTTTTTTTTACCATAAAAACCCTTATTTTATCTTGTGTGCATTGTGAAACCATTAGTGTACCACACTACCACTCTATTTTTACGTTTTGTTTCTCAACTTCCTCTTATACTTTTATTTCTCCTTTTCTAAGTAAATCTTGGTACCTCCACCTATTTCCCTATTCTCTCTATAAAAATTCAAAAACACAAAAACTGAGGAGTCAACTTCCTCATTCACCGGTCTGTTTCTTCCTCCTTATTGACATCAAAATTCCTATGAGCGAGTAAGAAACTACTTTCTCCCAAATTTTCTTGCAAACTTTTTAACTCCAGAATAAACCAGGCGTCACTGGTCTGACACACAATCATAAACACTTATCTCAGTCTTTATTATCTCCCATGTAATTATTAACATTGCTTTGCATCATGGCACCACTGTTGAAATCCTCATAGGAATACAAAAGGCTCCGTGCTTGAACAGTAGAAAGAAAAACATCCCACTTATTTGCCTCACACTATAAAGACTCTCCTTGAATAAACCCGTGCCATCCATGACCCGAGAAACTGGGTCCGTCCACACTCTTTTGTGTCTTCTGCCGGAAGAGATGGAACTCTGTTGTGAGGACTGAAGGAGATCATCTACTCTATGGGGTCCAAGGTGGTCTTTGCTAGATGGCTGCAAACACTTCCTCTGGTTTTGTTGGCTCTGCTGTTCCTCTTTCAGAACTGCTGCTCCAGCCAGAGTTTGAGTTCCCCCATCTGTATTAGGGGATCAGGAATCCAGTTGCCTTCACAAGTACCTTCCAGTGAGATGATCATTGGTGAATTTGTGTCCATTTCTCTTTTTGACTTCTTCATAGAGACATTCATGAAGCCCCCACAATTTTCCAGAACTGCTTAGTAAGTATATCTTTATCATATTTATCATTTTTGTTGAAAAATACGGTAATAACTTAGTTGAAGTGTAACTTTGTTTAAGAGTGTTTTGCAAGTCAAGCAAACATTTCTTCTTTCCAAGCCCTTTTCTTGCTGGACTTTGTGTGTGTTTGTAGTTTTGTTGTGGTGACTGCTTTTGTATTTTTTTTTGTATTTTTATTTCAACTGGTTTTGGGCAAGTTGTTTTGCAAATTGTTGTACACCACCCAGAGTCGCCAAGGGAAAGTCGGGCAGTTAACAAGTACAAAAATAAACAAAAATAAATAAATACAAACTCTTAATTTTGCCTTGATCCACAAGCAATGCCTTGCAATACAAGCAACTGGAGCAGGTCACAGTGAGCTTGCAAGTATATGGATATAAATTGCATTTTATTGTCTTCACATTAAAAATATAGAGTAAAGTCCAGTTGTTATTTCCAGGCAGAGAAGATTCTGCAGCCAGGCACCTAAACCATGGTGTGGATGTGAACTTCTAGCCAACATCTTTTGTGAGCTTTCTCCTTTTGTTCATACAGAGTGTAGTCTATGGGAATCCAGAAGGAATCATCTGAGTTTTCATTATTTCTTATGGGAAATTTGCTATAAGAGTGTATTGGTTTAAAAGCATGTTTTAGGAACTAATTATGCTTGTAAACCAAGGTATTACTACTATATGTAGTGAACCCATGTTTTGTAACATCACTAAAAATGGATGCCATCAAATAATTGATTATTTTCTGTTGTTCTTCCATGTGGTCTAGACTTAAAACCGTATACAGTGGTGCCTCTGATAAGAAATTTAGTTCATTCTCAAAGGCAATTTGTTATGATAAAAATGTTATCCAAAACGTGGTTTTCCTTTTAAATGAATGGGAAAATGATTATTCCATTCCGGGGGTCAGAGAAAAAAGGCAAAAAAGCTGTGTGTCCCCCCCCCCCGACCTCTTTATAAAGTGCACTTTAAAGGCAGGCATTGCTGGAACAACTCTACAAACACCCTGCAATGCAATGCAAACATGGTAAAAAGAAACCATATATACTTTGGCAAAATATTTATATAATCTGTCAAGGTCTTTTTGGATTTTCATTCTTCCCTAGAGGATAGGATGAAAATCCAAAAAGACCTTGACAGATTAGAATGCTGGGCCAAAGCTAACACAATGGATTTCAATAGAGGGAAATGTAGGTTGCTACATCTAGGTAAAAAGAATGAATTTCACATATATAGGATGGGAGATACCTGGCTGAAAAATAGCACCTGTGAAGGGGATCTGGGAGTCTTGGTGGACCACAAACTGAATATGAGTCAGCAGTGTGATGCGGAAAGCCAATGCGATTCTTGGTTGCATCAACAGAACCATAGTGTCTAGATCAAGGGAAGAGGTAGTACCACTCTATTCTGCTCTGGTCAGACCCCACCTGGAGTACTGTGTCCAGTTCTGTGCGCCTCAATTTAAAAAGGATGTTGAGAACCTCGAGCGGGTACAGAGGAGGTATCTAAAAAAGTTGTTATCAGGGGCATTCGTTATCCACACCACTTCTGTTAATGTAGAAACAAATTATTCAGGAGGCTAAGATCAAATCTGGTATCCAGTAAAATCCATTTGGTCTCAGTCTCCGGCTACCTCATTCAAGGAGGCTTTGGGGCTGGTGTAGGCTATTCAATTTTAAGGGAACAAAGAAATATGCCCCTCGATGCATTTGGGAGTTACCAAAAATCTTCTGGTTCTCCTTGGAGTTAACAGTGTTTCATTCTTATGTACTGTTCATTGAATTTTTAGGTGAATATCTTGAAACATCTTGGGTGTACACAACCATTTTGCATCTCTGTGCCTCTCGTAAAGTGCAGGCATGAGAATTAGACAATGCTTGGTGTGTTCTGTCTGTTCATCGGGGAGAGTTATTTAGCCTACAATAACCATCCTGTCCATAGAGACATAGATATGGGCATAAACACTGTTGGGTTTGACCTTATCTTTTGTTCTTCTGGGGGGGGTGGAGAGTTAGATTTTGGGGTGTTAGAGAAAATGGAGAGATGCTTATTGGAGACTTTATAAGTTAACACCAGCTCCTTGAACTGAGCATGACAGAA
This sequence comes from Phrynocephalus guinanensis, assembly GCA_037367245.1. Taxonomy (NCBI): domain Eukaryota; kingdom Metazoa; phylum Chordata; class Lepidosauria; order Squamata; family Agamidae; genus Phrynocephalus; species Phrynocephalus guinanensis. The sequence goes on along the minus strand of CM074743.1, from coordinate 6,997,873 downwards.
ACAGAAAGCCAGTGCAGGCATGCCATGATCTGGGAGAAGTGATCGTGTCTCTATACTCCCATATAGGAACCATATAGAAACCTGGCCACCACCTTTTGTAGCTGCTGCAGCTTCCATATTACCTTCATAGGCAGACCCATGAAGAGAGCATTGTGTTAACCCTTCCTAGAGATTACCAAGAGGTAGATCAATGTCAATATATTTCCTATCCAGATAAGGCCATAGGTGTGTAATCTGTCAAAGATATTAAATGGCAGGTCTCACCACAACTGCATTCTGCTTCTCTACATAGAGAGATGTGTCTTGGAGCTCACCCAACTCATGGAGCTGGTCTTTTAGGAGAGTGTTATTTGAATGAAAATTTTTTAATATAAACTGTAACCCATTTGATTTTCTGAAGTCAAGGTTTTTTAATAATAATAACAATATCATTGCAGTTTGATCCCAAAAAACTACCAGCATGTCTTGGCCTTTGCTTTTGCTGTTAAGGAGATCAACAAGAAAGACAAATGGTTACCAAATACCACCCTGGATTACAAGATCTATGACAATGCTTTTGATTCCTGGATAGCCTCTGGGAACACTCTGGATTTATTGTTGCCGGGGAAAAGAGACCACCTTAATTACAACTGTGCCAGAAAAGGGAAAGCCATGGCTGTCATTGGGGGTCTCACCTCCCACACCTCCATGCAGATGGCCCACATTTTAAATGTCTACAATATACCACAGGTATGGTTTTGATTGAAAAGATTGAACTGGGTGGAGGGTTTCCTTTTTGGTTTCCTTTGAATTCTTTCTATAGTCTGTTGAGAATTAACTCATATTTAGTGAAATCAGCAATCAAACCCCCATTCACGTACTTTGAGAACCCTACTGAGATCACCGTGACATCAATGAACCATAAAAAGATATATGCGCAGGATGATTATAGATTGAAGAGATATGGGACAAAGAGATTTGTTTAAAATATCTTGTGCTTTTTCTATTAGCTTAGCTATGGTTCCTTTGACCCAAGGCTGAGTGACAAAGTTCAGTTCCCTTTCTTCTACCGGATGTTCCTGAGTGAAGGTCTCCAGCATGTCGGGATCGTTCACCTACTCCGATATTTTGGTTGGAACTGGGTTGGCCTTGTTGTTTCTGAGGACGACAGTGGAGAAACCTTCCTTCAGACTTTGACAACAACGCTCTTGCAGAGTCATATTTGCATTGCTTGTACAATATCAATTCCAAAGGTGTCTCAGTATTTCCCAATAGACGTAATTAGAAGAAAACTGAGATCCATTCAGTTGGTTTTCTCAACAATTGATATCAATGTGATGCTTGTGAATGGGGACAGACAGTCTCTGGAGGGATTACGATTCATTTTAGATACTTTTGAATTCACTGATATGCAGCCTCAAAGGAGGGTGTGGATCACAACAGCACAGTGGGATTACACGGCTTTAACAGCTGGGATGAAACTCAGCTCAAAGACCCTCAATGGCACCTTGTCCTTTGCCCTCCATACGAAGGTGGTGCCGGGATTTCAGGACTTTGTCAAGGACATCAATCCATTTCAATCAAAGATATATTTCATCCATCAGTTCTGGTGCACAGTATTCCTCTGCTCACTCCCACTGCAAGGCGTGCAAGTGCCAGGTGCGAACAACTGCACTGGGCAGGAGGAGCTCTCAGGTCTTCCTGGAACTGTCTTTGAAATGCGAATGTCTGGCTACAGCTACAGTGTCTATAATGCTGTTTATTTTGTGGCACATGCTTTGCATATCATTTATTCAAGGAGAACCCAACAGAAAGGAAAGGGAGTTGGAGAGAAATGGGACCCTGAGAACATTCATCCATGGCAGGTAATTGCAGGAGAAGCTAAATCTAGAAAAAGTGTACAACTGTGGAGAGCAAAAGCTGTTAGCCTGCACAGGGTTGAAATCAATATAGAACAGTCAGGTGTTGCTCATTTCTGGAGTGATGGGAGGGAGGAAGCAAGGTCTGGAGGTGCCTTCAATGAATTTATTGAACTTCATCCTAAATCTGGGGGGCTATCACGGCTGATGGGTGAATGGTGTGACAAGCTAGACTATCACTGCAGATATACTCCACGTCCCTTTCATTTTTTCCTCGTTTTTCTACCGTCTCAATGGATCCTAATCATTTCTTTCATGTAGACAGGAATCAGTTATGGAAGTTGTTGCGTGCACGTGTATTCTGCTGCCACCATTTGAGCATGTGTGGTGTTTGAAATCATGAAGACTCATAGACTTTTCTTTCAAAACAAATAAGAATGGTTTATTGTAGTACAAAGAATAATGATGTCCATGCTTACTAATATTATATTTTGTGAGAGGTAGCTGTGTTAGTCTGTGCAAGAATTCCAGGGAAAAATCAAAGAAACAAAAGAAAATAGAAGACAAAAACATGTGGCATCTTAAAGTCTGTTATATTTTAATGTAACGATTCATGGATGTGTCCAGAATTTTTCTCCGTATTTCGAGATTGGAAACAATATTGAGAGCACATGTTAGGTGATGGCAGGAATCTAATTTCTTTGATTAATTTTATGATTTTCCCCCTCAATCCAGCTTCACTCTGTGTTGAAAAGTCTCCACTTTAACAATAATGCTGGGGAAGAATTATTCCTGAATGAGAAGGGGGAAGTGGCAACCGGATTTGATATCATCAATTTTTTCATCTCACCCAATGGTTCTTTCCACCACACCCAAGTGGGACGGTTGGACCCTCAGGCACCTGCAGGCCAAGAGTTAATTCTTAATAGAAGTGCCATTGTATGGAATCAGAAGTTCAACCAGGTGGGGAGATTTCTCCACATGTTCATCATTTTTTTGTGAGTATATTAGACATATTGGCTCTGGGTTTCTTGATTTTTGAAGCGAGAATGATAGAAGCACAAGTGATGGTGGAGATACCAGTCTGATACTTTCCACAACGTCCAAGTGGGATGGTTGGACCCTCAGGCACCTGCAGGCCAAGAGTTCATTCTTAACGGAAGTGCCATTGTTTGGAATTAGACATTCAATCAGGTCGGAAGATTCCTTCACATCTTTTTCATTTTTTCATTAATATATTTGACATATTGGCTCTAGATTGCTTGATATTTGAACAGAAGATGATAGGAGCACAAGTGTTGGTGGAGATGAATTTCTAATTGAAGTCTTTTCAGATATGGAACTCGCCCAGTCTGGAAGAGAATTATCGAACCTGATTTTGGTTTTGATTTTTTAACCATTTTTGTTTAAAGATATTTATTTACATATGGTTTTTCGCTTTTAAATATTGTCTTTTCATGGTGCAAGTCACCTTGTATCCTTTTAAAGGAGGTTGTGAGCTAAACATACTTTAAATACAAGTAATGAAAATGAATGAATGAAAATTTACGGCGTAATGCGGACGATTTCTTCTTTATTTTTGTGCCCCTTCTACATTCTACATTCTTTATAACTTATAAGCTTCTGTGATTGCATTGACACTATATTTGTTAGCTTCCATCCCTCATAACTTGTATATTGTATTTTTACTCTATAACTGCTTGCATTCTCTTGTAGCTTTAATGTTCATAAATGACCTGGAGACAGGGATAAACAGTGAGGTGGCCAAGTTTGAAGATGACACGAAACTTTTCCGTGTGGTAAAAAACCAGAGAAGATTGTGAAGAGCTCCAGAAGGATCTCTCCAAACTGGGGGAACGGGCTGCGAAATGGCAAATGCGTTTTAATGTAGCCAAATGCAAAGTAATGCATATTAGGGCAAAAAAATTCAAAACTTTATTTATTTATTTATTTATTTATTTATTTATTTATTTATTTATTTATTTATTTATAAAGCTTATATACCACCCCGTCTTCCAAAAAGGAACTCCGGGTGGTTTACAACAAACAAACAAAACAATTGAATACAATATCAAAACAACAACAACAATAAAATCAATATAGGTACTTGAAGGCAAATGGCGGACAAAAACGGGGGGGGGAATTAACAGTCACCAAACGCCTCCCAGAAAAGCAGGGTCTTTAACGCTTTTTTGAAGGCTGGCAGGGACTGTGCAAGGCGCAACTCGCTCAGGAGATGGTTCCATAGTGTAGGACCAGCCACAGAGAAGGCTTGGCCGCGAGTAGACGTTTTCCGAGCCTCCCTGGGTGTCACCACCTGCAGCGAGTGCACCCGCGACATCCTAGTTGGTCGGGCCGAAGTTGTTCGCTGGGTGATTTGCTCTACCAGGTAAATAGGTCCCAGGCCATGGAGGGTTTTATAAATTAAAACCAAGACCTTGAATCTTATTCAGGACGCAACGGGTAGCCAATGCAGGCGAGCCAGTAATGGGGTGATGTGGTCATGTCGACGCACACCCGCCACCAGCCTGGCTGCCGCATTTTGGACCCATTGAAGTCGCCGAACAAGAGTCAAGGGAAACCCCATGTAGAGAGCGTTGCAATAATCTATTCTCGAGATCACCAGAGCTTGTACAACAGTTCTCAAGGAGTCCCCATCAAGGTATGGACGAATCTGGGCAATTTGTCGGAGATGGAAAAAGGCAGTCCTGGACACGGCGACCACCTGGGCCTCCATAGTAAGCACCGGGTCCAGGACCACACCCAGATTCCGGACACTGTCCGCCAGCTGGAGGGAAACACCCTCCAAACTGGGGAGAGAGCCGCCATAACTGGAAGGGGAAGTCCCAAAGAACATAACCTCTGTCTTCTCGGGGTTGAGTTTGAGTCTGTTGGTCTTGGTCCATGCCATGACTGCATCCAGGCACTGGTTGAGGGTCTGAACAGCCTCAACTGCAGAGGTGGAAGAGGAGAGATAGAGCTTTGTGTCATCAGCGTACTGATGGCAGCAGACTCCAAATCTCCTTATGACCTCAGCCAGCGGCCTCACATAGATGTTGAACAGCATGGGAGAGAGGGACGACCCCTGCGGAACCCCACATGGGAGTATCCATGGGGCAGACAACTCCCCCCCCCCAAGCTGAACACGATGGGGACGGTCCTCCAAGAAGGATCGGAACCAACTGAGCACAGTGCCTCCGACACCTACCTTGGAGAGCCGGTCCAGCAGGATACCGTGGTCGACAGTATCAAAGGCCGCTGACAAGTCCAGAAGGACCAACAAGGTAGAGCTACCACTGTCGGCCCCCCGGAGGAGGTCATCTTGCAGTGCGACCAAGACTGTCTCAGTCCCCCGACCCGGCTTCAACCCAGACTGGAATAGATCAAGAACCCGTTCTCTCTCCAGGAACGACCGGAGCCAGACAGTGGCTACCCTCTCGATAACCTTGCCCATGAAGGAAACATTGGCGATCAGACGATAGTTTGCCAATTCGTCTGACACGAGGCCAGTTTTTTTCAGAATGGGCTTCACCACTGTCTCCTTCAGGCGAGAGGGAAAAATCCCTTCCCTGAAGGAGGCAGTGGAAATGATTGAAGCCCACTCAGGCATGCTCCCTCCAGCAGTTTTGATAAGCCAAGATGGGCAAGGATCAAAGGGGGAGGATGCAGGCAGGCAGTGGGCCAGAGCCCTGGAGGCCTCAAGAGAGGAAACAGGCCCAAACTCAACCAAGCGAGGAGATCGAGGGGGTGTAGCGTTGGGGGATGCAGAGGATAGATTAGAGCAACCGGAGTCAAGACCAGCACGGATGGCCTCAATTTTAGTTCTAAAAAAGGCTGCAAAAGTCTACTGAACTCAGTAGGAGGAGGTCTTACCAGACCAGGATTAGTGAGGTAGCGAACCATGCGGAATAATTCCGCCTGGTGGGTCGAGGTCTCACTAATTCTCAGGGAGTAAAAAGATGTTTTGGCCTCCCTGATCAACCGAACATAGTGCCTAGTCTGGATTTTAACTGCAGCCTTATTAAAAGCCGTCCAGTCCGTTCTCCATCTGCTCTCGAGTCCAGCCATCTCCGTTTTTGCTTCATCGCTCTCAACTCAGCCGTGTACCATGGCGAGGGGCGAGCTCTGCAGTGGAGAAGGCACCTAGGGGTGATCCGGTCGACAGATCGGTACAATTCTGGTCACCGCATCTCAAGAAAGACATCGTGAAACTGGAAAAGGTGCGGATGAGAGCAACTAAAATGATTACTGGGCTGGGGGACCTCCCTTTCGAGGAAAAGCTAAAACATTTGGGGCTCTTTAGTCTGGAAAAAAGGCGCCTGAGGGGGGATATGATTGAGACGTACAAAATAATGCAGGGCACGAGTAAAGTGGATAGAGGGACGCTCTTCTCCCTCTCACAAAATACCAGAACTAGGGGACATACACTCAAATTGAGGGCTGGGGGAGTAAGAACAGACAAAAGAAAATATTTTTTCACCCAGCGCGTGGTTAGTCTGTGGAACTCCCTGCCACAGGATGTGGTGATGGCATCTGGCCTGGATGCCTTCAAAAGGGGATTGGACAGATTCCTGGAGGAAAAGTCCATCACAGGTTACAAACCATGAGGGACATGTGTAATCTTCAGGCTTAAAACCGGGGTACTTCAAGGGCCAGATGCAGGGGAGTGGTATCAGGAGACAGATATCTAGTCTCATGCGCTCCCAAACGCATTTGGTGGGGCCACTGTGAGATACAGAAAGCTGGACTAGATGGGCGGTTGGCCTGATCCAGCATGGCTCTACTTATGTTCTTATGTTCTTATGTTGACTTAAATGCACTGGACTGTATATTGTCCCTCATTACAGTAAGCTGCCTTGGGTCCTTTTCCAAGGAGAAAGGTGGGGTAAAATACTTTAAACAAACAAACAAACAAACAAAGAAAGAAACATACATACATACATACATACATCTGCTTCCTCTCTTTCAAGTCGAAAACAAATCAACCCCCCCCAAAAAAATCAGGTAAACCAGATTATAAATGGTTTCTTACATTCTTTTATTTTTCTCCTTTTCAACATTTAGAGATGGGCACGACTTAGCGGTATTCCCGTTTCCGTTTCCGTTACTCGGTTCCGTTACTCTACGGAAACGGTAACGGGAATTACTCCGCCAGACTTCAAGCTCGAACCGACGAACGAACAATTTTGGTCTGATTTGTCGTGCTCGTTCCTTGCATCGCGCATGCCACGCGGCACAGAAAAAAAGTTTTTAAAAGTTAAAAAAACCCGGTTCCCGGCTGAAAAGCAGGCGGAAAAATGCCTGCCGTGCCTCAGGGCACCTACCAGAGGGGTTGTTTCTGGAGGTCCCCGGCCTCCCCCCTCATCCCCCGTCCTGGGCTGCTCTGGTGGGACTCGCCGCAGGCTCGCAGCCAGCAAAAAGCCCAGTCTCGCCGCCGGCTGCCCGCAATTAAAGCGCAAGCAAGCGGCACGGACGGCACAGGAAAAAACTTTTAAACTCTCCCCCCACCCATTCCCGGGCCAAAAAAGCAGGCGGGAAAATGCCTGCTTGACTAAGGGCGCAGGGCACCTACCGGAGGGGTGGTTTCTGGAGGGGGGGGTCCCGCCTCCCCCCCGTCCTGGGCAGCCGGACTCGAGTTGCCATTTCGCCATGCCATGCGGTGCGGGCGGGGGATCCAAAATGGGGCGGCAAACGCAATATTGTTTTTGAAATCGTGGTCCAAAAACACACAAGCACAACAGAAACACGCGAAAATTTATAAACTGCCAGATTTTTCACAGTAGCAGTGGGTTTTTTCTTGCAACAAAATGTCTCTCCTCTCCTCCTCTGTCCTCCATTGATTTTATTTTTTTTATTTTTTACACCTGCGCAATGATGGGCTGGCCGAGTGGCCAGCCATGTGGGAGTGGACAACCATGCAAATTTTTGGAGCCATCCCACCAGTCGCATGGCCACTTGGCCATGGAGACTTCTGGGATGTGCCAAAAAGCCCCCTAAAACCTGCCCTAGCCCTAACCCTAACCCTTGACTCCGTACCCATACGTCACAGACTGTCTTCTTAGTGGGTCAGAGAGGCACCCAGAGGTGCAACCCACTAGCCCACCGTAACCTTACCCGTCACTAGCCTAACCCTAGCCGTTGCACTAAGCCACCTTAAAGCCAGATCTACTTGCTTGCATTGCACTACACGCAACAAGTACAATTCCCTTCTGTGTGAGACATGGTGGTGCGGGAGCCTTGTGCAGGGAAGGCATGACGCTATCACTCTCACACTGGTCTCACTGTCTGCACATTATGTTATGCAATATCCATATGGCTATTGCATAGCATTTTGCAGCAGCAGCAGGTGAGGAAGGGAGACCCCCATGTAGAGGGGTCTCTTGGAGCCTGCTTCCCCTTCCTAGTGGGTGAGGAATGAGGATAGGAGGCACCCACGGGTGCCTCCAGGAGCCCACTTTCCCTTTATAGCGGGCCAGAGTAGGCACCCACCCCACAGAGGTGCCTCCAGGAGCCCGCTCCCCCCCAAAACCAGTACTAACGACAACAAAAAAACGAAAAAACGAACTGACTAATTTTTGCGAATTTTCGCGAAACGGAAACGACCCGAAACGGGACCGGCCCGACTAACGACAACTCGAAAATTTTTTTTTTCAAGTCGTGCCCATCTCTATCAACATTAAATAAAGTGTTCTGCTTATATACTGCCCCGTAGTGCTTATTGATTACAGATTACAATTTATTAATGCAGGCTACACATTGCTCCCCACCCCAGTGAACCAATAAACCAATAAAAAGTTTTTCCCCCAACCCAACACCAATCAGCTGGCAGGTGGGGCTTGAGGGACCCTAAAACCCTAGGCTTTTTAAAGAAGTTGTTTCCTCCTCCAAGCCCCATCCCCACACAAACCATTTCGTTAGTGGTTCATTTTGTACTATTTGGGGGGGGGGTTGTATGAAATGAAATGAAAAAATGTGTGTGGGGGGCAGGAAATGAAATGAAACAAAACATATTCTTTTCATTTTGTGCCCATTCCTAGATTGAATAGGTTTTTACACAGAGAAGGGGAGAATTCTCCCCATGGACACAAACCATGAGGAGGTGGAGGGGCTTGCATGCCTCAATGAAACTGACAGTTATGCTTTTCCCCCACCCCAGCGCCCATCACCTGGCAGGCAGTGCTTAGGGGATGGAGAAAACATTTTTTTAAAAAGCCCTGGGCTTGGGGGGAGGGAATTTTTTTTTTAAAAAAACCCAGAGCTTTTTATAAAACCTTTTTCCCTCTCCCAAGCAGCTTACAGACGGAACAAAATGGTTCGTTTCAATAAAAAACACCTTTTACTTTCATCTGTAATGAAATGCTGCTTCCTCGTGTTGTCCCCCCCCCATTTTATTACATAATGACATGATGAAACAGCATTTCATTTTTTGTTTTGTGCCCATCCCTTATTCAATCCCTAACATCTGCTGGGAAGGCGCATAAACATATCCCTCCATTGAGAAATCTTCCTTAAGTGGAGCCGCTGTAGACGGTGTTCTTAGTGATACCCAGGGCCGGTGCTAGGGTTTTCTGCACCCTAGGTGAGATTACCTTCTGCCCCCCCCCCCCCCGCCAATCATATTCAAACTGAGCCTCAGCGCCACTGCATCTGCGTTTCCCTCCCGAGCGGCGTGGGCAGGCGGGTGGGCAGGCTCTCTTGGCGTTGGGGAGGGCGGGGAGGATTTGTTTCATTCCATCATAATCTTCCCCCCTTCCCCTAAAGGTGGGATCGTGCTGCTGCGGAGAGCCGCCGGTCACTCTGTCAGGCTGTCTCTCGTGTGCAGCAGCATCCGTCCGTTCCAGCCGCTGTCTCCAGCTGGTGGACATACTGTATTATTTGTGCATTTCTTTCGAATGAAGTCTAGTGGTGGTGATTGCTAAAGAATACCACCAAAGATTCATCATTCCCAACCTTTCAGTGTCCTTCTAATTGTCCCCAGAGGCTGCCCACTTCTACCTGTGTTGAGAGTTGCCATCCTGGCCAGAGCATGTTTATCCAGCCAGGGAAACAAGTGTGTTGCTATGATTGCATTCCGTGCCCTGAAGGGAGGATTTCAACTCAAAAGGGTAGGTGACATATTTTTCTGCTTAAACCAATAATATAAATTTCTAGTTGGTATCATTACTGATCAGAAGAGCAATTGTTTTCACCAACTTTGGAACCAGGGATCATGTGAACAATGAACAATCCTGTGTTCACACAATAGTATTAGTAACATTTGTGTTTGTAGAAATGGAGCAGTGGGAGCTGAAAGCACTGCTCAATGTGGACATTTCAGGAAACCCTAATAATCTTCTTCACCTTTTCAGATGCAGAGCAATGCAAGAGGTGCCCAGAGGATCAGTATCCGAACCGTAATCACAACCAGTGTCTTCCTAAAAATATGAACTACTTGTCTTATGGGGAGCCATTGGGGGCTGTTTTCACTTCTATGTCTCTTTTCTTTTTTACGGCCACAACTGTAGTGATGTGGACATTCATTCGGCACCATGATACGCCCATAATCAAAGCCAACAATTGGAGCATCACCTGTACCTTGCTCTCTTCTCTTCTCCTCTGTTTTCTCTGCCCCCTCCTCTTCATTGGGTGGCCTGGGAAGGCCAATTGCCTTCTGAGGCAAACGGTGTTTGGCATCCTTTTCACACTCTCTGTGGCTTGTGTCCTAGCCAAAACCATCACAGTGGTTTTGGCTTTCATGGCCACCAAGCCTGGGAGTAGGATGAGGAAGTGGATTGGGAAGAGACTAGCTGTTTTAGTCATCATTCCCTCTTGCTTCCTTCAAGTGGGCATCTGTGCTGTATGGTTAGCAATGGCTCCCCCTTTCCCAGAGTTGGACATGCACTCCCAGATGGAGGCAATCATTGTTCAATGCAACGAAGGCTCATCTCTCATGTTCTACACTGTCCTGGGCTACATGGGCCTTTTGGCGCTCATCAGCTTCACGGTGGCCTTCCATGCCAGGAAGTTGCCTGATGCCTTTAATGAAGCCAAGTGGATCACTTTCAGCATGTTGGTCTTTTGTAGTGTCTGGGTGTCCTTTGTTCCCACTTACTTGAGCACCAAAGGGAAATATATGGTGGCTGTGGAGATCTTCTCCATCTTGGCCTCTGGTGCTGGGTTACTATGTTGTCTTTTCCTCCCCAAAGTGTATACTGTAATTCTGAGGCCTGAACTGAACACAAGAAAGCAAGTAGTAAGGAAACAGACTTATCTGCAGCAGTAAAAATATGTTGTTTCTGTGTAAAACAAGTGAAGGGGAAAACCCACCATCAATCACCTCAAAAAGCAACAAAACACATTGTATTGTGATTAGAGTCATCTATTCTATTTTGCTGAATTAGGCACATCATTGGGAACACATGAAAGGGCCTTCTTGGCTGCTGTGCCCAGACTCTGGAACTCCCTCCCACTAAAGGCCAGTACTGCCTCATCTCTGCTGTCTTTCTAGAAACAGGCAAAGTCTTTCTCTTCAGGCAAGCTTTCCCTGAATGATAGACTACCTATTATGTTTCTTTATATGACTCTACCATACATGGCTACACAGACTTTGTGTTTATAACCGCTTACAACTTTGTGTTTATACTGTATCTCCCTTGTGTGATTGCTTTGCACTATGTTTTTAATGTTAGTCTCCATCCCCCATAACGTTTGGTCTACCATGCATGATTAAATAGAATTTTTATTCTCTCTTTATCTGCTCATGTCCTTTTTTAGCTTTAATGTTATCTTTTAATGCTGCAAGATGTCCCTCAATTCCCAGTTCTCAAACCTGAATATGTCTTAAATGTACTGGATCGTATATTGTCCCTCATTACTGTAAGGTGCCTTGAGTCCATTTTCAAAGAAAAAATACTATAAATAAATAAATAAATAAATAAATAAATAAATAAATAAAATTATCTCTTGAAGTATGCTATATTTACTTAAGAATAGTGCAAATGGAGTGGGGTAATAGAAAAAATTTTCGGGACTACACAGGGATTCACATCTTCATACATTTCTGCACCTCTTTTGATCACAAATAATGTGAACAGAAGGGACAAGACAGGCAGAACCACATTAATCTAAATTCTTAAATAATTAAAAAAAAGCAGGTTCTATGAAATGCAACTCGAAGCCCCGAAGAACCCACGAAACTACTGCAAAACACCCGGAGCAAGACAAGCAGCAGATAACCAACCACAATTCTTTTTAGAAATACTTTACCAATAGCTGTCTCCCTGCCACACACCATAACAAAAAGCTCACGCCTCCAAAACAAAAACTAAATACAAAAACCTTTGCACTAGTGAATCCTGCATTGGTGAGTTTCACTCCTGTGTCTATCATTTATTAAAATTATATATTTATTTTTGTAGATTAAATCAAACAATGGGGAAGGAGTGAAGGGAAAGGGCAAAAGTGTGAGAGAGGGAAGAAGGCAGGAAAGGAGTGGACGGGAGAAGAGTACAGTCACATTATTTGTTACATCTCTACTTAAGCGTATTGCTTATATACGATATTAGCCCTTTTCACTTGCTGATTGCTCTCTTAATAATTGCCATCATCATCTATTAGTTTTGATCTTTCCCCCCAGTTCTCTTTCATAACTTCTTGCAGATTCCTCTGTAGAAGAGGTCCTAGTTTTCGCCTCCTTTCTGTTGGTTGGTCTTTCAATGTTTCCGACAATATGTCCATTTCCATGCGTTCCAGACCATTTTCTATCAATTGTTCTTGTTTTGGTATCTCTGACTTCTTCCAGTACATAGCCTACAAAATTCTAGCTGCAGTTACTATGTGTGGGAACCTTTCTTTGCAGGTATGTTTTTCGGAGGAAGCTTCAGTGAGAGCACACTGTCCTGACTGACCGCCAACGTAGCATATCTGAGGGGAAGTGACCTACAAAGTTCTAGCTGCAGTTATTACATGAATCACTACATGCCTTATTATCATGTCTATTATCTCTGTAATAATATTCACTAGAATAACTCTGGTTTTGCTGCTCGGTTCGTCGTTGAGAAGCTCCTTCGACTCTGAGCAACAGCACCTTCCCACGGGCTGCATTTCAGCGTCTGCAGCCGCCTGAGTTCAGCAGAAACTCAGGCTGTTCCGAGGCTTCAGGGTGAGAGTGTTTTTCCCCCTCCGTTTCGAGGAAAATCACCCAAGAATCTCCCGCTCGAGCAAGGGGAAGGACAAAGACAAGACGCCGCCGGACGGCATTTCAGCCACCCCCCCCCAACGTGAGTTCCAGCACTTTCAATTTGAATAACAACACAGACTCACCAGCCTAGCGTTGTGCAAATTGCTCTCTGTTGGTTTTTCCTCCTTCTTATCAACCATTTGATTCACCCTTGCCAACTGAAGCCGAAAATAGAGGAGGGTTGGGCTTCACCCCCTCTTTTTCCCCACCGAGTATTACGAGAAGATTCAACTTTGTTGTACTGGCTATTGTTAGCCTGTATTTGGGCGCCTTCTAGTGGACTTTGCTATTTTTGCATCTCCTCTTTCTTTTTTCTTTTCTTATTGCTAAAGAACTTTTTTTTCTTAATTAATTTGTCTCAATTAAAAATGAGCTACTCTGCCGGGAAAAAAGGACCCATTGCCTTAACACCTATATCACAACCCTCTTCTGTAGTCATGACACAATCTGGGCAAGCTCAAATCATGGATCTACTGCAAAATCTTCAGGCCAGCCAAAATCTGCTTCTTTCCGATCAGGCTAAGAACTTTGCAGAACTTAAGCAAGAAATGCAGGAAATGCAAGCCGGTTTGGCTAAAGTGGATGAGAAACTGTTACACTTTGAACAGAAAATCCAAGCTATAGAAGACGTCCAAACAGTCTTTGAATGTAGACAAGATGAACTTGAATCAGACCTTCAGATCATAGAGAAAAACAGTTCTGAACCAAGAAATAGAAACATCTGCTAAAATTATTAGAATTCAAAATGTCCCCTTTGATGATGGAGAGAACCTCTATACCATGGTGGGCGAATGTTTTGCAGGGCTGCTGGGAATCTCAACACAAGAAATTCAACCGGAGATAGACTATATCCGTAGGCAACCTAATGCCTACACCAGGAAGAATTCTTTACCTCCAGAAATAATAGTCAAACTGGTGAGGAGACAGACCCGAGATTCCCTTTTGAAAAAGGCCCAGGCTCAGGAGATCAAGATCAAAGATGCAAAAATTCAACTTCTTAAGGATCTACCTTGGAGGATTCGACAGCTCAGGAAAGACTTTACCTTTCTAACTAAACTGTTGCAAAAAAATGATGTACCATACAGATGGACATTTCCGGTTGGTTTATCCTTTCGCTGGGAGGGGAAGAATATTCAACTTGATTCGGTGAAGAAAGCATACAAATTTGCTGAAGTCAATGCAGATAAAATAGGTTATACTCCCTCTTCTGCGGAGGAAGATGATGAGGAAGAAGATGAGGTTAACTCACAACAGAATAAGACAAAAACACAATCGATAAAACAAAGCAAAGTTAAGTCCTTGCACCCACCAGTCACAAGAGCGGAGGATGGCATTAAACCCAAGAGACAATTGAGGCCAAAGGGGGACAAAAAGATACGTTGGACATAAGAATGTTCGAGAAAATAATAACCTGGAACGTGAACGGATTGAACTCACCAACCAAGCGTCATAGAATTGCGGCTCTCTTGCAAAAACAAAAGTGTGGCTTAATTTGCCTTCAAGAAACGCACATATTAAATACATATGAGAGACTCTTAGAAAATCGGAAGCTAGGAATTGCCTTTTCTTCTTCAAACCAAAAAACTAAGAAAAATGGGGTAGTAATATACGCTAAACCTGAGTTAGAACCAACTCTGATCAAGAAAGATGAGGAAGGTAGATGGATTATTATTCAAGTAACTCTCCATTCTAAGAAAACGACGATTGTGGGCATATATAGCCCTAATGACAGGAAATTGCGAGAACCTTTTTTCGAGATGCTGCTGCAGGAGATATTACAATACGAAGATACTCCAATAATTATTTTAGGAGATTTCAATGCTGTCCATAATCCAAATTTGGATAAAAAATCATCAGTTGGGAGAAAAAGGAGTGGGCGGGTAGACACCTTACCTAAATCCTTCTTACATTTAACTAACATTCTACAGATTCAGGATATATGGAGGAGAAAACGTCCGATTTCTAATGGTTTTACATTTTACTCTGCTCGCCACGCCTCTTTCTCCCGAATAGATATGATATGGGCCAGTACAGATTTGTTACTCCAAACACAGGACATTGAAATTTTGGTTAGATCTTGTTCAGATCATAATCCCATTCTTTGGTCATTAAAGGGTACTAATAAAGCTAGACATTGGAAAATCAATCATATGCTCTGGTCTGACAAAACATTTCTCAATAAGGCAGAAAAGGACTTGAAGACATACTTTGAGATAAATTGTACACAAGGAATGCATTTTAAAACCATTTGGGATGCCTCTAAGCCTTACTTTAGAGGCACCGTGATTCAATATATGGCTAGGAAGAATAGAGAGAGGAAAATAAAGATTGCGGAGACTCTGAGTAAAATGGAAGAATTAGAGAACAAACTGATATCAGACCCTGGAAATAAATATTATTCCAATGAGCTAATACAAGCTAGACACCAACTGAACTCGATTCTTTCGGCCGACATTGCACATAAACTTAGACTAGTAAGGCTAAACCATTTTGAAAATGCCAATAAGCCAGGGAAATGGTTGGCCTATAGACTTAAGAAACATCATTCCCAAAGAACAATCACAAATTTAAAAGACAGTCAGGGAATTATCCAAACTGATCAAGCCTCAATTATGAAAATTATTGAAACATACTATCAAAACTTATTCAAAGGAAAACAGACAGACCCAAACCAAATTTATAACTACTTAAAGAAATATAATTTCCCACAACTTAATGAAGAACAAAGGAATCTAACTAATGCTACGATCTCTTTAGCAGAGGTGATTGATGCAATTAAAAGACAAAAACCCAATAAAATACCCGGCCCTGATGCTTTACCAGCACAATATTATCAGAAGTTTTCAGATATCCTAGCCCCGAGATTACATCACCTTTTCAATTTAATACTGGAAGGAGAAGATATTCCTGACACATGGAAATCTGCCAATATTGTTCTGATTCCCAAGGAGGGAAAACCAAAAGATGCTATTGAAAATTATAGGCCTATAGCCCTCTTAAATGGAGATTATAAAATCTTTGCATCCATTTTGGCTTCTAGATGGCGCAAAATCCTTACCAACCTAATTCACCAAGATCAGAGAGGGTTCTTGCCAAGTCGACATCTACAGTCAAATATCAGAACCTTAATTAACTCCTTAGAATACTATGAAATACACTCTCAAAAACAGGCAGCCTTTATTTTTTTGGATGCTGAGAAAGCCTTTGATAACATCTCTTGGTCTTTACTGAAATCCCAATTGGACTACTTACAATGTGGCCATAGAATGCTCAGGGCGGTAGAACAGATATACTCAAATCAAAATGCTAAAAATTATCGTGAACGGGTTTCCTTCCGATAAGATCACTATACAGAAGGGCACAAGGCAAGGATGCCCCCTTTCACCGCTGCTTTTCATTTTATCTCTAGAGATCCTACTACATGTGATTAGAAATTCAGAGTCGGTACAAGGTTTGAACAATCGGGGGGAAATTTATAAAACACAAGCCTTCGCTGACGATTTACTATTAATTCTTGAAGAACCCATACGGTCTTTGCCAGAGCTTCTAAGAATCCTAAAGGACTATTCAGTAATAGCTGGTTTCTCGATTAATAAAACAAAAACTGTAATGATGACTAAAAATATCTCTGGGCCCGATATCCAAGGATTAGTGGACATATCAGGATTCACACATGTGAACAAAGCAAAATATTTAGGCATAACGGTTTCAAATAAATGTTCCACCCTCATTGACAACAATTATACTCCCCTGATTAAATCTATAAAAGATGATTTAGCTACTTGGGCTAGACTTCAGTTATCATTAATGGGTAGGATAGCCGCCATCAAGATGTCTGTCTTACCAAAATTGCTCTTCCTGTTCCAATGCTTACCAGTTTTGTCTAACTTTAAGATATTGTCCGACCTAGAGAAACATATCCGTATATTCATTTGGCAAAAGAAAAAGGCTAGAATTAAAAATGCCTATTTGCAAGATAGGATCACTTCTGGAGGCTTTGCATTACCTAACCTATTTTTATATTACAGAGCTGCAGCATTGACATGGGTACGGGATTGGATCTCTATGACGAATGAAAGAATTACAGGCTTGGAAGGTCATGACCTTGATAAAGGGTGGCACCATTATTTATGGTTTAGAGGAAGCATTCCATCCTTATTCAAAAGACATTGGATAAGGAATGCCTTAATTAAAAATTGGTTATCTGTTAAAGACTTATTTTATCCTAAAGCTCCCAAATGGTTATCACCAATGGAAGCAATTAGAGGTCCAAGTTCAAAGTCAAACAGTAACATCTTAACATACAAACAACTTTTGTATGAGGACCAGTCCTTGAAACCACCAAACCAACTATCCCTCGAAGGGATAAATATAGACTGGTGGTCATACCAACAAATAAACTCACACTACAAATCTGTGCAGAAGGAAAATGGGTTTATGGTAAATGATAATATCTTTGATAAAATACTGACTGCAGGTGAGAAAAAACTGTTGAGTAAATTTTATACTATGTTGTTAGTTGAAAGAACAAATGAATCACAGGTTAAAGAGTGTATGGTAAGATGGGCGGAAAACTGTGGGCACTCTATTCATTTAGATAAATGGAATATGTTATGGCAATCGATCAAGATGTTCAGGTCCACCCCTTATAAAGAAAATTGTTATAAAATGTTCTACAGATGGTACCTTAGCCCCCATAGACTATCTAAAATATATAACTGTTCAGCTAAATGTTGGAAGTGTGAGCAAGAAATCGGTTCTTTTTACCATATGTGGTGGACTTGCAAAAAAGCTAAATTATTTTGGAATATGGTTAAGAACTTATTAGACACTGTGTTGAAGGTCAAGCTAAAATATACACCAGAACTTTTTTTGCTAAATATTATAGACACAGAGGCAACTTATGACCAAAAATATGTAATTAACCATATTATTGTAACAGCCAGAATTTTGTACGCTAAACTTTGGAAAAACTCTGCAATACCTTCAAAAGACGCCCTGAAAGGAAAATTATACTCGGTGATCGAAATGGACAGAATTTCTGGCCACCTGAAAGGAGAAGACGAGGATATTCTGATAAGAAGATGGCAAGAGTTAATAACTGTGTTAAAAACCTTATAAAGGATGTTTGTGAACTGTGGTGTTATCAATGTAAGACGATTCTGTTTTATTTATATTATTTTTTTCTTTCCCTTTTACAAAATAATAATAAAAATAATAAAAAAGAAAAAAAAAGAATAACTCTGGTTTTAATGGTAAATTACATGACTTTATTTTTGTACATTTTCCTTTACGAACCTCAAGTATGTTCTCCCTTCTTTCCATGACCACCGCATATGGCAGTGATGGCAAACCTTTGACACTCCTGATGTTTTAGACTACAACTCCCACAGTCCTTTGTCATTGGCAGTCCAGGCTCGGAATTCTGGAAGTTGTGGTCCAAAACTTCTGGAGTGCCGAAGGTTCACTACCACTGACATATGGTAAAACCTCCCCTCCTGTCTTTTACATTTCCAACTTTTATTTGATACTTTTGTATATACTTTGGCTATTTTAGAGATCAACATATGTGATCTATAAAACAGCTTATATTTTTTTCTTTAAAACTTACAGATGTAGTATCTGAATCTAACCATACCTTCCCAAATAATGTTTTTTACCATAAAAACCCTTATTTTATCTTGTGTGCATTGCGAAACCATTAGTGTACCACACTACCACTCTATTTTTACGTTTTGTTTCTTGACTTCCTCTTATACTTTTATTTCTCCTTTTCTAAGTAAATCTTGGTACCTCCACCTTTTTCCCTATTCTCTCTATAAAAATTGAAAAACACAAAAACTGAGGAGTCAACTTCCTCATTCACCGGTCTGTTTCTTCCTCCTTATTGACATCAAAATTCCTATGAGCGAGTAAGAAACTACTTTCTCCCAAATT
This sequence comes from Phrynocephalus guinanensis, assembly GCA_037367245.1. NCBI lineage: Eukaryota > Metazoa > Chordata > Lepidosauria > Squamata > Agamidae > Phrynocephalus > Phrynocephalus guinanensis. The sequence continues at coordinate 6,978,880 of CM074743.1, read as the reverse complement.
TTCTTGCAAACTTTTTAATTCCAGAATAAACCAGGCGTCACTGATCTGACACACAATCATAAACACTTATCTCAGTCTTTATTATCTCCCATGTAATTATTAACATTGCTTTGCATCATGGCACCACTGTTGAAATCCTCATAGGAATACAAAAGGCTCCGTGCTTGAACAGTAGAAAGAAAAACATCCCACTTATTTGCCTCACACTATAAAGACTCTCCTTGAATAAACCTGTGCCATCCATAACCCGAGAAACTGGGTCCGTCCAGGCTCTTTTGTGTCTTACGCCAGAAGAGATGGAACTTTGTGGTGAGGACTGAAGGAGATCATCTACTCTATGGGGTTCAAGGTGGTCTTTTCTAGATGGCTGCAAACAGTTCCTCTGGTTTTGTTGGCTCTGCTGTTCCTCCTTCAGAACTGCTGCTCCAGCCAGAGTTTGAGTTCCCCCATCTGTATTAGGGGATCAGGAATCCAGTTGCCTTCACAAGTACCTTCCAGTGAGATGATCATTGGTGAATTTGTGTCCATTTCTCTTTTTGACTTCTTCATAGAGACATTCATGAAACCCCCACAATTTCCCAGAACTGCTTAGTAAGTATATCTTTATCATCTTTCTCAATTTTGTTGAGAAATACCGTAATAACTTAGTTGAAGTGTAACTTTGTTTAAGAGCGTTTGGCAAGTCAAGCAAACATTTATTCTTTCCAAGCCCTTTTCTTGCTGGACTTTGTGTGTGTTTGTAGTTTTGCTGTGGTGGCTGCTTTTGTATTTTTTTTGCATTTTTATTTCAACTGGTTTTGGGCAAGTTGTTTTGCAAATTGTTGTACACCGCCCAGAGTCGCCAAGGGAAAGTCGGGCAGTTAACAAGTACAAAAATAAACAAAAATAAATAAATACAAACTCTTGATCCACAAGCAATGCCTTGCAATACAAGCAACTGGAGCAGGTCACAGTGAGCTTGCAAGTATATGGGTATAAATTGCATTTTATTATCTTCACATTAAAAACATAGAGTAAAGTCCAGTTGTTATTTCCAGGCAGAGAAGATTCTGCAGCCAGGCACCTAAACCATGGTGTGGATGTGAACTTCTAGCCAACATCTTTTGTGAGCTTTCTCCTTTTGTTCATACAGAGTGTAGTCTATGGGAATCCAGAAGGAATCATCTGAGTTTTCATTATTTCTTATGGGAAATTTGCTATAAGAGTGTATTGGTTTAAAAGCATGTTTTAGGAACTAATTATGCTTGTAAACTAAGGTATTACTACTATATGTAGTGAACCCATGTTTTGTAACATCACTAAAAATGGATGCCATCAAATAATTGATTCTTTTCTGTTTTTCCATGTGGTCTAGACTTAAAACCGTATACAGTGATGCCTCTGATAAGAAATTTACAGTGGAACCTTGACTTACGTCATTAATCCGTTCCAGTGGTCTAGACTTAAGTCAAACATGACTTAAGTCAAACGAACGTTTCCCATAGAAAGTAATGGGAAAGCGGATTAATCCGTTCCAGATGATGAAAAAGACCCCCGAAAACAGCAGTTTAACACAAATTTGACTGGGATAGGAGATTCCTTCTGGGGATGTAAATGAAATGTCTCTTCAAAGAGAGGAGGAGGCAGTGGAATTATAGTCCACAAGTTATATGCCTCCACTTTTTAATGTTCATAGCAACAATGTCTAACATTTAAGTTTTACTGATTTTTAACCTGACGTTCCAAGTTCTGAACAACTCTATGCTTACCATTAGAGTCCCACAACTTTACAGCTCCCCAACTAAAATGCTTCCATTGTGGACCAGACTTCTGCAGCCAGATTTTTTACAAGACTGAGCCGACTGTCTAACCAGCGAGGCCAGCCCCGAACTCCTGGCCCTTCTTCTCCTCCGGCAGCGGCGGCGGCTTCGGTTAGGCAGTGGACCAGCTCCAGGTGCTCGGAGCTGGCCTCGCCGAAGCCGCCGCTGCCGGACGAGGGGAAGAACGCAGGAGCAGTTTGGAGGCGGCAGCCGCGATGCTGGGTTGTGGCTGCTGCCAAATTCCAGTGCCTTGCACCGGGGCTCCGAGATGTAAGTCAAAGCCTGTGACTCAAGTCAAACAGGCCCCTTCTTGCTGCAAGTCAAATATGATGCAAGTCAAGCAGTATGTAAGTCAAGGTTCCACTGTAGTTCATTCTCAAAGGCAATTTGTTATGATAAAATTTTTTTATCCAAAACGTGGTTTTCCTTTGAAATGAATGGGAAAAATGATTATTCCATTCCGGGGGTCAGAGAAAAAAGGCAAAAAAGCTGTGTGTCCCCCCCCCGACCTCTTTATAAAGTGCACTTTAAAGGCAGGCATTGCTGGAACACCTCTACAAACACCCTGCAATGCAATGCAAACATGGTTAAAAGAAACAATATATACTTTGGCAAAATATTTATATAATCTGTCAAGGTCTTTTTGGATTTTCATTCTTCCCTAGAGAATAGGATGAAAATCCAAAAAGACCTTGACAGTAGAGATGGGCACAACTAGGGAAAATGACGTTTTCGAGTTGTCGTGTGTCGGAGGCAGCCCGTTTTGGCTCGTTTCCGTTTTTCGCGAAATTTCGCAAAAATTTGTCATTTTGTTTTTCGTTTTTTCGTTTGTCATTAGTACTGGTTTGGGGGGGTAGCGGGCTCCTGGAGGCACCTCTCTGTGGTGGGTGCCTCCTATCCTCACCTGCCAGCGCTGCTACAAAAGGGCATGCCTAGCCATATGCTATGGATATGCATATTGCAGACGCAGCAGACAGGCAGAGGCACCCCTCATTGGGGTGCCTTCCCTGCAACAGTCAGTGAGACACAGTCAGGCAGCACTTGCAGGCATGGTTTGCATGGCACACAAATGCTGCTGCAGGAGTCAGCCAGAGCCACAAGTGACGGACTGGCAGACTCTTTGCACCTGCTCCAAGGGAAATGTACTTGCGTGTAGTGCAATGCAAGTAGATCTGGCTTAGGGTTAAGACGGGTTAGCGCAAGGGCTAGGGTTAGGCTAGTTACGGGTGAGGTTAGGGTGAGTATTGTGGTGCACCTCTGGGTGCCTCTCTGACCCACTTAGAAGGACAGTGTACTGGCGTATGGGTTAGGGTTAGGCTTAGGGTTCGGGTTCGGGCTACGGTTAGTGGGCTGTTTATGCCTGATTGGCACATCCCAGAAGTCTCTGTGGTCAACCTGGCCAAGTGGCCATGCGATTGGTGGAAAATTTGCATTTTCCACTCCCATGGGCGAGCCCATCATTGCGAATGTGCAGTTGTAAAAAAATAAAATAAAATAAAATAAAATAAAATCAACGGAGACGTTTTTTGCAAGAAAAACCCACTGCTGCTACTGTAAAAATTCAACCATTTAAAATAGCTAATTTTCGCATGTTTCTGTGGTGCTTTGGTGGGGCTTTGGACCACGATTTAAAAAAAATATTGCGGTCGCCATTTTAGATCCCCCCGCACTGCATGGCAAATGGATGCGCCCTCCCAGCCTGGTACAGTCTCCAAAACCTGGCCATGCGATTGGTGGAATGGCTCCAAAAATTTGCATGGTCCACTCCCATGGGCGAGCCCATCACTGCGAATGTGCAGGTGTAAAAAAATAAAATAAAATAAAATAAAATCAACGGAGACGTATTTTGGCAAGACAAACCCACTGCTGCTACTGTAAAAATTCAAGCATTTAAAATAGCTAATTTTCGCATGTTTCTGTGGTGCTTTGGTGGGTTTTTGGACCACGATTTCAAAAAAAATATTGCGGTCGCCATTTTGGATCCCCCCGCCCGCACACCGCATGGCAAAGGCAGACGAGACGATGCCCCCCCGCCTGGTACCAGCAGCGCAGCAGTAGCACTAGCCAAGGAGAGGGGGGGCGGGGAAACCCCCCCCAAATAAAACACCCTTCTGGCCTGGTAGGTGCCCTCAGACAGTTTTCGCCTGCTTTTAGGGCCGGGAATCGGTTTTTTTTTTAACTTTTAAAAACTTTTTTTCCGTGCCGCTTGCCATCGCGGGATCGCCGCGATGCCAGGAACGACCACGACAAATCAGACCCAATTATTCTTTAGTCGGTTCGAGTTCGAGTTCTGGCGGAGTAATTCCCATTACCGTTTCCGTTGCGTAACGGAAACGAGTAACGGAAATGGAAACGAGAATCCCGCTAAGTCGTGCCGATCTCTACTTGACAGATTAAAGTGCTGGGCCAAAGCTAACGCAATGGATTTCAACAGAGGGAAATGTAGGGTGCTGAATCTAGGTAAAAAGAATGCATTGCACAGACATAGGATGGGAGATACCTGGCTGGAAAATAGCACCTGTGAAAGGGATCTGGGAGACTTGGTGGACCACAAATTGAATATGAGTCAGCAGTGTGATGCAGCGGCCAGGAAAGCCAATGCGATTCTTGGTTGCATCAACAGAACCATAGTGTCTAGATCAAGGGAAGTGATAGTACCACTCTATTCTGCTCTGGTCAGACCCCACCTGGAGTACTGTGTCCAGTTCTGTGCACCACAATTTAAAAAGGATGTTGACAACCTCGAGCGGGTGCAGAGGAGGTTGACCAGGATGGTTGAAGGTCTGGAAGAAATGTCATATGAGGAACTGCTTAGGGAGCTGGGAATGTTTAGCCTTTCAAAAAGAAGGCTGAGGGGGGATATGATAGCTATGTTTAAATATTTGAAAGGATGTCATATTGAAGAGGGAACAGGTTTGTTTTCCATGGCTTCAGAGACTAGAACTCGGAGAAATGGTTTCAAACTACAGGAAAAGAGATCCCATTTGAACATCAAGAAGAACTTCATGATAGTTAGAGCTGTTCGGCAGTGGAATATGTTGCAACTTGCCACAAAGGATGGTGGAGTCTCTCCTTCTGTGGAGGTTTTTGAGCAGAGGCTGAATGGCCATCTGTTGGAAATATTGTGATGGGGTTCCTGCATGGCAGGGGGTTGGACTAGATGGCCCTTGAGGTCTCTTCCAACTCGATGATTCTATGATTCTATGAAACCACTGCCAAAAATGCAATGGGGAAAAACAAACAGACAAATATAACCAGCAAGAAAAATCCTGCCCGTTTTTGCCTGCTGAGCTATGGAAAATGATTGCAAGCACGGAGAAATAAAACCAGCAAAACGACCCCAGCCCTTTCCCACCAAAAATGCAATGGAAAGCAGTTCAAAGGTCAATAACACCAAGCGCCAAATAAAAAACCACCCAGTTGTTCCCGCCAAGAGTACAGAAAAAAGGCAGGACGATTCTTAGCAAAGCCCTCTTCGGCAAACCCCTCTGTTTTAAAATGGAAAGCAATGCAAACAGATAGGAAAAAGCCAGGAAACCTCAGATCCCTACCTTTCCAAGTTTAAAAGGTCCAAATCTCTCAGCAAAAAAGGTCCCAAATGGCTCCAAAACACCATGGAAAAAATGGTCTACCTCCTCCCACCCCTTCAAAACTATGGGTGGCACAATGCATCCTGGGTATACTTTTTTTTTCAAGGGCATGATGAAACATTTGCTTTTCCGAGGCATCCCATAGGGAACATTCAGTATGAGCCTTTGTACACGACCCCTAAACTCTGCAGCAAATGGCTGCCAGCTCTGGAGCTTACAATTGTTTCCCCACCAGCTCCGGAGTTTGCAGGAAATTAAGTGCGACCACGCCCACCTAAGCATGGCCCAGCGCACTTTTCAAGTACCTGCTCTTGGAGGGTGAAAATCACCAAATCCGGATTTAATCTGGTGAGTGCGGGGCTCTCCTCGCTTCTGTTTGTTTGTTTTTTGCCTTTAAGAGAAGGCGCGAGAGGCAAAAAAACCAAACAAACAGAAGAGAAGGAATCAGGACAACGACGGGGCTTCAACCGGCTTCGGAGGTGAGCCTGCATTTTTTCCTCTCTTTTTTCCTCCCTTCCCTCACGCAGACAGGAGCAAGGAAGTGCGGAGGGGTGGGGACGCAGAAAGAGCAACGAACCCCCAAGATCCCTGGTCCGAATTTAAGTGGCCAGCGGATCTTAGGGGTCGTGTGAAAAGGCCCTATATGAGGCAACCGTATACCCAGAAATGTTCATATTATCCCAAAAAGTTGTTATCAGGGGCATTCGTTATCCACTCCACTTCTGTTAATGTAGAAACAAATTATTCAGGAGGCTAAGATCAAGCCTGGTCTCCAGTAAAATCCATTTGCTCTCAGTCTCCAGCTACCTCATTCAAGGAGGCTTTGGGGCTGGGGCAAATTGTTCAGTTTTAAGGGAACAAAGAAAAATGCCCCTTGATGCAATTGGGAGTTACCAAAAATCTTCTGGTTCTCCTTGGAGTTAACAGTGTTTCATTCTTATGTACTGTTTATTGAATTTTTAGGTGGGTATCTTAAAACATCTTTGGTGTACACAACCATTTTGCATCACCGTGTGTTTTGTAAAATGCAGGCATGAACATTAGACCTGCTTGGTGTGTTCTGTCCATTTATTGGGGAGAGTTATTTAGCCTACAATAACCATCCTGTCCATAGAGACGTAGATATGGGCACCAGCACTGTTGGGTTTGGCCTTATCTTTTGTTCTTCTGGGGTGGAGAGTTAGATTTTGGGGTGTTAGAGAAAATGGAGAGATGCTTATTGGTTGGAGACTTTATAGGTTAACACCAGCTCCTTGAACTGAGCATGACAGAAACAGAAAGCCAATGCAGGTATGCCAGGATCCGGGAGAAGTGATCGTGTCTCTATACTTCCATATAGGAACCATATAGGAACCTGGCCACCACATTTTGTAGCTGCTGCAGCTTCCATATTACCTTCATAGGCAGACCCATGAAGAGAGCATTGTGGTAACCCTTCCTAGAGATTACCTAGAGGTAGATCAATGTCAATATATTTCCTATCCAGATAAGGCCATAGGTGTGTAATCTGTCAAAGATATTAAATGGCAGGTCTCACCACAACTGCATTCTGCTTCTCCACATAGAGAGATGTGTCTTGGAGCTCACCCAACTCATGGACCTGGTCTTTTAGGAGAGTGTTATATGAATGAAAAAATTGTAATATAAACTGTAACCCATTTGATTCTCTGAAGTCAAGGTTTTTAATAATAATAATAATAATAATAATAATAATAATAATAATAATAATAATAATAATAATAATAATAATAATATCATTGCAGTTTGATCCCAAAAAACTACCAGCATGTCTTGGCCTTTGCTTTTGCTGTTAAGGAGATCAACAAGAAAGACAAATGGTTACCAAATACCACCCTGGATTACAAGATCTATGACAATGCTTTTGATTCCTGGATAGCCTCTGGGACCACTCTGGATTTATTGTTCCCGGGGAAAAGAGACCACCTTAATTACAACTGTGGCAGGAAAGGGAAAGCCATGGCTGTCGTTGGGGGTCTCACCTCCCACACCTCCATGCAGATGGCCCACATGTTAAATGTCTATAATATACCACAGGTATGGTTTTGATTGAATAGATTGAACTGGGTGGAAAGTTTCCTTTTTGGTTTCCTTTGAATTCTTTCTATTAGTCTTCTGAGAATTAACTCATATTTAGTGAAATCAGCAATCAAACCCCTTCGAAACATACCCAGCATGTTGTAGTAGACAGAGAGATGGGTTGAAATTTCTGCTCAATCACAGACACTCCTTTGGAGTGTGAAAACAGTAAAACCACTTCTAATATCTGAGTAATGTGAAAGCCCTATTAGTTTTGTTAGGTTTGTTATAATTTGAACCCTACCTTATGGAAGATAACACTGAATACTGGGAGAAATAATTAAAATCCTGGCATACATTAGGAGCTAGGTTAGTGAGACTAGAATAACATTTACAGGACATGTTTTTCTGTTCTTGTTGTAACAGTGGCAATAAAGAAATTTATAATTCATTAAATCTCATATCTTATTAAGATTACATGTCTCTGTACTGGGAATATGGGTGTCAAAAGAGACAGCCTTTCTCATAAATTACAAATATCTCTTGTAACTCCCCTAGCTGACCACAAACAGACTCAGCTGTTAGGTAACCTGTGTTCCCACAGACTCACTATATTGGAAACTTACTGGTTTCTGCTGATTTTTTGTTAAGACTTAGACAAGAATGAATTTCATATGGACAAGTCTCTTCTGCTTTTTATAAACTGGAAATCACCAGCCCTACAGCAGACTTAATATATTAGGGAATATGTAACTTGTGTAACAAAGGAAGTAACTGTTTTCTAATTCCAGATAGGATACGTGTACCTATGTGCATGCTTGTCTTGAAATATATGACGTATCTCTGTTGAAGTCAAGAGTATATAGCTTTCTGATCTCCAGAAAGTGTCCTTCTCTCCTCAGAGAAGCACCATCAATGCATTGATTCAATTATTGCAATAAATTCTTGAAGGAACCCGGTGTCTCAATGTTCTATTTGACTTTATGGCAACACTGCCAGTCCCATTGCAGTACTTATACAGTTTGTGGGATGACATTGTTAGCCTATAGAAATGTAGTCATGATCAACCACTCCATTCACATACTTTGAGAACCCTATTGAGATCACTGTGATTTGGAAGGAACTTGACATCAATGAATAATGAAAATATATATGCATGCACAGGATGATTATAGATTGAAGAGATATGGCAGAAAGAGGTTTGTTTAAAATATCTTGTGCTTTTTTGTTAGCTTAGCTACGGTTCCTTTGACCCAAGGCTGAGTGACAAAGTTCAGTTCCCTTTCTTCTACCGGATGATCCCCAGTGAAGATCCCCAGTACATCGGGATCGTTCACCTACTCCATTATTTTGGTTGGAACTGGGTTGGCCTTGTTGTTTCTGAGGACGACAGTGGAGAAACCTTCCTTCAGACATTGACAACAACGCTCTTGCACAGTTATATTTGCATTGCTTATACAATATCAATTCCAAAGGTATCTCTGTATTTACCAATAGAAGTAATTAGAAGAAAACTGAGATCCATTCAGTTGGTTTTCTCAAAGATTGATATCAATGTGATGCTTGTGCACGGAGACAGAAAGTCCCTGGAGGGATTACGATTCATTTTAGATACCTTTGAATTTACTGATATGCAGCCTCAAAGGAGGGTGTGGATCACAACAGCACAGTGGGATTACACGGCTTTAACAGCCGGGCTACATTTTACCTCAAAGACGTTCAATGGCACCTTGTCATTTGCCCTCCATACAAAGGTGGTGCCGGGATTTCAGGACTTTATCAAGAACATCAGTCCATTTGAATCAAATATATATTTTCTTCCTCAGTTCTGGTGCACAGTATTCCTCTGCTCACTCCCACTGCATGGCATGCATGTGCCAGATGCAAACAACTGCACTGGGCAGGAGGAACTCTCAGATCTTCCTGGAACTGTCTTTGAAATGCGAATGTCTGGCCACAGCTACAGTGTCTACAATGCTGTTTATTTTGTGGCACATGCCTTGCATACCATTTACTCACTGAGAACCCAACAGAAGGGAAAGAGAAATGGAGAGAAATGGGACCCCCTGAACATTCATCCATGGCAGGTAATTGCAGGAGAAGCTAAATTCAGAAGAGGTCCACCACTGTGGAGAGCAAAAGCTGTGAGCCTGCACAGGGTTGAATTCAGTATAGAACAGTCAGGTCTCTCCTCATTTCTGTAATGACGGGATGGAGGAAGCAAGGGCTGGAGGTGCCTTCAATGAATTTACTGAACTTCATCCTAAATCTGGAGGGCTATCACTGCTGAGGGGTGAACAGTGTGACAAGGTAGACTATCACTGCAGATATACTGCCAGTCCCTTTAATTCTTTCCTGGTTTTTCCTTGAGGGATCCTAATCATTTCATTCATGTAGGCAGGAATCAGTTATGGAAGTTGTTGCATGCACGTGTATTCTGCGGCCACCATTTGTCTTATTAATTATTTCAACCAAGTGTGGTGTTTGAAATCATGGAGACTCATAGTCTTTTCTTTCAAAACAAATAAGAATGGTGTACTGTAGTACAAAGAATAAAGATGTTCATGCTTTTTGGTGTTGACTTACTAATTTTATATTTTGTGAGAGGGGGCGCTATCACACGAGGGGGAAGATGCGATATATAAGAAAAAAAGCCCGGTGGCTGTGGGGACTAGATTATTGGACATGGTTTATCTTGAAATTTAATCTGGATTTAAAGGGATGTGTGATAGTGTCCTTAGTCTGTGCAAGAATTCCAGGCAAAAATTAAAGAAACAAAAGAAAAGAGAAGTTTGTGGCATCTTAAAGACTGTTATATTTTAATGTAACAATTCATGGATATGTCCAGAACTTTTCTCCGTATTTCGAGATTGGAAACCATATCTAGAGCACATGTTGGGTGATGATAGGAATCTAATTTCTTTGATTAATTTTATGATTTTTTTCTGTCAATCCAGCTTCATTCTGTGTTGAAAAGTCTCCACTTTAACAATAATGCTGGGGAAGAAATATTCCTGAATGAGAAGGGGGAAGTGGCCACTGGATTCAATATCATCAATTTTTTCATCTCACCCAATGGTTCTTTCCACAACACCCAAGTGGGACGGTTGGACCCTCAGGCACCTGCAGGCCAAGAGTTCATTTTTAATGGAAGTGCCATTGTATGGAATCAGAAGTTCAACCAGGTGGGGAGTTTTCTTCACATGTTCATCATTTTTTGTGAGTATATTAGACATATTGGCTCTGGGTTTCTTGATTTTTGAAGCGAGAATGATAGGAGCACAAGTGATGGTGGAGATACCAGTCTGATTCTTTCCACAACGTTCAAGTTGGATGTATGGACCCTCAGGTACCTGTAGGCCAAGAGTTCAATCTTAATTGGTGTGCCATTGTATGCAATCAGACGTTCAATCAGGTGGGGGAGATTCCTTCACATCTTTTTCATTTTTTTCATGAATATATTTCACATATTGGCTCTAGAGTTCTTCATATTTGAAAAGGAATGAAGCAATGCATTCCGATGGGAAAGGTTTCCCTTGCCATTGGTGTGGGGAGACCGCTGGTGCTGTCATCCACCATGGAGGAGAGGAAAGACACTTGTTCCCGCCTCCGCTTGCGGAGGGGCGAAAGGAAAATGAAAACGAAGAGAAACGACAAGCGAAGTGATTTTTTTTTCAAAAAAGAAAATTCGTTTCCAAACATGAAACGAATCCAAATGGGACATGAAACGGAACGAAAACAAAACACAATTTTTCTGTTTCGTGCCCATCTCTAGACTGCATTGTTTCGTTTTGGAACTGGTCCCCTTCTGAAATGAAATGCCCATCTCTAATATCAGTCTAAAAACCTCTGGTTGCTCCCTTCCAGCCAGCTGAGGGCCTTTTCACATGACCCCCTAAGATCCGCTGGTCCCTTAAATTCGGACCAGAGATCTTGGGGGTTCGTCTTGTTCCTGCGTCCCTACCCCTCAGCACTTCCTGCTCCTGTCGGCGTGAGGGGGGAAGGCAAAAAAAAAAGGACAAAAGAAGCCTTTACTAACCTGCCCGTGCGGTCGAACTTGCCACGAGCCCCATTACTTCCTGCTTCCGTCTCAAGGAGCTCTTAAAGGGGCGGGAGTCAAAAAAACAACAGACAAGCCTGGAGAGCCGGGCACTCTTATCCGCATCAAATTTTTTATCACCTCCAAAGAGAAGGTACAAGGAAAGTGCGCTGGGTCGCGCTAAAGTGGGCGGGGTCGCACTTAATTGTCTCCAAACTCCGGAGCTGGTGGGAAAACATTTCTAAGCTCCGGAGCTGGGAGCCATTTGCAGCGCAGCTTAGGGGTCGTGTATAAACGCCCTGAGTAAATGAGAAGGAATAAAGAATAATTCTAACTTGGACAGTTTCCAATTTGTTTCTTGCAGAACCTCTTCTTCCTTTCCTTTGATTCCTCCATCACAATTTTGTTGGAGACATATACTATATTACTTGTGCATTTTGTTCTGATGAAGACTAGTGGTGGTGATTGCTAAAGAATCCCACTAAACCTTCATCATTCCTGACCTTTCAGTGTCCTTCTAACTGTCCCCAGAGGCTGCCCACTTCTACCTGTGTCGAGAGTTGCCATCCTGGCCAGAGCATGTTTATCCAGCCGGGGAAACAAGTGTGTTGCTATGATTGCATTCAGTGCCCTGAAGGGAGGATTTCAATCCAAAAGGGTAAGTGACATATTCTTCTGCTTAAACCAATAATAGAAAATTCTGGTTGGTATCATTACTGATCAGAAAAGCAATTACTTTCACCAACTTTGGAAGCAAGGATCATGGACAATGAACAATCCTGTGTTCACACAATAGTAACATTTGTGTTTGTATAAATGGAGCAGTAGGAGCTGAAAGCACTGCTCAATGTGGACATTTCAGGAAAACCTAATATTCTTCTTCATATTTTCAGATGCCGAGCAATGCAAGAGGTGCCCAGAGGATCAGTATCCGAACCGTAATCACAACCAGTGTCTTCCTAAAAATATCAACTACTTGTCTTATGGGGAGCCATTGGGGGCTGTTTTCACTTCCGTGTCCCTTTTCTTTTTCACGAGCACAGCTGTAGTGATGTGGACATTCATTCGGCACCGTGATACGCCCATCATCAAAGCCAACAATTGGAGCATCACGTGTACCTTGCTCTCTTCTCTTCTCCTCTGTTTTCTCTGCCCCCTCCTCTTCATTGGGTGGCCCGGGAAGGCCAATTGCCTTCTGAGGCAAACGGTGTTCGGCATCCTTTTCACACTCTCTGTGGCTTGTGTCCTAGCCAAAACCATCACAGTGGTTTTGGCTTTCATGGCCACCAAGCCTGGGAGTAGGATGAGGAAGTGGATTGGGAAGAGACTCACTGTTTTAGTCATTCTTCCCTCTTGCTTCCTTCAAGTGGGCATCTGTGGTGCATGGTTAGCAATGGCTCCCCCTTTCCCAGAGTTGGACATGCACTCTCAGATGGAGGCAATCATTGTTCAATGCAACGAAGGCTCCTCTCTCATGTTCTACACTGTCCTGGGCTACATGGGCCTTTTGGCGCTCATCAGCTTCACGGTGGCCTTCCATGCCAGGAAGTTGCCTGATGCCTTTAATGAAGCCAAGTGGATCACTTTCAGCATGTTGGTCTTTTGTAGTGTCTGGGTGTCCTTTGTTCCCACTTACTTGAGCACCAAAGGGAAATATACGGTGGCTGTGGAGGTCTTCTCCATCTTGGCCTCTGGTGCTGGGTTGCTCGGTTGTCTTTTCCTTCCCAAAGTGTATATTGTAATTCTGAGGCCTGAACTGAACACAAGAAAACAAGTAGTCAAGAAACAGACTGATTTTCATGAGTAAAAATGGTGAATTGGTGATTAAATGTACAGCATGAGAAGGAGAAAACACCACCATCACCTGAAGAAGCAATCAAACACATTGTGTAGCTGTTAGAGTCATCTGTTTTGCTGACTATACATTTGAATTATCTCTTAAAGTACACCATATTTACTTAAAAGTAGTGTAAATGGCATGGGGTAATAGAATTATCTTTCCTGACTTCACAAATGTTGGCAGAAGAGAGTAAAGGAGAAGGTAGAATAGACTTCAGAGGACATACCGTTGGCTGCAAACCGCACCCGGGTGGAACTGGAAGGTCTTCACCATGGCGTTTACGCCCCAGGGTTCCACGGGGCTCTATACTGTCCATGCTGTTTAACTTTTACATGGAACCACTGGGAGAGATCATCAATACTCAGCTCTAGCTCTCATTTTCCACCAATCCAGGTGAGTCTGTCTCTACACTGAACTCATGCCTGGGCTAGATAATGGACTTTTTGAGGGTTAATAAATTGAAACCTAATCCAGACCAGACAGAAATGCTGTTAGCGGGTGCTTCACCAGACAGGTTAGAGGGCCATCTCCCTGTTCTGGATGGCGTTGCACTCCCCCTAAGGGACAGGGTCTGCAGCTTGGGGGTACTCCTGGACCGCAGTCTAACACTGGAAGCCCAGGTGGACTCGGTGGGCAGGGGTGCCTTCCTACAGCTGCGGGAAATATACCAGCTGCGCCCCTACCTGGATGAACGGAGCCTCATGACAGTTACTCATGCACTGGTAACATCCTGTATTGATTACTGCAATGCGCTCTACATGCGGCAGCCTTTGAAGATGGTCTGGTGATTGCAACTGGTTCAGAATCGTTCAGCCCGGCTGATGAGTGATGGGGATGTAGGTATCATATCACATCGATTCTACACAACCTGCATTGGTTACCAGTTATTGCCCGAGCCCAATTCAAAGTGCTTGTTTTGTCATATAAAGCCCTAAATGGCTTAGGACCTAGATACCTGAAGGACCGCTTCCTTCCATACAAACCTACCTGGCAATTAAGATCTAGCCAGGGAGCCCTCCTGAGAGAGCCATCCCTCAAGGAGGTAAAAGGGATGGCTTGTAGGTCTAGGGCCTTCTCGGCAGCTGCCCCCAGGCTATGGAACACCCTCCCAAGTGACATCCGCCTGGCGCCAACACTGATGACATTTTGGTGCCAGGTAAAAACCTTCCTGTTTCTGAAGTATTTTAATTGACATAACATAGATTGTGGGTCCTGGTGGCAATGTTAGTGTTTTGTGTTTAAATGTTGTTGTTTTTGTTTTAATTGTCCATCACTTTTTTAACATTTTAACTGATAGAAAAAAGGTCTGGAAGTTGCAGAAATGGACATGTTGTATAAATAAATAAATAAATAAATAAATAAATAAATAAATAAATAAATAAAAAGGGAACATTGGCTATCGGACAATTTTTAGACTGGTTGGTTGTACAGTGGTATCCTGAAAGGTTTTTATCCCCTACCCCAGAGCCAATCAGCTTGAGCCCAGGGCTTGATGGAGGAAAGAATGGTTAAATGCCCGGGATTTTAAAACCTTCCCCCCACTTCCCCATATCACGGGCTCCAGCCGATTTGTGCTGGGATGGGGAAATGAAAGAACCAGTGGTGGCTTTGGAAGGAGGGTGCAGTGACATTGAACAAGCTTAAATAATAGGAGTCCTGTATCCATGGGGACAATGGTTGAATGACTCCGCCAACGGATGCTGGAAACTGTGGATAATACTGAATGCTATTCAAAATAAAAGAAAATTCCAGGAAATGTTTTTTTTCAGATGTATTACCAAAATGGGCCACAAGAAGGAGCCAGAGACAGAACCATATATACAACAAAAAAGAACTTATAGCCGTGTTGGTGAACTTATGGCAAGGGTGCCAAAGGTGGCCCTTCGAGCCTTTTCTGTGGGCACCCAATAGCGACCCTTCACAGACACCTCTATTTGGGTTAAATTGCTGTATTGGCACTTTGCAAAAAATAGTGGGTTTTTAAATCACAGTTTGGGCACTTGGTCTCTAAAAGGTTCATTATCACTGACATACAGTGTGGTTTCTCTAGTGGCACGTTCTGGTAACTTACATTTTTTGCTTGGGACCTGGGAGGCTTATGGTACACTATGGTACAATGCTGCCCATTGGGTTCTACATAAGGATTCCTCAAAGAACTACTCTAGCCAACATACCTTAAGCCTCCCAGGAACCAGTGGGGCAGGGAGTAGAGTGGTGGCAGCCTACTGACCTATTCATCTGGCCAACAAAGCAGGAGTAGAGGGGAGGAGGAGGAAGGAACACAGGTGCAGAGGTCAACAAAGTGGGTGCAAGGTGGGAAACACATGACAGGGACCTTTTTGTTCTTTCAGAATTAAACAGGAAGAACCTATCTTTTAATGATGGACCTGATCTTAGGTAACCATGAACTGGTTTATTATTTTTTAAAAAATCAGTGTGGTTTGTGTTTCATGGTTCATGGATGTTGATGAATCACAGACCATCACAAATGGCCATATGAAAATTCCTTACCATGTCTACTCAGACTGTAGACTGCTGTGTATTCTTATTTTGCATATTCCAACTCATATGGACACAGAAATGAAAGAAACCCAGAAACACATAGACTTGACAGTCTTTTAGTTTGTTTGATGAAGGAGAGAATTTGGAGTTCTGTATGATGTGGCAACTTTGACACACATGTTTGAGGCATTTCCTGGGTGTTTCACATGTTGAAGTTCGGAATAGAATTTTAGGAGCTGAGCCCACAAACCACATTATTTTGTCTTGAATTCAGGGGACATTTTAAATAAGGGGATCATTAAGAAAATATGATAGTATATTCATCTATTTGATGTTATATCAGCAATGGTGTCTACTGGGTATAGGCAAGAACTGAAAAAATTGAGATTTGTGATAGTTCATAGATGGTCGCTATTCGAGAACCATACACTTTCATGAACTTTTGGATCATAATGATTTTGTTGTGGTTTGTAAGATTTGAGAATTCCAGGCATAGTAAAAAGTCCTCCTCTTCACATTAGAGACCCACAAAACCCACAGAGATTTCTCACCCTACCTCAAGTTTAATGAAGATTGGATTCAGGATGTGCGAATTATAACCCCCAAAACAGGTCCTGCAAAGAAAGTGCAAAGAAAGTACTCTTTAGCATGTATCAATCTTTATTATCTTCCCTGTAATTATTAAAATTGCTTTGCGTAGTGACACCACTCTTGAAATCCTCAATGGAATACACACGGCCCTGAACTTAAACAAAGGAAGCAAAATATCTCATCTCTGAAATGTTTGCCTCATGTTATAAAGACTCTCCATCAAAAAACCCTTTGTCTTCCTGACCTCTGAGTACTCAGGCTGAGACTTTGTGCCAGTACACACTCTTCTGTGTCTTTCTGCTGGAAGAGAAGGTTAGGACCGAAGGAGACCATCTAAGGGGTCCAAGGTGGACTTTGCTAGATGGTTGCTTGCACTTCCTCTTGTCCCGTTGACTCTGCTGCTCCCCCTTCAGAACTGCTGCTCCAGCCGTCGTTTGAGCTCCTCCATCTATAACAGTGGGTCTAGAACCCAGATGGCTTCACAGGAACCTTCCAATGAGATGATCATTGGCGAATTTGTGTCCATTACTCTTTTTGGCATCATCATGAATACATTTAGGAAATTCCCACAATCTTTCAACACGGCTTAGTAAGTAGATCTTTACCTTGTTTGTTTTCATTAAAAACTATGTAGTGAACAGTAAATACTGTCTTCAGAGCCAGTATCATTTTCTACTCTTCTTCCAAATAGTCCTAAACCTAAACAATATAGTTACAATCAAATGTCCTACCTCTGTTGTATCAAAGCCATGAGGAGGTTATGATCAAACCCGGTCTTCAGTAAAAGTGGATGCTTTGCTGGAGTGTCAGGATATTCATTTTTGAAACCAATTACCTCCAGAGTTGGCAGCGCAACTTCACTGTTTTATGATTTTATGATTTTTGAGAGAACAAAAAGAAGTGTACCTTCAGGGAAATGCTGGATAGCTCAGTGGTTTAGGCATCTGCTGCAAAAGTCCCTTCCCATCTGTGATGTGGGCATGACTAGATGGTCCATTGGGTCTTCGCAGTTCTATGATTTATTCTACTATGATGCATCAGTTGCAAATACTTGGATTCCCTCCTAGTTGCCAGTGTGCCTTTCCTATATGTCAGCTTTTTAGTTTTTCAGTAGGCATGTTCAATGCATTCATCTTGCTGTTGTTCAGTCATTCAGTTGTGTCCGACTCTTTTTGACCCCATGGATCAGAGCTCGCCAGGCCCTTCACTGCCTCCCGGAGTTTGGTCAAATTCATCTTGGTTGCATCAATGTCAGCGCCGGCAGGAAGAAGAGGCCGGGGGAGGGCGGGAGCCCGCTTAAATAGCGGGAACTCTCGCAATACCCCTTGTCCTCGCGAGACTTCACCTCTCGTCTCATGTGAGCTCGGCCGGGGGGGGGAGCAAACGGGCCTTGCCTGCCGATGCCGGCGGTGGAGCAGTTACTTGGTTGCATCGATGACACCGTCCAACCATCTCATTCTCTGCTGTCCCCTTTCCCTTTTGCCTTCAATCTTTCCCAACATCAGGGACTTTTCCAAGGACTCCTCTCTCCTCATGAGGCGGCCAGAGTACTGGAGCCTCAGCTTCAAAATCTGTCCTTCCAGTGAACATTCGGGGTTGATTTCTTTCAGGATGGATAGGTTTGATCTCCTTGCAGTCCAGGGGACTCTCAAGACTCTCCTCCAGCACCACAGCTCAAAAGCATCAATCCAGCTCTCACTTCCATACATCACTACTGGAAAAACCATAGTTTTGACTATCCAGACCTTTGTTGGCAAATTGATGTCTCTGCTCTTTAAGATGCTGCCTAGGTTTGCCATCGCTTTCCTCCCAAGAAGCAGGCATCTTTTAGTCTACAACGCCACAAAAGTGTTTAAAGTCTGTAGGCACATTACATCTTCACAACTACCCAGTAAGCCCAGTTAGAAAAATAATTTATGCTCTACCCAGATTAATTTTCTGAGCACTGCTCTTAAACTATTGGTAAGATGGAATCCCAGATGTTCCGCAAGAGACTTACTTAGCAGAAAACAGCGTGCACATGGGGTTCTTCATTGCTTAAATCAGTCCTTGCTCTGTAACCAAGCATGGCATTAGAGAAAAATGAGATGGATGCTGACCTAACCTCTGTGGCTCTCCGAGCCAAAGTGGAGTTATTTAATACTTGGTTAAAATTTCTCTTTTTCGTGTCGGCTTGGCCCCTCTGATTCTTACAGATTTATTCCATTCAAAGTGGAAACAGTTCTTAGAACATGAATGTATGTCTCTTGGCTTTTCAGTAAAGTATGTTATTACCCTGGGCTATAGTTGTGCCAGAACTACCATCCATCAAAGGCTCAGAGACATTGAATTCCAACAGAACCGGGACCTTTTATCTCACTCAAGTAGTATATATAATAATGTGTTCATGCTCCCCTCCTACCTGAACAACCTAGCTTCCCCCAAATTTAGAAGGGCATCTACCTTAGCTAGGTTAAATGTGTTACCCTCCAAACTGTTGGACGGAAGATTTCAAGGGGTTCCCTACCATCTATGTTTATGCCCCGGCAACTGCGGGGATGTCGAAACACTGGAACATGTACTTCTGTATTGCACCTTTTACAGGGACCTACGCAAAGAGCTTTTATATCAAATTCTCCAAAAGCTCCTGGGTAGGCCCAGTAAATTTTATATTGAGTATTTACTAGCCAATAAGAACATAAATATAACTATGGTAATGGCCTGAAATTGTGTGGCAGTCATGGCATCCCGTAAGATGATTTTGTCATCAGAATTTTAGATCCCCTAATTTTCCAGCATATGATATAATACCTTTCCACATTTTAATATAATGTTTAGCATATTTATTTATTCTTCTCCTATGCCATTATATGCCTATTTATGTTTTCCATGGCTACACGTTATTAATTTTTAATTTATCCAACTATATTTGTATTATTGGTTTTGTCTTTTGAACTTGATTGCCATGTAACATTTTGGTCTATGACCGTAAATAAACAATTATTATTATAGAGAAAAATTAGATGGTTTAGGTGCTGCTCTGGTGACAGCTTGTTTCTTTACTTCTGTGGAACTAGGAGACAAACTCTGTATTTAGAATTTGACTAAAAAATTTCCATGGTTGCTTTTCAACCCTCAGCATACTTTAATGAGCAAATGTCCACATAAACTGTAACCCATTTGATTCTCTGAAGTCAAGATATAAGATCATTTTCTGAATGTTCTTGCAGTGTAATCCCGAAAAACTACCAGCATGTCTTGGCCTTTGCTTTTGCTGTTCAGCAGACCAACGAGAATGACAAATTGTTAACCAATACCACCCTGGCTTACAAGATCTATGACAATGCTTTTGATTCCTGGAGAGCCTCTGGGATGATTCTGCGGCTTCTGTTCCAGGGGAGAGGTATCCACCTTAATTACGACTGTGGCGGGAAAGAGAAAGTCATGGCTGTCGTTGGTGGTCTCACCTCTCAAACATCCATACAGATGGCCCACATTTTAAATGTCTACAATATACCACAGGTATGGCTTTAGGCTTAAGTGGATGCCACCAAGTGGCGCGTTCCCCTTTGGGTTTCTCCTTGAAATCTTTTTGTTCTCTGCTTAGTATGAACTCTCCAGTTTTGAGTCACTCAACAGCATCAGATAGGTTTATCATTAAGTTGAAGGAAGCGGTTGTTCCTCAAGTGCCTTGTCCTGGTAGAACGCTGATCAGTAGCATGATCTGGTTTTTATCCAAAGGTATTCTGAATAGAGGATCTGTGCCGACTGTGAACCATTGGCTTAAATTCGTAAGCCAGAATGGTCTTCTATGCCCCAGGCCGTGTTTCCCATCTATTTTTCATTGAAGGATAACCTGCAGCAATTGGTATTTGTTATTGTGCGTTATATGACCAATATATTGTATCTTTCTTCTCTTTATGGTAGAGATGGGCACGAATAGAAAAAATGGAGTTTCGTTTGTCGTTTGTCGTTTGGAGGGTCCGTTTCGGTTTGTTTCCGTTTTTCGCGAATTTTTGCAAAAAAATTGTTTTCGTTTTCATTCGTTTTGTTACCATTTCGTTACCATTTATTTCAATTTTTTGAATTTTTTTTAGCATTTAAAGCAGTTTACTGTATTGCAGTAATGGAAATGAAACGCACGACCAAATTTCCGGTGTTTCTGTTTGTTTCATTTCATTTTGGGGACAAAATTCTTTTGTCGTTTCATTACGTAACGAAACGAAAAAATGAAAATGGAAACGAAAAATTGTTCGTTTCGTGCCCATCTCTACTTTATGGTATTGAAAATTTCTAGCTTTATTCGTATGCTGTAATACAACCGCACTGTCTCGTCCATAATGGGCAGCTGACATAAGGAAATGACCAGGTTCTTCCATCAGCTCTGGGTCTCAGGCTGATCTATTGTTCTTCTGGGTTGGGACACTGCTTTGTTGAAAGTCCATTTTAGATCTCGGGTATGGATTTGGATATGGATTTCAGACACTCCTATGTGGCTGGAGTGTCTGAAAAGCTTAAAAAGATTTTTTGGCAAACACCACATCCCTGTTTACTTCAAACCCACAAACACACTAAGGCAGAGACCCATCCACCCAAAGGACTCAACACCAAAACACAAAAGGAGAAATATAGTTTATGCAGTCCAATGCAGTGATGATGAGTATGCAGACCTCTACATTGGAAAAACTAAACAGCCATTAAACAGGAGGATGGCCCAATACAGGAGGGACAACAGCGCAGGACCGGAGTCAGCAGGACACCTCCACTTGAAGGACAAATGGCACTCATTCAAAGATGAAGATGTACACATATTAGACAGAGAAGATAGGTGGCTTTATAATGGGGCCAGGAAAGCCATTCACGTGAATATTGAAAAACCCTCTCTCAACAGAGGTGGTGGTGGGGGCTCAGGCACAGTCTAACTGCTACTTAACCGGCAGTGATTTCAACAGTCTCCACTCCAGACAAATAAAAAAAATACTTCACACCACCACCACCAAGGCCCATACCTGTCAAGTTTTCCTTGCCACTCCCTGGGATGGGAAGAGGGAGGTATAATGTGCATGCACGCAAACGCCTGCCTGTGCATGCACATGCACACACACATGCATGCCCATATGCACACACGCGTGCATGCCCGCTTGCCCACACACATGCCCGAACATGTATCCCACACCACACTTTGCCTCTCCCACCCCACCACTGCACCATTTCTGGGGGGAAATGACCTAGGAAGAGGGCTGGAAAAAGAGTGGGAAAACAGGATTTCCTGGGCATTACAGGAAGCTTGACAGGTATGCCAAGGCCTTAGCTAATGACCCATACTTAATGGGGGTTGGGAAGGTTAAAGGTGGAGCTTTTATGCACCTTAGGCCATTGTCCACCTAATGGCTGATTGACACTATTGTCCACCTAAGGAGCCTATTCAGGCCATTGTTTAACTTTTGACCCTATTTCAGACAAGGGTGACATGAGGTCAAAGTGAACTATAAAATGGAGGCTTCGCTACTAGCATTCCTCAGTCTGACCAAGGTGTTTGGATGATCAGCGAAATGTTTCAGTCTCTCAAGAAATGAAGTCCAGTTGCCATGACTCAACTTCCAGATCAACTCACCTGGATGACTGAGAGTCTTCACATTCATACTGGCCATTATGTCAGTCGCCCATTATGCACGAGGCACTGTTTGAAGCTGCCCACTCTGGATCAAACTCTTTCGGGGTGATGGGAGTCTGGCATCTCCACTGAGACTTGCTTGGCTTGGCAGACCTTCTGTTAGTGACGCTACTGCCAGCATAGCTCTCAGCTTCACTGAAGTGGTTGAAGCAAACACAAGAAAAAATTGCTTCAGTTTAGTGGAATCAACAATCAACCCTTTGGCAACCTACTCACCATGATAGAGTGGACAAAATAATTCAGTACGAATCAGGAGACGTGGTTTCTTTCCGATCTCTTCCTAATCACAGAACCTTACTTGTAGTGTGGGAAGTGATAAAACACTTCTCACTAACGGGGAAACCCTATTAAATTGTCATAATTTGGATCCTACCTCATGGAAGATAGCAACGGTGAACATTAGGAGAAAGAATTAAACCCTGGTAAACATTGGGATGCAGGGTAGTGTAGTTACCAGAGTAAAATTCACACAACATATTTTAAAGTTCCTATTTGCCTGTGGAAACTCACTTGCAGGTGGTCACGATCAGCCACTCAGTTCACATACTTTGAGACCCATACTGAGATAACCATGGTTTGGATGCAACTTGACTTTACCTAAAAAAAATGTACAGGATAATTTTATACTGAAGAGATATGGCATAAGGGTCTTCATTTAAAGTATCTTGTGCTTTTTCTGTTAGCTTAGCTATGGTTCCTTTGACCCAGCACTGAGTGACAAAGCTCAGTTCCCTTTCTTCTACCGGATGATCCCCAATGAAGAACCACAGTATGTTGGGATCATTCACCTACTCCGATATTTTGGATGGAACTGGGTTGGCCTTGTGGTTTCTGAGGATGACAGTGGAGAAACCTTCCTTGACACGTTGACAGCAAAGCTGTTGCAGAGTCGTATTTGCATTGCTGAGACAATAGTGATCCCAAAGGTATCTCAGTATTTACCAAAAGAGGAAGTTCAAGGCAAACTGAGACCCATTCAGTTGGTTTTCGCAAAGATTAAAATCAATGTGATGCTTGTACACGGAGACAGACAGTCTCTGGAGGGATTACGATTCATTTTAGATACTTTTGAATTTACTAATATGCAGCCTCAAAGGAGGATATGGATCACAACAGCACAGTGGGATTACACGGCTTTAACAGCTGGGATGAAACTCAGCTCAAAGACCCTCAATGGTACCTTGTCCTTTGCCCTCCATACGAAGGTGGTACCGGGATTTCAGGACTTTATCAGGAACATCAATCCATTTCAATCAAAGATATATTTCATCCATCAGTTCTGGTGCACAGTATTCCTCTGCTCACTCCCACTGCAAGGCGTGCAGGTGCCAGATGCAAACAACTGCACTGGGCAGGAGGAGCTCTCAGGTCTTCCTGGAACTGTCTTTGAAATGCGAATGTCTGGCTACAGCTACAGTGTCTACAATGCTGTTTATTTTGTGGCACATGCCTTGCATACCATTTACTCACTGAGAACCCAACGGAAGGGAAAGAGAAATGGAGAGAAATGGGACGCCCTGAACATTCATCCATGGCAGGTAATTGCAGGAGAAGCAAAATTCAGAAGAGGTCCACCACTGTGGAGATCAAAAGTTGTTAGCCTGCTCAGGGTCCAAGATAGGATAGAACAGTCAGGTGTTCCTCATTTCTGGAATGATGGGAGGGAGGAAGCCAGAGTTGAACATGCCTTTTGTGAATTAGTCTAACTTCATTCCAAATCTTCAAAAGCTGTGGCCTGTCACTGCTGAATGCTGAATAGTGAGAAAAGTGCAACCAGCACTCCAGATACACTGCCATTCCCTTTCATTTTTTCTTGTTTTTTCCTATCATCTCAGGGACAAAAAAATCTTTTCCCTATCCTTTCATGTAGGGAAGAATTGGTTATGGAAGTTTTCTGCCTGCTGGAGAAGATAAAGGGAGTTGTTGTGAGTTTTCGGGGCTGTTTGGCCGTGTTCTGGAAGTTTTTCTTCCTGATGTTTTGCCAGACTCTGTGGCTGGCGTGTTCAGAGGGCAAGGAGTTCAGTGTTCTCCTTGCCCTCTGAAGATGCCAGCCACAGAGTCTGGGGAAACATCAGGAAGAAAAACTTCCAGAACACGGCCAAACAGCCCGAAAAACTCACAACAGCTATCAGTTCCTGGCCGTAAAAGCCTTTGAGAATATAATATAAACGGAGCTTTTCTCACAATTCCAGAACAACATCCCTTACGGTTCAGTTGGAAAAGTTATCAGTATTTTAGAAAGAACATATTTCCTCTCATTAGACTTGGAAACAAGGAGGAGAAGGGACAGGCTAGAATCTGGAAATAATATCTAGTGGGTATGTAGGGTGAGGAGAGGAATTTTATTTCCTTGATTAATTTTATGAATTCCCGCCTCAAATCCAGCTTCACTCTGTGTTGAAAAGTCTCCGCTTTAACAATAACGCTGGGGAAGAAATATTCTTGAATGAGAAGGGGGAATTGGCTACCGGATTCGATATCATCAATTTTTTCATATCACCCAATGGTTCTTTCCACAACATCCAAGTAGGACGGATGAACCCCCAGGCACCTGCAGGCGAAGAGTTCATTCTTAACGCAAGTGCCATTGTATGGAATCAGAAGTTCAATCAGGTGGGGAGATTTCTTAAAATTCTCTCTATTTTTCATGAGTATATCCGATAACATTGGCTCTGGGTTTCTTGATATTCAACCCCAAAATGATAGGAGCCCATGATTTGGTGGAGAAGAATTCATGTAAGATGCCTTTTTAAGCTATGGAACTCAGCCGGTCTGGAAGAGAATTGTGGAACATGTTTTTGGTACAGATTCTGTTTTCCATTTTGGTATTAAGATACTTAGTTGCTTAGTCTTTTTAGCTTTTAAATATTCTTTTAATTATGTAAGTCACTTTATTTCCTTATAAAGGAGAAGGCAAGCTAAACATATTTTAAATAGAAGTAATAAAAATGAACAAATGAATGAAAGTTCACAGCGTAATAAGCTGTCAGTCTATTTTGTATTTTGTTTTATATTTCAGATGCTTCTGCATTAAATAAGCATCTGGTTCCTGTCTTCCAAGCTGAAAACAAATCAACTTTTTTTTTCACAATCAGGTAGCCAAACTATTAAAAATATAGGTATATGAGTAAGCACTTAAGGCAATTTTTTAGGAAGGGAACAGTAGAAGCTAAATTAAGAATGGTAAAAGTTAAAAGAAAAGTTATATGTTCCTGGTTTTTTTGACCACTTCATTTTACATGCCTTTTAAACAACTCTGTAGGAGAAGGGAAGGATCAAAAGCCATTGAATCACTCCTGTTCTGAATTTACCTGTTACCGATCCCAGTATTACTCCTGACAACAAAATGTGCAGCAGTTAGGTTGTTCCCTACTAGTAATTTGAGTAAAGAATAATTCCAACTTGGACAGTTTCAGAGTCATTGCTTATGGCATCCCTTCTCCCTTCCCTTCAATTCCCCCATCTCAGTTTTGTTGGAGACATAGATAACTTTTGTATTTCTTTCTCATGGTGTATAGCGTGTGTGTATCTCCTATAGGTGACTGCTAATGTATACACTCCAGCTTCATCATTCCTAACCATTCCCATTCAAATATGTTTCCTTCCATTTTGTCCCCAGAAGCTGCCCACTTCTACCTGTGTTGAAAGCTGCCATCCTGGCCAGAGCATGTTTATCCAGCCAGGGAAACAAGTGTGTTGCTATGATTGCATTCAGTGCCCCAAAGGGAGGATTTCAAGCCAGAGGGGTAAGGGACGTGTTCTTCCACTTTTTAGACCAATAATTTATAATTCCAGGTTATATTATTTTAAATCAATTGTTGGTGTACACAGAAGAAGAACTTCATTTACCAACTTTGGAAACAGGGGAACTGACAGCAAACAAGTCTGTATACACACAGTACAGTTGTCCCCCGCCCTTTCGCAATTCATATACTGCGGTCCCGGTATATCTCGGGTCCGCAGTATATGAAAAAAGCCCCCCTGGGGTAAGGAGGAAAGGCCTTCCCAGGCCCGTTGGACGCCCCAAAAAGCGCTTCCCTGCCAACCAGAAGTGACTTCCAGTAAACCAGAAGTGACCTCCAGATCACTAAAAAACACGTTTGGGGCCTCTGGGGGGACTGGAAAGCCCCTTGCAGGCCCGTTTGGGGCCGCGCCAGGCCTGGGGTAAGTACAAGAGCCCCCAGAGAGCCCGCCCACTCCGGACCTGACCCAGCATCCGCATATTACGGATTTTCAGTTATTGCGGGTCGGGTCGGGTCGGGTCCCTAACCCCTGCAATAGGTGGGGGTTTACTGTACCAACATTTTTTGTTTGCAGTTATGGAGCAGTGTATCTGGAAATTGAGTCATGGTAACTGGACTTCTTTTCTTGTCTGATCAAAACATTTCACTACTCATCCATGTAGCTTCGTCAGTCTTAGGAAACTTGGTTAAAGGCCTCCAATTTATAGTTTACCTTGTTTTCACGCCACCTTGAGTAGGTTTGTTAGTTGGACAATAGGGATGGGCACGAAACGGGAAAAAGTGTTTCGTTTTATTTCGTTTCTTCCCTCTGCATTTCGTTTCCTTTCATCTCATATGAATTTTTACCAAAAAAAATTGTATGAAATGAAACAATAACGAATTTTTTTTTACCTGTTTGTGGGCTCCGATGGCAGCGGAGGGCCAGGCCGACCTGCTGGGGCTGCTCACCCTCCTGCCGGCTGGCAGGGCACCGGCAGGGGTGGTGGTGGCGGAGGAGGGGCTAGGCCAGACTGCTAGGCCCGCTTGCCCTCTCCAGCTGGCTGGGAGGGCTCCTGCAGTGTAAGGACACCAGCAGGTAAGGGAGCCATCTTACAGAGAAACAAAACAGTTCATTTTAAACAAACAAACAAAAAACACTGTTTTTATTTTGTCTGTAACAAAATGCTGCTCATCGCTTAGTTTAGCTTAGTTCTGTTAGCTAACAAAAGGACAAAACAGCATTTCCTATTTCGTTTTGTGCCCTTCCCTAGTGGGAAATGGTCTGGGGTGTGTGAGAGTCCCACTTATTCAACCCTTCTCAACACTCATTAAGTATGGGTTATTAGCCATTGCCTTCCTGGTGGAGGTGTGAAGTGCTTTGGATTTGTCTGGGGAATCGAAGAAAGGACAGCTTGAGAACTGGCAGACAGGTTGTGCCCAAGTTGCCCCCTTCAGTTGACAGAGGTACACAAATTGCTTCCCTGACCCCTATCCCAAAGCACCTTTCTCCGTCTAATATGTGTACAATCCTTATCTTTGAACAAGTGTCTTTATTGCTTCAAGTGAATGTACACAGCTGATTCAGGTCCTGAGCTGTTGCCCCTCCTGTGCTGAGCCATCCTTCTGTTTCATGGCTGTTGGGTAGCTAAGGTTGTTATGGATGAGTTGGAGCTCAAAGCACTGCTCAATGTGGACATTTCAGGAAAACCTAATATTCTTCTTCACATTTTCAGATGCCGAGCAATGCAAGAGGTGCCCAGAAGATCAGTATCCGAACCGTAATCACAACCAGTGTCTTCCTAAAAATATGAACTACTTGTCTTATGAGGAGCCATTGGGAGCGGTTCTTGCATCTGTGTCTCTTTTCTTTTTCACGAGCACAGCTGTAGTGATGTGGACATTCATTCAGCACCGTGATACGCCCATCATCAAAGCCAACAATTGGAGCATCACCTGTACCTTGCTCTCTTCTCTTCTCCTCTGTTTTCTCTGCCCCCTCCTCTTCATTGGGTGGCCTGGGAAGGCCAATTGCCTTCTGAGGCAAACTGTGTTCAGCATCCTTTTCACACTCTCTGTGGCTTGTGTCCTAGCCAAAACCATCACAGTGGTTTTGGCTTTCATGGCCACCAAGCCTGGGAGTAGGATGAGGAAGTGGATTGGGAAGAGACTCACTATTTTAGTCATCATTCCCTCTTGCTTCCTTCAAGTGGGCATCTGTGGTGCATGGTTAGCAATGGCTCCCCCTTTCCCAGAGTTGGACATGCACTCTCAGATGGAGGCAATCATTGTTCAATGCAACGAAGGCTCCTCTCTCATGTTCTACACTGCCCTGGGCTACATGGGCCTTTTGGCGCTCATCAGCTTCACGGTGGCCTTCCATGCCAGGAAGTTGCCTGATGCCTTTAATGAAGCCAAGTGGATCACTTTCAGCATGTTGGTCTTTTGTAGTGTCTGGGTATCCTTTGTTCCCACTTACTTGAGCACCAAAGGGAAATATATGGTGACTGTGGAGATCTTCTCCATCTTGGCCTCTGGTGCGGGGTTGCTCGGTTGTCTTTTCCTTCCCAAAGTGTATATTTTAATTCTGAAGCCTGAATTGAACACAAGAAAACAAGTAGTAAAGAAACAGACTGATTTTCATGAGTAAAATGGTGAATTGGTGATTAAATGTACAGCATGAGAAGGAGAAAACACCACCATCACCCGAAGAAGCAATCAAACACATTGTGTAGCTGTTAGAGTCATCTGTTTTGCTGACTATAGATTTGAATTATCTCTTAAAGTACACCATATTTACTTAAAAGTAGTGTAAATCGCATGGGGTAATAGAATTATCTTTCCTGACTTCATAAATGTGAAGTGTATATTGTACTTCTGAGGCCTGAAATGAACATAAGAAAGCAGTTAGCAAGGAAACAGACTTATATTCAGGAAAGAAAATGATGATTAAATCAGAAAGGGGAAAACACCACCATCAGTTGAAATAGTTAGAGTTGCCTATTCTGTTTTGCTGGCAATTGAGTTGAAAATTTCCGTAAATATATTACACTTATTAAAGTGTAATGTAAATAGCATGGGGTAATAGAATTGCATCCACATCTTCATCCATTTCAGCATCTTTAGGATCATAACTACTGTGAACAGCAGGGACAAGATAGGCAAAAGAACATTAATCAAAAGTCCTATACAATTCAAAAATCCAACTTCTATGGAATGTATTTATAAGCCCTAAAGATCCCAGAAAAGCAATGCAGAACATCAAGTGTAGGGCAAGCAGCAGAAAATCATTCAAAACTCTTCAAATAAACAAAAGTGAAAAAAATGGGGGAAATGGAGGAAACGGAGGAAACGGAGAATCAATCCCAACTCTTAAAAATCCTTTACCAAAGTCTCCTCTAAATGTCGGAGGTCAGCAGATGATGATTTAGAGCATCTCACTTGATCTTAGCCGATAAGCCGAAAAGCAATTTGGGAGGAATTGAGTCTCTTGCACATAGGTGTTTGTATTGCCCTCGCTATTCTGTAGCCCGCATGCAATACCTGGGCCCAATATTGTCTAAGATGAAAAGATGGCCAGATATAGAAATAATGTGATTCATGTTAAATGACCTAATGGAAGACAGGGTGAAGAAAGTAGAGGGTTTTATGGCATACATAGTGAACCATGCTGAAACACCACAGTCTGTGTATCAATACTCCCATTCTGAGCTATGTTTGACTGTCAGATGCAATTATTGCCTTAGTTATTGCTAGAAAACCTAAATTAGGTGCTGCTGAATGTATTTTGTATATGTTTTATTTATGCCATTAAAGGTTTTGATTTGAGTTGATAGAATATCTCAAAGGCACAAGTCAGTGTCAGTGAGCACCTGGGTTTGATGCAGGAAGCACTGACCACTGGAGCATTCTTGTTGTCCACTGGAGGTTACATGGAAACCAATCTCTCTCTCTCTCTCTCTCTCTCTCAATGTATGGTACAATGCCAAGTGCCCATGCTTTGAGCCAAAGCCCCACATGAAGGAGAAGAAATATGAAGACACAAAAAGACAGAAGAAGGATTCCAATGAATCCCCTGGGGCTGAAAGTAGATGAATCACCAATCAGGACTTGCAGGATGCATCAATGGGCTACTTGAAGGAGGCAGAACACGGACCAGGACTTTCCCATTGGGAGCAAGTGGGCCACACCTTGGTCTGGCCACAAAACAGGGCTCATTGAATTGGGTTGATAAAACCCATAAAAGGGGATTTTAGTTCTTTCACAATTAAACAGAAAGCGTGTCTTCTTTTAATGGTGGACCTAATCTTAAGTAACCATGAACCATTATTTTCAAAAAATCTGCATGATTTGTGGTTCATGGTTAATAGACACTAATGGCTCACAAACCGTCATGAATGGTCATTATGCCAATTCCAGCCCATCTTTCAACAAAACTTAATAGAAAGCCTCCCGTCTTTAGTGATGGACCTCCTTTAACTATTGTGCCAATTCATGCCCATCTCAATTCAGAATGTAGATTCATGTGTGCTCTTAGTTTCATATTGATGCAGAACTTAAAGAAATACAGAAACACATAAAGTTGACAGTCTTTGATTTGTTTGATGAAGGAGAGCAGTTGGAGCTTTGTGTGATGTGGCATCTTTGACACATATGTTTGGGCCATTTCCTGGGTAATTCAAATGTTGACGATAGGCTTAGAATTTTAGGCGCTAAGCCCACAAAACACATTATTTTGTCTTGAATTCGGAGGGCATCATAAATAAAGGGGAGCTTTAAGAAAAGAGGATAGCACACATCCATTGAGGCTATATCAACAAGGGTGCCCACTGGGGATAGGCACGGACCAGAGAAATGGAGGTTTGTGATGGTTCGTAGTTTGTCACTATTCACAAACCACAAACTTTCACAAACTTTTTAACAAAATGAACAATTTTGTGTTTTATGTGATTTGGGAATTCCAGGAATGGTAGAATGCCCCTCCCCTCATATTAGAGCTCTCAGGCTCACAGAGATACCTCACCCCCTCCAAGATTAACCAAGACTGGATTTAGGATGTGCCAGTTATAATTCTCACAGCAAGTCCCTACGGAAAAGTGCTCTTTAGTAGATATGAGCTTTTCCTTTCGGAAGTGGTCAGCTTCTGAAATGAAACATGGGAGCCCAGGTGGTGTCATCTTTCCTTCTCCCTGGCGCTGGCCCATCAGACAGGGAGGTGGGATGATGCATTTCCCTGCACAGATCCTGATTGGCCAGTGCCAGGGAGAAGGAAAAATTATATTAGAGGTTTCTTCCTTATTGGAGTTTAACACCATGCAAGCCGAGTGGAAGGTAAGGGATTGGTTGATGGGGTCCCTCTGGTTCTGAACGCTGCATGGGCTCCCATGTTTCATTTTGGAAGCTGACCACTTCTGAAATGAAAAGCCTGTCTCTTTAGCATGCCTTGTTTTTCCCCAGAATAAACTAGCCAGTCCACCACTTTCTTTCTTAGTGAGCCTGAACATGGGAAGACTTAATATTTTTTGCCTCTTTTCCAACTGGGGGGGGGGTATGTATGGGAGGGTGCTTTGTCACTCACTCCTCTTGACTTCCACTGGCTGCTGCTTAGGACTTTTGTATGACTTTGGATTAGAAGTGGCTCTTTTGAATGTTGTGATAATAGTTGACAGTGGCCCAGAATGATGGACTGTGTTCAACAGCAGAAATCACTGTTTGCTGGCAGAATGAGCCAACCTCAACAGGCAGAAAATCCCATTCTCTCTTTAAAAATCAACCACTAAACTACTGGTTAACATAAGAACATAAGAAGAGCCATGCTGGATCAGGCCAAAGGCCCATCTAGTCCAGCTTCCTGTATCTCACAGTGGCCCCACCAAATGTGTCCAGGAGCGTACGAGACTAGATATCTGTCTCTTCCTACCACTCCCCTACATCTGGTCCTTGAAGTACCCCGGTTCTATGGGAAGGAGAGTTTTGAGAGTTCTCAGATCATCCCTAGCTGTTCTTGATCACCAGAATCAGGATTGATTGACCAGTGGCCTTCACTCAGCTGAAAGTAGCTGGCAGAGCACTCAGGTAGGATATTGAGTGAACTTCTTCATACACCCCTAGTCCTTTTCTTCCTACTCCTTGTTGACTTCAAAATTCCAGTGAAAGCACAGGAAACTGCTTTCTCTTGTTTGCGGTTTCATGCCAAGTTTCCTAACTCCAACATAGGCCAGGCCTCATCTGACACAAAAACATCAGTACATCTCAGTCGTTATTACCAGTATCTTCCCTGTAATTATTAAAATAGCTTTTCGTAATGACATTGCTCTTGAAATCCCCATTGGAATACAAAAGCCCCCGTGCTTAAACAAAAGAAGCAAAAGCATCCAACTTCTGAAATATTTGCCTCATACTATAAAGACTCCCCTTCAACAAAGCTGAGCCATCCTGTCTCTGAATTCTGAGGGGAGACATTGTGTCAGTTCAAGGTTTTCTGCACCTTCTGCCAGAAGAGATAGAGCATTGTGGTGGCAAGTGTAGGAGATCATCTATGGGGTCCGAGGGGAACTTTGCTAAATGTTTGTTAATATATCCTCTGGTTTTGTTGGCTCAGCTGCTACTACTTCGTAACTGGTGCTCCGCCCATATCTGTCAGAGAGTGTCAGGAATCCAGATGCCTTCACAGGAACCTTCCGATGAGATGATCATTGGTGAATTTGTGTCGATTACTCTTGTTGGCTTCATCCTGGAGACATTTAGGAAACACCCACAATCTTTCAGAAATGCTTAGTAAGTAGATTTTTATCATCTTTTTTTAAAAAAAGAACTATATAGTGAACCCATGCTTTGTACCATCACAAAATAAATGGTGCCATCAAAGCAGAAATTCTTATCAGTGTTTCTTCCATGAGGTCAAGGTTACAAACCATGATGGAGATGTGTAATCTCCAGGCTTAAAACCAGGCACTTCAAGGGCCAGGTGCAGGGGAGTGGTATCAGGAGACAGATATCTAGTCTCATGCGCTCCCAAACGCATCTGGTGGGGCCACTGTGAGATACAGGAAGCTGGACTAAATGGGCCTTTGGCCTGATCCAGCATGGCTCTTCTTATGTTCTTATATTCTTATGAGGTTCTAAACTTAAAGCATTTCTTTGCAAAAATCCCACCTCAGTTACTGTAAAAATAGACCCCTCAGGAGATTAAGATCAAGCCTGATCTTCAGTAAGTTTGGTTTCAATCTCCAGCTGCCTCATTCTAGAAGGCTTTGAGGCAGGAACACAATATTAGTTTTAAGGGAAGAAAGAAAGTTGTCCATCCATGTCATGTGGAATTGAAAAAATCCACTAGTTCTTCTTGGATGGACAGGGTTTCATTTTTATATGCTTCTTATTGAATTTTTAGGTGGAGATGTTCACTTCATTCCATCTTGCAAATTATGATATTCCTCTCTGGTGGAATATCATGGAAATATCTTTTGCGCTTGCGGCCCCTTTTGTATCTCTGTCCCTTTCGTGAACTCCTGGCATAAGAATGCAAAACTGATCTGTGCATTCTTTCTGTCCATAGGGGAGAGATATCCAATCTACACTAACTATGTTGTCATTGAAGAAGGAGATATGGGCACCAGCAGCTGTTTGATCTGGCCTCTTCTTTTCTTCTGGGCAGAGAGTTAGATTATTGGGTGGGAGAGAAAATGGAGAGGGGCTTATTGGCTGGAAAATGAAATGAAAGGTTGGGGAGGCTAGTAGACAGTATGGGAGGACAAGCTTATGGAAAGGTTAAAGAGGTCCCAAACCTTTTGGGACTTTAGAGGTTAACACCAGCGCCTTGAATTTGGCACTGATGCAAAGCTGATACAATTGTCCCAGGACTAAGGAGAATCATAGAATCATAGAGTTGAAAGAGACCTCAAGGGCCATCTAGTCCAACCCCCTGCCATGCAGGAACCCCATCACAATATTTCCGACAGATGGCCATCCAGCCTCTGCTTAAAAACCTCCAAGGAAGGAGACTCCACCACCCTTTGTGGCAGCATCTTCCACTGCTCTAACTGTCATGAAGTTCTTCCTAATGTTCAAATGGAATCTCTTTTCCTGTAGTTTGAAACCATTGCCCCGAGTCCTAGTCTCTGAAGCCATGGAAAACAAACCTGCTCCCTCTCCAATATGACATCCTTTCAAATATTTAAACATAGTTATCATATCCCCCCTCAGCCTTCTCTTTGAAAGGCTAAACATTCCCAGTTCCCTAAGCCGTTCCTCATAAGACATTTCCTCCAGACCCTCAACCATCCTGGTCGCCCTCCTCTGCACCTGCTCAAGGTTGTCAATATCCTTTTTAAATTGAGGCACACAGAACTGGACACAGTACTCCAATTGGGGTCTGACC
The DNA here is from genome assembly GCA_037367245.1 of Phrynocephalus guinanensis. NCBI lineage: Eukaryota > Metazoa > Chordata > Lepidosauria > Squamata > Agamidae > Phrynocephalus > Phrynocephalus guinanensis. Next base: position 6,944,733 of record CM074743.1, on the reverse strand, counting down.
AGAGCAGAATAGAGTGGTACTATCACTTCCCTTGATCTAGACACTATGGGTCTGTAGTGCCAAACAGAAACCTGGCTGCCTAATCTGAACCTGCTGAAGCTCCCGTATTACATTCAAAATATAGACCCATATAAGAACATTGCAGTAGTCCATCCTAGGGATTAACAAAATGTGGACTAGTATCAATGGATTTCCTGTCTAGATAAGGCCATAGGTGTGAAATCTTCCAAAGACAGAAATAGGACAGTTTGACCATGGCTGCATTTGGCTTTTCCATGGAAAGAGCTGCACTTGAGAGCACTACCAAATAACTGACCAGGTCTTATAGGGGAGTGTGATGCCATCCACCCCGGGCAGAATACCTCTTAACTGAGCAGGTTATCCATGAAGTATGCTGCAACGTTCGGCTTACTGGAATGAGCAAATTGTAACATAAACGGTAAAACTTTTCATTCTCTAAAGTCAAGATGTAAAATGTTTTTAATTTTTAAAATATGATTGCAGTGTGATCCCGAAAAACTACCAGCATGTCTTGGCCTTTGCGTTTGCTGTCCATGAGATCAACAAGAATGACAAGCTGTTACCAAATGCCACCCTTGGTTACAAAATCTATGACAATGCTTTCGATACCTGGAGAGCCTCTGGGGCACTCTGGATTTTCTGTCCAAGGGGAAAGGACACCCTGTCAATTACAACTGTGGCGGGAAACAGAAATCCATGGCTGTTGTTGGGGGTCTCACCTCCCACACCTCCATCCAAATGGCCCACATTTTAAACGGCTACAATATACCACAGGTATGTATTTAGGCTTAAGTGGATGCCACTAAGTGGAGTGTTTCCCTTTGGGTTTCTCCTTAATTTCTTCCTATTCTGTACGTAGAATGAACTTTCCAGTTTTGAGTCAGGAGCTTCAGACAGTTTTGAAAGGAGCACAGGAGAAAATGGAGAGAGTGATGGAGTAGTAATCCATCTGTGCTCTGTCAAAGAAGCTCACTTGGAATGTGGAAGTGGCAAAACCACTCTATCTATCTATCTATCTATCTATCTATCTATCTATCTATCTATCTATCTATCTATCTATCTATCTATCCATCCCCCTCCCCCCCCCACAGAGAGAGAGAGAGAGAGAGAGAGAGAGAGAGAGAGAGAGAGAGAGAGAGAGAGAGAGAGAGAATAATTTTATACTGAAGTTATATGGCATAAGAGAATTAGTCTAAAATATCTTGTGCTTTTTTAAATAGCTTAGCTATGGTTCCTTTGATCCAATGCTGAGTGACAAAGTTCAGTTCCCATTTACCTACCAGATGATCCCAAGTGAAAATCCCCAGTATACTGGGATTGTTGAGCTGCTCAAACATTTTAAGTGGAACTGGATTGGCCTTGTTGTTTCTGAGGATGACAGTGGACAAACCTTCCTTCAAACTTTGACAACAATGCTCTTGCAGAGTCATATTTGCATTGCTGAGACAATAGTGATCCCAAAGGTATCTCAGTATTTGCCAAAGGAAGTAGTTGAAGGAAAACTAAGACCTATTCTGCTGGCTCTCTCGCTGATTGAAACCAACGTGATGCTTGTGCATGGAGACAGGCAATCTCTGGAGGGATTACGATTAGTTTTAGACATCTTTGAGTTTCATGATATGAAGCCTCAAAGGAGAGTGTGGATCACAACAGCTCAGTGGGATTTCACGGCTTTAACAGCTGGGATAAAACTCTGCTCACAAACATTCAATGGTACCTTGTCTTTTGCCATCCATACAAAGGTGGTGCCAGGATTTCAGGACTTTCTGGAAAACATTAATCCATTTAAGTCAAAAATGTATTTCATCCATCAGTTCTGGTGCACAGCATTCCTCTGCTCACTCCCACTGCAAGGCGTGCAGGTGCCAGATGCAAACAACTGCACTGGGCAGGAGCAGCTCTCAGATCTTCCTGGATCGGTCTTTGAAATGGAAATGTCTGGCCACAGCTACAGTGTCTACAATGCTGTTTATTTTGTGGCACATGCTCTGCATGCTATTTATTCATGGAGAACCCAACAGAAGGGAAAGAGAGATGGAGACAAATGGGACCTTCAGAACATTCATCCATGGCAGGTAATTGCAACTGAAGCCAAATCCAGAAGTCCACAACTGTGGAGATCATAGAATCATAGAGTTGGAAGAGATCAAAAGCTATTCGCCTGCACAGGGTTGAATGTAGCCTAGAACAGACAGGTATTCCTCATTTCTGGAATGATGGGAGGGTGGAAGCCACAGTTAGACATGCCTTTCAGGAATTTGTCCAACTTCATCCTAAACTTATTGAAGCTGCTAAATGATGAATTGGGTGAAAATTATGACCAGCATTCCAGACATACTGCCAGTCCCTGCCTTTTTTCTCAGTTTTTAAAAATCATATCAAGTCATGAAAAACTTCACCCGTTTCATTTATGTAGGGAAGAATAAGTTATGGAAGTTTTCTGGCTGCTGGAGAAGATAAAGGGAGCCTTTCTCACTATTTCAGAACACTTTCCCTTGTGTTAGTTGTGCAATGTTTATGTTTTGGAAATAACCTATTTCTCAGTCACTCAACTTTCAAACAAGGAGGAGAAGGAACAGGACGGAGATTGGAAATAAATATATAGAGTGTAAATTGGATGAGGATAGGAATTTTATTCCCTTAATTAATTTTATGATTTTTCCACTCCACTCCAGCTTCACTCAGTGTTGAAAACTCACCGTTTTAACAATAATGCTGGGGAAGAAATATTTCTGAATGAGAAGGGGAAGTGGCCACCGGATTCGATATCATCAATTTTTTCATCTCACCCAATGATTCTTTCCACAAAGTCCAAGTGGGACGGTTGGACCCTCAGACACCTGCAGGCCAAGAGTTCATTCTTAATGGAAGTGCCATTGTATGGAATCAGAAGTTCAATCAGGTCAGCTCACTGGGGGAGCGGGTGGGGGTATTTTTTGCCTCCACAATTACATTGTAAACCATCCAGAGACTGCTTAAAGCACTATGGGGTGGTTTAGAAGCAATACACTATGCTTTGCTTTAATGCAGGCATGTCCAAACTTCGGCCCTCCAGATGTTTTGGATCACAACTCCCACAGTCCTTTGTCATTGGCAATCTAAGCTTAGAATTCTGGGAGTTGTGGTCCAAAATATCAGGAGGGCCGAAGTTTGGGCATGCCTGCTTTAATGTGTTATTCCCTGTTTTTCCAAGTCATGATTATTTCTTCACAGTCTAACTAACCTTCTGACACACACACACTTGAACTGACAGGATAGACATCTTGTAAAAAACTTCAGCACAGACTCTGTTTTCCCATTCACTCTAAAATAGACATCTGGAATTAACGCTGAGAGAGGGGAAAAGTTTGACTGAGTTCTGAGTGTTGACCATGTTCTAAAAAAACCTAAATAGTTTGTAACCTGGCCATTTGACGAATCATCTCTCCCTCTCTTCCTTTCTCTGTGTAAAACTCTAATCAATCTATTTGCTTTGCTTTAATGCTTTCTTCCCTTTATTTCCAAATGATAATTATTTCTTCACAGACTCACTAACCTTCTGACACACACACTTGAACTGTCAGGTTAGGCTATTTCTAGTAAACTTCAGCACTTTTATAATTAACAACATCAAGAAACAGAATTCTGAGTGTTCTACAAAGACCTAAATAGCTTAGGACCTGGGTATCTGAGAGAGCATCTCTCTCTCTCTCTCTCTCTCTCTCTCTCTCTCTCTCTCTCTCTCTCTCTCTCTCTCTCTCTCTCTCTCTCTCTCTCTCTCCCTCTCTCTCTCTCTCCACCTCCTATCACTCTTTCTCTCTCTGTGAAAACCTACTCAGTTTCTAACATCCTCTGGGAGTCCTGCTTCCATTTCCCTGCACTGAGAACTTTTCCTTAGGTGGAGCCATGAGAGGTGTTCTCAGTTATAACACTCCAGTTATAGAATGCCCTCCCCTTGGAAGCTTGATGGATGGCTACACTAATCTCTAAGGATAGGCATTTCGTTTCGAAACCAGTAGGTTACGAAACGAACCACGCAAGCCCAGGTGGACCTCGGAACTGGCTGATGCATGCAGATCCAATTGCTTTATCTTTCTCTGTCTCACACAGGGTTAAAATCCAATGGGGAAGCATGTTGCGATGTCATCTGTGCTAGATCTGTGATGCTGGCCAATCCGGAGCTGTGCTGTGACAGGCATCATCCCACCTCCATCTCTGATTGGCCAGCAGCACGAAGCAGTAAATTGGATCTCCCCTACTACTTCCGTGTATCAGCCGGTTGCGAGGACCCCTGGGCTTGCATGGTTTGATTCGTAACCTACTGGTTCCAAAACGAAATACCCATCCCCAGTAGTATCATTTGGGCAGCAGATCCAGGTGTGCTTCCTTCGTTGGGTTTTGCATTTTTGGAGATCTTGGCCTGTACACAGGTTTTGATGCTATAATTATAATAACTAAATATTTGAACATTGGGTGCTTTTAAACTACTTCATCTTGAACTCTTTTTAAAATTACTCTGAAGCAGAGGGTTATGGGCAAAGGTCATTCATTTACTCTTGTTCGGAAATGACCTGTTACTGCTTCCAGCATTGGTCCTGACAACAAAAAGAAAGGCAATTAGTTTACTCACTACCAGTAAATTCAGCGCAAGAAAAACAAACAATAAAGAAAAACTCCAACATGGACTGTATCAACATCGTTCATTGCGGCATCCCTGTTTCCCTTCCTTCTATTCCTCCACCTCAGTTTGATTGGATACCTATATTACTTTGGCATTTCTTTCACCTGGCTATTGGTAGTCCATCTCCTATAGCTGATTGCTAAAGAATGCCACTAAAGCCATATCATTCCTAACCATTCTCTTTCAAATATATTTCCTTCCAATTGTCTCCAGAAGCTGCCCTCTTCTACCTGTGTCGAGAGCTGCCGTCCAGGTCAGAGCATGTTTATCCAGCCCGGGAAACAAGTGTGTTGCTATGATTGCATTCAGTGCCCTGAAGGGAGGATCTCAAACCAGAGGGGTATGTGACATTTTCATCTATTTAGATAAATAATTTAAAAAATTTACTTTGTATGAATTCCATATTCAAATTTAGAGATGGGCACAAAATGAATTTTTAATGCATTTTGTTATTCTTTATTCATTTTGTTACAGAACAAAATGAATAACAAAGAGACCCATCAAAGAAAAACGAAATGAAATGAAATGAAATGGAAATTTCCGTTTTGTTTGCTTTGTTTTTTGTTTTCCCATAGGAATGCATTGAAGCAATGCACTCCTATGTGAAAAAGCCGGCGGTTCCCGCTCCAACGCAGGGGAAACCGGAGCGTTTATTCTCCCGCTGAAGCCACCACTGATTAGCTGTAGCACGGAGCTTTGGCAGGAAAAAAGTTTTAAAATCCTGCCCTTTCCCCCACCTGATTGGGCGTGATTGGGTGGGGGATTTTTTAAAAAAGTGTGCCAACCAAGCCTATGGGCAAGCTGGTCAGGGAGATAAGTGAAAAATTAAATTAAATTAAATTAAAAATTAAATAAAAAATAAAAAATAAAAAAAACGCACTGACTTTTCACCTATTTGGGCACAAACGGTTGGGGAAAAAAAATAAAAATAAAATAAAAATTAAAAAATGCGCTGACCTACCCCAGCTGGTTAGTGTGTGAAAAAATAAATAAATAAATAAATAAATAAATAAATAAATAAATAAAGTGCAGACCCAGCACACAGGCCGGCTGGTCAGCACATGAAAAAATAAATAAATAAATGTGCCAATCCAGCCCATGGGCCAGCTGGTTGGTGTGTGCATAAATTTAAAAAAGTTTAAAAAACACACCAACCTGGCCCATGGGCCAGCTGGCTTGCGCAAGTTTAAAAAAAAATGAAAAAATGAAAAACGAAACATGCAAAAAATGAAATGATTTTTTTAAAAAAAATTGTTTTGTTTTAAATAAGCAAAAACAAAACATTTAAAATGAAACAAAACACTATTTTGGCATTTCGTGCCCATCTCTATTCAAACTCTACTTTGCATTCATCGTTTTCTGATGCACACAAAAGAGCAACTTTATTCACCAACTTCGGAAAGGGACCAGTGAATATGAACAAGCCTGTATACACACAATACCAACATTGTTTGTTTATAGGAATGGGTCGGTGGGAACTCAGAGCACTGCTCAATTTGGACCTTTCAGGAAGCCTTAATATTCTTCTTCACATCTTCAGATGCCGAGCAATGCAAGGAGTGCCCAGAGGATCAGTATTCTAATCGAAATCACAACCAATGTCTTCCTAAAAATATGAATTACTTGTCTCATGGGGAACCATTGGGAGCAGTTTTTATATCTGTGTCTCTTTTCCTTTCCGTGAGTACAGCTATAGTGATGTGGACATTCATTCAGCACCGTGATACTCCCATCATCAAAGCCAACAATTGGAGGATCACCTGTACCCTCCTCTCTTCTCTTTTGATCTGTTTTCTCAGCCCCCTCCTCTTCATTGGGTGGCCTGGGAAGATCACTTGCATTCTGAGGCAAACAGTCTTTGGCATCCTTTTCACAATCTCTGTGGCTTGTGTCTTAGCCAAAACCATCATGGTGGTTTTGGCCTTCATGGCCACCAAGCCCGGAAGTAGGATGAGGACGTGGATTGGGGACAGACTGGCTGCCTTAGTCATTGTTCCCTCTTGCTTCCTTCAAGTAGGCATCTGTGGTGCATGGTTAGCCATGGCGCCCCCTTTCCCAGAGTTGGACATGCACTCCCAGATGGAGGCAATCATTGTTCAATGCAACGAAGGCTCGTCTCTCATGTTCTACAGTGTCCTGGGCTACATGGGCCTTTTGGCTCTCATCAGCTTCACGGTGGCCTTCCATGCCAGGAAGTTGCCTGATGCCTTTAATGAAGCCAAGTGGATCACTTTCAGCATGTTGGTCTTTTGTAGTGTCTGGGTGTCCTTTGTTCCCACTTACTTGAGCACCAAAGGGAAATATATGGTGGCTGTGGAGATCTTCTCCATCTTGGCCTCTGGTGCTGGGTTACTATGTTGTCTTTTCTTCCCCAAAGTGTATATTGTAATTTTAAGGCCTGAACTCAACACAAGAAAGCAGTTAACAAGGAAACAGACTTATTTTCAGGAGTAAAATGGCAATTTAGTACAGTGGACCCTTGTATAACAAATGGTTTGTATCACATAAAATCTGTACAACATAAAAAATTCTAGAGATAGGGGAAATTTGCTTAACAGAATAATCAATGGGGCGAATCCGTACAACATAAAAATGGTCACTATTAGGTATTACTCTGTTTTCAATGCATTTGTATGGGAAATTTTTATAAAGGAAAATTTACTTAACAGAATTTCATTTGGAACAAATTAATTCCTTTATACAAGGTACCACTGTCTATAGCATGAGAAGGGGAAAACATCACCATCACTTGAAGAAAGCAACCAAACACATTGTCTCATGGTTTGCTGGCCAGGCCACTGAGTGGGATTGTTTCTCTTAGTATGCTATAGTTAATACTTCCAAAAATTAATTTTATTTTTAAAATGTTACCGGTTCAGTTTTTAGAAAAAGAAATTAAAACTCTCCAAGACATGATAAATAGGTTTTGTAATGCAGGGAAAAATCAAGAATAAATAAAAGTCTATGGTATATACCTCAGAAAGAAGGAGGAATAGGTATACCCAATATAAGAAATTACTATATAGCCAATCAACTCAGTTCTTTGGGGGAAATTCTTTTTAAACCACATAAGCTAATATGGTGGGAGCAAGAGTCTTTGGATATAAAGGGGGAAATAAACACATTTTTATTCACAGAAGCTAAAAAGAAGGTAAAGATTGATAACCCCCTTTTGAATAGTCTAATTGTCACATGGAGAACATATAGAAAAATTTTGTCTCCGAAGGGATCCCCACTGGCTTTAGTCACTGACTTGGAAAGCTTTCCAGTCAACTTGAAGCACTATTTGGAGTTATTTAAAATTAAGAAAATAGCTAGACTAAAGGATTGGATGCTCAAGATTAAAACAATTCAAGATATAAAAAATATTTTGCAACCCAGTGATTTAACATGGTTAAATTATATTCAACTAGGAAAATGGATGAAGGACTGGGGGAAAAGAAATAATCAAATCAGAGAGTGCACAAAATTTGAACACTTCCTATTATCGCTTGAGTCTGAACAGGAATAACACGTAAAATATATAAAATACTAGGGGAATTATCAGAAATGAAGGAGTTAAACACCTTGAGAGAAGTTTGGAACCAAGATCTTAATGTACAGATAGAGAAAGAAGACTGGAAGAAAATTTGGAATATGAGAATTTTGAGATCATTATCGGTCAGGATAAAAGAAAACTACTTTAAATTGGTTTCTAGATGGTATTTAACCCCAGTTAGACTAAATAGAATGAATCCTGCTTACTCTAAGATATGTTGGAAATGTGAAAAAGAGCTTGGTACTTACTTGCATCTTTGGTGGGAATGTGAAATAGTCCAAAGGTTCTGGAAAAAAGTGTTTTTAGAGCTAAGTAATATGATTAAGTTGGATATAGACTGTAATCCAGAGATAGCATTATTATCATTGTTAACAAGTAAAGATTATGATATTACAACAAAAGAACTAATAGCAAATTTTATGACAGCTGCTAGATTAATTATAGCAAAAAATTGGAAGTCAAAACTAGAATTCAAGATGGAAGACTGGTATAATGAACTTTGGGATATAGCTATAAATGATAAACTGTCCTGCAGTTTAAAGATTAAATGAGGAGAAATGAAAAAAGACATTTTCTACGATATCTGGGGTAAATTTTTAGATTATGTATTAGTCGAAGGAAAAGGGAAAGAGTCCACGAATATCTCACAACAATTCTGGAGAAGAGAACTTTAAGAAGATTACTAGAAGAATAGAAGATGGAGCAACAAACAAAAATGCATGGATGGGCCCGTGGGATGGGGGTGCACTTATATTGTTTGTTGTAGTTTTTTTATTCTCATTTTTTAAGTTGTTTGTATGTAGTTTAAAATTTAATAAAAATATTTAAAAAATAGTTAATGTGGTGTAAATGGCCTGGTAAAATAGAATTATCTTTCCTGACTTCACATGGATTCACATCTTTATCTATTTCAGCACAATCTGTGATCACAAAGAAACTGAACAGCAGGGACAAGGCAGACAAAAGAGCATTTATCTAAATAATTCCAAAATGCAAGTTCTATAGAATGTATTTAAATCCCGAAAGAACTCAGAATAGTACTGCAAAACCTCAGGAGCAAGGCAAACAGCAGAGAATCAATTCCATTATTTAAGTTATACATTACCAAAATCTCTCTCCTCCCCCCACCAAGAAAAATCAGGAGCAAAGTATCAGAGAATCAACCCCAACTCTATAAAGAAACTCTTAACCACACCTTTAACAAAAAGCCCATTCTTCCATAAAACCTCAAACCTCAAACCTGCACCATTGTTGTCATATTTGTCTTAATGCTGAGATCTGCCCTTTGTTCTGGTTTGATCTCTTGATTCAAGCTGATTTCAGTAATGTGTTTATCATATTTTGTGAATTAAGCATATTCAAAGATTTATCCTGCATCCATCTTTCAAAAATATTCACCCCCCTTTTTTTCTTTTCTTTTTTCTTTTTGCTAAAAGCCACTTCCTCGGAAGGGTGGTTTAGTGTTTGTTTGAAGGAAAGATTTTCCAGATACCAGGGAGAAGCTTTGCATAGATAGACTGTGCCTGAGCCCCCCAACTCTGTTGAGAGAGGGGTTTTCAATGCTGACATAAATGGCTTCCCTGACCCCTCTCTCAAACCACCTATCTTCTCTGTCTAATATGTGTACATCCTCATCTTTGAATGAGTGCCCTTCGTCCTTCAAGTGGAGGTGTACTGCTGATTCGGGTCCTGAACTGTTACCCCTCCTATGTTGGGCCATCCTTCTGTTTAATGGCTGTTTAGTTTCTCCAGTGCAGAGGTCTGCATACTCACTGCAATGGACCGCATATATTGTTTCTTCTGGAACAACTGACCCATCCCCTTAGCTTCTAACCATCCAACGCCAATGCCAAGGGAGGCCAAATGTCCACCGTGAGAAAACTGGGCTTTCTCTGCCTTGGGCCCCTTGTTGTGGAAGAAGTAATTATTGGTTGATCACCAAGCACCATTTTCTGTAATTTGATATTTTGACTGTTGATATACTATCCAGGAAGTGTTTATTCACTATGGAGTGCTATCAAAATGTAATAAACTAACTAACTAAATAGGAGATTGTTTGATCATTTTATTGAAACCAAACTGATCACTTTTGGCATGTTATCATTCTGAACTGTTTGGTGAAGCAACATTCAAGGGAAACATAAGGTAGCTGTGGAGATCTTCTGTTTCTTCATCTCTTGTGCTTGATTATTGCATTGTATCTTCCTTCCTAGATTGTATGTAAAAATAGTAAGGGCTGAACAAAACGCATAAGATCAGTTAGTAAGTACAATGACGATCATTACTTCCAATCTTTTCAAAGAAAGTCAAAATATTTATATATTTATTCCAAGCCTCACATGCTCCTAGAACTGTGCTGTTATTTGAAATCATGTCTGTGAAGAAGGAAAGGGAAACTTCATCTTTTTTTTCACCCCATCTTCAAGTCAGTACATTTATTCAGCATTTATAAACTCAACATTTTGAAACAAACTTTAATCTAGCAAGTGTTAGTCTTAATGTAAAATAAATCTGAAATGAACAAGAGCCAGAGTGGTGTGTGGATGGAACTTTGGACTACTACTTGTCTGACTCTAAAAACTACTGTAAATTGATTCATGGTATTTAGAAGGGTTTAATTTTTGATTCCACTTAAGAACATAAAAAAATAAGAAGAGCCATGCTGGATCAGGCCAAAGGCCCATCTAGTCCAGTTTCCTGTATCTCCCAGTGACCCCTCCAGATGCATCTGGGAGTGCATGAGACTAGATATCTGTCTCCTGATACCACTCCCTTGCATCTGGCCCTTGAAGTACCCCAGTTTTAAGCCTGAAGATTACACATCTCCCTCATGGTTTGTAACCTGTGATGGACTTTTCCTCTAGGAATCTGTCCAATCCCCCTTTGAAGGCATCCAGGCCAGATGCCATCACCACATCCTGTGGCAGGAAAATATGAGCTTGCAAGTTTTTCTCTAGGAATTCTAAAATGTGATCAGAAACTTCCTAATTGATGCTTCAGAATAGATTTTATATTTGTACTGAATCCTAACCAGGGGTGGAAGATTCTTGAGCAACAATGCAAAGGAGAATTCTTACTTGACTGCACCTATTTACTCCAAATATTTACCTGGGGTATGTTGTAGAATGTAGATATTTAAGATGTGGGCCATTTGCATGGAATTTTGAGATGTAAGGCCACCAAGGACAGCCAGGACTTGCTCTTTTTTTGCCACAGTTGTAGTTGGGACTGGGTTTCCTTTCCCCACAAACAGAAGTTCCTGAGGGGTCCCAGAGGCTCTCCGGGAATTAAAAGCATTATCATAAATCTTATAAGCCAGCATGGTGTTTGGGAACAGCTTAGCATACTTGTTGATCTCATGAACAGCAAAAGCAAAAGCCAGGATGTGCTGGTAATTTTTAGGGATCGCACTGCAATGATATTTCAAAATATTCTTGCATTTTGTTTGACCTCAGAGAATCCAGTGTGTTACCATTTCTTTTTATGAATTGCTCATTCCATAAACAAAACATTGCCACCTGTGGTTCAGAAAAAGTCTTCATCAAACTCAGGGTACAGAGTTTGTCTGCCAGTGTCACATGAGTAGAGGAATGCACGTAGAAACACCAAAGGCATCATATCTTAGGTTGGGTTACAGTGCAGTGACTGAATCAAACAAATTGAATAGCTCTGTGTATTCGCTAAGGCTTTCACGGCTGGGATCTGATTGCTGTTGTGAGTTTTTCTGCCTGTTTGACTGTGTTCTGGAAGCTTTTCTTCCTGACGTTTCACCAGACTCTGTGGCCGGCATCTTCAGAGGGCAAGGAGCTCCTAGTTCCCTGAGCTTCTTGCCCTCCAAAGATGCCAGCCACAGAGTCTGGCAAAACGTCTCGAAGAAAAACTTCCAGAACACAGTCAAACAGGCAGAAAAACTCACGACAGCTAATAGCTCTGTGATTTAGTTCTCTGGATGCAGAGTCAGAGGGTGGGACATTTGAAAGAGCCAAATGTGCATTCCCATGAGAAGGACACTGAGTCAATGTTCATTTCTAGTCACTTGGCCTTTGTTGTTGTTGTTGTTGAGAACACTTGAGGGTCTACGCCAACAAAATACTGAAACCAATGCTGTAGAGTTTTACCTGGATAAGACATCTGTTCTTCTCTTAACTAATCCCATTGGGTCAATGAGAAATTAATATAATTCTCCAAATGTGTAAAGCTATTTTGTGGAGGTGATTTCAATATCCCTACTCTCCCCCCCCCACTTTTTTTGACCACCATAATGTCTCTGAGTCACTGAAGTAAGGGAGATTTTTCCCCTGTTTTGTTTTTCATCTTATTCACTTCCACATCAGGCTGATTGTGTCTCTCCAACTTCTTTCCTACCAAATAATCTAACCCTTCTATTAGAGCACCTCGGCCTAGAAAGAAGAGAATCAAAGGCCAAATCGAATAGATACTGCTGTCTGTGCATGCAGTTCAATGACATGATGATACCATTAGATCTGGTTCAATTCCATTGACAAAGTAAATGCACGGAGAATCTGTCACAAAGCATCTTGCAGTGTCAAAAGTGGGATTGCAGTGTTATAATGTAAGGAACAAGCTGCCTACATGCCCTAAGCACATCTGATCTCCTGATTTTGGAAGCTAAGCAGCTACTTGGATGGGAGACCACCAGGGAATACCAGGTGCGGTAGGCTGACCTGGAGTAGGAACTGGCAAGCCAGTCCAGTATTCCTGCCAAGAAAACTCCATGGACATGAAGAGTCGGTCACGACTGTAATGACACAACACACACAATGTAAGGAAGTGTGATTTTTTAAATCCCCCCCCAGTTTATTGCTTATGATTAGGATAGTATGGAGGAACAACAGAAAATCCATTTTTATACACAGCACAAATGGTGTGGTAATGTTAGAAAATACTCCATGTATAAAGTATTTTTTCTCAGCAAAAGAATGAAAAAAGACCTACTTACTAAGCACTTAATGAAGTTTGCTCTTCGGTTATGGAACATCTAATTAATTGAATATTTGGATATGAAAAATGAAAAATGGAATGTGGAATGTCGAAACCAGCTTGAGATGCCAATTTGTTAGATCTTTAAATGTTAGCCAGGCAAAGAAAGAGTGGGACTTTTCTTTTTAATGCAATAAGAAACAGAGATATTGAGAGGTAATGCTTTTTTTCTTTTTTGTTGTTCAGTCGTTCAGTCGTGTCTGACTCTTCGTGACCCCATGGACCAGAGCTCGCCAGGCCTTCCTATACCTCCACTGCCTCCCGGAGTTTTGTCAAATTCATATTGGTTGCATCGATGACACCATCCAACCATATCATTCAATGTCTTCCTCTTTTCCTTTTGCCTTCCATCTTTCCCAGCATCAGGGACTTTTCCAAGGAGTCCTCTCTTCTCATGAGATGGCCAAAGTACTGGAGCCTCAGCTTCAAAATCTGTCCTTCCAGTGAACATTCGGGGTTGATTTCTTTCAGGATGGATAGGTTGGATCTCCTTGCAGTCCAGGGGACTCTCAAGACTCTCCTCCAGCACCACTGCTCAAAAGCATCAATCCAGCCCCTCACATTTTAAATTGAAGGCCGTTGGGCTCTTTTTGAACCCTTCACAGGCTACCGGTAGCCCGCGGTCAACCTGTTGTGCAGGCCTGTTCTATCTGAAAGTTAATCAATTTAAACACCTATTCTTTGTCGCTAAGAACAAACAGCTTTGTTACACATCTCCTCTTATGCAAATAAGATAGTTTGTTTTCTACTATGCACACATGTATAGGCTGGATGTCATAATGTTTCCATGTTTTAACAGAGGGGAGAACACTTGGAAGATTTTCATACGTGTTAATGGCTAGAGGTAATGACATCATCACCTTTCTTCACACTAAGCCACACTAAGAAGATTTCAGTCTGTGATTTTATATTTCTCAGATTATTTATTTATTTGATTTTTGTACTGCTCACCTGGAAGTTTCCAGCAAGGTAGCATCAAGACACCAAATCAATCGAATCAAATCACGCCGCTCAATCAAATAAACAACAGAGTGGATGCACAAAGATAAATGCATCACTTGATCGTACAAGTATATAAAGCTGCATATGTTCTTTGAGGAGTCCAAGAAATGTCCCATCAGTTTTTAATCTATCCTTATTCTTTATGCTTTGGATGAAATATTTTCAAATGCTCAGAAGCACAGAGTATTAAGGTATCTCCTAGAATCTAATAAAATAAACATTTTCTCCTCCAGTCCAGCTTCACTCATATTTAAGAAACATCCGCTTTAACAATAGTGCTGGGGAAGAAATATTTTTAAATGAGAAAGGAGACCTAGAAGCAGGATATGATATTACCAATTTTGTCCGGTTCCCCAATGAATCCTTCCAAACAATCCAGGTTGAAAGTATGGATCCTAAGGCTCCTGTGGGTCAAAGATTTATGATAAATGAAAGTGCCATCATCTGGAATGAGAAGTTTAACCAGGTATATATGCATAATTTTCATCCCATGCAGTGATCTCTGGTATGAGTTTACTTGTGAGACTGCTGTCTGGCTGGGCTGATATTATTTATTTTTATTTTTATTTATTTTTACAGTTTATATGCCGCCCACTAACCAAAGATCTCTGGGCGGCTTACAATCAAAGAATTAAAACAGTAAAACATCACATATCAATAAAAAATTAAAACAATGATAAAAACCTTACACTAAAATCATTACACTAAAATTACCATCAAAGGGCCCACAGTCTATGTTGTATCAATTAAAAAACGTCTGGAACAGGAAGGTTTTTACCTGGCGCAGAAATGTCATCAATGTTGGCGCCAGGCGGATCTCACTTGGGAGGGCATTCCATAGCTTGGGGGCAGCTGCCGAGAAGGCCCTATGTCTACAAGCCATCCCTCTCACCTCTTTCAAGAGCCCCCCCTGGCTCGATCTTAATTGCCTGGTAGGTTCATATGGAAGGAGGCGGTCCTTCAGGTATCTAGGTCCTAAGCCATTTAGGGCTTTTTATGTCAAAACAAGCACTTTGAATTGGGCTCGGGCAGCAACTGGTAACCGATACAGGTTACGTAGAATTGGCGTGATGTGATTCCTGGCAGCCCCACTGCTTACCAGCCATGCTGCACGATTCTGAACCAGTTGCAATTGCCAGACCGTCTTCAAAGGCAGCCCCACGTAAAGTGCATTGCAGTAATCAATTCGGGATGTTATCAGTGCAAGTGTAACTGTCATGAGGCTCTGCTCGTCTAGGTAGGGGCAGAGCTGGTATATTTTCCGTAGCTGAAGGAAGGTACCCCTGGCCACCGAGTCCACCTGGGCTTCCAGAGTTAGAACGGGGTCCAGGAGCACCCCCAAGCTGCTATTATATTAGACTAGAAATACTATCTGTAGACACTGCAGATTTATTTCCAAGGCTTAAAGTATCTTGCAATACTTCAAATGGGAGGTTATTAGAGGTTGAATAACAGTGATAAGGCTTTTTCAGGTGATTTGATTTGTCAAGTTGAAATTAAAAGTTGAACAGAGTGACTCTTGCCACAATCTGTCATGGGTATAGAAAAGGGTGTAAGAGCAGGCTTACAGGTGCCACCGTGTCTATTATTTATTTATTTATTTATTTATTGAAGAGAATTTTTACCCCACCTTTCTTCTTGGAAAAGGATCCAAGAATTAAAAGACAACATTACATTAAAGCTGCAAGAGAATGCGATCAGTTAAAAAGAGCGTAAAATTCCATGTAAAAGTTATGAGTGATGGAAACTAACATTGAAAACTTAGTGTCAATGCAATTACACACGTTTATAAGTGATTATAAACACTTTTCACAAAGTACCCACATGGATTCACAAGGAAACACAGCAAGTTGTGCAAGCATTACGTAAACATGATCCGAATGTTGGCCACTAAATGCAACTCTTGAATATTCCACGTTGTACTGTATTTGTAAAATGGTTTGAGTGGATGAGAAGCTGATTTGCCCTTGGCCGTTCATCAGAATAGGCCTCCCATGAATAACTGAGATGCTGCATGTTTTCCGAGATTATCTGGGGGAAAATGAAAGAGGAAACAAAGAGTGGTGGTAGTAATATGTCTGTGAAGATTCTCAGTCATCCAGGTGAGTTTATCTGGAAGTTGAGTCATGGCTACTGGACTTCTTTTTGAGAGATAGAAACGTTTCGCTGTTCATCCAAACAGCTTCGACGAAGCTGTTTGGATGAACAGCGAAACGTTTCTATCTCTCAAAAAGAAGTCCAGTAGCCATGACTCAACTTCCAGAGTGGTGGTAGTAGTGACAATATCTCCTGTAGAAGGAAGCTAAAGAAATTTTGTCATTGGGTTTTATGTTCTAAATTTCATTAGAGTCCTCCCAGTTCCACCTGTGTGGAGAGCTGCCACCCAGGAGAAAGCATGTTTGTCCAACCGGGGAAGCAAGTGTGCTGTTATGATTGTGTTGCATGTGCTAAAGGGAGGATTTCAATCCAGAAAGGTGAGAGGAATCCAGAAGCACCCATGGAGAAATGCAGGAATTTTAATATTCTTTATTAGAGATGGGCACGAAATGAATTAAAAATTCATTTCGTTATTCATTATTCGTTACATAACAAAACGAATAACGAACTGCCCCACCAAAGAAAAACGAAATGAAATGAAACGGATTTTTTTGTTTAATTTCATTTCGTTTTTCATTTCCCCATCCGGCATCTTCTCCTACCTGAATGCTGGGCCGGGATTCGACGCTGCCCCTGACCAGCCCCTGTGGGGAGGGCTTCCGAGGCTGCCGGGAGGCCTCCCTCCGGCAAAAAACAAAAAGCGCCAATCAGCCAATGCTACAGCTGATCGGTGCTTGAGTAAAATATAAAAAAAAATAAAAAAAATTACAAGCGCCAACCCGGCCCAAGGGCCAGTTGGTTGGTGCAAGTTAAAAAAAAAATTAAATGAAAAATGACACAAACGAAAAACAAAATGATTTTTAAAAAAAATCGTTTCATTTTAAACAAAATAAAAGATTAAAAAACAAAAAATGAAACAAAACGCCGTTTTGGTGTTTTGTGCTCATCTCTATTCTTTATAATGATATTTTTGCCTAATTTTTAGAAAAGAAAACAAGGACATCCCAAGCAAGTAACCAACTTTGTATGTGTTTGTGGGGTGGGGACAGGATTCAGATTCAGGTTGAGTATCCCCAAGGAATAGAAGTGAGTGCTTTAAATAGTGAAATTGTATTGGTTTACTTCGAGCATGTTGTTTTCTTTCAGATGCAGAAGAATGTAAGGAATGTCCCGGAGGAAAATATCCAAACAAGAATCATGGCAGCTGTATACCCAAAGTCACAACCTATCTCTCTTACGGGGAACCCTTGGGCTCCATTCTGACTTGCTTGGCCCTCTTGCTTGCTTTGATCACTGTGGTGGTGATGGGGACTTTCCTTCAGTACTATCACACACCCATTGTCAAAGCCAACAACTGGAGCATCACCTGTGCCCTCTCCTCTCTGCTCCTGAGCTTCCTCACCTCCTTCTTCTTCATTGGACAACCTGGGAAGGTGACCTGCCTGCTGAGACAAGTGGTCTTTGGCACCATCTTCTCTTTATCTCTTGCTTGTGTCTTAGCCAAAACCATCACAGTGATAGTGGCTTTCATGGCCTCCAGACCAGGAACTGGGATGAGGAGATGGGTTGGGAAGTGACTTGCAGGGTCAGTCATCATTGTGTGTTCTCTTACTTAGGTTGGCATCTGTGTGATCTGGTTGGCCACCTCTCCCCCCTTCCCAGAATTTGACCTGCGTTCCCAGATGGACACAATCCCAATTCAATGTAATGAAGGTTCAGATCTCATGTTCTACCTTGTTTTGGGCTACTTGGGGCTCTTGGCCATCATCAGCTTCCTGGTAGCTTTCATTGCCCAGAGGTTGCCTGATATTTTTAATGAAGCCAAACTGATCACTTTCAGCATGGTGAGGTTCTGCAGTGTTTGGGTGTCTTTCCTGCCAGCCTATCTGAGTACTAAAGGGAAATACATGGTAGCCGCGGAGGTCTTCTCCATCCTGGCTTCCAGTGGTGGTTTATTGGGTTGCATCTTCCTTCCCAAATGTTATGTTCTTCTTCTCCGCCCTGACTTGAATAGCAAAGATCAAATAGCTGAGAAAACATTCAGACACAAGTGAGAGATGGAAGTTGCATCATGTTCAATGACTTCCTTTGGGGAAATTATATATATGCACATGCATGGGTGGCTGCACACAGACACACACAGACACACACACACACACACACACACACACACAGAGAGAGAGAGAGAGAGAGAGAGAGAGAGAGAGAGAGAGAGAGAGAGAGAGAGGAGTCTCAGGGTGCAGTGCTTGAACTACTGTACTGCAGATATAACTTTAATGACATTCAGTGCCTTCCCTAGATCCAAGCCACAAAAGACAAGTAAGTATTGAACCAAGGATTTATCCTCTAAGCAGGTCATAAGAACAAAAGAACATAAGAAGAGCCATGCTGGATCAGGCCAAAGGCCCATCTAGTCCAGCTTCCTGTATCTCGCAGTGGCCCCGCCAAATGCCTATGGGAGCACATGAGACCAGATATCTGTCTCCTGATACCACTCCCCTGCATCTGGCTTTTGAAGTACCCCGATTTTAAGTCTGGAGATGACACATCTCCATCATGGTTTGTAACCTGTGATGGACTTCTCCTCCAGGAATCTGTCCAATCCTCTTTTGAAGGCATCCAGGCCAGATGCCATCACCACCTCTTGTGGCAGGGAGTTCCACAGACTAACAACATGCTGGGTAAAAAAATATTTTCTTTTGTCTGTTCTCACTCTCCCAACCCACAGTTTGAGTGGAGGTCCCCAAGTTTGTGAGAGGGAGAAGAGTCCCTCTATCCACTTGACTCATGTCCTGCATTATTTTGTACGTCTCAATCATATCCCCCCTCAGGCGCCTTTTTTCCAGACTAAAGAGCCCCAAATGTTTTAGCCTTTCCTCATAAGGGAGATTCCCCCAGCCCAGTAATCATTTTAGTCGCTCTCCTCTGCACCTTTTCCAGTTCCACTATGTCTTTTTTGAGATGTGGTGACCAGATGTTGTACACAATACTCCAGGTGTGGCCTTACTATCATTGATAAGGGGCTACTGTCTTGCTTCCTTTAGGTTAGTATGAGGATAATCCCAAAGAAGTTAGTAAGAAAGGCAGAAGGACCAAGTGAAAACACCCTTCTTTTCTGCTGTTCTCACTCACAAACATTACTCAAAGTTCCATAAAATACAACAAAATTTATGTTTATATGAGCAGTGTAGCAAATAGCTACAGTTCCTGGAGAATGCTGCGACTGTAGCCCAAACACACTGAAGTGTAGTTTATATTTTCATACTACATACTCAAAACATGTAGGCAGCTTTTATTTCACACCATGTTTTTCTCTGCCCTCTATCAGATCCAGAGTTCTGTTGAGGAACATTCTTCATTTGGAACACTGACTCCTCCCTCTGGTGTAGTAACAGACTGAGCAGGCCAGGCCTTTGTTTTGTGGAGATCTCTTCCATTCACTTAAAAGCAATCATGTGGTAAAATGATGTCAAAGTCAAAATGATGTAAAATGTAGCTTACAATTTAACAAAAAAAATGACACATAAACAAACACAAACCAAAGATGGAACTAAAGAAAGTCAAACAACATAGGTCCAAAGAGGAGCCAAGTGGTGTTTAGGTCCGACCCATGGCAGCAGAGTCAACTTTGGGTCTGTCTCATCACACAAACTTGTTGACCCACACTCTATACCCTGCTGGCTGATGGAAACCAGTCTCGCAGTGCAATTGTGGCTGTTTCCAACAGACCCACAAAGCAATCTTTCATGCCCATACGGCAATGATAGCCATGATTGAGAAGCCAAGGCCAATGAAGAAGAACTTGGTGAGGGGGCTTTCGTGGGAACGCAATTCGGAGGGGAGTATCTCCAAGAAGGTGACGTAGAGGAAAGTTCCCGCTGCCAAGCCTTCTAACAGAGCCTGTGCCAAGCCACTGCCGTCACTGTTGGAAAGGGACACCCCAATCCCAATGCTGATGCCAGCAGGAGACATCAGAGCAAAGACCACCAAGTAGAGCAGCCTCCATCGCATCTGGGTGCCGCTCTGCACCAACTTCAAGGACAAGCTGAAGACCACGATGGCCTTGTGGATGAGCACGGCGAGGCAGAGCTGAATCGCGTCTGTCTCCTGCTTCTGGACACCGATGGCGAGGCCCTCGAAGACCGAGTGGAAGGAGAGCGAGAGGAAAAGCACAAATGCCCGGAAGGAACTGTGGGATTCGGGCAAACCCTTGTGACCTTCTTGACTCTCGTGGTCTCCATGAACATGGACAGCCTGGGGGCAACAGTGAAGCACTAGACTCTCGATAACAAACACCAGGAAGAAACCCAGTGAGATGGCGAGCTCTCCAAATGGATAGGTCTGTTAGGGAGGAGAAACAGAGAGAAAGATGGGGAAGGGGAGAGAAGGACATATATCAAAGTGAACGATAAAGATTGTCTACGAGAAAGCAGTCCTTTCCTGGTTTTGGCCTCTCCTACGTGGAATGGGCATCCACTGGAAATATACGAGCACCTCTCCCATTCAAATTTTTAGGAAACTATTGAGGGCAGGGCACAATTTCAGCATTTTATGTATAACCCCCACCTCCGACTAGAGGTTCACTAAAATGAGCAGTATACAAATTCCATAAATCAATAAAGAGTTTCTGCAAGAGCAGCTGTGTAAGCCCATTGCAATGAAAAGAACAAAGAATATTTTCCTTGCAATGCAAAGATTAGGACTAACCAAATTATTAGTACATCAGCTAGACATATTTATTGAAAGACACTGTGTTCCTAAAAGCTTGTATTAAATGAGGCATTGCATGTGTTCCTGTTTAATACCCATTGTTGGTGTTCTACCATCATCACGACACCCTGCTGTCCCGCTGGTATTAACCTAAGGCCCAAATGACTATAATGCACTCCTTCACCCCCATCTATTGTTTTGCCATAAAACAGAAAGGGTTAAAAAAATCTACTCAGTCAGGAAGCTTTAGGGCAGGCACGTCCAAACTTTGGCCCTCCTGATGTTTTGAACCACAACTCCCAGAATTCTAAGCTTAAAATGCCAATGACAAAGGACTGTGGGTATTGTGGTCCAAAACATCTGGAGGGACGAAGTTTGAACATGCCTGCTTTAGGGGATCAAACAGAAACTGGTGAAACAAGTTTTTATGCCAGGCAGCCAACAGCTTTTGAACTGACCAACTTAGAATCATTGTGTTGGAAGGGGCTTATAAGGCCATCAATTCCAACCCCTTGCTCAGAGTACTCCTTAAACAATTGAAGATCTGTGGCAAAGACTCAGAGGAGATCTCAGGAGGGGCTGCTAAATGAAACAGGCAATTCTTAACCCTGCACAGTGAAATAGGCCTTCGTATGGCAATTGTAAGCTGCCTAGATGCCCTAACATATCTGATCTCACCTGTTTTCGAAAGCTAAGCAGGGTCAGCCCTGGTTAGTACTTGTATGGGCAACCACCAGGGAATACCAGGTACTGTAGGCGCTTGGAGTAGGAAGTGGCAAGCCACTCCAGTATTCCTGCCAAGAAAACTCCATGGGGTCACGAAGAGTCGGTCACAACAGTAACGACGCAACACACATACACACGGCAATTGTAAGATTACACCAGTAGGTGGACGTCAAGAGCCATTGCAGGCAAACTCAAGAGGTCAAAAGCTTTTCCTACAGTGCTACACTAGGACACTTCTCAAAAATTCCCTTTCCGTCATTTGCATGCACGCTCCGTCTGAGCCACAAGCTGCGCATATCAACGACCGCCTTCATTCTTTGCACACTCGCAGTTTTCACTTTCATATGCTTCCCCTTCTCCCTTCCTGGAGGCAACTGACGATTCAGCTGCATCTCCATCGCAAAGCAAACAGATGCAATACAGCCTTGCCATACCAACAGATCTACAGATCTAACAGAAACAATCTTCATAATTATTAGACATTTGGAATCCAAATCGTGCACACTTTGGATGCATTCTTGCTGGACAACAAAACAGATCCAAGGCAGCCCTAAAATACATGACAGAACAAGGCTCCCTCTCAGAGACATGCAGGTTCGCCTCCCTCCTCCTCCACGTGGGATGGGGGTGGGTGGGAAAGGCCCACACACCAGTCTTAACGTTTTTTGTTATGGTCACCATGGGACTGGCATGGAGGGTGGAGGAATTTCAGGGATTTTTTTAGCACAAGTGCACACACCGTACAGAGCCCCATGCAACAGGAACAGAAATGTGAGGGCACGTTATTTACAGAGCAATCGACATCCTACAGCAGATCTTTGGCCTCCAGATGTACTTGGACTACAATTCCCAGAAATCCTGGCCAGCCCAGCACGTATTGAAAGCTCCAGGGAGTTTTAGTCCAAGAACATCTGGGGACCCAAGAATGGGAACCACTGTTATATTAAAAAATATATTAAAAATGTGAAGCAAGTAAGAATGTTCCCCTTCATAAATTACAGACTCGGGAACATTTTCCTCAGTCCTGTTTGTATTTTCATTCCTTGTGGAAAGGAAAGGGGACCTGTACTCTCTTTTGTCCCCACTAGCATCAAGGGTACAAAAAATCCAATAAGTGATCACAGTAGTGGCTACAATGACCACAAGGACCCTCCGATGAGTGGCCCTTCAGCTGCGGGAGAGAGCAGTGCATAGAATATGAAACACTCACCTCAGAATCATCCTCACTTTCAGAGGTGCTGTTCAGCTTAGGTGCAAAATTTCCCTGAAAGTAAAAAAACAAAAAAACAAAAACAAAAACAAAACAGCAGAATTAGGTTTGTTTTCTAGCGGTAAAAGCAGCACGTATGTGAACAGCGGGAGACTGTCAGCTAGAGATCAAAGTATAGTGGTACCCTGACGTACGAATTTAATCTGTTCCGAATCCATACTCTTAAGTTGAGCTACCCTTAAGTTGGGGTACCTATCTAAAAAATTGGAAAAAAATAAGATAAAAATATTTTAAAATGAAAAAGAATATTTGTAAGTCGAGCAGACCACATCTAAAATTTGTAAGGCGGCAGTTAAAATGGCAAGTTTTCCGCTCATAAGTCGAATTGCTCTTAAGTCGAGCTGCTCTTAAGTCGGGGTGCCACTGTGGTACATTGTCAATGGTTGCTATGATGGAACCACAGAGCTGGACACTACTTCAAAGACATCTTTCTGCTGGAAACGTTTCAAAATCTGGATCTGGCTGTCTTTCAGATAGAACTCTCCCAAAATCAAAGTATTTTGATACCTCTTCAAAGACTGAATTCAGCTTTTTGAATCGTGAGTAGGCATGGGCCTTTCATTTTGGAATGGATCCAGTTCTGAAATGAGGCAGCACAGGTGCTGTTCAGAACTTGGACCCACCCTGAAAAACAAAATCACCCATTGACTTACCTTGCCTTACCTCGCTTGGGGTGCACCTCCAACAAGGAAGAAGCCATGCGCCATCGTTCTTTCTCGCTGGCGCTGGCCAATCAGACAGGGAGGCAGGATGGTGCATGTCCCTGCACAGCTCCTAATTGGCCAGTGCCAGGGAGAAGGAGTGATGCCGCGTTGGAGGCTTCTTCCTGTTTGGAGGTAAGACAATGTAAATGAATGGGTGATTTTGTTTTCGTAGGGTGGGTCCAAGTTCTGAACAGCACCTGTGCTGCTGTGCTTCGTTTCGGAACCGGACCCATTCCGAAATGAAAGGCCCATGCCTATGAGCCCTTTTGTCTATTACTACTGAAATACAGCTTCAAAGAATGATTAGTGATCCTCAAAATAAGGGCCAAAAATAGAGGTGATTCCAGCCTACTTAAACGTAGCATCAACACAACTAGTCTGATGTGTAGGACATCAGGTCTGCTAAAGAGTAAGTTGCTGTACCAGAGGGCTTAGCTAAGTATTATACACTTTCATGGGCAATGACTCACTAGGGCAGCGGTTCCCAACCACGGGTCTCCAGATGTTCTTGGACTATAGCTCCCACAAATCCTGGCTGGAACATCTGGGAGCCACTGCTCTAGAGAACAGCTGGACTACTATGGGCTTGTAGATTTTTATTTTTATTTTGCAGACAGTTTCTAACAGCTCTTGCTGACATAACCAATGGTGAGTGAATACGTGAATCACCATTTAAAGACATCCAAAAGACGACCATTGTCTAACCACCCTAAATATTTAGATCAGTGGTTCTCAACCTGTGAGTCTCCAGATGTTCCTGGGCTGCAACTCCCAGAAGTCTTCATCTCTAGCTGAGCTAGCCAGGATTTCTGGGAGTTGCAGTCCAGGGACATCTGGGGACCCACAGAGTGAGAACCACTGATTTAGATGGTGACACTTTCCACCACGTGCTCCTTATCTCTTTGACTTGGAGAATATAGGGACTACCTATAAAGCAGGTATTGCGGCACTGAATTATGAATGGCCTAAATTAATGTGCTTTTAGGAATACAGAAGGAAAGACGCTCCTTTGATGGACTGACCTGTTGCTGTCGCTTTTTAATTTCCTCTTGGATGTCATTCAGGGCGTCAGCCACCATGTGCATAATACAAGCACCAAGGAACACCCCGGCAGCAAAGCAGCCGATGCAACTGAGGATGCGCCGGTGTTTCCCTGGAAAGGGTGAAGGGAAACATAATGATGAAGGAAAACTGTTATTCTAGATTTACAGGAAGTTAAAGACTGGAGTGATTGTCTATGAACTTATATGTATATATACTCGTGGCCATCATTGGACATCAGGGGTAGGGAATGGAAGAGATTCAGAGGTTTGTGTTCATCCCTGTTTGATTTTTTTTAATTACCAAAGATCACAGGTATTTTTAGATTAGACTTAGACTGCAGGTTAGCTCGGTGGTTTAGGCATCTCGTTGCCGAGCTAGAGATTAGGAGTTCGATTCCGCATTGTGCCTCCTTGACGGGCCCTGAACCTAATGATCCAGAGTAACATCTCCAGCCCTGCATTTCTAAGATGATGACGACTCTTGGAAGAACATAAGAACATAAAAACAGCCACGCTGGATCAGGCCAAAGGCCCATCTAGTCCAGCTCCCTGTATCTCACAGTGGCCTCATCAGATGTGTCTGGGAGCACACAAGACTAGATATCTGTCTCCTGATACCACTCCGCTGCATCTGGCCCTTGAAGTACCCTGGTTTTAAGCATGGAGATGACACCTCTCCATCATGGTTTGTAACCTGTGATGGACTTTTCCTCCAGGAATCTGTCCAGTCCCCTTTTGAAGGCATCCAGGGCAGATGCCATCACCACATCCTGTGGCAGGGCCTTCCACAGACTAACAACACGCTGGGTGAAAAAAAATATTTTATTTTGTCGGTTCTCACTCTCCCAGCCCTCAATTTGAGTGTATGTCCCCTAGTTCTGGTATTTTGTGAGAGGGAGAAGAACGTCCCTGTATCCACTTTACTCATGCCCTGCATTATTTTGTATGTCTCAATCATATCCCCCCTCAGGTGCCTTTTTTCCAGACTAAAGAAACCACCCAATTTTTAAAAAGAAAAGAAAAGGAAAAGGAAAACAGACACATTTCTTCATCCAGACCCAGTGCTTCAAAATAACATTGTCTTATGGCCCTGCTGAAGGTGCCGTCCCTCAAAGGGGTAAGGGGGGTGGCATGTCAAAACAGGGCCTTCTCGGCGGTTGCCCCTCAACTCTGGAATGCTCTCCCTACAGAGATCTGCCTGGCGCTGACACTTTTGGCTTTTCGGTGCCAGGCAAAGGCCTTCCTGTTCGGCAAGCATTTTAATTAGATTTTTTTGGCTGGACACATGAGCAACAGGGTTTTATAAATTGTATTGTATTATGTTTTAACTGTATTTTATAGTTTTAATAATAGTATTGTTTTATAGTTTTTAATACATTGTTGTATGCAGCCCAGAGACCTCTTGGTAGTGGGGTGGCTATTTTTTTTTTGTAAATAAATAAATACAATAAATAAATATTGCTATACAGTCAATCATGCTTGTGCTGAACAAAACTGCCACTTAATTTTTTTTTCCTGAAGGCTCCTCATCTTTCGCCCTTATATGGCAGGGAAGTAAATTATAATTCCAATCCATGCCAGGAATAGCTGGGTTGGAGCCGTACCAATGCGAAAAGCTTTTAATTCTGTTCACATTGAATGGCGTTCAAGATTTGCTAATGCCTGTGTGCTTAAAAAAAAAAAAAAAGAACATGGAAGCACTTTGAGATCTTCCTATTGGTAATATGGATCTTTGCTGCAGTACCATGGACAGAGTTGCAATAACATGGCTTTCGCTCCATGATCATTCACATTTTTTCTTGAAAGAAATGAGATCAATGCACATCTTTGGATCATTGGAGCCTTTTCACAGGTTCATGCATGGCAGTGGGAAAGCATAGCTGTTCCACACCTGGGGACCCATCATTTAGTGTGCCTGCATTGGGGGAAATGGTTTGTGTGGGAGTCGTAGCTCACCCAAAGACTTGCATGTGATGGAAACTCCCTCCTGAACTTCTAATTGTATGGAAACTAGCATGCAAACAGCTGGCTGTGAACAGGCTCTTTTAATGCATATCAAGGTTCAGCTGTGTGGAAGCAGACCTGTCATTAATTAGAGGGAAGCAACCACAGGTGGGGGCTGATACCAAGTAGAGGGACACCCTATATCTGTGCCTTCTAGACCAGGGGTGTCCAAACTTTTTGCAAGAAGGTCCAGATTTGGTGATGTGAAAATGTGTGGGGGCTCACCATTTAGCTGCTTTTGGACCCCGGATCAGACTTTGGCCAAGTCTCTAGGACATGCAAGGAGGCAGGGAGGATGCTGCAGCAACAGAGCTGGGGATGGGTCGGCTGGGCAGGTGGCTGGGGGACAGACAGAGGCAGGGAGGGCAGGTGAACCGTAAAACTGCAAGCTGACATCTCCATCCAGAATGGGGAGGGGCCAGCTGGCGGGGATTCATGACAGGCTGAGCTGGTGGCGGGACAAGGCTGCAGGCCAATTGAAATTTGAAAACGGGCCACATTTGGCCCCAGGGCCTGACTTTGGACATGCCTGTTCTAGACCATCCTCTTGGAGAGAACAAAGTTGTACATGTTCACACATTCTTAAATGATCTGATTCGGATGTACTGTAGTAGTGGACTATGTTCCACTGCTAGCACTCAAGTTAAGAGTAAAGATGGACATGAACCACCGGCTTGTGCTTCCTCCTTTAGGCACCCATTCAGAGGCAGGGCCCCAGCTTTCCTGCCTTGCCCAGCTTTCCTCCAGGGGCTGCCTCTGAGTGGGAACCCACCAGAGGAGGCAAGGGCTTGGAACCGCCAAACACCTGTTCGTCCAAAGGATGAGTCAGTACGAACCATCGAATTGGCAGTTCACGCCCATCTCCAGTTCAGTGTCAACTGCTAGTCCATTCAACTTCTATTCACAGATGGGAGGCACACCATGTCACACCATACCCGGCCCACAGGCAGCGTGGAAGGCAGATAACGCGCCTGATGCTGCGACCGTGCCAAAAGCACAGACCCATCCCTGTGTCCAGAAATCAAATGTCCCTAAGACATTGTCAGGGCGACTTGAGATACCAAGGTGAGACATGCCTGGTCACATCAGGCCAGAATGCAGCTGAAGGAAAAACATACAGTATCTCATAAGGCAGCCCACACACTGAATTCTGGGATTGTTTTTATCATTTCTGAACAATATGAAAACTAACACACCCAACTGGGAAAATTGGTTGGTGCCACTTCAAGATCTTCCTCTGAGTTTAAGAACGTTACGAAATGAAAGCCCCAGATTCTGGGAACTGTGGCCCCCCCAAAAAACTTGTTCAAATCCTCGTCATGTGTGACTGGACCAACATCAGCCAAGAGAAGGGGAAATGCAAGAATGTTTATATATTGTTTTAGCGGGATGGTTTCAGAAATGACTTGCAGGAATGGAATGGGCTGGTTGTAAATCGAATACAGTATGCCAAAGGCAAGCAAGCCAGCAGAAGTATATTCTAGTCAGCCACCAAGGCCAAGGCAATAACTCCATTTACTAGACCATTAAAATCAGAAACAAACACGAGCTTTCAACTTCCTTGTATGCAGTTGGGCCGGGAAGATCAGCATACCAACAGCTACATAAAAGTGGAAGGAAGGGCATACATTTGAGTTGACTATTTTAAAACAGAAGATATATGTACACTAGTGGACCCTTGTATAACAAACAGTCTGTATAACATAAAATCTGTACAACATAAAAAATTCTGGAGAGAGGGTAAATTTGCTTAACAGAATGGTCTATGGGGCGAATCCATACAACATAATTAGGGATTACTCTGTTTTCAATGTGGTGTGGTGTGTCATTACAGTCATGACCGGCTCTCCGTGACTCCATGGAGTTTTCTTGGCAGGAATACTGGAGTGGTTTGCCAGTTCCTACTCCAGGCGCCTACAGCACCTGGTATTCCCTGGTGGTCTCCCATCAAAGTACTAACCAGGGCCGACCCTGCTTAGCTTCTGAAATCAGGCGAGATCGGATGTGCTTAGGGCATAGTAGGAACTGGCAAGCCACTCCAGTATTCCTGCCAAGAAAACTCCATGGACATGGGGTCACAAAGAGTCGGTCACGACTGTAATGACACAACACACACACACACACACACACACACACACACACACACACACACACACACACACACACACACACTGTTTTCAATGCATTTCTATGGGAAAAATTGTATAAACAAAAATTTGCATAACATAATTTCCTTTGGAACGAATTAATTCCTTTATACAAGGTACCACTGTATTTTCATTCTGAAGCTGAGCATTATTATTTTTTTTGCTGCAGAAATGCTGACAGTGTTTGACTTCCCTGGTTAAGACACTGTGAACCACACGTAGAGCCACAACAATGGCCTGTGTCACCCAGGGCAAACTTGGATTCCATGCCCACCCACAGCAGGGAAGGTATAAAATAGTAGAAATACTATTTTGTCATTTTGGAGTCTCCCCAGCACAGCACGTGGGGCACCCCCTGCTTCCCCCTAGTTGTGGTCCTGACCGCATGTCTGGCCTCCAACTGTTCTCTACTCAAAACATAACTTTTCAATTTGAGGTGAATTTAAGTACAGCAGATTTCTTTTCTTAAGATGCCCTATCAGGTATTTTATCTTGATTGCAACTCTTTCTCCTTCTGTCTCTGCCATATCCCACCTCCTGTCTTCCTCTGTACCAGTAGTTCTCAATCTTGAGTCAACCCGGTGTTCTCGCACTGCAACTCCCAGAAACCCTGGGCAGCACAGCTGGTGGCAAAGGCTTCTGGGAACTGCAGTCCAAGAACACCAGGGTGACTCAAAATTGAGAACCACCACTCTATACTATATCCAGGGATCTGCAGCCATTCATGAGTTAGCCTGCAAGCTATTAGCGACAAAGACCCGTAATGGAAACATTCCATAAAGCACCGTGCACATCAATAATGCAGCAACAATATCTCATAGGTAGGTGAAATAAGAGCAGTGGAGCAACAGCAAAGCAAAGCACAGGGCTCTTGTCAAATGTGGTGTTCTCCTTGCATATCACCACCCAATGCAACTAATAGTCCTCCAGATACAGCTGGACTGCAAACCCGTCATTCCTAACGAGCATGGTGGTAGATGATGGGAGATACTGTCACTATCCAGGAGGTCACAACTTGCCCCAGTCCTGAAATGCATGAGTGAGTGAGGTGGGATTGTGGCCATATTTATGCTCCACGCACAAGGGCCTCCTGACAGTGATGCTGCATCACGGAAGACCAAGCGGTGTGACCCTCCCATCCCCTCTGCCACCTTCTCACCTCTGGCCATGTTGAACTGGAACCATTGGATCTGGGACGGGATGAGGCCACAAAGGAGGGTGATCAGCAGCACGCCTGCCAAGCATCCGATTTTCACCTCCAGCAGCTGATCCATGTCCACGGCGTTGGGCGCCAAAGTCAGCGGCAGAAGAGAGACTGAATCGGAGAAGCTAATGTGGGGTCCCTGTCTTGGACTGAACTGTTCTTGGCTGGTTCCAGCCCAGCCTGACTCAAAAGCTTCTCACTGTGAGCAACAGAGATATCCTACAAGCTTCCTCAGCCTCTTCCAGTTGCAGCAAACCTGTCTCCTTGATCTTCCTAGCAGGATCAGTAGAACCCCAAGCAAACAGACTTACACCCCTGTGTAAACCATGCTTCAGCCCATGCCAAGATGAAAAACAAGTGTTTTTCAATTGTGGCCAGAAGTATCAGTTCCTTCTTGGTCTCCTGTCAGCTTTTTACACTTCCTGGTAACTTAGACTCTACTATTCATTCTCCTTGCGCTTCCACTTCAACTACGGTTGTTATTCAAGTATTCTCTCACCCATTCCTCCGTCTTTCTGTTTCCTATCATCCACCTTCCTGCTGCCTTGACTTGCCCTCATTCCAGCTTCCCTCCGGTTCCTGCCACCTTCTTGAAAGCCTGTAATTACCCCGATACTTCCCGGCAAGGAAACCTCCTACCTCCTTCAGCATCCCAGCCCATCCCAGCACCTTTATTATGCAAATCCATAACTCCATTCATAGGAAAGTCGGTCAGAGAAACTTGGCTGTTCATTTAAGGTCAATCGGCCCCGGCAGCTGCAATCAAGGGCTCCGCCTCAATCTTTTGATAAAAACAGCAATTAAAATGGGACTTTGTTGAGCTGGGTATTGATTAATGGCTTTGTCACTGGTCTCCTGCTGCTGTGTTGGGACCTAGGTGCGCATTACACCAAGAACAGTGTTTCTTCTCTGTTTTATTCCACTTTTTTTGCAGTCATTGAGGGAGGAAGGGTTTTTCAAAAGCAGCAACCATGGTATGCAAAAGTAGTAACAGGGTAGTTCAATAATAAGCACAGAAAAACAGTAGTATTTCCAGTTTATTGGATCAAGTAGCATGGGATAAAAGATTCCTCAGAATGCACCATATTGGGGTAGATCAGTGGTTCTCAACCTGTGGGTCCCCAGATGTTCCTGGACTCAACTCCCAGAAATCCCTTCCAGCACAGTGAGTGGTGGAGGCTTCTGGGAGTTGCAGTCCAGGGACATCTGGGGACCCACAGGTTGAGAACCACTGGGGTAGATGAACCCTCCTCTGATCACATATAGCTGGACAGCTCAGTGGCTCTGGTGCAGAGCCAACTATTAGGGGTTGGATTCCCCATTGTGACTGTGTAAGAGGGGCTGGAATTGATAATCTACTATGGGTCCCCTCCAGCTCCGCAGCTCCAAGATTGGTGGTGGCAGCTATTATTCAAAAATAACAAGCATAGTCAATCAAAATTATAAAGACATGGGCATTTTAGAACATAAGAAGAGCCATGTTGGTTCAGGCAAAGGCCCATCTAGTCCAGCTTCCTGTATCTCACAGTGGCCCCACCAAATGCCTCTGGGAGCACACGAGACTAGATATCTGTCTCTTCATACCACTGCCCTGCATCTGGTCCTTGGAGTACCCTGGTTTTAAGACTGGAGATGACACATCTCCATCATGGTTTGTAACCTGTGATGGACTTTTCCTCCAGGAATCTGTCCAATCCCCTTTTGAAGGCATCCAGGCCAGATCCCATCACCACATCCTGTGCCAGGGAGTTCCAACATGCTGGGTAAAAAATATATTTTCTTTTGTCTGTTTTCACTCTCCCAACCCTCAGTTTGAGTGTATGTCCCCTAGTTCTGGTATTTTATGAGCGGAAGAAGAGTTTCTCTCTATCCACTTTAGTCATGCCCTTCTCTTACATATATATTTTTTAAAATATGGATATTTAAAACTTATGTGTGGATTAAATGTCACACAGCTTTGTGGACAGCCATCCATGGATCTGATGAAGTGGGCTGAAGTCTATGAGTGCTGAAACACCCAATACAACCTGTTAGTGTTCAAGACATTACATCACAGGCCAACACATTATTTGAGAATTTAAGA
Organism: Phrynocephalus guinanensis; assembly: GCA_037367245.1. Lineage (NCBI taxonomy): Eukaryota > Metazoa > Chordata > Lepidosauria > Squamata > Agamidae > Phrynocephalus > Phrynocephalus guinanensis. Next base: position 6,912,523 of record CM074743.1, on the reverse strand, counting down.
GGATGCCATTGTAAATCCTCATTACGTATTATTTTCACCAGAACTCAATGCATGTTCCTAAAGCATCAGAATATTAATATCCATGGAAGGACTAATTTGGAAACTCAAACGACTGATTCAAAAGACATAACATTTGTCATAGAATGAATACATGGCCGTGAAGCTAGTTTTTTTTTAAAACAACCGAGCAGACCCATTCAAGTTTAAAATATGACAGCTGTGTAAAGACCTGCGAAAGTTCTTTGCTACAATAAAAACTTTTACTTCCAAACCTCCTCGACATGATCATATGCTGTCAAGTTCATTCTGATTTATGGCAACCCTTTTAAAGTTTTCAAGGTAGAGAACAGGCCATAGCCCATCTAGTCCAGCATTCTGTCTCACACAGCGGCTCACCATTTGCTTCAGGGTATTCCCAAGCAGATGTCTTCACCTGCTACGATTCCCTGCAAATGGCCTTGCGAGATATCCTGCCTCTCTCTCCAACCCGGAGCTTGTCCTTAGGCATCCATAAGGATAGCCATTGATAGCCTTGTTCTCCATGAACTTGTCCAATCCTTTCTTAAAGCTGTCAAGGTTGACAGCTGTCACCACTTCTTCTGGCAGGGTGTCCCACAGATCAGTGATCCTCTGGGTGAAAAAGTACTTCCTCTTATTTGTTTGAGATCTAGCACCCAAAAGTTTTATGGAGTGCCCCCTAGTTCTAGTGTTGTGCGATAGGGAAAACAGTTTTTCCTTATCTACTTTGTCCACACCGTGTATGTATCAATTAGGTCACCTCTTGGACGCCGTTATTCGAGAGTGACGAGGCCCAGCCGTTGCAGCCTCAGATGGTAAGGAAGGTGTTCGTCCCCTAATCCTTCGGGTTGCCCTCCTCTGCACTTTTTTGGTCACTGGTTCCATTGCTGTACTGCTCTAAGAGTAAGGAAGTTTTTTCCAGATACTCATCCCAAGTCTGGCTTTCTGAAGCCTGAGCCAGATTTGCATGTTTCTGCACTCCAGGATGAACGGAAACAGATCCTCTGTATGACAGTCTTTCAAATATTTGAAAAGTGCTATCATATCTCCCCCCCCCCCGTCTCCTTTTTTTTCCAAGGCTAAACTCAGTATCTGACAGAACGGCTCCTCCCAAGAAGAACTGATCGGATCAGCCATGCTAGCCAGGCAGGACATGTGGGAGATCCAATCCTGAGGGAGGCCCAGAAAGCTGTAACAGGAATAGGGCCTTCTCGGTGGTTTCTCCTCAGTTGTGGAATCACCTACCACCAGAAATCTGCCTAGCGCCCTCACTTCAAATCTTTTTTTTAAAAAAATTGAAAACACGGTTTTACAGAATGGCTTTTCTTGGCTTCTCAAACATTTAGCAAGATGCTATTCTTCCAATAAATAAATAAATCCAATAAACAAATAAATGAAATAATAAATTCTTCTTTTTACCACTTATGTCCTCTTTTTTGTTTCTTATTAGATCAATCAACTGGCTATTGTAGCCCTAGGGATAGATGGGTGGTATAAGTCAAACAAACAAATAAATAAATAAATATGCCCAGTTCTTTCAATCTAAGGCCACACAAGTTGGCTTTTACATTTAGCCTTTCAAAAAGAAGGCTGAGAGGGGATAGGATAGCTATGCTTTAATATTTGAAAGGCTGTCATATTGAAGTGGAAATAGGTTTGTTTTCCATGGCTTCAGAGACTAGGGCTTGGGGCAATGGTCTCAAACGACAGAAAAAGAGATTCCATTTGGACATTAGGAAGAACTTCATGACGGTTAGAGCTGTTCGGCAGTGGAATATGCTGCCACGGAGGGTGGTGGAGTCTCTTTCTTTGGAGGTTTTTAAGCAGAGGCTGGAAGGCCATCTGTCGGAAATACTGTGATGGGGATTCCCACATGGCAGGGGGTTGGACTGGATGGCCCTTGGGGTCTCTTCCAATTCTATGATTCTATGATACCTGGGAGACACAGTGTGGAAATGAACTCCCATTCAATGGCCCAATACCCAACTCACTGAGCTATTTAGAACATAAGAACATAAGAACATAAGAAGAGCCATGCTGGATCAGGCCAAAGGCCCATCTAGTCCAGCTTCCTGTATCTCACAGCGGCCCCACCAGATGCGTTTGGGAGCGCATGAGACTAGATATCTGTCTCCTGATACCACTCCCCTGCATCTGGCCCTTGAAGTACCCTGGTTTAAAGCCTAGAGATTACACATCTCCATCATGGTTTGTAACCCGTGATGGACTTTTCCTCTAGGAATCTGTCCAATCCCCTTTTGAAGGCATCCAGGCCAGATGCCATCACCACATCCTGTGGCAGGGAGTTCCATAGACTTACAACACGCTGGGTGAAAAAATATTTTCTTTTGTCAGTTCTTACTCTCCCCAGCACTCAATTTGAGTGTATGTCCCCTAGTTCTGGTATTTTGAGAGAGGGAGAAGAGCTTCCCTCTATCCACTTTACTCATACCCTGCATTATTTTGTATGTCTCAATCATATCCCCCCTCAAGCGCCTTTTTTCCAGACTAAAGAGGCCCAATTGTTTTAGCCTTTCTTCATAAGGGAGGTGCCCCAGCCCAGTAATCATTTTAGTCGCTCTCTTCTGCACCTTTTCCAGTTCCACTATGTCTTTCTTGAGATGCGGTGACCAGAATTGTACACAATACTCCAGGTGGGGGCCTTACTATTGTTTTATATAACGGCATTATAATGTTGGCTGTTTTATTTTCAATCCCCTTTTTGATAATCCCTAGCATGGAATTGGCCTTCTTCACTGCTGCCACACATTGGGGAGACACCTTCATGGAGCTGTCCACCAACACACCAAGATCTCTTTCCTGATCCGTCACGGATAACTCAGAGCCCATGAGTTGATAGATGAAGTTTGGATTTTTTGCCCCAATATGCATTACTTTACATTTGGTTACATTAAAACGCATTTGCCATTTCTCAGCCCACTCCCCCAGTTTGGAGAGATCCTTCTGGAGCTCTTCACAATCTTCTCTGGTTTTTACCACATGGAAAAGTTTTGTGTCATCTGCAAACTTGGCCACCTCACTGTTTATCCCTGTCTCCAGGTCATTTATGAACAGATTGAAAAGCACCGGTCCCAGGACCGAGCCCTGGGGCACACCGCTTTTCACTTCTCTCCATTGTGAAAATTTCCCATTGACACCTACTCTTTGTTTCCGGGGATCTCAACCAGTTCTCAATCCATAAGAGGACCTGCCCTCTTATCCCCTGACTATGCAATTTTCTCAGCAGCCTTTGGTGAGGGACTGTGTCAAAAGCCTTTTGAAAATCCAGATAGACTATATCCACCGGTTCACCCAAATCCACGTGCCTGTTGACCTTTTCAAAAAATTCTAAAAGGTTTGTAAGACAAGATTTTACCCTTACAGAAGCCATGCTGATTTTCTCTCAGCAAGGTTTGTTCTTTTATGTGTTTTAAGATTTTCTCTTGGATGAGGCCTTCCACCATCTTCCCTGGGACAGATGTAAGGCTAACCGGCCTGTAGTTTCCTGGGTCCCCCCTCCTTCCTTTTTTAAAAATTGGTGTGACATCTGCTATCCTCCAGTCCTCCGGCACTGTGGCCGTTTTAAGAGACAAGTTGCATATAACCGTTAAGAGATCTGCAATTTCATTTCTCAGTTCCCTAATAACCCTTGGGTGGATGCCATCTGGGCCCGGTGACTTGTTAATCCTCAATTTATCAATTAGTCCTAAAACCTCCTCTCTTTTAACCTGTATTTGATTTAATTCTTTAGTCAAGAGGGGCGGCTCAGGCAGCCAACTTTATTTTCTATACTGCTAGTTTTACACTATTGATCACTCCCCAAACCCTGTATAATGATCTGTTTTCTGATGCTGGGTTACAACTCCTATGATACTTGGACATTGGCTACGGTAGTGAAGGCTGATGGGATTTAGTCCAGCAACAGCTGTGACGTCTCACCCTTGAACCATAAAGCGTAAATAATGCTAACCTCTTACTAGAAAAGTCACAGAAGGAGGCATATATGTGGAGCAGGTTGCGATCTTTCGCCGGGAATACTGCCTATCCAGGAGGATCTGTGGAAACAGGTAGTATCGCATTCCAAATAAGATGAATAACTGTAATTAACGTGCAGGGTTGAAGCCACTGAATAACACTTTTGCGCCTTGATTCCTGGGCAAGATCACTTAACAAGAGTCCCTTTGTGCACACATATCTCTCTTGATGAGCTGAAAAGGATCTAAATAGAACTAAAGACTAGAGGCAAGATCAGCAACCGAATGAAAAAACCTTCAGTAGGTCCGTCACACATGTAATATAACTCTGAATCTAGAGTATTAGGTTATCAACTTTGTAGCTCTGAGATGTTCTCGGACTCAAACGTCCAGAGGCCTTCATCACTAGCTGTGCTAGCCAAGATTTCTGGGAGTTGTAGTCATACAATCATAGAATTGGAAGAGACCTCAAGGGCCATCTATTCCAACCCCATGACATGCAGGAACCCCCAATCACAGTGCTCCCGGCAGATAGCCATCCAGCCTCTGCTTAAACACCTACAAAGAAGGAGACTCCATCACCCTTCGTGGCAGCATATTCCACTGCCGAACAGCTCTAACTGCCATGAAGTTCTTCCTAATGTTTAAATTTAATCTCTTTTCCTGTAGTTTGAGACCATTGCCCCGAGTCCTAGTCTCTGAAGCCATGGAAAACAAACCAGTCCCCTCTTCAATGTGACATCCTTTGAGATATTTAAACATAGCTATCATACCCCTCTCAGCCTTCCTTTTGTAAGGCTATACATTCCCAGGTCCTTAAGCCGCTCCTCGTAAGACATTTATTCCAGACCCTCAATCATCCTGTTCGCCCTCCTCTGGACCCATTCAAGGTTGTCAACATCCTTTTTAAACTGAGGTGCACAGAACTGGACACAGTACTCCAGGTGGGGTCTGACCAGAGCAGAATAGAGTAATACTATCACTTCTGTTGATCTAGGCCAGTGGTTCTCAACCTGTGGGTCCCCAGATGTTCTTGGACTGCAACTCCCAGAAATCCCTTCTAACACAGCGAGTGGTGGAGGCTTCTGAGAGATGCAGTCCAAGAACACCTGGGGACCCACAGGTTAAGAACCACTGATCTAGACCAGTGGCGAACCTTCAGCACTGCAGACGTTTTGGACCACAACTCCCAGAATTCGAAGCCCAGATAGCTAATGACAAAGGACTGTGGGAGTTGTGGTCCAAAACATCTGGAGTGCCAAAGGTTTGCCATCACCGATCTAGACACTATGCTTCTGTTGATGCAACCTCTTACATCTGGGGAATCCAAAGTAGGGAACCGCTGTTCTAAGCAGCCATTTTCCATCCTTCTTAGGTCCTCTTCACAGGTTCTAGCCCCCATTGTCAAACAAGGATACAGTACTGTACAAACAGATGGATATCTGGAAGTTGAGTCATGGCTACTGGACTTCTTTTTTGAGAGATAGAAACATTTCACTGTTCATCCAAACAGCTTCATCGCTGTTTGGATGAACAGCGAAACGTTTCTATCTCTCAAAAAAGAAGTCCAGCAGCCATGACTCAACTTCCAGATAAACTCACCTGGATGACTGAGAATCTTCACAGACAAACAGATGGATAGAAAAATTGAAGAATTTTGCCTGTGTCCCAGAGTTCCCCCAGAAGGTCATATGCCCCACATTGAAAATGGCTGGTGTAGAGTCTATGCAAGACAAAACTACTGAAGGCTTAACACCCTCAACACCACATTTCTCTCTTAATCTATGTGGGCAGCTTCCTACTTTATGGCCCATTTGACCTCCTTTGCCATCTGGGCTAAAGACTTGTTTGACTGGCTGGAGAGGAATCATACCCAGGAGTGTTCCTTTTCACACTCAAGTGCTCCAGTTTTATTGAGAGCCAAGAGACAAGTCCTAATTTCTACAGGCCAGTTTCTGTATGATTACACTGGTGAAACAGAACAAGACACATCTCTCCCCTTAATAAAATCTGGGGGAAACAGAACTACAAATCACCCCCAGCACTCAAGAAAATCCAGCATCAGTTTCATCACTGGTCTTCCGTCCTCCACACCCCCGTTTGCAATTAATTCTGCCCTCCTAAACATAGGAAAAAAAACAGCACCAGGACCCAGTGAAACTTACATCTCAGTAGGTATGCCCTGGATTGTGCTGGGAAGCCTAGCGTCATACCTACACGCAGAGCTGTGCAGGAGAATCAAAGTACAAATTCTCACCAGTCGGATTCAAAATGGTTTGGGTTGAGATGGAATGACCAAATTCAGTCTCCAGGCAAGACTTGGGAATGCTATGCTTACAAAACACAGAACAGCATTGAAGGAAGGGAAACCTTAAAGCATTTACTTAAATGAAAGAGTCATTTTTCATCAGCTTTCCACTTTGAGAACCCCTGCAAGAAACCCTGCTGTTGTGTTTCTTTAAAAGATGTGTTTTAAACCAAAATCTTGCAGTCTGAGATTCCATATACCCTTTTCATTCTCAGGACACAAGAAATTTAGTTTCTGAAAGGTAAACTTTAGACCATGTGTTTTTTTTCCCATGTTGCCATTTTCTTATTTACAAAAAGAATGGGATTGTAACTTTTAAAAGAAAATCTTTTTGACGCAGGACACCAAGATGTATAAAAAAGACACAAAAAATAAAATAAACTGTTAAGCCATTTACTTATCAGTGTACATATCGGGTGGTTTTTTTCATTTTATAGATTATGTTGTAAAACACCCAGAGAGGCCATTGGCCATCAAATAAGCTGAACAAACAAACACACAGAAATATTTTAATTCGCTCAACCTATTTTTCTGACCTGCAATTGAAACAGACACGAGACCGCACCCTTGCTGATTTAACCAATACCAAGGCCTTCCTACCAGCTCCTGGTTTCATCTTCCCGACGCTAATCCAGTTGGGAAACACGCCCCACCCACAAAACTCCATAGAAAGGAAGAAACACCTAGGTTTTTCTTCCTCATTCTCCATCCAGGCTGACTGCCAAATTCCAGAGGAGCTCAGTGGCATTACACAATCTGCAGGGATGCTTTATCCAGCTCCTCTATGTACTCCAAACTCTAGTGAACAGAGCTGTGAGTTTTATTATTCTGTAAGGTACCCTGTTTCCCTGAAAATAAGACCTCCCCAAAAAATAAGCCCTAGCAGGATTACTATACATTTGCCCTATCCTGATAAGACGACCTAGTGATGGGCGTGGCTATGGTTGTGTGCAGGGCTGACATTCAAGCATATTATACTTAATAAAATAAGACATCCCCTGAAAATAAGCCCTAGTGTGTCTTCTTGAGAAAAAATAAATACAGTGGACCCTTGTATAACAAACAGCTTGTATAACATAAAATTTGTACAACATAAAATATTCTGGAGATAGGGGAAATTTGCTTAACATAATCGCCTATGGGCCAAATCCGTACAACATAAAAATGGGATTACTCCATTTTCAATGCATCCCTATGGGAATTTGTATAAAGGAAAATTTGCTTAACATAACTTCATTTGGAATGAATTAATTCCTTTATACAAGGTACCACTGTATAAAACAGTGTCTTATTTTCGGGGAAACACGGTATCTTCATCCTCTTGGACTAGGCTGGGGATGAAGCTCACAGTTGGTGCCTTCACGCTAGCCTTCTTAATCCTGGTCCTCTCCAGGTGTGATGGATTACAACTCCCACCGTTCCCAGATGAGGGAAGGCTGTTCTACCCAACGGCATCTTGCTGGCTTCTCCCACGTTGCTCCCATGATATCCTCTACACAAAGAAAGAAACGGCAAGGAAAGATTCTGGGCTGAGCCTTCACCACCCTGTCTGGAAATCGAGTCACGGTGCAAGTGTGCAGTGCCACCAGGAAGGCTACAGCTGGCGACCCATTCTTAATGGGTGATGGGAAGGGTTGCATAGGTGGAACTTTCACCCAGGCCATTGTCAACCTAATGAGCCTATTCAGACCAGGGTGATGTGAAATCAAGGTGAACTATAAATTGGAAATCTAAATACCCCCAATATCCTGCCCTGTGAGGACTTGCAGCTCCCAGAAGCCTTCAGCACTAGCTGCGCTGGGCAGGGTTTCTGGGAATGGTAGTCCAAAAAGGCCTGGGTTCCCCAAGGCTGAAAATTACTGCCATAAGCCACTGAGCTATTTCCATGCGAGACTGGAAACAGAGGTTCGTGCATGTTATAATCCAAACCGTTTGGCAAGTCCTGCGGCACCGGCTAGCAGTCTCCGGCCAATGTGCGCATACAAAGTCCCCAGAGTACCCTAAAAGCAGCCATGTCAACTCTGATCTTTGTCCACAGGAGATTTTTCTTCTTCTGTTTCTTTTTCTTCTGCTGCTTCCAGGGCCGGATCACCAACTGGGTTCAAAACAGGAAGCCGGTCCCCCCAATGACTACGCCGGGCACACTGGTAAAGATCTCTGCAAGAAAGAGTGAAAGGATGAAGATGCTTGCATCCCATTCGTGGAGTGAGTTATCCACACGGCCCAGAGATAAGAGCCGAGCGGAGAACTTTTGGCCTTTCAGCTGTTTCAGAGTACAAATCCCATAATTCCTTACGACCAGCTGTGTAGACTGGAGTCCTAAGAACTGATGTTCGAAACACTGGAGTGACAACTCAGACGAGTTCCTTACCTGCCATATTTCTTGGCAGTAATGACCGCGTGCTGGAGGGTGCCATCAGGACAGCAGAGGTGGACATGGGCATGTTGAGAGCACCAAACGACAGGCTGGGTGATCCGAGGCCAGGGCTCCGTGGACTTTCCAGGTCCCCGGCTGAAGATGAGGTAGAAAAATTTCTCCTCTTCCTGTGGTGGGTTCTGAAAGAACATGGAAGAGAAGGAGGAAGATAGGGGGACTGAGGGACGCTCTTCTCCCTCTCACAAAATACCAGAACTAGAGGACATACACTCAAATTGAGGGCTAGGAGAGTGAGAACAGACAAAAGAAATATATTTTTTCACCCAGCGCGTTGTGAGTCAGTGGAAGTCCCTGCCACAGGATGTGGTGATGCCATCTGGCCTGGATGCCTTTAAAAGGGGATGGGACAGATTCCTGGAGGAAAAGTCCATCCCAGGTTACAAACCATGATGGAGATGTGTCATCTCCAGGCTGAAAACCAGGGTACTTCAAGGGCCAGATGCAGGGGAGTGGTATCAGGAGACAGATATCTAGTCTCATGCGCTCCCAGACGCATCTGGTGGGGCCACTGTGAGATACAAGAAGCTGGACTAGATGGGCCTTTGGCCTGATCCAGCATGGCTCTTCTTATGTTCTTATGAGAAGGAAGAAGGGCGTCTTAGAAAAAGTGATTTCATCACTCTCTTTCCCACCCACTCTCCTAAAGGGTGAGTTCAGGTCATAAGTCGGGGGGAAAACTGAGTCTTTGCAAGTCGCCTTAAACCAGGCATGTCCAAAGTCAGGCCCGGGGGCCAAACGCCACCCATTTTCAAATTTCGAGTGGCCCGCAGCCTCTTCTCCCCACCAGCTCAGCCTCTCATGCATCCCCGCCAGCTGGCCCCTCCCCATACCAGACAGAGACGTCAGCTTACAGTTTTACGGTTTGCCTGCCCTCCCTGCCTCCGTCTATCACCCCAGCCATCTGCCCAGCCTACCTGCCCAGGGCTCCGTTGCTGCAGTGTCCTCCCCACCACCTTGCATGTCCTAGCCCAGGCATGTCCAAACTTCGGCCATCCAGAGGTTTTGGACCGCAACTCCCTCAGTCCTTTGCCATTGGCAGTCTAAGCTTAGAATTCTGGGAGTTATGGTCCAAAACATCAGGAGGGCCGAAGTTTGGCCACGCCTGTCCTAGAGGCTTGTTCAAAGTCCGGCCCGGGGGCCAAATGGGCTGAATGGCCGGCCCCCATACATTTTTACCTCATCAAATCTGGCCCTCCTGCCTTAAATCAGTAAAAGGGGAATTAATCGCTGACACTTAACAGCATCTCTTAACCATAACGCTACATCCACTTCCTAACCTAAATGTTTCCTCATGTGTCAGTTCTCCTTTTAAAAACCATCCGTGCCCTGTTTTAAAAGCCATAAATGCTTTTCATTTTTTTAAAGTGACTTTCCAGTCTTTTTATTTTCATTTCGGTGTGGCTTTCAAAAGATTTCAGTGGCAGAAAAAACAGCATCTGTACCGGCCAAAATAGCGCATTTGATAGCAGGAGGCATTCACACCAACAGAACAACAGCAGTGTCAGGGCACACTTACCCATTTGAAAGGCAGGGGCTGATACTTCTGGGTGAAGTTACATGGCACAGGGCGATCCCGTAACAAACGAGGACAGGGCAAATGATGTGGACACTGATAATAAGAAACAGAAAACACAGTTACGGTAAATCTCTCTGGGTCCTTGGCTCTCTCGAGGCAGAGATTTATCTAGTGTGTCATCAGTGACGTCTTAGCAAAAGAGGAAATCTGTTGCATTCTTGCTATTCCCATAATACTCTTGGGTTGAACAGGACTTAGACCCGGCAGCATTTTAACAAGGCCGGTCCAACAAACTCAAGCCATTGTGCCCTCCTTCCTCATCACATCTTTCTTTTCCCCACCTTCTCCAACTCTTGTTACAGCCCAACAGGGAAATGCTGATTTTTATTCTGATCACAAACTGAGGACACCAATCATGGGTTCCTCCTGGTTCACAAGGCAGGACTCAGCTCGAACGTAACAGCAAAAGGAACTCTGGTTTAAGAAATCCCAGATGTCCTGAATGAAGGTGTGGAGTTACAAAGAGGAAGGAAAGCATGGCCCTAACGAGGCATGGGGCTTTCATTACGGAACGGGTCTGGTTCTGAAACGAATCACGGCAGCACAGGTGCTGTTTGGAATTTGGACCCACCCTACCAAACGAATTCACCCATTGGCTTTCCGTGCCTTACATCACACGGGACGCACCTCCAACCAGGAAGAAGCCTCCCATGCGTCATGGTTCCTTCTCCCTGGCGCTGGCCAATCAGGAGCTCTACAGGGACTTGCATCATCCTACTTCCCTGTCTGATTGGCCAGCACCTGGGAGAAGGAATGGTGACGTGCTGGAGGCTTCTTGGTTGGAGGTGCGCCCTGCGCGAGGTAAGGTGAGTCAATGGGTGATTTTGTTTCGCAGGGAGGGCCCAAGTTTCGAACAGCACCCGAGCGGCCGTGCTTTGTTTTGGAACTGGACCTGTTCTGAAACGAAACGCCCATGCCTAGTCCTAACATCTGTCCTTCTTCCAACAAACCACTGTTTAATTTAACTAAGGGCCTTTTCACATGACCCCTAAGATCCGCTGGCCACTTAAATTCGGACCAGGGATCTTGGGGGTTCGTTGCTCTTCCTGCGTCCCCACCCCTCCGCACTTCCTTGATCCTGTCTGCGTGAGGGGAGGGAGGAAGAAAGAGAGGAAAAAATGCAGGCTCACCTCCGAAGCCCCGTCGTCCTGATTCCTTCTCTTCTCTTGTTTTTTTTTTTTGCCTCCTGCCCCTTCTCTTAAAGGGGCGGGAGGCAAAAAAAAAAAACAGAGGCGAGGAGAGCCCCGCACTCACCAGATTAAATCCGGACCTGGGGATTTTCACCCTCCTAGAGCAGGTACTGGGACGCGCTTAGGTGGGCGTGGTCGCACTTAATTTCCTGCAAACTCCAGAGCTGGTGGGGAAACAATTGTGAGTTCCGGAGCTGGCAGCCATTTGCTGCGGAGTTTAGGGGTCGTGTACAAAGGGCCTAAGATGGTGAGATCTGAAAGCATCATAGCTTCCCTCATCCCCAACGTGTGCCTTGCTACTGCTGTCGTTCAGTCCAGTTCTAAGAGAGTTTCAGCACTTACTGGAGCGAAAATGTGTGGCCTCCGAGGATCATGAACTACTCTGTCTTCGCCCTGGGCAAGAGAAGATACTTTTAGGGAAGTACAAGTTACTACAAGAACCTTCTACATTTTTTGCTATGATCTGTGCAGGCTTTCAAAGCCTATCGACAAAGGAGTAAAACTTGAGATGTTCCACATACAGTGCACCCTCGTATAGCAAACAGTTAGTATAACATAAAATTTGTACAACATAAAATATTCCGGAGATAAGGGGAATTTGCTTAACAGAATCGCCTATGGGCCAAATCCATACAACATAAAAATGGGATTACTTCATTTTCAATGCATTCCTATGGGAAATTTGTATAAAGGAAAATTTGCTTAACATAATTTCATTTGGAACGAATTAATTCCTTTATACAAGGTACCACTGTACAGGGAGCTGAGCCTATGTGGCAAAAATATCCCTTAGTTTATACATTCAAGCAATTAAATAGATTTGTGGAAAAGTACCACTTCACCTTCGCCAATACCCACAAATACATTCACTTGGAGACCATTAGCCAGCACAAGGAGGAAAGGCACAAGGAAACTTCTTCCTTGTTAATTACATCAATTAAATTGCATTTAAGAATCATCATTTAAGAACCAGAGCTGGAGGTCTGATACATTTATGTTGAGCAGGAGTTAAATGTCTCAAGGAGGGCAAGATTTAAATAGCCCAAGGGCACCCAAAGGAACAAGCAATTGTTGAATTTCCAACCCTTGCCATACCTTTAATTACATCCATGCTTTTAAGTAGACTATATTTTTCCATCTCTAAGATGCCTCCATGTATAAGATGAACCCATTTTTTCCAACCCAAAATTGCAGTATTGCAACTGCACAGTTCCTTCCTCGGCTTACGACCCTCAATTTTAGATTTAAAAATATATAGTCTTATACATGGAAAATACCGCACTTCAGAAAAGGGCAGATGGTATTTTCATTTCTTGTAGTTACCACAACACTACCAACTTGGCATTTTTAAAAAATGATGAACCTATAAATGTATAAAGCTCTATTACATGTAGTATAAGATCTCGGGCTTCCATGAGCATCTGATGTCCTTCCTTAGTACCATTTTCAACCAGAACCTGAAAAGAAAAAAGAAGATAGAAAAATGAAAACAACAACAACCAACCAACCAACCACCAAACGGGTTCTGAAAACATCTTACGAAAAGACAGAACATCTTCTGTGTGTGAAGTTCAAGCAGAAAAGATTACTGTTATTTTTGTCTGGATAACCACAACAGCATAGCATGTGTGAGCATTTTATGCAGCATAAAAAGGCCACGCACACAAGGAAATCGCAATGTTCAATCCAACAAGAAAAAAGCAGACGAAGAAGAAGGAAGTGGGAGATGGGACAATAAACCCAGGAATTAAGGAAATCAAGCATGGTTTGGTGATAAATGTGCGAGTTGTGTATCAGCTGGTTGGATCAATCTAAAGCTTACCAAATAGCCATCTGTTTTTCTCCAAAGGGTCCGCAGGGCCTCCATTCTTTCAGCATGTCCAGGGAGTTCATTAAGTGAATAAGCAGATACCACAAGGTCAAATTTCACCTGCCGTGAAACACAGAGACAGAATGTCCGGCAAAGATGTCTTAAATCAAACTTATCAGGGACTAGAGATGGGCACGACTCAAAAAAATGGTGTTTCGTTTGTCGTTTGGTCGTTCAGGGGTCTGTTTCGGTTCGTTTTTGTGACTTTTTTGCAAAAAAAAAATTGTTTTTGTTTCGTTAGGTAACGAAACGAAAAAACAAAAACAAAAACTTGCTGTTTCATTAGCATTCTTTTTAGTTCAATGCATCTGCTGCAACGAAAATGAAAAATACAGCAAAATTGGTCGTTTTGTTTTCGTTTTGAAAAATTTTTTCATTTCGTAACGAAAACGAAAAATCGCTCATTTCGTGCCCATCTCTATCAGGGACTTTTTTTTAAAAAGAAATTTCAAGTTCTAGTTTAATAAAAATCAGTAAGGATGGATGACTTCCGAACAGCTAATGATCCTTGCTCAGGTGTGCAGGAAATCAAAGGGGTACCATTTTAATTTCTTAAAATTATTTAAATGAAGTGCTTCCAGAGACCTTGCTTCCTATGAGTTGAGAAATGGGATTAACACAAACAAACCAAAAAACGATTTAAAACTGAAAAAGCCTCTTCCCACCCTCTAGAGCAGTGGTGGCAAACATTCGGCACTCCAGATGTTTTGGACCACAACTCCCAGAATTCTAAGCCTGTACTGCAAATGACAAAGGACTGTGGGAATTGTGGTCCAAAACATCTGGATTGCCGAAGGTTTGCCATCACTGCTCTAGAGTCTAGTGGATAAAGTAAAGGTGTACAGAGGAGCCAAGGGGTCACTGTGGTAGAAGCCTCGTGCAATTAAACGGCAGGACTGCAGCCAAAACTCTGCTCATGACCCAGGTTTAATCCCAGGTAACTCATCCTTCCATCATTCCTAGGTTAGCAAATTAGTATGGCTCCCAAGGATGACTCAGCTCGCTAGGGGTGGGCAAAGTGTTGCCTTCGTAATTACATTATAAACCGTCCAGAAAATGTATGGTGTGGGGAATGGCCCTAGGCAGGGCCGGTGCTAGGATTTTTGCGCCCTAGGCGAGGGGCAGGGGGGGTGTCGGATGGCGGGAGATGGCGACGGGCGTGGGGGGGCGGGCAGCGAAGGGTGGAGGGCGACAGGTGGCTGGCGGGCAGTGGGGGGACGGGCGGCGGTGGCCGGTGGCGGCGGGGGGTGGCAGGCTGTCCAGCGCCCTCTCTCCATTTTGGCGCCCTAGGCAACTGCCTAGTTCGCCTTAATGGAAGCGCTGGTCCTGGCCCTAGGGCAGTGGTTCTCAACCTTCCTAATGCCCACAATCCTTTAATACAGTTCCTCATGGTGTGGTGCTTGGAAGAGGCCCCAAGCCCCCTTTGGCAGGTAGGCCACTGCCTTTGGTGCCATAGAGAACTTCCCTCTATACAGGCACCCTCAGCCAATCGCAGCCTCCGATGGCCCTGACTGACATCCCCTCCAACCCATCAAGTTGTAATTCACTCTTTCCGGCCCTCCTCCTCCAGACCCAAGCCATTTGTGCCTTTTTCTTCACTGGCTCATGGCGACCCCCGTGAAATGGTCATTCGATCCCCAAGTTGGGAACCACTGCCCTAGGGGGTTCATACAGCTTGTTGGCTGCACGTTGCCATCATTGGTATAAAGGACAGAAGGCTGCACTGAGATTGCAGAGCCCGTTATTCAAGTTCACATTCTGACTAGGTTCACTGTGTGAATACAGTTGCCGGCTGAATAAAATAAGGCCCATGTAAAGAGCTTGAGCTCTTTGGCAGAAGTTCAAGACAACCATTTCTTAGGTCATCCCACACTGCACATATTTAAACACCAACTAGTGCCCTGGCTATACAGATTGGCCTTCCCTGAGTATGTTGCTAATAAAGACACTTAACAAGGGTACATCCAATCTGCCTCTGGTCTGTTTTCCCCCCCCTTCTCTCTTGTTTTCATTTGGGCAGATTTTCTGTTAATGATTATGCCTTTGAGTTTGATATTAAATTCATTTGTTTTGCAGTTCTGAGAATTATAATATTGCATGTATTTCCTTTTGTTGTTTGGTAATAAATAAATAAATAAATAAATAAATAAATAAATAAATAAATAAATAAATAAATAAATAAATATCAGTTCGTTCTTACTACGCCAGGTCTCCTCCTTATCTACACTTCCCAGAACCAAAATCTTCCACATTGCAAACATTTTTAGAAATACCCTACTTTTAAGAATGCCCCAAATACGGACCAGGTTCAACTATGAAGTCACAGGGTGACCTTTTAAAAAATGCTGACGGTAACAAAATCAAATCGGATGTTCCAAAAGGGGGATGGGGAATGGGGGTGGAGAAGGGCCGGATAAAGGCCTTATTTGCAAGCTCGAATTGCTAGCTTGAGTTTCGGTATGATGCCTAAAGGGGGTTCCTGAGGTTTCCCCACATGGTGCTAAACGCAGCTCCTGGTTAGGAAGAATTACTGGTACCTTTGGTGAGACAGGGAGGAACTGCCGGAAATAGACGCCGGGGAAGCACAGAGTCTGGTCATCGGACGAGCCTGGAAAGAAAGAAAGAAACCGGTAGGCAGAGGCATGCGGAAGGAAGGGGCTTCCATGGGTTCCAGTGCAATGGGGCATCCTGCTGGCAATGGGGCTGTCAACACAGCTGTCACCCTGTCTGTCTTTGGCTATGATCCATGTCTGCTTGCACAGGTCAAGACGGCCACGCCTTCAAAAACAATCATCTCCCCAAAGCATCAATGATGATTTTTTACCTTTCATCAGGGTTTCAGCCAAAGCCAACATTGAAGGGGAGGTGTCAATGTTCATGTACTCCTTGATCGTCTGACCCCAGATGCTATGGGCTGCCCTGTAGGGGGGAGGCAGGGGTGGTGGAGAAACAAGGTGACACATCTGCACATTGCCTCCTAAACAGAGGAGCTGCTGGGAAGGAATGTGTGAGGGTTTGGTTCTCTCACCAGGCGGTTCCGATCCATAAAAGAGCCGAGAGCCATCTTTTAACTGAACATTAAAAAGATTTTTATTTCTTACAGCAGTAGAATGACTGTAGGCATTATCTTCAGGTGTTCGCGGAAATGGAATAAACTCTTTAACATTCAACTGGTCAAATAAAGGTTCTTCATAAATAACGTTAACAGGAACTTGGCTTGTTTCTTGTTCACTCCCTAGTAACGGTGGGGAGTGCTCAAACCCTGACCCAAACATTGGGTCCTGCAACACGGGTGCTTGGCCCATTGAGCTACAGGAGTACCTGGACGTCCCTTCCTCCATTCTGTCTGAAACTTTTCTGACGTCTCAGGCCACCTAAGAGGCCTAACATGAACAGAGCATACAAATTCTTCTGGTTCTTTTGCCCTCAACCTTCCTGTGCTTTCTCCTCACTTGTTTCAGTCTGAGTTCCGATATCAATAATGGACCTCCTGCAACTGTCACGCTCCTTCCCCTCCTCCCGTCTCGCGCCTCCTTTTGCCCCAGTAACCCAGAATGCCTCGTGCAGGCCACTCTCCCTGCTCCCTGCTTCTCGCCCTGTTAAATCCAAACTCTGCGTCGTGTCTTCACTCTCATTCACTCCTCCTCCTTCTTTCTCTCGCATCTTCCGCCTTGCCAGACGGCTCACTTTCTTTACATTCAACAGAGTCATCCTGCTCCTCACAGAAGGCCACGCCAGAAAGGAGTCCTATGTCCAAGAGTCCCCTCCTCCTCTGATGCTGCTGCTATGGCCAGTGACTTATTTCACTCATTCGTTCATTCGGGTACTTATCCAGAAGTCGAGTCATGGCAACTGACTTCTTTTCTTGGGAGATTGAAATGTTTCATTTCTCATCCAAAGAGCTTCTTCAGTCCAAGGAAGGTAGGTAGGAGGCCTCTAGTTTACTCTCCACCTTGGTTTCCCTTCACCCTGGTCTGAATAGGCTCATCAGATGGACAATGGCCAGGGGTGTTTGAACGTCACACATATGCAGCCCCTCCCAGCATCATTAAACATGGTTTCCTAGCCTTCTTCGTAGATGTGTCAAGCAGTCCTGATCTTTCTGGGAGAGATGAAAGGGCAGCACGAAAACGGGTGTTAGGAGGAGCTGCAGGGGTCGCCATGACTCAGCTTCTGCATAACCTCATCTAGATGACTGAGAATCTTCACCAACTTCTAGTCCTTATAACCACATATCACTATTCTGTGCTGTTTCCATAAAAGCATGATAATGAAAAGTTATCTTTTGTGGTTTCTCACCAGCTGACAGCACCGGTTCCGGAGCCAAAATCTAAAAGTGTACGAGGCTGGAAGTCTGGGACTCTCTTGTGGATCTGAAAGTGACAAAAGAAAGAGAGATCAGTGGAAGCGAATAAAGGGAAAGCCCCACAGCTGACTTAATACACTGACGGTCCACTCATTCCAATGCAGAAATAGCATAAAAGAAGCCATTACAACTATGTAATAAGCCCAGTTAGAAACGGGGTGTCCCTGAGGACATATAGGGGTACGAAGATCCATTTTCTAAAAAGAGTGGTCTCTTCTTGAAACCTATAGACAGATCATTCCTTGGAGACCTACTACAGCAGGCATGTCCAAACTTCGGCCTTCCAGATGTTTTGGACCACAACTCCCACGGTCCTTTGCCATTGGAAATACAGGCTTGGAATTCTGGGAGTTGTGATCCAAAACATCTACGAAGTTTGGACATGCCTGCACTACAGTGAAGGACACCTCGCTTATCCATGCAGTTCAGAGCGTTGGCAAACAGGGAGCACTGCAGCCCTTCAAAAGCTATTCCACTTCAGCTCCACCCAGCCCTAACCAGGAGAGATAATGGCACTTTCTCATCCCTAATGTATAGGACCGTGATGGCTAAATTCAGCTGGCGATTAGACATAACTATGCAGAGAGGAAGTTGGGTTGGTTTAAGAGCCCAAGGACAAGAATACTGCTGGCCTACCTCCCGAGACTTTTGTTAAGAAAATCTCTAGTTCTCCTTAAGCAAAGTTGGTAAGACACAGATGGCCTGAAGCAACCCCTCACCTCATGGAAAGCTCGGAGTACTGCCGCAAACACACCATCCATCCGGGCAGCCATGTACACAATGCTGAGCTCCTCGTCGTATCTGGAAAAGGCAAACCCCCACAGAATGGGCCAGCAGTATACACAGACGTGTGTGTGTGTGTATATATATATATATATATATAAACCAACAAGCCACAAGAGCTGTGTGAGTCTCTCATTGGACGTTGCACGTATGTTATATTAAGAGCAGGAGCATCTACCATCTCTGTCCTGGTTTGTCCAAAACTGCAACCGCTTTCTGAGAACGTCATAGAAAAAAAAAGAACCATATAATCCAGTCCCCAGTCTTTCTGACAGTTAAGGAAACATCTGAACTAGAGCAACAGTTCAGCTGGGTGTGAGTTTTTATATGTGTAAAAAAGAAGGACCACTTCTGTTGAAGCAACAATTGCCCAGGTAAGGACGCATATACAGGGCCACCCAATTTGATTAGGCAAGGGTGAATATAATGCAAGCTATGCCATGCACATAACGAGATGCTTCACATGAAACAGTACCAGAGCAGCTGTGTGAAAAGAAAGGATATCCCAGATCAACTGCATACACAAGTCCTATGCTGTGTTCACAGCAAGTCATGTTGGGGCCAAAGGGTTTAATCCAGAAGAACCCAGAAATTTACCTCAGTCCCTTCCAGTTCAATCCAGAAGAACCCAGAAACTTCCCTCAGTCCCTTCCAGTTCAGTCCAGAAGAACCAAGAAACTTCCCTCAGTCCCTTCCAGTTCAGTCCAGAAGAACCCAGAAACTTACTTTAGTCCCTTCCAGTTCAATCCAGAAGAACCCAGAAACTTACTTTAGTCCCTTCCAGTTCAATCTAGAAGAACCCAGAAACTTCCCTCAGTCCCTTCCAGTTCAGTCCAGAAGAACCCAGAAACTTACTTCAGTCCCTTCCAGTTCAATCCAGAAGAACCCAGAAACTTCCCTCAGTCCTTTCCAGTTCAATCCAGAAGAACTCAGAAACTTACTTCAGTCCCTTCCAGTTCAATCCAGAAGAACCCAGAAACTTCCCTCAGTCCCTTCCAGTTCAATCCAGAAGAACCCAGAAACTTACTTCAGTCCCTTCCAGTTCAATCCAGAAGAACCCAGAAACTTACTTCAATCCCTTCCAGTTCAATCCAGAATAACCCAGAAACTTCCCTCAGTCCTTTCCAGTTCAGTCCAGAAGAACCCAGAAACTTACTTCAGTCCCTTCCAGTTCAATCCAGAAGAACCCAGAAACTTAATCAGTCCCTTCCAGTTCAATCCAGAAGAACCCAGAAACTTACTTCAGTGCCTTCCAGTGGTAAGTTGTCTCACGAATGACCTTCAAAACCTTGTTCTGCAGTTTATGCTTGTCAATTTCAGCAGAAGGACTCAAAGAATCTAATGAAGCAGGAGGGGGAGGGGCATTTAACACACATTCTTTAACACCACTCGTCACTTGCTCTTACAGATTATCATTACAGATGGCATGAACTGTAGGGGCGTTTCCTGGGTCTGGTGCATTTTGCCCTCTTGCTTTCTTTGGGTAATGGCTCACTCGCCAGCAGCAGTTGGCTTCCCTCCTTTGAACAATCAGCCCCTCAGAGGCAGCGCCACAGGCTTCCCTGCCCCGTCTTCTTGTCTGAGTGGCCAATCGCCTGGAGCTGGGGAAGGGAAGCGCATTGCTGCTGGTGAGCGAGTGATCGCCTAGGCCAGTGGTGGCGAACCTTCGGCACTCCAGACATTTTGGACCACAACTCCCAGAATTCCAAGCCTGTATTGCCAATGACAAAGGACTGTGGGAGTTGTGGTCCAAACCATCTGGAGTGCCGAAGGTTAATCGCCACCACTAGCCTAGAGGGAGGAAGGTGTGTGATGCTTGCAGATCACCTGTACGGGCACCATGCCAAACTGGGCCAAGCAGCAGTTGGTGCCTATCCCTAACTATCATTAATTTGGGGATTAATGATAATTAATTAATTATTAAGAAGACTTCCTGGGGTAGGAACTGGCAAGCCACCCCAGTATCCCTGCTAAGAAAATTCCATGGACAGAAATTTGGGGAAGGGGAACTTTAATGATTCCAAGAGACCATTTAATCATCATCTCTTTATTTTGTGCACTTCTATACTCCTGACTTTAAGTGGTTTACACTAAGACAACATGACCAACTCTCCACCCCATACATTGACATTACATACCCCTAAATAGTGAAGACAGAATGGAAAAAAAGCCAAAAGGATGAAATGGAGTACACATACTGATTTCACTTAGGTGAGGCTATCTTTGAACACGTCCTGAAACAAGAAAGTCTTTGGCATCCTCTTAAAAAAAAGGGAGGGAGGCCTTATATAGCCATGGCTGAGAAGTTACAATATCCAGCGACCACCTGCTTTGCCTTCCCAAAAATGCTGTGCCTCTAGTTCAGTGGTTCTCAACCTGTGGGTCCCCAGATGTTCCTGGACTGCAACTCCCAGAAGCCTCCACCACTCGCGGTGCTGGACGGGGTTTCTGGGAGTTGCAGCCCAAGAACATCTGGGGACCGACAGGTTGAAAACCACTGCTCTAGATCTTTTAGACATTATATCCCAGAACCATGCAGCCAGGGTGGATAACAGCAAGAAACCTAAACATCAACCATTCTGGAAGACCAAATATGCCCTGTGTTAAACACCGCAGGCCTAATGAAAAACAAAAACACCCAATTAGCAACAAGATGGGTACCATCCTTGGCCTCTTTGGTGTCATAGAGAAAATACTCTCTGTCCTTTGGCACCCCACACACCTGCACTCACCTGTCTGAGAACCCCCAACCATCTCCCTCTTCATCTGCTCCTCCACCTGTTGCATCTTCTGGTTCAGATCCGCTGGATCCACAGGTCGCTTGCGACTCCATAGGTAGTCAGTGAGGGCTTTGGTTTTTTTATCCAAATTGCAGATGGATGATTCTGGGAAAGGGAATATAAATCAATATGCAGACACCACTAACATAGAATCAGAGAATAAAATAGCTGGAAGGAGCCTCTAAGGCAGTGGTTTCCAACCTGGGGGTCGGGACCCCTTTGGGGGGTCGAACAACCATTTCACAGGGGTCGCCATCAGCCAGTGAAGAAAAAGACACAAACGGCTTGGGTCTGGAGGAGGGGGAGGAAGGGGGGAAAGAGTGAGTTACAACTTGATAGGTCGGAGGGAATGTCAGTCAATGGCACCGGAGGCTGTGATTGGCTAAGGGTGCCTGTAGAGGGAAGTTCTCTATGGCACCTGCAGCAGTGGCCTGCCAAGGGGGGCTTGTGGCCTCTTCCAAGCAGGGCAAGGGGTCACCACAACATGAGGAACTGTACTAAAGGGAAGGTTGAGAACCACTGCTCTAAGGCCATTGGGTTCCACCTCTTGATCAAGGCAGGAAGCTAAAGCAAAGCAGATCTGAAAGGTTGTTTAGTTTTCTCTTGAATGCCTCTCCTATTGGAGTATTCACCAACTACTGAGGCAACGGGTCTCACTGCTCTAATAGTTAACTTTTTAAAAAATCTGCCTCCCTGTGGCTTGAGCTGATTGTTACACATTGTGCATTCGGGGACAATCCTGAAGATATCCTGTCCTCCTCTCTGAAGGATGGAGTGTCATCCTATTTGATTATTGCCCTTGTGCTGTCACCAACTTAAGAGATATTCCTTCCTTAGAGGAGACGAGAGAGACTGGGATGTAAAAACACTTTCCCAGATGATCTGCAGTCGATCAGCAAATGTTTTTCACTCCCAGTGATATCTGTTCCCAGCTTGATATCTGTTCAACTTTGTAAACCGCCCAGAGTAGCCGGTAGCTAGATGAAGTGGTATATAAATTTAATGAATAAGTAAATAAGTAAGTAAATAAAAAGAAGAAAGAAAGAAAGAAAGAAAGAAAGAAAGAAAGAAAGAAAGAAAGAAAGAAAGAAAGAAAGAAAGAAAGAAAGAAAGAAAGAAAGAAAGAGAGAGAGAGAGAGAGAGAGAGAGACCCACTCTATCTACCACTGCAGCAAAATACAGTTTCTAAGGCAGCTTCGGTAATTAGTTTTTAGAATTTTTAGAGTTTTTTAGAATTTTTAAGTGTGTTAGTGGGTTAAATGTGTATATGGGGGGTGGGGGATAGATATTTTTGTATGGTTGTATTGTTAGGTCCTGTAAAAGCTGATGTAGATTCTTTCAATCTCGTTGTTCTGCACAGGACAATGACAATAAAGATTTATCTATCTATGTATCACTGCACTGTAAACAATTCCTGAAATAACAGCACTGTCTTCTTCAGTCCACATAAGCTTTCCTGCCCCAACTAAAGGCCCCTAATTTTTATCTGTCCGATTTTTGTGCTATTTAATCAGCCAGCGGAAGCAATCCTTATTGAATAAATAGTTTCACAAAGCTATGGGTAACTATTTATTCAATAAATCATTGTACATTGGGCCTTCTGTGAGTAAGGCACCCACTTTGTTTCTCTGCTATTTATTCTGTCATAGGTACTGAATGCTGTTATGCTGTTGAACTTTGTATAAGTTCTGTGTTTGCTGTGATATATTTTTGTTCATATGTAATATAGCTGTTTGGTTTAAAGAAAACTCTGTCTCTGGCTAACTGTTTATTCAATAAGTGTTGCTTCCGCTGGCTGATTAAATAGCACAAAACTCTGACATTATCCCTTTCACTCACGTTTCACCAGAAGACGAGCCGTTTCTACCAATTCAGGAGGAAGACTGACACTATTGAGACGGAGAATGCCAGGGTGGTGGCGGTGTGTAGTCCGGCTCAAGAAATCCGAAGTATTGTCTAGCTGGGAGACTTTGGGAATGACCGATGCCAGACCCTGTTGAGAAAAAAGAAGAGGAGAAAAAGTAGGTGATGAGATCAGCAGGATAAGAACAGTCATGTGGAATCCAGGAGCGTTAAGCAACACTGATGACAGAAGACTAAGAAAAGTAACAAGGACAAAACGGATAAACTACAAGGTCCTATATAACATTCCATTTACAACCAGTGACCGCAAATATACATACTTTTGCAGAGGCGCATGGCCTTCAAGGGTAAACGTTATAATTGTTATGTCTTTCAAACTCTGCAACTGCTTTGAGCTTCTCCACCAGACTGGAGAAAATGGCACAAAATTCAAGAGCCAATCTTGGTGAAGCAACTGGGTATTCATGTAAATTAAGTTTATTTACAGAATGCAAACATGATGGGCATATTTGTGTCCATATACATGATGGACATAGCAGAAACAGCTATTTTTGTGGCTGTTGTAGGCCATCTAACTTATGGTGACCCTATAAATGAGTGCCCCCCCCAAATGTTCTATCATTAACGGCCCCGTTTCAGCTGCCGCAAATTCAAGGTTGTGGTTTCCTTTACTGGGGCAAGTCATCTCATATTTGATCTCCTTCTCCTGCTGCCTACAAGTCTTAGTGTTACTGGGGTCCCCCCCCCCAAAAAAATGAATGCTGTCTTCTCATGATTTGGCTAAAATACAACAGTCATGACTCTCCGGAAGCAAGATTGACAGTTTAGTCATTCTAGAGAGATTTCAAACTCGATATGAGTACAGTGCACCCTCGTATAACAAACCATTTGTATAACATAAGATCTGTACAACATAAAAAATTCCAGAGATAGGGGAAATTTCCTTAACAGAATCGCCTATGGGGCGAATCCGTACAACATAAAAATGGCCATGATTAGGGATTACTCCTTTTTCAATGCATTCCTATGGGAAATTTGTATCAAGGAAAATTTGCTTAACAGAATTTAATTTAGAACGAATTAATTCCTTTATATAAAGTACCACTGTATGTTATCAGTAAAGATTTCCTCCAATTTCCAACAAACCAATCCCCTCCCTACCAGCGACATTCACTGTTGTGCTTTCACATAGTAACCCAAATGCTCCAGTATGGATGGTCCTGGCCTTAGTCTCCAGCAATGCAGCCTTATTCTTAGCAACCTGTTCATAGACACCCTTCTGTAACCAGTGCCTGACACTGTATACAATTGCTCACAGGTTTGACAAAATGCTATTGAAGGATATCACATTATAAAGGACTTTGGAATTCCCTCCAGGACTGCCCCATCTCTGCTTTCTTTCTGGAAGCAAGCAAAGACCTTTCTCTTCAAGCAAGCTTTCCCTGAATGATGGACTACCTACCTACTATGTGACTTTTAGATGGATTACCATGCATGAATAAATCAACGGATTTCATAAAAACACCAGTGTTTTCCATGTTACTGTACTTTCCACCCCTCGTAATGGATTTTTTTCCTTTTTGTGTGCTCTTTGTAGTTTTCATGTTACCTTTTAATATTCTAAGGTGCCTCTTCTAATTCCCTGTTTGCAACATGAATATGTCTTAAATGTTCTGGACTGTATAATATCCTGCATTACTGTGAGCCACTTTGGATTCTTTTCCAAGAAGAAAGGGGGGGGGGGGTAAATGTATTCTAAATAAATAAATAAGCACTGAAAAGCAACATATTATGTTGGAGACAAAGAGCATACAAAAGACCGTTAACACATTAAAGACAATATTTAAAAGCTAGTGTCTGTCTCGGTACACATAATACACATCAAAACAAAACAAAGATGCCTGGAGGAGCCGTTGAGACTACCCGATTTAATGCAGCGCGAACCGCATAACTACAGTCCGGAGGCACACGGAGGTCTCGAGAAGCGGTTGGTAATGAGCGGAAATGCCACGCCACGATGAATCTGGATTGCGATCCTGGATTAGTTAATCCGGATTAAACCACGGGCGCGCCCGGAGAAGCAACATCAACAGTTAGTGTCATGGGATGGGAGAAAAGAGACGAGAAACGGGAAAAATCACCCTGGAAAAACTAGAAGCGGGGCTGCCAACGGAGCCGCACGCCTTCCACAACCGCCTGGACGCCGCCATCTTCCCGACGCCGTTCTGTTCCAATCAGTGCGCATGCGCAGGGAAACCTGGACGCTGGCGAGGTTTCTCGGGAAGGGAAAGGGAAGGGGGGGAAATCGGCCAGGCATTGAGCATGCGCAGTCCCTCTACGGCGGGAAGGGGAGGGGGCGAGGTCACCAGCGCTTCTTCCTCCTGACGGGAGCGAAAGGACGCCCCCAAAGGCCCCGCCTACTGAATGGCTGATTGGTCTTCGGCCTCTTCTACGTCACCACGACCCGCCTCCGAGTGAGCTGTCGCCGCTTTAGCCGAAGGTAGTATGCGTAAAAAAGAGAGCTTATTTTGCATAGCCGCGTCCTGATTGGCTCTTTTGTTCCTTTAAATAGCGTCTCTCTCTCTCTCTCTCTCTCTCTCTCTCTCTCTCTCTCTCTCTCAATAAGCGTCTAGGCGAAACGGGCATAATGTATTCATGTAATTGTGGAAGGATAATGACAAGAAATAATATAATTTGTTTCTCCAACCCCGCCCACTTCATTTTGGACAACTAGGACTACAGTAAATCCGAACACAGCAAAGAAAAAGACACATAACTTTGTACCCTTTCAAAGAAACAGGCCCCACACAAATTTATTAGGATTATTTATTTATTGGGTTGTTGTTGTATATTATTGTATATGCTGCCTTCTCCCCAGATTTGGGACTCAAGGCGAAAATAAACATGTTTAAAATATAGTAGCATTGCAAAAGTTAAAATCACATTACAATTTCAGCACTTAGTAATCCTGGATTTAAAATGCCGGCACCAGTTTGTCTTTAAGGAGCCAGCACCTGAAGAAGAATTTTATACAGTAGTTTAAAAGCCTCTTGCTGCCTGAACAAAATACTGTAATTTAATTGTCCCAGACTTTTACCTTTTAAATGTATTTTCTTATGTATAACATAAGATCTGTACAACACAAAAGAATCCGGAGATAAGGGAAGTTTGCTTAACAGAATCATATATGGGGCAAATCCGTACAACATAAAAATGGTCGCAATTAGGGAGTACTCTGTTTTCAATGCATTCCTATGGGAAATTTGTATAAAGGAAATTTTGCTTAACAGAATTTCATTGGAATGAATTAATTCCTTTATAAAAGGTACCACTGTATAGATAATGCTCACATTGCCAGCGTTTCTGGATAAAATGCAGTAATCAGACCTGTAAGCTAAGGGCTATATAGACAATTGATTTTGGTCCAACTCCATGTCCAAATAATGTTTTTCAAGAAGATGCGGGAAGGTGTCCTGCACATTCTGGTACCTCTCCGTGGATATGATTTGAGAGTACCAGGATCTGGAAGGCACAGAATCTTGGAATAAACTCAGCACAATGTTGATGTACTGACTGAGCTGAAAATAAGCCAACATATTATGGTCAGACATGTACCCATGATATCCCTGATCATCCTGTTACTGTTCTGGGCAAGAGGAGCCTCTGGAGCTCTTTGAGGATGATCAATGATGGCAGACCTGGGTTAAAACGGGAGTACTGCTCACAGGGTATAATCAGTGACAATAAGGTTGCCTATTCCATGTAATGGGGAAAGTGAGGGCTTGAGGTCTGCAGGATTCAATGACTCAGCCTCGCATTGGCTGTACGAAGTATATTCTTTCGAACACGTGTGTGTGTGGGGTGTCTCTCTGGGAACGCTACATGAAATTGCTCTCTTCAAAATGGACAGGCCATCCTGAAGGATCACAACCAATAAGAATATGTCTCTGCCCAGTGTGGGCCCAATACTGGCATTGGCCTCTTGCGGTCCCTTGTAGCTTACAGGTCGTGACAAGCAGTTGGAACTTGCTCAGCCGTAAGGCCCGGCAATAATGGCTCCCGGCCCAGCTGCAGATGTCTTTCAGCTGGTTCCTGGGCGCGTGGACGAAGCTGTTGGTGTCTTTGCAAGGCCTCGCCATCCCTCGGCGCAGCATCATGGTCCTGCAGTAGTCCTGCGCCAGTTTGGTCCTGGGGAAGTCATTGTGTTGCCTCCAGAACTTCTCATGCCGAGGGTTCTGGGGAACGACCTGGCTTGCCACCATGCAAGACACCAAGAGGAGGAGCATCAGCGTAGCCTTTCCTTTCGAAGGGAGCATCATTGCCGAATTCGGGGGACTTTGCAACCTTAGAACGAAAGGAAGGAGTTAGAGCAGATCTCTTTAACGTGTGTCCTGTGAACTGTTGTGGTCCATAAACCCAATCTTCATCAGTATGTGTTCAAACTCTACCTTGCTTTGGCCTCTTCATAGAGCACAGGGACTCCCACCCAGCCCTAAAGTTCAGTTTGATGGGATACATCAGACCTGCTCAACAGGTAGACCGTGGTCTACCAGTAGCCTGCGAAGGGTTCAAAAGTAGCCAACCGGCCATCAATTTAAAAAGTGAGGGGATAAGTTCTCCACCCCTCCCTCCCCATCCCAAGGACTACCCCTGCCCCAGCAACGTTCTGGGTCTGCCAGCCCACTCTTTCAGTTGAGCGGGGCGGTTCAAGGGCCATGGTGCATTGAAATCTGATTCCTCCAGAACGGATTGATTGGTTTTCAATACATTCCTATGGGAAACCGCTGCTCTACTTACAAATGTTTTTACTTATGAGCATGTGTTTGGAACGGATAAAATTCGTAAGTAGAAGTTTTAGTGTAGTAGCCCTCAGGCACTTTGGGCCGGAAAAAGTAGACCTGAACAGCCCTAGGATACACAGATTAACAACGAATACACATTCTACACTACCAAGAGGGTGAGGATTACATTTGTTCCCAACTCACAAATTTGCCCACCTCTGCTCTGTTCCCCGTGGCACTGCAGAGGTATCTATGAAATAAGGGCATTGCATCATTCATCTGTGTGTGCCATGGGCGGCTGGGAACGTCAGTTGTTTGGAATGCAAGGCAGCAACAGCCCCAGTCAGGCGGCTGACATTAATTGGCCCGTGAGAAAGAAAGAGACGCCCATGAGAGAGAAATTCAGGGAGCAAAGTGAGAACTTCAGCCTTGACTTACAGCCTCAGGGAAGCTGCTGCAGCTGCTGCAGCGACCACAAAATAAATTTATTCTTTTCCTCTTTAAAAAAAGGTGGTCAGCTGATCTCTTGGATGGATTACTTTGCTTCAGGCCGAACAGGAAGGCCCTCCTTCCCTCCCTGCCTGGCTCCACTGTGCCGTTTATTTAATTTTTGCATCTCTTCCTCCCACCCCATCCCACCCCACAATGGGCCTCAAAGATATTGGCGATAACAGGAACCCAGCAAGAACCAGTTAAAAATAATAGAGCTGTTATAAACAATAAAATATGTGTTTTATTGTTTATAAAATAAACAATTTTATTTGCACAGATGTGAGCAAATGTAGAAAAATTGGTTCTAGTATTGAGCCTCAGCTCTGGAGCAAATGAGGTAATAGCAGCAGCAGCAGCAGCAGCAGCAGGAACAACAACAACAACAAATGCCCTCAGACTGTATGAGCCCCTTTGCATAAGGAGTAACTCTGATTACTTCTAGTGACTCACAGATTAAGTTATGATCTTCAAGAAAAGATTGAAGACTTGGTTATTTCAATCTGCTTTTCCCAGTTATTAACTGTTACGTGGCCTTATCGATTTAGTAACCCAATCTCCTCCGCCATTAGCTTATCTTATTTACCTTTGATTTTTATGAACGTTGTTGCTTTCGTTATGCTTTGATTTGTAAATTTTTTGCTTTTGATTGAATGTTTGTATCTGTATTTCGTAATCATTTTATTTTATGTTGTAAACCACCCAGACTGGCCTTCTGTCAGATGGGCGGTATATAAATCAAATAAACAAACAAATAAATAAATAAATAAATAAATAAATAAATAAATAAATAAATAAATAAATAACTTTAATTATCCATTGAAGAACTCAGCCATCCTCACTGGAAAAGGTGCAGCAGAGAGCGACTAAAATGATTACTGGGCTGGGGCACCTCCCTTATGAGGAAAGGCTAAAACATTTGGGGCTCGTTAGTCTGGAACAACTAGCTTGAGGGGGGATATGATTGAGACGTACAAAATAATGCAGGGCATGAGTAAAGTGGATAGAGGGAAGCTCTTCTCCCTCTCACAAAATACCAGAACTAGGGGACATCCACTCAAATTGAGGGCTGGGAGAGTAAGAACAGACAAAAGAAAATATTTTTTTACCCAGCGCGTTGTTAGTCTGTGGAACTCCCTGCCACATGATGTGGTGATGGCATCTGGCCTGGATGCCTTCAAAAGGGGATTGGACAGATTCCTGGAGGAGAAGTCCATCACAGGTTACAAACCACGAGGGAGATGTATCATCTCCAAGATTACAACTGGGGTACCTCAAGGACCAGATGCAGGGGAGTGGTATCAGGAGACAGATATCTAGTCTCATGCGCTCTCAGACACATCTGGTGGGGCCACTGTGAGATACAGGAAGCTGGACTAGATGGGCCTTTGGCCTGATCCAGCAAGGCTCTTCTTATGTTCTTATGTTCTCTGATTTCTCTAACACAAAAGCTCCTTCTCAGCCCCATTCTCTGAAGTGCCTTCATCTCTAAAATGGCATCATCTCTAATGCCTGTTTTACTTCTGATGCCCAGCTTTAAAACCCCTTCCCTTCCCTCCCCTTTTTGAGCCATCAGCTTGACCCACAGGCCTGATCCAGAAAAATCTCCAACTCACCCAGATTCCTATCAGAACGAGGAATCTCTCTGCATGCAAGACCAAACGTTGTCCAACTTTCCCTTCATTTCCCAGGGCTTTTTATACAGTGGAGGTCTCTCTCTGTTAATCAGTAAACATGACACTTTTCTCTGAGTTTCAGCTTTAGGGTATTTCTTTTATTATGTGGCGCTTAGGAAGGGCTTGTGAGTACAATCTGATTTGATTTGTTTGCAGATGATGGCTGGGCCGATCAGGACTTGGAGCTGGTTTGGAGGCAGCCTGAACCGATTTGTTTTCAGCTTCTGCTGGTATCGGTGTGTTTCTGGATCAGGCCCAGGGATTCTGAATGGGGAAAACAAGGGGGTTTGACCTGGACTAGAGATAATGTTTTGAGAATATAACTAGGTGTTCAATGAGTAGACCAAGTTCCTACCTGCTTCCTTCTTTCTACCTATCTTCTCCCCTTGAAAGCCATTCATTCTGCCTTCCTCCTATTCCTGACCTTATCTGTATTCATCTCCATCAACTGTGCATTATTGGCCAGCTGGCCTTCATCCTGAAAGGACAGTTGCTGAAGTGTTAATGGCAAGGAAAGGATGTGTTGCACTCTTGCAGGGCATCAGAGAATAAAATGTCTATGAAGATTCTCAGTCATCCGGGTGAGCTCATCTGGAAGTTGAGTCATGGCAACAGGACTTCTTTCCTTGAGAGACTGGAACATTTTGCTACTCATCCAAGCACCTTCCTCAGTCTGAGGAGAGTTAGTGGCAAGTCCTCCAATTTGTAGTGCACCTTGATTTCACATCCTCCTGGTCTGAATAGGGTCAAAAATTGGGCAATGGCCTGAATAGGTTCATAGGTGGACCATGGTCTGAATAGGCTTGTTAGGTGGACAATGGCTGATGGTGCGTGAAAGTCCCACCTATGCAACCTTTCCCAGCACCCATTAAATATGGGTTGCTACCTATGGCCTTGCTGCTGGTGAAGGTGTGAAGTGGTTCTGATTTGTCTGGGGATTAATAAAAGGGCAGCTTGATAAGTAGCAGACAGATTGTGTCTGAGTCCCCCACCTCTGTTGAGAGAAGGGGTTTCAATACATGCATGAATGCCTTCCCTGATCCCTCTCTTGAACCACCTATCTTCTCTGAGCCTTTATACACGACCCCTAAGCTCCGCAGGAAATGGCTGCAAGGTCCGGACCTTACAAGTGTTTTCCCACCAGCTCCGGACTTTGCAGACAATTAAGTGCGACCCCGCCCACCTAAGCGCGACCCAGCTGCACTTTCTTGTACCTGCTTGAGGTGGGTGAAAATCCCCAGGTCCGGATTTAATCTGGCCAATGCAGGGCTCTCCTGGCTTCTGCTTGTGTTTTTTTTGCCTCCTGCCCCTTTAAGAGAAGAGGTGGGAGGAAAAAAAGCAAACAGAAGAGAAACGGAAGAGAAATGAGCTCCAGGAAGCTCCTCCAGGTGAGCTGCATTTTTCCCCTCTTTCTCTGGTGGGGAGGAAGGAAGGGCAACGAACCCCTAAGATCTTTGGTCCGAATTTAAGGGACCAGCGGATCTTAGGGGTCGTGTGAAAAGGCCCTTTGTCTAATATGTGTACATCCTCATCTTTGAATGAGTGCCCTTTGTCCTTCAAATGGAGGTACACTGCTGATCAGCTTCCCTGGGTTCTGCCACTGTGTCACAAACTACTTGATGTTCTGGCTGTCACCTCAACATTTCAGATTCTAATAGGTAACTAGGAATTGTTGACTAGCAAAACAGGAGAGTAGCTCTCTGGCCTCCCTTACCAACTCTGTAATTGTTTCCTGGATCATTCAGTTTTATTGTTGCTGTTAACATACCACTGTTCTGTAGGACCTGATTAGCAGTCTTACTTGGCTTAGGAAGTGGAAACATTGCATGCCCTCAATGTGGTTCTTGACCTGCTTGTGCGAATGACCTTCAACCTGATCCTAGGCCTTGTCCAAAGATGGAAACAGAACATCTCCTTGGGTCAGTTTCAGTTGAGCTGGTCAATGTTTGTCCACTGATGAAAGTTGAGCAAACAGGAGCAATCCAGCCTAGTTAGGACTCTCTGGTTGATTATCGTCTATTGTTCATTGCCCTCTTGACCCAGAATTCCTGCTGGCTTTTTTCCTTTTCTCAAATTATTCGTTCCATTTCGCAAAGGATGGAGCTGGAGAAGTGTCATCCCAGATGCTGTTTGGCTGCAACTCTCACCATGCTGGCGAGGCTTGATGAAAACTGCGGTCCCATTCCACCTGGAGAAGAACTACCACTGAAGCATTGTGGTTAAACTACCGTACTGCAGTGAAGGCTTTGCTCACGGACAGAGTTCAGTCCCCAGCTCAGGTAGATGGCTAGGTGTTGATTCAACCTTCCATCCTTCTGGGGTCAATGAATTTACTTAGCTCACAATGGGGAAGTGGGGGGACACGGAATATGTAGCGGCATATTTAAATTATAAACCACCTAGAGCAGTGGTTCTCAACCTGTGGGTCCCCAGATGTTCCTGGACTGCAACTCCCAGAAGCCTCCACCACTCACTGTGCTGGAAGGGATTTCTGGGAGTTGCAGTCCAGGAACATCTGAGGACCCACAGGTTGTTGAGAACCACTGAGAGAGTGCTTTAAGCACTGTGGGGCATTATATAATCAGCGCCCTTCGCGTTATGCTTTTACGCTGCTCCCAAAGGTGATGGCTGGGTGAAATTTGCCAAGGTAAGACAAAAAGTCTTTTTGAGAGGTGCCGAAATAGGGGACTTAGAGGGGTCGTCACCTTTCTGAGCGTATTTTTGAAAGCAGGCAGACAAACAACTTCTTTCTTTGCAGCCATCTTTGTGGACATTCTTTATGAACCAAACTTGTGTGTATTTGAACGAAGAGAACGGGTCAGACATATCCGGTTCCTTCCCACGTGGAACTGGGAAGCATCCCGTCATGTGGATTGCACCTACTGATATCACCAGTTTTGGCGGCCTCTCTTTTCAGAGGGAATGTGCCTTTTTAATTCAATGTGTCCCATGGTTTGAGAATATAGATTATATAAGTCTCCTGTCTAAAGCCAGCTTGTAACTTTCCTATTCAAACTGAAAAGCAAGCAGGTAGTGTTTGTCCTCTGTGAGGTGTTGTGTTACATCACGAGGTGTACACATTACCAGACTGTCGCTTTCCACATCACCGACTTCCTCCTGGAAAGCACTTTGGACATTGGCTTGTTCCTAAATTCTCAAGCAACCTCCGTGGTTAAACGGGCACCTCATTTTCTGAAGAAAGTTGTGTAAGAAACACCACAGAAGGTAACTTTCACAAAGAGTTGCAGTCAAATGTAAGCCTCCGGTCCCTCAGTGGCTGTATTTCCACATTTTGAGATTTCAGGTAGTCTGTACTGGCTTGTACAGCTCCTTGATACTCAGTTGTGCAAGCCAATTACACCTTCATATTTGCAGTAATATAAAGAACTACAGTGGTACCTTGTATAAAGGAATTAATTCGTTCTAAATGAAATTATATGTTAAGCAAAATTTCCGTTATACAAATGCCCATAGGAATGAATTGAAAACGGAGTAATCCCATTTTTATGTTGTACAGATTCTCCCCATAGGCGATTATGTTAAGCAGATTTCCCCTATCTCCAGAATTTTTTATGTTGTACAGATTTTATGTTATACAAGCTGTTTGTTACAAGGGTCCACTGTAGTAAGATTCTTGATCTATGATAGCAGTATCCATTAATAGGGAGGCTTGGGCCAGTTTTGAGGTTTGCAGAAATAGGGAGTCACAGACTTTAAAGTACAACATTTCTGAGGCAATTGGGAGAATGCAAAAACATTTTAAGCATGTCGGGTGCCCATGTGATGTTGACTGACAGTTACTTTTGGGTAGAAATTAGCAAGGCTGATTTAAGTCTGTGAAGATTCTCAGTCATCTAAGTGAGTTTATCTGGAAGTTGAGTCATGCCTACTGGACTTCTTTTTCTTGAGAGATAGAAACGTTTTGCTGCTCATCCAAACAGCTTCATCAGGATGAAGCTGTTTGGATGAGCAGTGAAATGTTTCTATCTCTCTCTCAAAAAAAGAAGTCCAGTAGCCATGACTCAACTTCCAGAAAAAGGCTGATTTAACTAGAATTATAGAATCACCAAACATTGTAGAGTTGGAAGGGATGTTGGAGCTCTTTGACTACAATGCCCTGCTGAAGACAGGAGACTTCATATTATTCAGGACGGATAGCTGTTCAAACATTTTTTTTTGAAAACTTCCAGTAATAGGGCACTCACAACATTAGGAGGTAAGCTGTTCCACTGTTTAATGGCTCTCACTGTCAGGAAATTTCTCCTTATTTCCAGGTTGGCTCTCCCTCTGATGAGTTTCTACCCACTGGTTCTTATACACTCAGGGGCAACTGAGCATAAATCAATGCCCTCTTCCCTGTGGCAACCCTTCAGGTATTGGAAGACTGATATCATATGTTCCCTCAGTCTTCTCTTTATCAGGCTAAACATGCCTAGTTCTTTTAGTCGTTCTTCATACAATTTAGCCTCCAGTCCCTTTGTCATCTTTATTGATGTTCTCTGCACTTTTTATAGGGCCTCTGCGTCTTGTTTGTATTGTGGTGACCAGACCTGGACACCACAATGTGTCTTGTTTGTATTGTGGTGACCAGACCTGGACACCACCAAATGTGGCCTCAGTAGGGCAGTGTTGAGTAATACTATCACTTTCTGTGATCTTGACCAGATTAAGGAACAGGCAGTGGCCACAGGACAACTTTTTGGTAAAGAGCAGACCCCCCCCCCGCTCACCCCTTTGCAACTAATGATTGCATTACACATGGATGCAGAAGCAATTTATTGCATGAAGCAGCGAGAGAAGATCATTCCAACACAGATTAAAACTTCGCAACCAGAGGGGAAAACTACACCTTTTCCACATCAACACTTCCCACCCATCCTCAAAAGAACAAAGATGGTGTTGTAAAAAAAAACCAAACCAAAACAAACCCTAAGATTTACTCAGTTGTGGAACTCTCCGACTCAACATAGCTCGACAGAACAAGAAGGGCCATGGCAGAAACCCTTCTCCACAATCCTGGGTACAGGAGAGAGATAGCACATGCTGTTTTCACCATTTTTAAAATGTTTTTGTTTATGTAACTGAATGAGCCAACTAAGACATGCGCGGGGACAAATGTGATAGCGGATGTGCCATAATACTACGAAAGTAATTTCTGGTTTGTGCAGTGCAATCCTTATGGGATTCTTGCACTCTTCTCTTGAGAAATGTGGCTGTTGGCCCATGACCTTAAATTTTGTCTATTGCCTAGTGCAGGGCTGTCCAGCTTTGAACAGGCTGAGGTCTACTTTTTCCGGACGAAAGTGCCTGAGGGCTACTACACTAAAACCTCTACTTATGAATTTTATCTGTTTTGAGCATATGCTCATAAGTAAAAAAAAAATTGTCAAGTGTTTGCCTCTGTTGCTGAAGGCATTTTAAACCGTGCATACACTTCCCACCCACCCCTGGGATGCGGGTGAGTGGCATGCGAGGTTTAAAGGGACATTCAGCCATGGAGGCAAGTGCTTGCCTCCATGGCTGAAAGCATTTAAAACCTTGCACGCCACTCCCCAGCACCCCGGGGGTGGTGGAAGGTGGCCCGTGTGGTTTAAAACCTCCTTCCCCCCAAGCCCTTTCAGGTACTGTGGTCCGCGATATAGCGGGACCGCAGTATATGAACCACGAAAGGGCGGGGAAACACTGTATCATCAAAGTGCAAGGTTAAGAATGGCATGGGATAGAAAGAGAGGAAGTGGATAAATAGCATTCTTGGCCGACAGCGAACTGCATCTGAAATAGCTGGTTCCTGAGGGATTTGAAAATGGCTAGAAAAGTATGTCATTCCCCCAGCGAAGACACTAGAAAGCAACGTACTCAAAAATTCTCTTATCTAGGCTTCTAAAGAGGTGTTTTGAAGTGGACGGGCTCTCCATTAAGACAGGCCACCCGAATGTATTGGGAGCTGATCCGGCCTCGGTAGTTACAAGGTGGGTACTGGGAACTTCCCCACACAATACGGCAAGCAGTGAGAGCAAAGGGCCGGTTGCTGTCGTAGTAGTTCTCGCTGCTGTGGGTCCCTCCGTCTTTGCAGATGGCGTCCACATCGGGACGAGCGCCATGGATAAAGGTGTTAGAGGGCTTGCACACTGTGGCAGTCATTCCTCTCCGTTGCATCATCAGGTTGCAGTAGCGCCGAGCGTCTAGGTCACTGCTGGTCTTTGGGTAGTCCACATGCTGCCGGAGGAACTTCTCATGACGGGATTCCCTCTGAGCGAACGCTGGGAACGGCCCCAGCAAGAATATCAGGAGCAGCCATGCCAAAGAGCCTGATGCATGAGCCATACTGTCAGCTCCTCCTAGAGGAGAAGATAGAAAAGCTTTCTAGAAAAAAGTTTACGTACAAAAATGCTACCTGTACAAACAAACAGGTATATTGAACAACTGCCCATATCCAAAGACTAATCCCGATGATCGTCGTTTTTAATACATCAGGTGCTGAATGGGACATCAACTGTTAGGCAAATCCCAAACCACTGGGTGGGGGAAATCCTGTCACTTAAGTTGTAAACCACATGAACTCCTTGCTGAAGGATGTGGTGATGGCATCTGGCCTCTATGCCTTTAAAAGGGGATTGGACAGATTTCTAGAGGAAAAGTCTATTGCCAGTGACAAGCTATGATGGGGACATATGTTATCTCCAGGCTTAAAAGGAGGGTATCACAAAATGCCAGACACAAGGGAGTGGCATCAGGAAGCTGGGATCCAGTTGTCTCATGTGCTCCCAGAGGCATCTGGTGGGGCCACTGTGAGATGGAGTAGATGTACCCTTGGTCTGATCCAACAGGACTCTTCTGATATTCTTATGTTTACGAGCGTAGCCCCACTAAATCAATGAGATTTGGTGAGTTACCTCCTCTATAGGTTTCATTGATTCAAATGGCCCTACTCTAGCTGCCTCTTACTTTAGCCTGGTTTATTGCACTCAGAATAAGCCACTTCAGATCAATGAAAGTTACATATGAGTTGGTTCACCAAAGCCCCATCGATTCAGCAGGACAATTCCAATACAATAGAGTAAACAGGATTTTAGCCAATAGATCTATTTGGTAAGCACTAACAAGAACTAGAGCCTCACCTGGATGCCCTGAGCACATCCGATCTCACCTGATCTGGAAGCTAAGCAGGGTCGGCCCTGGCTAGTACTTGGATGGGAGACCACCAGGGAATACCAGGTGCTGTAGGCACCTAGAGTAGGAACCGGCAAACCACTCCAGTATTCCTGCCAAGAAAACTCCATGGGCATGGGGTCATGAAGAGTCGGTCGCGACTATAATGACACAACAACAACCAAGGACTAGATTTAAACTATCTTTCAGCTACCCTACTGTAATGCCACGTATCATGCCACAAATATTCTAATGTTTGAAGGAGGAAGAACAGTCCATGGCAAAATGTAATCAATAGTACAGCTTCTGTCTAGGAAGGTAGAGCTCAGTTCAGTTTTCAAAGGTCACATAGCTCTCTGGAAAAAAGTGAGTTATGATAGGGGTCAGGGCTTTTACTAGGAGACGGCATGCAAATACTTTAACAAAGGGCACTAAGAAGGAAATTTTATTATCCATTATTGTCGTAGTACTGACTGGATCATAATCTAGGGAGCCTATTTATGGGCTCACAAGCTGTTTTATTAGGCATGATCACATGGTTGAGATAGACTGTTTCTTACATCCATTCACTGGGGGAGTGGCAGAGCAGCATTACAAGCTAAAAACAAAGGCTGGGTAGAACTGTATTGAGAATACTGCAGTGTGAAAAACTGAGACCGTTGTTAGCAAAATGAAGGGAGAACTGTGGAGTCGTTATTAATAGGTTTTTCTTAATTTTTATAAAGGAGATCCAAATCAGATTGATAACCCTCTTATTCTTAAATTTCCTCCGAACAACTCTCAAATGACTCATATCTCTTAGCAGATTTGAAGAAATCAAAAACAAAAGTGCCCAGGATCATTTCCTTAACTGCAAAACCACAAAATAGTATTTCCTCACCCAAATCTAATTTGACTGTCCACCACAGCTATGTGTTATTCCTATCTCATCTGTGCTAAAGACTGAAAGCGCTGGGCATGTTTAGCCTTGGGAAAAGGAGACGAAGGGGAGAGAGGAGAGAGGAGAGCATTTTTTCAAGTACTCGAAAGACTGTCATACAGAGGAGGAGTAGGCTCTGTTCTCGGTCATTTTCAAGGGCAAAATGTGCAGCAAATTTTTTTTTAGTCCCTGGGGCATGACCACTGAACCAACCATTTCACCAGTCACCACCTCCTTAATCCGCAGCCTCGAAGCGGGGTGCCAGGAAAAGAATTTCTGCAAACAGATAGTACAAGTGGTACCTTGTATAAAGGAATTAATTCGTTCCAAATGAAATTATGTTAAGCAAATTTTCCTTTATACAAATTTCCCATAGGAATGCATTGAAAACAGAGTAATCCCTAATCATGACCATTGTTATGTTGTACGGATTTGCCCCAAAGGCAATTCTGTTAAGCAAATTTCCCCTATCTCAGGATTTTTTATGTTGTACAGATTTTATGTTATGCAAACTGATTGTTATACGAGGGTCCACTGTACTTTGAAAGGAGAAGGGAATTGAAGAAATGGGTGGAACCATTAAGGATCTCAGGAAAGAGGGGACTGGGAAGAAGGAGAAGTGAAAACAATGAAGGAGAGGACAAGAAGATGAGTGTTAGAGAAAGGATCGTGCAGGGCGGAACCCTACTCTCGCTTGCCAGTGGGTCGAACAGTGAGGGAAAGAGATTTCAGCTAAACATTAGAAGAATGTTTACTGTCCAGCATTGGGAGGTGTTGGGCCTTTCATTTATGGTGGAAAGCTAAGGAGATGATGTTCTACGAGGATGTTATTGCATCTGGTATTGTAAATCTGGCATTAAGAAACAGGAGCAAATGGCCCTAAGCTTCTGTCCAACTCTGTCCTTCCGTTCTGCTTTTACTCCCTCCCCACCAATACCAGCACGCTACCAACAACACTGCCCATCCGTAGCAACTCACCTGCAGCTCAGGGTCCCAATCCCTTCACTTCCCACTTGCCTTGCAGAACCAAAGAATGCTTCTCTCTCCAAAAGTGTGTTTCGCCTTCGAGCAATCTCTATCCAGCCAAGACTGGAACATGGGAGGAGGTCGCGTTCTGAGAAACTCCTTCATAGCCAAAATATTTTGCAATCAGGACTTCCTGGGAGAACCAAGAGGCTCTACTTGTGTAGTGGGGGGGGGGAATATAATAAACACTTAACCACACAGAGACAAATAGTCTGGGTGTAGAGAAGCCTAGCTGCTTCATAGCAGCAGGAGATTCTGATCCAATGAAGTGATTATAACGCTGAAAGAAAGAGAAAAACTGTGCTGTTCAAATTTATCAGCCCTTTTGTGTTAACAAACCACAGGATGTATAAGGCTGGGAAATACAGATATACTACTGTATATTTATTTACAGACATACCCACGGAAAAGGAAACAAATAAAAGACCAGTGCAACTGTTGTTCTGTCTTTCAAATAAGAGGATATCTGGCATGGATGAAATTATGCAGAAGAAGAGGCAGAGAAAGTTATCTCGTTACTTCTTGATTGCACTGGCTTTTCTGCCAGCCAACATAGAGGAACCTGGCAGAGTGAAGGTATGAAGAAAATCTATTTCAGCAACCTGAGGCCTGGTCATAGATGGGCGGTATAAAAATCTAATGAAAAATAATAAATGGCTCAACTAAATCATCCTTTATTCTTTTTTTTTTAAGTGGATTCCCCTCCTCCCTTTTTGTCCTGTGTGCCTTTATGGTCTCCTCTGTTAAAGTACTATATGCATTGACTGAGCTAAGCCGAATCATTTTCCCTATAAGTAAGCTGTTCTTTGTTTTCCTAATAATGGAAAGGAGATAAGTTTCTTTTTTGTGAAAAACCCAATCTGTGTTGGCTCAGGGATCGGCCAAAACTGTTTGGCTTTCTGGGCTGGATTTGAAGCAGAGTTTATTGAAGGGGACAGGAAGGCCTCATGAAAACATGTGACATTTGAAGCATGAGCAAGCCAAACACTGAGATTTCTTAAAGAACAGCCATCCTTTAATTAAAATCCTGCCTTGGCTGTAAATCTCACTAAAAAGCATCAACTAGTCAGGATGTTCCTGTAAGTTTAAAGCTAGGGGAGACGTTCTTTTGAACGTTTCTTCAGAACATTCATTGTTTTTGTGTTTATTTTTCCATTTTAATAAATGTGTTGCAAACTGGCTGTCTTGAGGCCAAGGGGAAGCAAATCTCATTTCCTTCAGCTGGACAGAAAAGCTAGGCTGAGGGAAAGCACAAACTGTTTCCATGTAAAACCTTGGCAGGACAGCTTATGAGAAGAAGATGTCCTCTTCTGAGCCCTAATTGGCTGATAAATACCTATTCAACAGAATCCACAGAATATGCAACACAGTGGGTCTATACATTCTTCCAGTGTCTTAGCAGACCCTGGATGTCACCATGGTTTCCCTGCTTTTAGATTGGGGGTGGGGTGGGGGAAACGACCAATATGAACTACCATGTGGTGCTGCATTCCAATTAGTCCTTCAGGCCCTTCAAATAATACATGGTCCTGCTCTGTGCGCTTCTTTTTTCCATTGTTTTTTTCTTATGAAAAACTTTGATAAAGAACATGGTCACCGCATCTCAAAAAAGACATAGTGGAACTGGAAAAGGTGCAGCAGAGAGCGACTAAAATGATTACTGGGCTGGGGGGACTTCCCTTATGAGGAAAGGCTAAAACATTTGGGGCTCTTTAGTCTGAAAAAAAAGGCGCCTGAGGGGGATATGATTGAGATGTACAAAATAATGCAGGGCATGAGTAAAGTGGATAGAGGGACACTCTTCTCCCTCTCACAAAATACCAGAACTAGGGGACATCCACTCAAATTGAGGGCTGGGAGAGTAAGAACAGACAAAAGAATTTTTTTTAAAAAACTCAGCGCGTTGTTAGTCTGTGGAACTCCCTGCCATAGGATGCAGTGATGGCATCTGGCCTGGGTGCCTTCAAAAGGGGATTGGGCAGATTCCTGGAGGAAAAGTCCATCACAGGTTACAAACCATGATGGAGATGTGCAATCTCCAGGCTTAAAAACAGGGCACTTCAAGGGCCAGATGCAGGAGAGTGGTTATTAGGAGACAGATATCTAGTCTTGTGCGCTCCCAAACACATCTCGTGGGGCCACTGTGAGATACAGGAAGCTGGACTAGATGGGCCTTTGGCTTATCCAGCAGGGCTCTTCTAATGTTCTTATATAACATAGGTAGCCTATTAC
This sequence comes from Phrynocephalus guinanensis, assembly GCA_037367245.1. Lineage (NCBI taxonomy): Eukaryota > Metazoa > Chordata > Lepidosauria > Squamata > Agamidae > Phrynocephalus > Phrynocephalus guinanensis. The sequence continues at coordinate 6,871,086 of CM074743.1, read as the reverse complement.
ATGAGGAGGGGGTGCACCACCGCCACATAATAAGGTATAATAAATACCACCAGTGGCACCAGATACTAATAATAATGCCATTTCCAAGATTCTCTGGAAAGGACAGCAATGTCAGGAAAGGTGGAAGGCAGGAGATAAAGCGGAAGACCAACTATGAGATGGTCTGACCCCCTTAAGGAGCTCACAGGCTTGACTTGACAACAACTGAGATGGGCATTTGAGGAGAGGAAATTCTGGAGACCACTCCTTCCGAGGGTCCCCACGAGATGGAAGTGATGGCAATGATGGCTCCACCTGCACAGAATCCATATGAAAATGATGTAGCAAAATGGAAGGCGGACAGGCAGTTAGAAGTCAGGCCAAAAATTCACAACATAGCTTTACTACTGCCTGGAGAATCCACCATTAGGAGCAGTGTCTCAGCCATGTTTAAATGATGACTCATTCACCAGCAGGGGGAGGGAATTGTCCACTTGGCATCAGCCATGCCCTAAGAGCATCTAGAATTCTAGGTAATATCTCCTGCTTGTAAAACCCTTTTTGTCTCTACCTCCTTCATGTATCCTTCATTTGTGTAACAAATGGTTTAGGAAAATCCTTTGCACACAACAACCCCAAGCCACTTCCTTATACCCAACCTCCCCTTCTTTGTCCTCTGACTTAAGCCCCTAACCCAAGATGGGGCACCCATTGTTTTTGGTACCTCTGGACTCCCCAGGGCACTTCCCTACCCCAGAATAAACAATCTCCCCTTCTTTGTCCTCTAAGCCCATCATCCCTTGTGGAACAGTCATTGTTTATGCTGTATGTTCAGGGATGTGGTCTATTTGTATGGCAATACTGTAAAACAATGTAAGCCATTGCTGATCTTTTTTGCACATTGTATCCTTTGTTTTGTATTTGGAAACTTTTCCATGTTTTCCTGTATCTTCTTTGTACTGCTGCCTCCTCCCATTGTACAAATTTATAAAAACCCTGTTCTTGCCTCTATCGAGGCAGAGACTAGACCTTTGCTGCCAGGGGTCAAGTTTCTGTCTGCCTACTTGCTGTATTGATCAATAAACCTTGCAAAATTGAACTCTCTCGCATCAGATCTTTATTTGGTGACTTGGATCTGGTGACCACGGGGAAACTAGCTCCCCAGAAATCAACAGCATTATATAACAAAAAGGAAACAATACCAGAATACTGTGGGTATAATTATATAAATATAATGGCACTAACCTGACCAAATCTTGTACGGATTACTGGGATTATGACAGTGAAGCATTTTATTTATAGACAAATGAAGGGGATAGCCATTGTACCTTTCCTTTAAAACCAAACAGACAAAATATACACAACTGCATTTCCCCCGTCAGTGGTTAGTTTTATTTCATTTCCATCTCACTTTCCTCTCAAATCAAGAACCCAAAGCAGCTTTGGGTTCAAACAGATTCAGAAATTGTATATGAAGTTTATGTATTTAATTGCAAATGCTTTTTTAAACATAATTGTAAGATGCCTTTCCTTCTACGTGAGAAACTCAGGTTCTAACCAGTCAGCCAGCCCAACAAACAAACAATCATACCCAAGCAATTAAAAAAATGCAGCTGAAGAATAAACTGGAAATAATTCACCACACACAAGCACATATGTAAACTGTGTGTGAAAAGAAAAGTTACAAGGAGTGAAGAGGGTCAATCCAGTGCCTTGTGGTTTCTGAGAATATAAAGCAAACTGCCAGAAACCTACAAGGTTCTTGCAAAAACATATCCTTATACCATTTCTGTGCTTCTGTTTGGACAAACCAGTAACCTTATATAAGATTTTAACAGTCAAATCAAGATATTAGTTTTCCTCTTTCGTTAATACTTCCATGTTCACACAAACTGGTGAAATACTTTCTCCACCTTGAGATAATCCTCACATCCCAGCCTTTTTGAGTTGTGAAAATCTCCCTGGCTCAGTTTACAGTTTTCCATGTGTGTTTACCTTATTACACACCCAGTGATAGGATGTGAGCCAACATCTATAACCACCAACGGCTACATAAGGAAACACTGCTATCTAGGGACTGAGAAAGTTGTTGCAATATGTTTTCAATAAGAGCTTTATCAAAGCTTGTAGACATCTTCACATCTGGGATAGAAACCCCTTGCGCCTTAAAACAACTCAAATGTGGAAGAATAAACTGAAACAGGAATGTATCCATTTCTCATCATCTCTTGGTCAGAAGGCCTCCAACTCAGCCATGTTTGTGTTGCTGATCTAGAGACACAAGGTTTTTTAAACGTCTGAGTAGGTTTTCATTTTAGTATTCATGCCCTGAAGTTCACCCCCCTGGTCTCTCCAAGTTAGAAACAGCTGTGCTTTTTGAATTTGACTATTGCAAACTGGACCTGGTGATAGTGGCCATGAGGGGCCAGTGACCCTACGGGTACGTGAAAACACTCTAAGAAATGGAGGCAGAGTGACCAAGTGGCCACACGCTTTCTTTTAGGGAGGACAGTCTTCAGTGGAAGAACCAAGAGCTCTTGAATTTATCCTTTGAAGATTGTTGTCCAACCTAAGCTTGATTAGGTTGAAAGATTTAAAAACCATAAGGAGGGAAATCCGGGCCATAGAGATTTTCTGTAAAACCATGTCATCTTTCTGTCTGTGAAGATTTTCAGTCATCCAGGTGAGGTTATGCAGACGTTGTCATGGGAACTGGAACTGGACTTCTTTTCTTGATACAGAAGATAGGTGGTTCAAGAGAGGGGTCAGGGAAGCCATCCATGTGTATATCGAAAACTCCTGTCTCAGCAGAGTTGGGGGACTTACGTATAGGCACAGTCTCTCTCCCACTTACCATGCTGCCCTTTCATCGATTCCCAGACAAATCAGAACAGAAGCACTTCACACCTCCACCAGTAGGCCATGGATAATGGGTGTTGGGAAGGGTTGCGTAGGTGTGACTTTCACACACTCCAGACCATTGGACATCAAGCAAACCTATTCAGGCCACTGTCTTATCTATCAAGTCTGTTCAGGCTACAGGGCACCTAAAAAGCTGAAGACAGATCAACCTCTAAATGACAGCAATGTTGAACCCTATTTTGGACTGTTTTTTCTGAAATCACAAACTTTCTCCTTTTTGTGGGGGCGGGGGCTACATTCTGCCTCTCCTTTTTCATGGAGGGGGAGGTTCACGTCCACTGGTACAGTGATTCGCAGATGGTGATGCTTATCCTGGATGCCAAAAAATGGCTACTTGCAACTCTGCAGGGCACATCCACAGCTATGAAGGGTGCTGGGGAATGTATGGTGCATGTAGATATTGTTGGACAAAAGAGGTTCTCTTTGCACGCGTGCACTCATTACTTGGGATCCTATGGCACTGGCTTCATTTTCCAGCTATGACAAGGCTTAGAAGGTGCCCATGAACTGAGATCTTGGATGTTTTCTCTATAAAAGATGTCTCAGGCCCTTCTCCACCCTCAGCTTTCCCAACCCACCATCTCTTTAATGGGCTGAGTTACACATCCCATCACACCACAATAGCAGCTCTTCCGCAGGTGGGGATGATGAAAGATGGAGTCTATTATGCCTGGAGGGTTCCAGAGGCACTTATATTGCAAGAGGAGTTATATTATCTTGTGTCATCTTTGGGGGTTTCTGTTCTGAAATTTTCCCCATTCCATGCACCATGTTTTTGGTAACTGTTTCCTCATTTTTCGTATGTTTGTAAGAGGTGGTTGAGCTGCTTCTTCCTGTCTCCTTTTGCTCCCCCATCTCTGGAAAAGTATTTATACACCAAGGTGCTTTGCATCTGAGAAAGATTTCTGCATCCACCTGAGCTCTGACTTGATCTCCTTTTCAGACAGATTGGGGTAAGTTGTAGAACACAGAGGATTTTTTATGCTCTCTATGTTGCTCTAAGTCTATATTTAGTTGTATAGGTTCATTTATAATAAAAGAAGTCTAAATGAGAGACAGTAAATATAAGGTTATTAATATTATATGGAATTCTGGGAGTTGTGGTCCCAAACATCTGGACCACCACTGTTTTACACCAAGCAATGGGCTATAGATAGATAGATTAGATAGATAGATAGATAGATAGATAGATTTGCCTAGGTCAGTGGTTGCAAATCTTTGGCACGCTAGATATTTTGGTCCACAACTCCCACAGTCCTTTCTCCTTTGTCATTGGCAATACAGGCTTGGAATTCTGGGAGTTGTGGTCCAAAACATCTGGACCACCACTGTTCTACACCAAGCAACAGGCTATCAGGCTCTCTGTAAGAGGCCCAGCCTTCCCAATTCCCTCGTGGCTCAGTAATGGCAACAGCATGTCAGTTTGCACTGGCAACCAGGGTCTGGCCCTTTAAAGGGCCTTAGAGGTGGTGTCTCCATCCCCCTCCCCATCTAGGCAGGGCACTGGAGTGCATGGCCAAGTAAGCTTCAGCAGCATTCTCCCTGCCCTGTAGTGAGAATAGAACCAAACACTACAGAGAGAAGTACAGTGGTACCTTGTATAAAGGAATTAATTTGTTCCAAATGAAATTCTGTTAAGCAAATTTTCCTTTGTACAAATTTCCCATAGGAATGCATTGAAAATGGATTAATCCGTTAATTAAACTGTTTTTCTGTTGTACGGATTCGCCCCATAGGCGATTCTGTTAAGCGATCTCCCCCTGTCTCCAGAAATGTTTTCCTTTAAGCGGATTTTCTGTTAAACAAACCGCTTGTTATACGAGGGTCCACTGTCTATATCCTTAAGCACCAGTCAATTTCTCTCATTCACCTGTTGTTCCTGAGGGACTAGCACTCCCCAGAAATGGGTGGAAATAAGTTCAGCTGGACTCAAGAAATATACCTTGCAAGGTGGTAACATTGCCATTGGACACGGAAGATGACAGCTGAGAAGTTGGCAGCAGCCTCTAGCTCAGTGGTTCTCAACCTGTGGGTCCCCAGATGTTCCTGGACTGCAATTCCCAGAAACCCCTTCGAGCACAGTGAGTGGGGGAGGCTTCTGGGAATTGTAGTCCAGGAGCATGTGGGGACCCACAGGTTGAGAACCACTGCTCAAGATGGATATCAGTGACAGAAATAGATTGAAAGAACCAATGAGTTGTTTTAAATGAGGCTTTGTAAAAAGTGGAAGGAAGTGGGAAAACACAGAGGGTTTGGCGGGACCAAGTATCAAACTAGAGGTGGTGCCTTCTGGATCCCTGCTAGAGACGATGAATGTGGCAGGTTGCTTGTACAATTAAAGCCTGTTTTGGATGCATCCTTGCTGAGTTAGGAATTACCACAAGCCTCTTCAAACAATAAGCAGGCTGGATAGCTCAGTGGTTTGGGGTATGTGGCTGCAAGACGTTGAGAGTTCAATTCCCTACCAGGACAACCCTGAAAAGAACTGACTTGACAGCATAGGAGTGTTATTTATGTCAAGCAATGGAACGCCTTGGTATTTTCTTTCTCCTGTTAGGAATTATGCTCTAAATTACAGTGGACCCATGTATAACAAATGGTTTGATTAACATAAAATTTGTACGTCATAAAAAAATTCTGGAGATAGGGGAAATTTGCTTACCAGAATCGCCTATGGGGCTAATCCATACAACATAAAAATGGGATCACTCTGTTTTCAATGCATTCCTATGGGAAATTTGTATAAAGGAAATTTTGCTTAACATAATTTCATTTGGAACGAATTAATTCCTTTATACAAGGTACCACTGAAATTTACTTGAGTGGATCACACCATTCCCAAGCCACAATTACACACAATATTTCTACTAAACATTTGTGACTGAATGTGGGGGGGGGGGGGCATTTGCTGCAAAATGTGACGTTCCAGATGAGAAATAGTGATTTTCATTTCACATCCCAAGAAAAAAATACTCCCTCTGGTGGCATATGGTAGCTTGTATCTTCTCTCTCACACTCTATTTTCTCTCTCCCAGCAACCCTGAGAATGGCTTTCAAAGGATCTGGCCCTCTTCTCTTTGTGCTCCTGGCCACCGTGTTCATCCTGGAGGCTTACGCCGCGGACTATGGAACGTTCCTGAGGCAGCATTACGATAATCCCCGGAGCAACGTCGGGAGGAATTACTGCGACACCATGATGCAAAGGCGTGGGATGACCAGACCTCAGTGCAAGGTGACGAATTCCTTCATCCATGCTTCCAAGAGACAAATCATAGCCGTGTGTAGCAGAGGACAACCAATTAATGGAAACCGACTGAGGCGTAGCCGTGGCCAATTCTCTGTCACTACCTGCAAACACAGGGGAGGCTCAACACGCCCGCCTTGCAGGTATAGAGAGAACAGGTCACAGAGGTTCATCGTCATTGCTTGCCAAGGTGGAAAGCCTGTACATTACGATGAAGGCCAGATCTGAAGAAGGACGCCATTTTCTTTGCTGCTCCAGTGAAGGTTTCTTTCTACATTGCAAGAATACGGCCCATTTCGCCCCTCAGTTATTTAGAATTAACTACCCTTTTTTCCCTTCTGCATTTCTGTACTTTCCCTGTATTCCTTTTGCTATTTCAGCATTTTTGCTCACTATCAAATAGATGTACAGTATATCCTCAGGGCAACGAATAAACATGTTGCATAACAGTCTTGCTGTGTGGTGTTTCGTTACATACATAATTATTTTATTTGAATCATCCAAGAGTGGAATGACTGTGTCTGGTAGACCTGGAATTGTTCTCCCCCCCACCCCACCCCAAGTGGGACACTTTGAGGTAAATAGCTGCTCTGTTTAGTGTGGTAGGAAACCTACAAAAGGTGTTGCTTCCATCTGTACACCTTTGGCCTCATGTCCAACTGCATACAGTAATACCTTGTTTTACGAGCATAATTCATTCTGGAAACATGGTTGTAAACCAAAACACTCTTATATCAAAGGAAATTTCCCCATAAGAAATAATGGAAACTCTGATGGTTCATTCTGGGGGCCCATAGACCACATTGTATATACACAAAATTCCAAAATTCACAAAAGAGGTTAGATAGAAGTCCACCTCCACACCCTAGTTTAGGTACCTGGCTGCAGAATCTGCTCTGCATGGGGCTAACAACTGGATTTTACTCTGTGTTTTTAAGGTAACAATAATAAAGTGCAATTTGCAGTCATATACACACTTGACTTGCTGCCTCATGAATAGAAATGGTTCGAAAAATAAGAAAGGATGTTGAAAACAAACTCTATATAAATATAAACATAAAGAAAAATAAAACCCTTCCCTGAAGTCTCCTTTGAAAACCTTCTTGGCAGCTGCAAGGGAGACTTTCCTTCCTCTCTGCTCCCTCTGATTTTGAGGCTTGCCTGAGAAGGAACATACAGACAATCACCTACAATCTAGTGGGGGTGGGGAGACATGCATCATTGGCTCACTTGTGATCATATGACCTGCTCTAGTGCTTGTATTGCAAAACACTCGTAAACCAAGGCACCAGTAAACTAAGATATTACTGTAGTATATTTTAAATATGCAGTTGAACACAAAATGTTTCAGTTGTGGGGGTAGCTTAAAACTCATAAATGACAAATGTCCATTTATTCAGAATTCAAAAGATAAATAGTAGCCAAATTTCTATCACTTATTGTAGTAAACTTCTTTACAGAAGGTCATTTATTCCACTTGGGTGCCTCTCCAAGTATCACCACAGAAAATTATACAATTCATCTGTGAATATCTCTGGTCAACATGACTTCATTTCCATATTTCATATCTCTAGCATGTAGTCCTGAAAGATTTGCGTGCCTGGAGAGATATTATTGTTAACAAAAAATGAAATTCACATTTCTCTTAACTTGAGGTCAACCCCTTATACCAGGGGGATAGCAAGACGTTTTCCATGGAATTTTGAATTTACTTTTTTTTATTCCGAAAAGGCCTGAATATAATAAGCTGTGTACCAGTTGACATAAATAAGATTTTAATAGGATATGCTTCATAAGCCAAAAGTTTTCTTCAAAAACAAGAATGACTAGAATGTATAGCATACACAGTGTATCCAAACCATCATGCCAGGTGGGGTTATGTGGAACAATCTATTCTTGGTCTTGTCACGCATTGAACTCACACACAGTGATTAGGAAACAGGCCAGAAGGTAGAGGTAGAATAGGAACAGAGGGCCATTTTAGGGGATTTAAAGTAAGAATAAATATATTTTATGGCTTCCATGTTCCCTACCTAATTGTTGTTCATTGTCACAACCTGCTGGCATGACCTACTCCCTGGTTTATCTTCCAAGCAGGACATCCTGCTACGGTTTCAAGATGACTTCATGAGGGCCACTTGGCTGCTCTGTTTATAAAACGCTAACGGCCACAGGGGATGCAAAGAGAAATCTGTGGGCAGAAGGAGACACCTGGGCCTCTGTGCTGAGTGGTAGATCCATCGCTAGTAGCTGCACAAGGTAGGTTAGATCCATATAACACGAGGCACAAGGAAAGTTTGTCTTTCTCCTACACTACATCCAGGAGAAAGAAGGGGAGAGATATTGGTCTAATACAGTGGTTCTCAACCTGTGGGTCCCCAGATGTTCTTGGACTGCAACTCCCAGAAATCCTGGCCAGCTCGGCTAGTGATGAAGACCTCTGGGAGTTGCAGTCCAGGAACATCTGGGGACCCACAGGTTGAGAATCACGGGTCTAATATGAGAGCAGTAAAGAAGTGGCTGGTGAACCTAAGATTCTCTGCAAAGGATGAGGTAGAGCAAGTCAATGTCCTCTAGAATCATTGTCTGCAAACTGACAAAAAAATATCAAAATGACCAAAACACAAACCAGATATTTTTGGAACAAATGCATCTTGTTGCACTGAGCATGTCTGAAATAATATTTTTGATTGATGCCTTGTGCACATTTCATAGCATTTAGCACTGATTCGCTTGTGATTTACTTGTTAAACTTCCAATTTCTATCCTGGAAGGTGAACATAATATTCCGAGAAGTGAGTGGAGGAAAGCTAGATTTGAGAGACCGTGTCAAGGCAGAGAGGCAGAAGGGCCCCATGAAGTATTATTTCTTTGGGGAAGTTATTTACAGTTACTGTGGTCAAGAGTCAATAACCAAGGGTTCATAAGTTGGAAGAAATCATATTCCTCTCTTTTTTCAACATATATCTTACTGTTATTCTGCATGCAAAATATAACAAACCTCTATGTTCAGCCTTAGACTGAAAATGTTAATCTCTCTAGGGGGACTTAATCATTCCTTAACCTGCAAGGAAATGGTGCCATTGTTTTGCAGTTAAGTACTACAGAGTTGTAACAATTTTGACATAGTTCTGAGAAGGACAAATACTAATTATGATGCATCATACTCTAGCTTCTAATAAAAATGTAGTATCATTCCAGAAACCTCCTGCAGAAGGTTTGATTGGGAAATTTTTGAGAAGTGCTATAGTTGCAATGCATGACCTCTGCTGTCAATTGTTGTCTTCCAATACACTGACACAACATACAGTACTGCATTTATAAATCTCCTTAGCTGAACAGGGGATATGGCGCAATCAGCCATGTGTCAAATAATCTTAGGATCTGGGTGCTGTAACTACTAGCTTATCAGCAGCATCTGCTGATGAGTATGCTTCCCAATAATTTCTCCTATCTCTTTTGCATTGGATACTACCCTTCCTTCTCATGCTTATATATACACTATATATATACACTACAGTGGACCCTCATATAACAAAGTTTGTATAACATAAAATCTGTACAACATAAAAAATTCCGGAGATAGGGGAAATTTGCTTAACAGAATCGCCTATGGGGTGAATCTGTACAACATAAAAATGGTCACGATTAGGGATTACTCTGTTTTCAGTGCATTCCTATGGGAAATTTGTATAAAGGAAAATTTGCTTAACATAATTTCATTTGAAACGAATTAATTCCTTTATACAAGGTAGCACTGTACAGTGAAGGGAAACCAGCCCTCAAAGGGTGCGGTCAGAAAGAATGAAGCCTGCAGACGTGGTATCTGGTGCGAAAGATAGAGACAGTTCTTCCATGCGCACCGCCATGGCAATCATTTTATTGAGTACAAAGTAGGTCAGTCCATGCGTTTGTATGAAGCCACATTCAACGTTGGCTTAGCCAGAGATAAGTAAAACAATAGAACTGTTTATGCCTAGAACATGCGCAGAGTAAACCATGACATAAACTTCTTGGCATGGCAAGCCTTGCTGATAATGGTAGCTGCAAGCTAGCTTATGAAACCGTTAACCCATTAACTCCTGTTCACCCATAGTATAGTATATATTCAGTTCCTTTAAAAAAAAGTTTAGGCAGCAAGGTTAATTTGAGCTAAAAACTGGAAATCAAATAGTCAAATAACATTGGAGGAGTGGTATAGGGAGTTATGGGATATGATTATGAACAATAAATTGACTTGTAAAACTAAATTTAGGAAGGGACTGAAAATAAATCTAATGATTTTAAAGTAATGTGGGATAAATTTTTGGTACATGTGTTTCAAAAAAGAAAAGGGTATACACCGGGAGAAGAGTCCATGTATTTCTGGAGAAAGATGGGAGGTTCAACATCTTAATGATTTTAAGCACAGATTAAGTTCCGAGTGGGAGGTGGGTGCACTGGGCTTGTTAAGTAGATTGTTTTGCTTTGTTATGGTTCATTTCTTTACTTTTTGTCTAAATGTCACCTGTTTTTCTTTTGGCTTTTATATTTTTCCATTGCAGTTTTAAATAAAACATTTAAAAATCCAGGTTGTGAATATGGGCTAGGATGCTTCTGTATCCATGATTCAAAATGCCAGGAAACGACCCAATATTGCTGCATCATAATGTGCTTTCATTGTCAGTAAGGAAAAAGATGAGAAACTCCACCTAGCAAAGGGCAACCTGACTGTTGATAACACCAGTGGCAACAGTCAGTATGGTCTACTCTATGGGACATCCTCTTATGCTCACTACCATTCACAAAGTGGCACCAAGCAAAGGAAAATCTCAGAAGCTGATTCCTTCTTTCACCAGTTCAGCGCTTCTCACCCTAACATAAAGAAATGGTCAGGGCTGTTTTACAATAAACATAAATGGTATTAAAGATTTCACTTTACCTTGGAAGTCCTATTAGAATTACAATAAGTTGGTTCTGACACATAGCTAGGGTTTGGGTTGAATGATTAAATTGCTGTGTTTATATTGCCATTAGACTCTTGTGGAGTAAACTAGTAAGATTAATTTATTTGGGCTCTATCACACCTTTAAAATGCTGATTAAATTTCAAGATAAAGCGTTTCCAAAAATCTTGTCCCCACAGCCACCGGGCTTTTTTTTAAAAAAAACACCCACTGGTTATGCCCCCTTTAGCAAGTTTTCCAAGACCTACCGGAGAAGTTGGGAATTTTTTGCTCCAGTAAAAAATGCAAGCCAGAAGTCTGTGGGAGCTCGCATATGATCTGGTTTTCTGCTTCCCCTCCCCCAGCCCCGACCAGCTCATCCTGGGGCTAGTTGGCGCTTTAAAAAAAATTCCCCTTCTCCCAGTGCTGGTCAGCTGGCCTTTGGGCTGTCAGTGTTGTTTTTTTATTTTTTTTATTTTTTTTTCTAGCGCCACCTGCTGGCCCTGGGTCTGGTCTGCGCTTTAAAAAAATCCTTGTACATCGGAACGGAGATCCCACATCTTCAGTCACGTGACCAAGAAAGAAGAAAAGCCAGACTTTCACAATACAGTGGTACCTCAATTTACAAATTTAATCTGTTCCGAATGCATGCTCTTAAATCAAACTACTCTTAAGTCGGGTTACCTATCTAAATAATTGGAAAAAAAATAAGTTAAAAAATTTTAAAAAATAAAAAAAAATATTTGTAAGTTGAGCAGACCATATCTAAAATTTGTAAGGCAGCAGTTAAAATGGCAACAATTTTCTGCTCTTAAGTCGAGTTGCTCTTAAGTTGGGGTGCCACTATATCCGGATCTTCCCCCAGGTGAGATAGTGGCCTAATTTTTGGCATGTGCTACAGATCAAGACTGTATCCATGATTACTCGGGTTCTTTTGCCCACTAGGGCAATTTTTTTTAAAAAAAAAATATTCCTTCTTATTGATCATTTCCCTTTTCTGCAGAGAGAGATGCATCAAGCCATGGTTTCAAAGAGATCTTATCAAGCATGGTTCTTCCTAGTGTTCGCTTGGATGGTGGCAAGCGTTGAAGCAGCTGCTGATTACGAAACCTTCCTGATACAGAATGTCGACTTCCCAAGAACCCAAGCGCGGAACGATGATGTCTATTGCAGACTGATTATGAGCAAGAGATGCTTTGGGTATGGGGTGGTTCATAATTACATTGTTCATGCCTCCGAAGACCAGCTGAGAGCCATTTGCACGGTCAATAACCAAACTGTCTCTGGATACCGTAAAAACAAAACGCCCCTCCCAGTCACTAACTGCTACGATGCAAACGGTGACCTGGCCTTCACTGGTGACTACCTCACTGGGATATTTGAAGTCCGGTGTAAGGATGGATTTCCAGTTGAATTTAATGGGTTCCGTCGATACATACCAATCAAGGGACAATGAAAGGAGACTGTCTATTATTAAATCCTTGGGCAGGAATCTAGACCAAAGTCATTGCATAGCATGGATCTTGCTTATATATTTTCTGTAGTGATCCAATCTATTTTGACATTTTCTGTACTGATCCAATCTATTTTGAAGTTTTCTCCTTGCTTTCATTGAGGGGTGACTCAGCCATCTCTAATGCTAGATCTGTTTTTGCATACAGGTGTGATCTAATATCCATTCTGACTTATTTTTTTTCTTGGTAAAGTTCCAGAATACTATTTATAGGTTAATCTTCACTACTGCTCTTAAAAACATAGTGGGGTTGGTGGGGTTGCCCTTTTTGTTACACTCAACTGGCATTTGTAATCACACCTAAGGTTGCATCTCAGGTTTAAGCTGGGTGATTGATGGGGCCAATGGAAAAGAAATATCTTCCTAATTCATAGTCAAACTGTGACAAAGCAGAGAACATCTGGGTATTTGAAAGGTCTTCATGAATTAACTCCACACTCCTCCTAACCCTTCTCCTGGAGTATTTAAGTTGGAAAGCTTTGACTTACAGTAATCATTTCAATTTTAAAGCTTTTACTTAATCAGATCGTAATTACTTGCACAGTCCAGATACTGTCTCCTCACTCTTGTGTTATGCAACCCTCTTCTTCTTTTTTGCTAAAATTAATCTGTTGTTAAGCATCAGATGGTTTGCTTTCTTCAGATATCTCTTAACCTAAAATATAGGATATGTTCTGTATTAGAGGCAATCAATTCATTCCCATTCTGGGAAGATTTGTTTGTAGTTTTGTTTCTGCAATTGAACACACACACATACAAACTCTTTAACTTATACCTGCATCTTATCATTTAAATCAAGGCCAAAAGGAAAGCTTGCTGCTTCTATATGGCCCCATAACACTAAAAGCAATTTCTGGGTGGCTTGCTAGTAATTATGCAAGCTACACATTGCTGTGTACTTATGTTACTGACCTCAGAAGGATGGAAGGCTGAGTGAACCTTAAACCGGATACCTGGGATTAAACCCTAGGTCGTGAACACAGTTTTGGCTACAGTACAGTGGTTTAACTACTGCACCACAAGGCTCTTTGTGGGGTTAGATCATATTATATATGGGACAGAAAGAGCCTTAGGAGCCCCCTCCCCATTTAATGAAGAAAAAAAACCAAACCAATAAATAAATCACTCCAGATCTAGAACACAGCCTGTGTCTAAGCACTTCATTCTAAAAAGATGGGGTTTGAAGCCCTGTGTATTCTGATGTGTTAATACTGAATTACGATTGTCATTCTTTCTCCTCCCCTGCATAAATCCTGTTAAAAATTATATATATGTCAGGCAGATTCAATATGGGTGCATTCATGCTTAGATTAGTGGTCCCTGTTGTTCAATGCATCCTGTTTGTGTTATACAGTATGGCATCAAGTTAGAACTGATTTATCGAGACCCTCATAGCATTTTCAAGGCAAGCAAGATGTTTAAGGAGTGGTTTTACCACTGCCAACCTCATTATCAGTGAGTTTCCATGACCGAGCTTTGGGATTGAAGCAAGGTCTCCTGAGTCCAGCTCCTTTACTCCATCCACTACATCAGGACTGTCCAACTTTGAACAGGCCGAGGTCTATTTTTTCTGGCCCAAAGTGCCCGAGGGCTACTACATTAACACCTCAACTTATGAATTTTATCCATTCCAAGCACATGCTTGTAAATTTTAAAAAAATGTAAGTAGAGCAGCAGTTTCCCATAGGAATGCATTGAAATCTGTTCCCTCCAGAACAGATTAATTGATTTTCAATGCATTCCTATGGGAAGGCTGACCATGCACACGCTTCCCTTGCACATGCTCAATCATCTGGCCAGTGGGGGCAGCAGGGGACCACACCATGGCACTTGAAGTGCCCCGCTCAGCTGAGATAGTGGGCTGGCAGACCCAGAACTTTGTTGGGGTAGTGGTGGTCCTTGGGATGGGGGGAGAGAGGGGTGGAGAACTACTGTATCCCTTTACTTTATATTGGTGGCCAATGGGGTACTTTTGAACCCTTCGCGAGCTACCAGTAGTCCACGGTCTACCTGTTGTGCAGGTCTGCACTACATCGTGTTGGGGACAAGGACAGTTCTAATCCATTACAAAAAAATGTAGAAAGACTTTCAAAAGGTGACCAGTAATCTTAATCTTATATTTATTATCTCTCATCTCGGTGTGTGTGTTGTGTCGTTATAGTCGTGACCGAACCTTCGTGGCCCCATGTCCATGGAGTTTTCTTGGCAGGAATACTGGAGTGGTTTGCCAGTTCCTACTCCAGGCGCCTACAGCACCTGGTATTCCCTGGTGGTCTCCCATCCAAGTACTGACCAGGGCCGACCCTGCTTAGCTTCCGAAATCAGGTGAGATCGGATGTGCTTAGGGCATCTAGGCAGCTTATCTCTCATCTAGACTCCTTTTATTGTAAACAAATCTCAAGTCCACTCAGAAGAGCAGTGAAAAGAGAAAGAGAGAGAGAGAGAGACAACCAATTTTTTAATTTTTATTTTCTATCACTTACCCTGATCTGTTTTGAAAAGGAGATTGATTCAAAGTTTGGATGGAGGCAGAAATCTTTCTTAGATGTTTTCCATTATAAGCAAAGAGACTGGGTGCTGAAATACTTTTATAGGGTCAGGGGGCAGGATTGGAAGGATAGAAGAACATGCTCACCACCTCCTTTACACACACGCATGTACCAAGTGGAAACACTTACGGGAAACACAGCGCTTGGAATGGGGAAAATTTCAGAACATAAAACCCCCAAGGATGACACAAGATAATACAATTCTTTTTGCAAGTTATGTGTCTCCGGAGCCCTCCAGGCTTATTAGACTCCATCTTTCATCATCCTGTCTTGCTGAAGAGCTGCTAGCTAGGTGGGATCTGTAACTCAACACATCTGGAGTTGGTGGGCTGGGGAAAGCTGAAGGTGCGGGAGGCCCTGAGACATCTTTCAGAGTGGAGAGCATCTGGGATCTTAATTCAAGGACACCTTTTTTGCCTTCCCAGGAAATACCTTGCCATAGCTGGAAAAAAAGAGCCCAGGGCCACAAGATTCTGAAGTAATAAAGAACTCTAAGCATGTGCAAAGTGTATCTCTTCTATCAGGCCATATCTGCACGCATCCTACTGTTTCCCTGCTCTGTGTTTACGACCTCCAGTACTGATGGAGAAGACTTGTAATTTCTGCATGGCATTGATCTATTACTATGTGCCAAAACTATTTGCAAACTTCTTTGTTGTTGTTTTCTTTGTTTTATGACAAGCAATGGTGTAAACCCAAAACCTCATAAATCTCCAGGAAATATGTAGATTTACTTCACATATGGGGAAATGAATGAGTTATTGTCAAACCAGTTGTATTTCTTCCCAGAAACTCTTTCTATAATATGTGGTAAGAAAGCGCTGGAGGCATTCAAGAGGAACTGGACAACCTTCTGTCAGAACTTGTTTGATTTGGATTTCTGAATCGAATGGTGTGTGGGGGGGGGTGGACTCTATGGCCCTAAAGACCCCTTCCAACCCATTTATCCTATGATTTTAGTATTCTAACTATCCATATTATATAAGTATTTTAAAGACTTTATGTAATGAGGGAATAAGATGTACATCTCAGGATGGGTATCCAGAAGCTGAGTCATAGCAACTTGGACGTCTTCTGTTGTGAGGTTGAAATGTTTCACTACTCATCCAAGTAGCTTTGTCAGTCTGAGGAACATTGGTGCAAGTCTGGAGAGGACTTTCTCTTCATCCCGCCACCCTCACAGGTACGTCTCTTGGGAACCCATGAAAGGGCCTTCTCGAGTGCTGCACCCAGAGTCTGGAACTCCCTCCCACTAGAGGCCAGGACTGCTTCATCTCTGTTGTCCTTCTGGAAACAGGCAAAGACCTTTCTCCTCAGGCAAGCTTTCCCTGAATGATGGTCTACCATTATGTAGGTTCACATAGACTTTCTGTTTATAACTACTTATAACCTTGTAGCTTTAATGTAATGTTGTCTATTAATGCTGTAAGATGTCCCTCAATTCCTTGTTCTCAATACGTGAACATGTCTTAGGCCCTTTGCACACGACCCCTAAACTCCGCCGCAAATGGCTCCCAGCTCTGGAGCTTAAAATTGTTTCCCCACCAGCTCTGGAGTTTACAGATAATTAAGTGCGACCACGCCCACCTAAGCGCATCCCAGCACACTTTTCAAGTACCTGCTCTCTGGAGGTGAAAATTCCTGATGCGGATATAACGTAGTGACTGCCGGACTCTCCTTGCTTCTGTTTGTTCTTTTTTTTTGCCCCTCCCCCTTTAAGAGAGCTGAATGCAGTGCTGGGATGGCAGAACAGAGGTGAGCGGCATTCTTTTCTTCCTTTTTTTCTCACTCCCCTCACGCAGTCAGCAGCCAGGAGTGCGGAGGGGGTGGGAACGCAGGAACAGCCACAAACCCCTAAGATCTCTGGTCCGAATTTAAGTGGCCAGCGGATCTTAGGGGTCGTGTGAAAAGGCCCTTAATTGTATTGGACTGTATATTATCCCCCATTACTTAAGCAGCCTTGGGTCCTTTTCCAAGGAGAAAGGTGGGGTAAAATACTCTAAAATAAATAAATATAGTTCACTTTGGTTTCATGCCACCCTGGTCTGAATAGGCTCAATAGGTGGACAGTGCCTTGAATAGGCTTGTTAGGATTACAAAGGCCTGGGGTGCATGAAATTCCCACCTATCCCGCATTCTAACAGGTGCTACTTATTATTGAATAGGAATGCAATTTATTGTCATTGTATAAATACAACGAGATTAAAAGTGCCATCCAGTCAGTCATTCACACAACCCAGCATAAAAATCCAAGACGTAAAATCTACGATTTAAAAACAAACCATCCATACACATACTCCAACATTCACATGCCAAAACATCACTTACACTCATTTAAAACTGACTTAAAAACCAAACACACCCACATCCCTACACTCTGTCCGACTCCTGAGTCCTAGTTCATTACTCTATCCACTACATCATACTGGGCACAGCAACAGTTCTAATCCTCTACACCACCTTCACCACCAAGCCTTCACCACCAAGGCCATAGCTAATGACCCATTCTTGATAGGTTTCAGCACCTTAGGCCATTGTTCACTTTAAGGCTATGGATACTATTGTCTCCCTAACGAGCCTATTCAGGCCATTGTTCATCTTATGAGCCTAATTCAGACCAGGGTGACAAGAGGTCAAGGCTGACTGACTATAAGATGGAGGACTTGCACTAGCTGTATTCAGACTGATGAAGCTGTTTGGATGAGCAGCGAAACGTTTCTATCTCTCAAAAAGAAGTCCAGTAGCCATGACTCAACTTCCAGATAATCCTCTACAATTTACTGGGGAAAAGATTTTACAAAGCATTTGGAAAGGAACCCAATCATCTAAACATTATACTTATTCTCTTTCAGCTACTGTAAATTTACTGTAAATAAAATCTAGAATCAACTGAGAGCAGCAAAGACAGAGACTAGGAGGAAAAATCTCTACTTTCCACAACTCACCCCGATCTGTCTTGGAAAAGAGATGGTGTCACGGTTCAGATGGATGTAGAAGTCTTTCTTGGAGGCTTCGTATCCTAGACATGTCACCTTGGTGTTTAAATACTTTTTCCAGGGACGGAATAGGGATAGGAATGAGGAAGAATAAGTTCACCCCCGTACGTACGTACACATGCACAGAATGAAGAAACAGATACGAGATGGACAACGCATGGCATGGATGGAATTTCAGAACAGAAAACCACATGGATGACACAAGATGGCTGTAATTCTTCTTGTAATTTCAGTGTCCCAAATGTCTCCAGACCCTTCCATGCGTGCTATACTACATCTTTCATCATCCCTGGCTACTCGGAGCTGCAGGCTCATGTGATGGGATTTGTAGTGTCATGCATCTGGAGGGATCGTGCCAGGGGAAAAATAAGGCTGACAAAGGGCCTAGGCCTAAGACATATTTTAGAGAAAAAACATCAAGAATCCCAATTCAATGATATCTTTATTTTCCTTCCTAGTGTATTCATCACCATGGCTGGGAAGATCAGCTAGTGCCATAAGATTGTCAAGGAATTAGGAATTCTATTTCTGAGCATTAGTAATTATTTGTGGGAAATCCACTGAGAACCATCCCAAATATTATAATAAAAAGTGAGGAAATAATAGGGAGTGACATGGAGTTACAGGAATTATGCGAACTGGGAGACCCATAAGAGATGTAATGATATTTTAAAAAATTAAAAGAATAATTTAAAAGATTAATAATCCCTTTTTTTAAAGAATGTACTTGATGTCTGGAATAAATAGAGAAAGATTCAATCCATCCATCAATCAACCTGATAGAGATTTGTCATTTCTGTTCTAATACTAATTGCTAATACGGTTCTATTTGCTAACTGCTCTGCTTCTCTTTGCTCTGTAACAAGATGAGCAACATTGTAAATTGAAAAGCAAACTGACCTCATAAACATACCTACATGAGCATAACTCACATACTTGAAAATAAAATGGTTTATGTTAAACTACAGATAAAACATTCCCTTTCTTACCACGTATGCTTTCTAACTACTGTCTATGACGACATGAAGTTTTTTTTAAGTTGCTACCTTTTAAAAAAAAAGATCTTATATAACTAGTGAATAAGGTGTACGTGTTTTGTAGTTTATGGGATTCTCACTCTAATTGGTGGTCCTAAGAAATTTAACTTGATGAGGACAAAGCATAACTCTTTGTTCGCTACGCTGTCAGGATGCAACTCCTGAGTACTCTTGTAAACTCATGAGGTGGTTACTTCACGTCCTTCCTCGAGCCGAGGTGAACCTGCCTCCATGTTGATATTGGTTTTCAACACAGATCGAGAAGTGGATTGAAAAGATTCCCAAGCTCCCAGAGCGCAGTTCAGGGGGCGTGGTCGGGGTGAATTCGGATTGACCCCACAAGGACGAGAGGTTCCGTTCCTTCGAACCGGTCTCCAGCGGGGCCGCGAACTGCAGCGAGAGGGATGTGAAGTATCAGCTGTCTCTGTGGTACATCCCTATTTTCCTCAAAAATAAAATAAAAATGCTGCTGGACAAACGCCGTTAATGCAATATAGGGGACAGAATAAGGAAATACAGTAAAAGGAATTAATTCATTCCAAATGAAATTATGTTAAGCAAATTTTCCTTTATACAAATTTCCCATAGGAATGCATTGAAAACGGAGCAGTCCCATTTTTATGTTGTACGGATTTGCCCCATAGGCGATTCTTTTAAGCAAATTTCCCCTATATCTGGAATATTTTACGTTGTACAAATTTTATGTTATACAAACTGTTTGTTATACGAGGGTCCACTGTGCTAAATATCA
Organism: Phrynocephalus guinanensis; assembly: GCA_037367245.1. Lineage (NCBI taxonomy): Eukaryota > Metazoa > Chordata > Lepidosauria > Squamata > Agamidae > Phrynocephalus > Phrynocephalus guinanensis. The sequence continues at coordinate 6,851,171 of CM074743.1, read as the reverse complement.
ACCAATTTCCCCCCTTCAATTGTTACTTTCATGCTGGACTCTTGGGCATGAGTTGTGCAATAGTTCAGTGGTTTAGGTATCTAGTTATGGAGTTGGAGATCAGGAGTTCAATTCCCCATTATGTCTCCCACGACAAGGACTGGACAAGTCTGGGGTCACATTACCCGCTCATTATTCCTTTCTAGGTTTTAACTGTGTCGGCCTGGTGGAAGAGAGACCATTACACAGGATATACAGTGGCGGACTTCAGCTTTCCCCATTTGGCCCCTCTCCTCCATTGTGATGTGTGCTTAACAACAGAGAAGAAGAAGAAACAGAGTAGCAGAACTTGGCATATGGAAACCAGATAGCTCCTGTTCGTTGGAGGATTTAGAGCTGTGGTTCTCAACCTGTGGGTCCCCAGATGTTCCTGGACTGCAACCCCCAGAAATCCTGGCCAGCTCAGCTAGTGATGAAGACTTCTGGGAGCTGCAGCCCAGGAACATCTAGGGACCCACAGGTTGGGAACCACTTATTTAGAGTCTTCATAACACACAAAGGGTCTAATGCTTGTAAGCAGATATGTCATTACTGTTCTTCATGGTAAAATGACAATCCTCCCGTCCTCATAAAAAGCTCATATCTTGCTCTTAACCTAAGTGCGATGAGATTCTTGAGAAAGTCTCCCATAAAAAGCTCATATCTTGCTCTTAACCTAAGTGCGATGAGATTCTTGAGAAAGTCTCTCTTCATGAAATACATCAGAAGATTTTTTTATCACCCATAGAATCAGAGAAGAGTCAATTTGCGCAATCCCTCCAAGGTCCCCTAGGCCACCCCTTCATGGCGTTTGTCATCCCACTGATGTCCCTTCCGCTGGCCATAAACAGAGATGGGATAACAAGGGAGAACATCTCAGACAGCTTCATGCTTCCCAGACAACACCATCCCAATCCTGGATAATAAAGATGTGTTACGAAATGGAACATCACAACTTTTATGCAACATGTTTATTATTTGCTCAGCATTGTTATACATTTAGCTGCCATTGGGCAAAGAGATACTGAAAGCATGAAGGGCAATTAAAGTCTGAAAGGGGGAAACAAACACAAGAAAAGTGAAGGGAAAATCAGAAGGAACAATAAGAATAATGAAAAGGGTTAGATTGAAACCAGGATCCATATTATTATTATAACTCCAGAAGAAGTCTTCAGGGTAGCAGGAATGAAAATGGCGCCGTTATTCAGATCTGGCCTTCGTCATAGTGTACAGGCTTCCCCTTTACACAAGCAATGACGATGAACCTCTGTGACGAGTTCTCTCTGTATTCGCAACGTTTGCCTCCTTTGTGTTTGCAGGTCGTGACGGAGAATTGCTTACGACTACGCCTCAAGCCATTGCCGTAAGGCTCTCCTCCAGCACCGCACACATCATTGATTTGGTTCTTGGTGCCGTGGATGAAGGAATTCAGCGCCTTGCATTTAGGTTTGGTCATCCCACGACGTTGCATCATAACGTCACAGTATTTTCCCTTAACACTGGTTTTGGGGTTGTCATAGTGCTGCCGTAGGAATGTCTTGTAGTCGGCGCCATAGGCCTCCAGGATGAACACAACGGCCAGGAGCACAAAGAGAACTGGGCCGGATCCTTTGAAAGCCATTCTCAGGTTTGTTGGGCAAGGGGAAACCTGCAAGAGAGGGAGAGATGGTTGTAAAGGTTACCATTTACCACCAGAGGGAGCAACTTTTCTCAAAATTATGTGAAGTGAAACTCGATTTTGTATTTCACACCCTCTGCTTCAAGGATTACCAAATACTCCCAGCATTTCTAATTATTCAGTCAAATGTTCATGAGTGTTTTGTGTGGAAAATGGCACAAAAGCCCCGGAGCACAAAGAGAACTCCTAGTTCCCTGACCTCCTTGCCCTCTGAAGATGCCGGCCACAGAGTCTGGCGAAACGTCTGGAAGAAAAACTTCCAGAACACGGCCAAACAGCCCGAAAAACTCACAACAGCTATCAGATCCTGACTGTGAAAGCCTTTAAGAATACATCAGACATAGGATTCTGTCACTCAGCCTAGAAAAGTCCTGTATTAGGAGACAAGAAGCTTCCTCAGGTAGCCCTGGTCTTCTCATTAGGCAAAGTAAGGCTCCTTCCTCATGAGGTGGAATGGGGTGGATGGTCATTGATAGGCCTACACCTCACTAGACACAGGACACTGGTGGTCTCTGGAGAACAGTGTGAGCCTCTTTCGTGCTGTGTAAAACCAGCAGCAGCTGAGACACAACTGGCTTCCAACTTTCCAGAGCCCACTCAGCTTGGAGAGCATTTGCCTGAGAGCAGAAAAGGTGTTGTGTGGTTGTGGGGAATGCCTTTGTCATAAGCAACCTTTGTGGTTGACCAGCCATGATTCCGAGGAAGCATCCCTCTGCATAAGCCTTTGGGATGATGCTAATGGCTTCAGGTGGAGAGTGGTGCAGTGGTTAAATGCCTGTACTGCAGGTAAAACTGTGCTCAAGACCTGGGTTCAATCCCTGGTAGCAGGCTCAAGGTTCACTCAGCCTTCCATCCTTCCGAGGTCGGTAAAATGAGTACCCAGCTTGCTGGGGGGGGCAATGTGTAGCCTGCACACTGTAATTAAATTGTAAACCGCCCAGAGACTACTTGTAGTGGTATGGGGCGGTATATAAGCAGAACACTTTGGTTTGCTTTAAATCCAGCCCCATCGGACCATGCCTTCCAAGAAGAAGCCTGGCATCCATCTTGCCAAGTGAACCATTAAGAACTCTCTCCTGGCCAATTACATCCCTTGCCATGTTTGGATTTCTATACCTGCTTTGAAAAAGAGAGCTTGCTCTCGAAAGCTCAGCAAGTTTTTTTTATTTTTCTACTAGCAGCCTATGAAGGCATCACCCATAATCTAGTTTTGATTTTGTGACAGGATTTGAAATTCCTCAATTTTCATTTTGTTTTTCTGCATTTGATTTGTGTTAAATCCTAAATGGTTTCCACCTTGGAAAGGGAGGCATCTGTAAACATCCATGCATTCATCTTGAAAACCTATTGCATTGAAATCCTCGTCAGTTCCTAGCTGAGAACTTGTCGTTATTATGCCATCCGCAGTTTGGATGTTAGCACACACCCAGTTGCTGGGGCTGTGGTTAGGCAGCAAACCTCAGTGGCATGTTAGCGAAATCTGATAACCAGGAAGAAACATTTTCACAGTACTGAGGGGCTGAGGAAATAGGAGTTGTGTTGAGGTGGATAAACCGTTTCCTGGCTATATGGATGCACGAGAATGTAACAACTAAAAAAAAATCAAACAATCATGACTATAGAAAGCCCATGTAAGATTACCAATCATCTTGGGATGTACAGAGAGCTTCATTAAAGTTTTAAGAAACAAACACCTTTGAGTCACCTCGCTCAATTACTGAAGTTAGTGAAAACTCCCACACCAATTGATGACAAATTCCTTGACTGCAATCCTGTTCGGCAGCTCTGTGTATGCATTGATGATGCCATCGGCGGATCATTGCCTCTTTAAAGGCTTTCTTTGCACTGGGTGCCCGCGATATTACTGTGTTGTGTACAATCACCTTTAATGAGGGTTGTTTCTTGTTATCCTTGTGTTGTCATCCCCATTGCACATAGTTCTTCTTGGCAAGTGACCTCCAGCTCAGTATTACCAGCATCGTCATTCGAATCACATCACGGAGCCTCTTCGTCAAGGAGCGCTGGTGGCTGGCACGGAATTAACCCATTTTGCCATGTATTACATTGCTACCAAGCTTGCTAGCTGGCTCACTGAGCGAGAGTAACTGGCAAGCAGTAGGACTTCTCAGTCTGCTTCCTGGGAGAAGAGGTAGGCTTTGCAGCCTTGAGCAAGCTTACTTGGTCTTAGAGCACCCCCAAAGAAAAAGGGAATGTTAAGACACTTGTGAGAGCCTATCAGCAGTACAGTAGGACCCCGGTATCCGCTGGCTATTGGTTCCAGGCCTTCCAGTGGATAATGAAAACTCTGGATAAGAGAGAATGCCGCCCCCCCTAAAAAAACTGCTGTTTTGTGACACTAGCTTGCATTACGGCTGCTGTTTTGTGACAGTAGCTTGCTTTCCAGCTGGTGTTTGTGATAGTAGCTTGCTTTCCAGCTGCTGAATTATTTATTTAATTTTTCCTCTACCAATCGTGGATAACTGAATCAGTGGATAATGAATCAGTGGATACAGGCATCCTACTGTAATTCATTGACAAAGATCAACATACATTGGAACTGATTTGATGGTATGCTATTAGTAGTACTAGCACCACCACCACCACTACTAATATTACTACTATTAATATACTGGGATATATTTTTGGTTTATGAAATCTTCCTGACAGCACTTTTTGGCATGAAAGAAAATACTTTGCCCACTTTTGTTTTTACTTAGAATGATGCATCCTTCCCCTTTAAGAGGTGTCCTACATCAAGCTGGCACAGGGCTAGAGCATGCAATCTTTTTGACATGATTCATTGAGATGCCAAATAGGTCTTTGTTTAGCCTTCATCAAAAGGTACAGTCTTTGACTGGACCTATATAACAGATATAAGTTTTAACCCAAAACCTAAATATTAATTATATATCCATGTCATATGTTTTCTATACCTAATATCGCCAAAAAAATTATAAATCAGATGATGTTATTTTATAGTTTGTCAGCTGATTATAATATTTTATAAAATTCCACAGCATTGTTGGATGACTAGAGGGAACATTGAAATGCATTTCATGCAAAAAAAGTTATTTCTATTGCCTGGCCTATTTTGTTAATTTTTCCATTTTGGTTTTTATTTTTTTTATTTTCATCTATAGCATCACCTGGGATTGGCACTGCAGTATCAATTTTCCAGACATTTATTTCTTCTACTGACATTGATTTGTTTGTTTTCGTATTGTTACTGTATGTCTGGTGTGTTATGCTCAAGGTGTCTCTCCATTTGAATCCATAGGTCCTACAACACTACAATGTAGTTCTTTTCTGACACATTTTCTGCCTGATGTTCCAGCCAATTCTTGGATGCTTTCAGATTATCTTTTTTACATAATGATTGATGTTTCAATTTTGCAACTGTGTCATGTCTATAGTCTGCTGTTTTTTGAACATTCACAGATGCAGTTTGATGCATCTTGGCAGAGTTTTCTGTTTGCTGTTTACTAGTTCCTCAATTTTTAATTTTCATAGCCTAAATTTGGACTGCTCATTTGTGTGCAGTCTTCAGTTTCTTTCTTGATGGTTCCTAGTTTTAACCATGCCCAAGTTAAACCACTATGTTTGCCATTAATACTTCTCAGATATTATCTAGACCAGGCATGTCCAAAATTCAGCCCTCCAGATGTTTTGGACCACAACTCCCACAGTCCTTTGCCATTGGAAATAAAGGCTTAGAATTCTGGGAGTTGTGGTCCAAAACATCTGGAGAGCCGAAGTTTGGACATGCCTGAGCTAGACATATTGTTTTTATCTCTTTAATTTATATTTAAATAGCTGTTTCTTGTAGTCAGCCTTCATTTCTGTTATTTTAAAGATGTTTTCAATTTTTACTGCTAAAAGTTTTTTTTTTGCTACCTCTCTTGGTATACTTATTTGAGCCTACTTTTTTCTTTCTTTGCAACGAGTTGCATTTATAGTAATTAGAGATGGGCACAAACTACCAGTTTGACACTTTGTGCTGGTTCGTTGGTTCAAAGCCCCGCCTCCTCCAGCAGGCACCCACTCAGAGGCAGCATCGAGAGGCTGATAAAGGAACTGGCACGAACCACCAAACTGGTAGTTCATGCCCATATCTAGTGGTACTCTACAACCTCCAGTTTTCCACATTAGATATAATCTGTCCACATCACTTTTTGGATCTAGCGCCTATTTAGTTAATTCTTGTGGTTTTTGCATCAAGTTATTATTGTTATTTTAGCTCACTTTGTAGCTCGGTGGTTTAGGTATCCAACTGTGGAGCCAGAGCTTGGAGGTTTAATCCCTGCTTTGCCTCCTGTGAGTAGAGCCAGCCTGTGTGACACTGGCCAAGCAACCCAGTCCCAATGCCCCAGAAGAAGGGAATGGCAAACCACTTCTCTACCTAGAACAGTGGTTCTCATCCTCAGGGTCGGGACCCTTTGCGGGGTCGAACGGCCATTTCACAGGGGTTGTCATGAGCCAGTGAACAAAAAGGCACAAAATGGCTTGGGTCTGGAGGAGGGGGGGAGGAGGGGGGAACAGTAAATTACAGCTTGATAGGTTGGAGGGGATATCATTCAATGGCACCAGAGTCTGCGATTGGATGAAGGTGCCTGTAGAGGGAAGTTCTCTATGGCCCCTTTGGCAATGGCCCTGCCAAAGTGGGCTTGCGGCCTCTTCCAAGCAGAGCAAGGGGTCACCACAACAGGAGGAACTGTATTAAAGGATTGTGGCATTAGGAAGGTTGAGAACCACTGACCTACAAGACTCTGAAAGGGGTTGCCGTAAGTCAGCATTGCCGTAAATCAGAATTGACCTGACGGGCATAGCTAGATATTTTTCTCACCTGATGCAAGGTAGATGGTGTCTCCCACAAACTCCTTCCACCTTCTTCAAGGCGATGTGTCGAACTAACCTTTGGGATGCCTGCGCTTTATATAGGGAAAAGCCAAGCAGGTCTCCAATTTCCTTTGTAATTATGCAAAAAGTTGAGAACAGCATTTCCTGAAGGACAATGCCAGGCGCCTCGTGCCCAAGCGTGCTATGTCAACGAAGAAAAAGGTTTGCCCATTAGATGAGCCATATGCAGGCTGGTTCTGAATTCTCAGAAACACTTAGCTTAATCTTCCTTCTTCCTTCTCCGTTCCTCCCTCTTTCCCAATCTCTTTGCATGATTTCATAAAGACGTGGAATTCTTTCCCATGTCTTCATAGAGCTCCCAGGAACAATTCCACCGATGCGCCCCAGGAAGCCCTGACCTATATTCCAGCTGTTTACCACAGAGGGTGACTTGTCTGCCTTCACTGAAGTATTCATTAGCTTATCAATACCGTGAAATCGGATTACTCAGCAAGAGAGAAAAACTACACACAAGACGTCCCACACTCACCGAATGAAGGGGGAGAGCCAATGTTTGGTTTATTTGCTTTTTAATTTAATTACAAACTTAAACTAAGAACTTAAAACCTACGCGGGAGGGGGAGGGACAAATAGCACAAAACATCAAAACCAACTCTACAGAAAGTGCTCCCCATCCCATAATCAGGAACATTTGGAGATACAGTGGGATCTCCTGAGATAAATGTCCCGTAAGACAAAAAAAAAAAAATCACAAGATGAATGAAATTTCCAGGAACAGGAAAAACTTGTAAGACATTTTTCCCTATGGGTTCAATTCGTCTTACGAGGTACCATTGCTCCTCGCCCAACATCGGTTGTTTGCAAGGGAACAGCCCAGGCTGGGTGAGGATCACTGAGTCCCTGCTTTGGCCACCAAAGTAGTAAAAAAAAGTTTAAAAAAGTTTTTAAAATTGCTCCTTTCCCCCCACCCAGTGGGGGAATAGAAGCTCTAAGAATAGAATAGAATAGAATAGAATCCAATCCCCGGAATAGAAACTCTGGGTTGGGAAGACACTGGATTGATTAATTAAGCAGTGATGGAAACAGAGTCCCTGCCTGAACTAAGAGTTAAAACATGGCTGATTATGGCCAGCATGGTGCTGTCATATTAGGTTTGGGTGGTGCCCAAACCCTACTCAGTTCTACCTTTCTTGTCCATACATCTATATATGTCTATGGAGATTCTCAGTGACGCAGACTGAAGAAGCTACTTGGATGGGTAGTGAAATGTTTCAATCCCACAAGAAAAGAAGTTCAATTGCCATGAGTCAACTCTTGGATCCATCCATCCATCTTTCCTCCTTGACTCTTGGTCTAACTAGGAATGGCTTAGGATCTCAAAGGACGGGAGGCTTACAAAGGAATTGGTGGGTGAGATTCCAACCCCTGTAAGCCTGTTGGTTTGTCTCCATTAAGGTTTTCCCCTTTCCTTCTCCTCCAAACTTCTCTGAAAGCTCTAAAGCAAAAGTGGGTGATTTGGGGGACGGATGAATGAAATGTAAACCTTTCTACTTTCTTGGAGCTGACCAAAAGTTGACCAATCCCAGTCAAACAGACTGAATTGACACAAAAAAAACCTTAACGGGTTTAGCTTCCAAGTAAATACTTTAATAAAATGAAAATGTTCAAACTTTCAATAGGAAAACACATCCTGCCACCTTCAGGGTATAAACGACACACTAAACTACCTTGCAATACAGTAATATACACTCAGTATGATTACATCACAAAAAATACCCAGCAGACTAATTACTTTATCAGCTTATGATGAGGCCAATTAGAGGAAGCCACAAGTCATTAAGTCTTTGTGCTTCCTCATGGCTCAACCATATTATTTATCACACATATCAGTCTCAGCATCAGCATCTTAGGGCGTTTATACACGACCCCTAAGCTCCGCCGCAAATGGCTGCAAGGTCCGGACCTTAAAAATGTTTACCCACCAGCTCCGGACTTTGCAGACAATTAAGTGCGACCCCGCCCACTTAGCGTGACCAAACAGCAGTTTTCTTGTACCTGGTCTTTGATGGTGACAAATATTTGATCCGGTGTAAGGATAGTGAGTGCGGGGCTCTCCTGGCTTCCGTTTGTTCTTTTTTTGCGCCCCGTCCCTTTAAGATATCTGAATGCTGCCCGGAACAAAACGGAGGTAAGAAGGCAGTCTTTGCTTTCTTTTTTCTCCCTCCCTCAGGCAGCCAGCAACCAGGAAGTGCGGAGGGGGGGTGGGGACAGAGGAAGACAGAGGAAGAGCGACGAACCCCTAAGATCTCTGGTCCGAATTTAAGTGGCCAGCGGATCTTAGGGGTCGTGTAAAAAGGCCCATAGTCTCTTATTTTTACTGCTACTAGTAATATTTGGTTGGTTGGTTGGTTGGTTGATAAATGGCCCGGCACAGGAGCATTGTCTAGAGAATGTGAGTAGTTAAACAGAGAGTAAAAATTCCATGTAAACTCATGCACGGTAGAAGGGTGGAAGATCCAAGGTAGAAGGGTTGGAAGATCCAAGGATAATTTGAGAAAATGGAGCCTCCCTATAGAAGACACCTTGTGTGAACATGGAAATCATGATCTCACACATGTTCCAATCCATACAATGATCTTCAATGTGCACAGAGGAAGATCTTATTATGGCAAGATGGAATGCTGTTAATTTGGCCCGATATTGGGCAAATGTCATCTAAATGTTTAGTTTTTGGGTTTTTAAAATTTTATTCATTTTATATACCTTTTCCTAACTTATTTAAATTCTGCTTAGTGGTGTATGTTTATCTGTCAATATAATTTGTTGGTTCTTGTGACACGAATAAAGAAAGGAAAGAAAGACTCCTGGATTTCCAGCAATATGTAGAATTGGGCTGACAGAAGAAAACATTTCACAAAATAAATAATGTTTCCAGCACTTTCTTCTGACTATTAGACCCTAGCTTGAGGAGAGCCGCACCAAGATTTTGCTCTGGACTTGCTTTCGCAAGAGCTGTGAGCTTGGATTGGTTAAATATGTTTCCAAAACAGGAAATGATTTACCGTCTATGAGTTTCTTGCTAATCCTCACCTGTTTCTACAGCCAAACTGCCAACCAATTTATCTTGAGACACACTGGTGGTGTGGAAAGACTCCCCTTCCTTGGACAGATTACAGCAGCACTTAAGAGTTGCATGATCAGAATACCTTGCAGGGAAAAATATATTAAGCAAATTTTACTTGATACAAATTTCCCATAGGAATGCATTGAAAACAGTAATCCCTAATCATGACCATTTTTATGTTGTACAGATTCGGCCCATAGGCAATTCTGTTAAGCAAATTTCCCCTATCTCCGGAATTTTTTATGTGGTACAGATTTTATGTTATACAAACTGTTTGTTATACAAGGGTCCACTGTATATACAGTGGGCCCTTCTATAACAAGTGGTTTGTTTAACAGAAAATCTGCTTAAAGGAAAACAGTTCTGGAGATAGGGGGAAATCGCCTATGGGGCAAATCTGTACAACAGAAAAACGGTCACAATGAGGGATTAATCCGTTTTCAATGCATTCCTACGTGAAATTTGTAAAAAGGAAAATCTGCTTAACAGAATTTCATTTGGAACGAAATAATTCCTTTCTTCAAGGTACCAGTGAATATCCCTATATATCTCATGAAGGTGCTGTTTTCACAAATGGAAACATTTGGGTTGCGAGTTTATGGCAGGGTGCTAATAAGCTCTTCAATCAAAAGGATAAGCAAAGAAGAAGGATCTAATAAATATAGACTTCTAAGCTCTACAATCAGAACTACTTGGCAGTTCTATACTCAGTAGACTTTATTGCCCTTTGTGTACAAATTTATGAGATTAATTGTCCCCTAATTTTCCTGTTCTAGCTAACAAGGGAGATTTCCATTCTTCCATTGAAAGGAAGTTCAGTCGTTTCAAAACAGAAGAAAAAAGAGAATCAATCTTTCATTCAGTTAAACAGAACTGCCTCATGGCTGTGTGCTAAATCAAACAGATCAATGGAGGCAGAGGTTTCTGGCAGAAGTTACAAGATCTACATTATTTACTCATGTTTGCAGATTATTGCTCGCAAAGGATCGTGCAAACTTTACACAGAATATATTTTTACCCAAGTATATTTTGATATATCCTTGTATGAGAGGGGTAAACCACGAAGGGGGGGGCTTTAAATTATATTTCCCTTCCCCCCGAAAAAGGAGAGGGCTGGTAATGATTTGTCAGTTGTTGTCCTGTTTAGTTTTTGTAGCAAGAGAGATACAAAGCAGGAGTGCAGATTACATAACATCCAGCGTAAGGTGATTCCCAGATTTAAAAGACAGCGAGGAAACTTTTTGCAGTCCTTGTGGGCTGAAAAAGCACCAGAGAACGGTCAACTGTCAGCTTGATTTACCAGGACTCTGTTCAAGAGAAGGTAAAGTTTCTTCTCATTCTCTTTTTTCAGACCTTTTGTTGACAGCACTCTGTTGGGATATTGTGTCATTTTCCCTTCATTCTTTCCTTTCCTTTTTTTGCCTTCCTGTTCTTATGTACTGGGTGGGGCGGGGTGGCTCAGCAGACTGCAAAGTTGGCAGCTCGGCAGTTCGAATCCCAGGTGCCACGCAGCGGAGCGAGCTCCTGCTGTTAACCCCAGCTCCTGCCAATGTAGCCGTTTGAAAGCATGTCAATGCAAGTAGATAAACTGGTACCGGTGTAAAAAGCAGGAAGGTAAAAATAGTGTTTCCTTGCAGCCATGCCGGCCACATGGCCATGGACTTGCACAACACTGGCTCTTCGGCTTGAATACGGAGATGTGCACTGCCCCTAGAGTCGGACACGACTAGCACACATGTGCGGGGGGAAACCTTTACCTTTTTTTTTCTTATGTACTAGTTCTAGGATTTCTTTCTCCTGACATACTCAGTTGTTTTTCTGTCCCAAAGACAGAAAAGCAAAGTAGAAATCTGAGATTAGTGGCATGATAAGACAAGCATTAGAGCAGTGGTTCTCAACCTGTGGGTCCCCAAATGTTCCTGGACTGCAGCTCCCAGAAGCCTCCACCACTCGCTGTGTTGAAGAGGTTTCTGGGAGTTGCAGTCCAGGAACATCTGGGGACCCACCGGTTGAGAACCACTACTCTAGGTGGTTTATAGAGTTTAGATTTAGTCTGCTCTGTAGAATCCAGGCAGGGTAGCAGCTTGTTCTGTCTTCTACTGTGTAATTTTTTTCACCGCATTCCACCGTATGTGGGTTCTTTTTTGACAGCATTCAAGATACCATATTACTTGGCCTGTGCACATTTACTACTACTAACTATGGCATACAAAGCTCTAATCCGCTGAGGACTTTGCTACTTGTCAGAGCGCCTTCTCCCAGTGAAAACCACCCATAATACCCCAATCCTCCCAGGCTGGGCTTTTGAGGCAATTAACACCACGAGAGGCCCAAAAGGAAAAAATACTGGAAAAAGGGCCTTTTTCGCCATTGCCCCTCGCCTGTGATATAACCTTCCACCAGACATCTGCCTGTCCCCCTCTTTGGCTGCTTTTACAAATCTGTTAAAAACTTGGCTATTTAAGGAGGCCTTCCCTCAAATATAATGCAATTTCAGTGTTCACCCAATTAAATCATGATTTTAACTGATTAGCCTGCCAATAATAATACATTATTTTATGTCACTTTAATGTTAATTTTAGTTTTACAGTATTTCTATTTTATTATGTTACTGTATTTTATGTTTTTATTATGAATTGTTTGAAATTAATAATGGTTGTAACCTGCCCAGAGTGACCTCGATGCCAGAAGGGCGGTATAAAAATCCAATAAATAAATAAATAAGTTACTACTACTACTACTACTACTACTACTACTACTACTACTACTGATTGATGTTGGTGGCAGTGGTGGTGGTGGTGAATGTACTGTCAAGTCAGCTGACTCATGATGACCTTTTTTCGGCAGAAAATACACAGAAATGGTAACTGGGAGTTGAGTCATGGCTACTGGACTTCTTTTTTGAGAGATAGAAACGTTTCGCTGTTCATCCAAACAGCTGAAGCTGTTTGGATGAACAGCGAAACGTTTCTATCTCTCAAAAAAGAAGTCCAGTAGCCATGACTCAACTCCCAGTTAAACGAACCTGGATGACTGAGAATCTTCACAGACACAGAAATGGTATTTCCCCCATTTTTCTGGGAAAATCCTGGGACTGTACAGTCTCATAGGCTGGCCCTTCTCTTAGGAGGCCCAGTGAAGGATCAAACTTCCAGCCTCTGGCTTCACAATTAGACTCCTAAACCCAGTCAGCACATTATGCAATAGGAATGCCAAAATTATTTCCAGCTTCTTCCAGGAAATCCAGAGCATCATCACATGCTTTATTTCACAACCTTTTTGGGGACAAGCCCAAAGCTTCCTGCAAGGGCTGCTAACGTCTCCAGCAATCACAGTAGCTGTGCCTACAGCACAAGTCCCTTAACGGTGATATTTGTGTGTACAGTGTTTCGCTTCTTAGCTTCAAGAAAAACACTTGTGCGTGAATCTTCATCCTTTCTCTGCTAATATAGATGGATAGATTCTAAGGTTTCCTAGGTGGAGGATACTCAGGAGTGATTTACTATTTCTATCTGGGGAGTTTACCAAAATGTTCTGTTTATATACTGCCCCACACCACTTCAAGTAGTCTCTGGGCAGTTGACAGTTTAATTAAAGTATTCAGGGTACACATTGCAAACCCCCCCCCCCCCAGCAAAGCTGGGTACACATTTTACTGACCTCGGAAGAATGGAAGGCTGAGTGAACCTTGAGCCTGCTACCTGGGATTGAACCTCAGGTCGTGAGCACAGTTTTACCTGTAGTACAGGCATGTAACCACTGTGCCATGATTGTGCAGCTTTCCCATGGGTACACAGGATTACTCTTTCCCCCTCTCTCACCCACTTATTTGTGTCACATCCTTTGTTTATTTCCCTCACAGGTATAGGTGAAAATGAGGCCTCCTGGAGGAACCTGTTGCTTTCTCCTCGTCTTGATGGTGGCCGAACTGCTTCCGGGCTCCCACTGTGGCAATAATCCCCGCTACGAGAAGTTCCTGAACCAACACCGGGATGATCCGAGGAGCAGTTTCCACGGCCGATATTGCGACACCCTCATGTCCAGGCGTGGCCTGACCAAACCCGAGTGCAAGGAGATCAACACCTTCATCCACGGCTCCAAAAGAGAGATCCGGGCTGTGTGCGCGCAAGGAGGGGTGCCCTCCGGGGATCTGAGGCGCAGCCGACAGCACTTCAGGGTGACCACTTGCACCCTCAGGGGTCGCTCAATCCGGCCGCCTTGTGAGTACAGAGAAAATACCTCTCCCCGCTACATCGTCATTGGTTGTGAAGACGGGTGGCCTGTCCACTATGATGAAAGCCAAATAGTGACCGCAATCTGACAGAAAGGGGGATAGAACAGCACCGTACGCAACTATTACTTCTTATTGTTATGCTTCCCTTTTGCTTCCTGTTTTTTTTTCAAACAATGTTGATTGTAAGCTCTGTGGGGCAGGGTCCCCTTCTTTAACCCTTATTATTCCATGTAGAGCTGTGCATATACAGGGACATATCTTTACTAGGATCTCCGCCGCAACTGCTACTTCATACAACAAAACATTTCTCTTTACATCTACAATATGCTTGAATGTGTATCATTATATCTATTGGGAGGAGATTCTTAACCTTTTTTCCCTGCTAAAATGAAGCATTGCAAAAAGCACGCAACACCATGTACTGTATTCTGCTCTTAAAGTAGTATGAAATGAAACTTTGTACAGTGGACCCTTGTATAACAAACAGTTTGTATAACAAAATTTGTACAACATAAAAAATTCTGGAGATAGGGGAAATTTGTTTAACATAGTCTTCTATGGGGAGAATCTGTACAACAGAAAACTGGGATCACTCCATTTTCAATGCATTCCTATGGGCATTTGTATAACGGAAATTTTGCTTCACATAATTTCATTTGGAACAAATTAATTCCTTTATACAAGGTACCACTGTAGTTCTTTATATTACTGCAAATATGAAGGTGCAATTGGCTTGCACAACGAAGTATCAAGGAGCTGTACAAGGCAGTAGAGACTACCTGAAATCTCAAAATGTGCAAATACAGCCACTGAGGGACCGGAGGCTTACATTTGACTGCAACTCTTTGTGAAAGTTACCTTCTGTGGTGTTTCTTACACAACTTTCTTCAGAAAATGAGGTGCCCGTTTAACCGCAGAGGTTGCTTGAGAATTTAGGAACAAGCCAATGTCCAAACTGCTTTCAAGGGGGAAGTCGGTGATGTGGAAAGCGGCAGTCTGGTAATGTGTACACTTCATGATGTAACACAACACCTATATTTTCCTGTATAAAGGAAAATTTGCTTAACATAATTTCATTTAGAACGGATTAATTCCTTTATACAAGCTACCACTGTATATGAACAAAATAAAGGCTCTTACAAATTGATTTCTTATATCTTTCCTGTCTGCAGTTCAAACAGCGAAAAAGCCAAGTGTGTTCTGAGGCTGTTTAAATTGGTAAAGAACATCTCCTTGGTCTACATTTCTCTTTCTGTCTGTAAAAACGAGGTGGTATCTTCCCTGGAGTTCCGTGTGTGTGTTGTCGTGGGCAGACAAGGCTAATAAAGCATGCAAATATGTGCTATAACCCACATGCAATAGACGTCCTGACAAATCAGAGCTATTTCCTAGGCATGCAACCTAAAACGACGATTGCCATAATTCTTGAGCTTAAAGGAAAATTCCCTGTTTTCACTGCTGGGGCAGAACATCTCACCTACCTGTACATTATCAGATGCAACATTGTATAAATCAGTATCTCACAGGGTCTTCCTTTCCGTGACGTATAAGGGGCTGCTCCACATCAGCCCCAGAAGATAAGCCTGAAATAGTAAGAAGGCCTTGAGGTTGGCTTGGGTTGGCCTACTAGGAAGCTGACTCAAAATGGCCAAGCCATTTGTGTGGCTTTGTACAGGCCATGAATATTGGGTTGAATGTGGACCTACTGTAAACCATTGAGCTACCCAGCATGACTTCTGCACTGCAAGTCTTTCTGAGAGTGTCACAACTCAGAGGTAAGTCACATTGTGTTTGAGGTGTAGAACACAGCTGTCAAGTTTTTTCCTGGCGCTGGGCAGGATGTCAGGAGGGAGGTGCACCTGCACAGCCCCTCCCACCACACAGACCAAAGCGGATGTGGCCCCATAAAAGCCGGAGGAGGAGAACATGGTGCAGGATCCAGGGATGAAAAGACCGGGAAGAGGAGGCAAGAAAAAACCAAACCCTACCACCCACCCAGCCTTCCTGCCTGCCCAGCTACAGCCCAAACACCCGGGCTGCCTGGATCCTGCAGCTTTACTGGGAGAATGCCCAAGCCATTTCCTCCCTTGGAGTGCAGCTGCCAGAGGATCGTGGGAGTCATAGTTTCCTCTCTCTCCAGTCGGACTCCCAAGGCTCTCCTGTCAACAGCCAGAGGAAGCTTGCCTCTGCCTCTGCCGCCCAGGACATTTCCGGTAAAAGAAATGTTCCTGGAAGACCTCGGGACAAGGGCTAGAAAATGGGAATGTCCCGCACAAATCATGACACTTGACAGGTCTGGTGTAGAAGAACCAAGTTTCATTCTTGAAAACTTTATGTTAAAAAGATCAAGGAGCAAGTGTTAGGAAGCCAGTAATATCTATTTGAAAATATAAAGAGCCATTGTCCTGAAGATTTCATTCTGACAGGTTCTCCACTTCAGATGCAAAGAACCACCCGTAATGTGTGCAGCAACTCTGATGAGCCTGTATTTGGAGCGCAGTCACTGCATAGGTGGAAAAGATTCTGGGAAAGGTCCTGTGGCATGCATTCTGTCCTTGCAGGATGCGGGGTAGGGTTTTAGCTGCCAGTTGCCCAAATTCAGACTAAAATATAATCAGCAAACTATCTGCCTACTTCTTGGTGCTGGCAACATTTCAGCAACTCTTCCCAGAAAACACCTGATTTCTGCAATGGGCGGGAGCAAAGTAAAAACATTGGCCTTGGACTGAGTGGCTAATGTTCCTGAGCGTATAATATGGAAGATCTCTGAAGCTAGAAGGATCTCAGAAAAAGCAGGAAAAAACGTTTTCTTTCCAGAGGCTACTTCTGTTGTTTCCCCCCCCCCCCCCAAAGACGGCATATTTTGTTGTGGAGGGTAAGAATGAAATCATTTTCAGCTACTTTTGCTTTCTATCCCCTTTTAGCTTCCATGTTTTCCATATATATCACCAACTTAGGCGGTGGGGGGGAGTGGGGGAAGCTTGATCCACTGTAATGCCTTGAACACTGCAGGTTTTTTTTAAGTGAATTAGTTCCTAAACAGTAGTCCATTACTGTAATACTAATAGACTATAGCTGGAGATCTCTTAAGTGGTTCTCAACCTGGGGGTCGGGACCCCTTTGGGGGTAAAGCGACCATTTCACACAGGGGTCACCATGAGCCAGTGAAGGAAAAGGTACAAACAGCTTGGTTCTGGAGGTGGGGGGAGGAAGGGGAAAATGAGTTACAGCTTGATAGGTTGGAGGTGATGTCAGTCAATGGCACCGGAGGCTGAGATTGGCTGAGAGTGCTTGTATAGAAGTAAGTTTTCTGTGGCACCTGCAGCAGTGGCCTGCCAAAGGGGGCTTATGGCCTCTTCCAAGCAGGGCAAAGGGTCACCGCAACATGAGGAACTGTATTAAAGGATTGCGGCATTAGGAAAGTTGGGAATCACTGTCTTACTTCATCATAGGGATGTGGAGGGAGAAAATGGCCATCTTTTAGTAATCATGGAACAGCATAACTGTAAGAGACCCTAGAGCAGTGGTTCTCAACCTGTGGGTCCCCAGATGTTCCTGGACTGCAACTCCCAGAAGGCTTCATCACTAGCTGAGCTGGCCAGGATTTCTGGGAGTTGCAGTCCAGGAACATCTGGGGACCCACAGGTTGAGAAGCACTGCCCTAGAAAATACTGAGCCCAGCCTCCATTCAGAAAACCTACCTCTTTGCAAACTCGGGGTGGGGGGCTTTCCTCTCTGTAACCTCTGTAATCTAGGAGAAGACGAAACTCACCTCCCTGCAACCCCCCCTCTCGGAAAGAAACCTATGTCTCTGCTTCCTCTGCCACTTTCCTGTCACTGAAATTGCATTTTAAAAGTGAGATGAACATAGGGGGGAAATCGTAAAATTGCGATCCATGATTTGTGTGTTTGACAAAGTACGAATTGCGACAAATTGCCATTTTACTGAGTCGCGCCCATCTCTATGCACAACCCATGCCTTAAGTAGGGGGGGAAAAAGAACATTGCATCTAAAAGAGCCCTGAGATCTTCTAGAGAGATGGGCTGACTCCAAACATGCCATCGTTTCAAAGCAAAGCAAGAATTAGAGACTAATCACCCAAGTCCGAGTCTAAACATTACACCATGAAGGCTTTTGTTACTTTAGTTATTTAAACTGTAAGCAGAACTGTAGTGGATGGACTAGTTGGAAGAATATATAGTGCAAAAAAAGTTGGTAAATCAGACACTGAATCAAATACATGCTGATTTTCTTTTCTTTGCCATCACAAAAAGGTGCAGAGGCACAGCCTGGATCTGTGCCGTCGTTCCCAAGGAAGGGAGGGCTTAATCTTCCCCCACACTCAGCTTTCTACCTGTCCCTACCCTGTACACGTGAGCCTAAAACCATTTTCGTCTTACTATCCACTTAGCCAGGAAGGAAAAGCTGTCCTTCGTGACAGAAGACAGTATAAAACAAGGTGCATTAGAAGGTTCCCACTTCCCAGCAAATATCAGGTTGGGAGAGTCAAGTTTGCTCCAGGCCATAGCAAGGGTTGGATTGCTAGCGCCGCCCCCCCCATTTTATACACACTTCCTCTCTCTGCTCTAAAGCATGGAAGACGCTTGGGCCCATGGCAGTAGAGAAGTGCGTGTATATAAACAAATGACAGCCCTAAACCAGACTATGCCTCTGTAGACTTTCATGAAGTTTACTCCTGTGGATAGAGGGAAGCTCTTCTCCCTCTCACAAAATACCAGAACTAGGGGACGTACACTCAAATTGAGGGCTGGGAGAGTAAGAACAGACAAAAGAAAATATATTTTTCACCCAGCGAGTGGTTAGTCTGTGGAACTCTCTGCCACAGGAGGTGGTGATGGCATCTGGCCTGGATGCCTTCAAAAGGGGATTGGACAGATTCCTGGAGGAAAAGTCCATCACAGGTTACAAACCATGATGGAGATGTGTCATCTCCAGGCTTAAAACTGGGGTACTGCTGTAGGGGCCTGGAGTAGGAACTGGCAAACCACTCCAGTATTCCTGCCAAGAAAACTCCATGGACACGGAGTCACGAAGGGTCAGACACGACTGTAACGACACAACACACACATACTTCAAGCGCCAGATGCAGGGGAGTGGTATCAGGAGACAGATATTTATTTATTTATTTATTTATTTATTTATTTATTTATTTATTTATTTATACCCCGCTTATCTTCCTTGCGGAACTCTAAGTGGCTTACAGTAAGCGACAAGCGCCAATAAACAATAAATTACAATCAAGTGTAAAACAGCAAAATATAGAGTAAACAGTTAAAAACCCAAGAGCCCCCAGCGGGCCAAATTGGCATCATAAAAACTGAAGATCAAGCAAGCATGAAAAAACAGCACTAGGCAAATAATCAACTAAGCACAAACATTGGTCGCTTGGTCATAAGAAGATGACGGGGAGGAAAAAAAAAGGAAATAAATTAGTTAGAGCTCGCCAAAGGCCTCTCGAAACAAATAAGTTTTTAAAGCTTTTCGAAAGGCCAGCAGGGACTCTGCAGAGCGCACTTCGCGTGGGATGGAGTTCCAAAGAGAAGTGGCTGCCACCGAGAAAGCCCGGTTCCGGGTGACCGATTTCCGGGCTTCTCGTGGGGTGGCAACCTGGAGCGAGTGCGCTCGCACCTGCCGAACAGGTCGGGCCGAGATGGATCGCTGGGCGATTCGCTCCGACAGGTAGTCCGGTCCCAAGCCATAGTCTCGTGCGCTCCCAGACGCATTTGGTGGGGCCACTGTGAGATACAGGAAGCTGGACTAGATGGGCTCTTGGGCTGATCCAGCATGGTTCTTCTTATGTTCTTATGTCAATTCCAAAGGAGGTGGAATGCCTCTCCTCCATTAGCGGCAGGCACTGCATTTACATTTCTGTAGTTTTTCTCCTTCTTTTTCTTCATGGGTTCCAACAGGCGCCACCATGCAGAGCTCCGAGACCTCCTGCGCCCGGTGTGTCTTTCTGGCCACTCTTCTCGTGGTCCTTCTGCTACAGTCCTATGCCTCGGCAGCAACTTGGAATGATTTTCAAAACAGGCATATCGCTCCCGGACCGATGCCAAACGAAAACCTCAACGCCTACTGTAAACGGATGATGCTCGCAAGAGGCATGACTCAGCCCCGATGTAAGACCCGGAATACCTTCATTCTCAATCTCAACAATATACCACAAATCCGGCAAGTGTGTCATGACCAGTCAATGTGTTGGGCAAAAAAAATTCCTGGCAGTACGACTTTTTATTATTACAACAGCACTCAATATTTTGATTTGATCGATTGCAACAGCAGGCCAGGCACCTGCCAGTATCGGGGTACAGCTTACCACAAATGCATTATTGTGGGCTGTAGCAACCACTATGGTACAGGTGACCCAGTTCACTTTGAAGCTATCATACCCTAGGAAGACACAACTCACCATCCATACGCCACAGTTTGAAAACCTGATGGTGTTCTTCTAATCCTTTCTCTTGCATGTATTTTTGGAAGGCATTTGTTCTGTGCCAGTGGCTTTTCCTGATTTTTTTCAAGTAATGCATTTTTTCTTTGCAAATCTTCAGGACTGATGATTTACAAGGAGATGCTTTTGGTTTCTGTTCAGACATGGAGAAGAAATCACTCTCATATTTTAAAAAAAGTTATGTTGATTCTTTAAAATAATCTTTGGGACTTTTCTGTTCCAGGTTGCTTTCCTATTCCCCTGTCTTAATGATAATAAAAAAGATGAGCATCACTCCTTTTTTGCCTCTTTTTCCTCCTCTACCTGTTGAGACCAGGAATTAATAAAAACGAACAGATTCATGAGAACTAAAGTGATGCCATGTTGATTCCTTTGTATGCCTTGTATCTGTACCTTATTGTGCTTTGTAAGCTATCTGACACTGTTTTGACTTTACTAGAAAGTCTGTGCCTTGGCAAGAGAGAAAGAAGAGCCTGTGTTATATGTTCAAGGACAATAGGAAGTCAGAAGAACCACTATTGCTTTCATAAAATCACTGTTGCCCTTTCTTTAAAACACTGCAGAAAAAATTATTTGGATAGCTGCCACCTTGTGTATTACTCTTGGGTGTATTGGGCATTTTGGTTGAGACTCTGCTGAAGTCTGTATCCGGAATCCTCTTCCTGTTTGGTACAGTTAGTTTCCACCTGGTGACTCGGGGCAATGGTTTCAAACTACAGGAAAAGAGATTCCATTTGAACATTAAGAAGAACTTCATGACAGTTAGAGCTGTTCAGCAGTGGAATATGCTGCCACAAAGGGTGGTGGAGTCTCCTTCCTTGGAGGTTTTTAAGCAGAGGCTGGATGCCCACCTGTCGGAAATATTGTGATGGAGTTTCTGCATGGCAGGGGGTTGGACGAGATGGCCCTTGAGGTCTCTTCCATCTCTATGATTCTATGATTCTATGCTTCTATAGGTCGACCCCTTCCTTTATCCAGCTGAATAAATGAATGGTGATTTGGATCTCTGCTTGTCTCAGAATTTTTTGGGCTAAGTTAAGAAAAAGTTTAGGATTCGCCTGAACTCAACAGACCTTCATATCTTCAATGAGGGGGGGGGGATAAACAAGATTGGTTTGTCATGTACCTAGAATAAAGGAAACTCACAGGTTTTTATGTTCATAAACCCAGTGCTTCTCAAAGATACCTCTTCACCTGCAGAAATACGAGCTCACACATGCGCATGAATTACCCCACGGGGGCAGCAGTCTGTATCAACTAGGAAATCTGAGAAACAATGGAGTCCAAGGCAGAGAGAACTCAGCATTCAGATGATGCATGTGGTCTGTACCCTACAGACCATATAGCAGTGTTGGCGAATCTATGGCACGGGTGCCAAAGGTGGCACTCAGAGCCCTTTCTGTGGGCACCCAACATCGCCCTTTCACAGCCACCTGTATTCAGGTTAAATTGCTGTCTTGGCACTTTGTGAAAAATTAGTGGGTTTTGAATTGCAGCTTGGGTCTCTAAAGGTTCAGAATCTCTGCCATATAGAGTCAGACCCTATACAAGTTATTACTGTTTGCTTCCAGCAGATGGCAAGATGGAGTAGGATACTATATGCTACCACAGACGTTTCAGAGAGGGTAGCCATGTTAGTCTTTTCAAGAATTTCAGGCAAAAATCAAAGAAAAACAAAACAAAACAAAAAAGACACAAACATGTGGCACCTTAAAGACTAACTTTCATATTTTAAAGTAACATTTCATGGACTACGCGTCCACTTCTTCAGACATATAGCCGCAGAATGAGGTGTACAATCTAATATGGGATGAGATATACATTTCATACCAGATATTCATTGACTGTAATATATAGAGTTGGGGGGGGTGGATAGGGGAAGGGGGAGAAGAGGAGGGGGAAGAAGAGGGGGGGAGACTTGATTAGTATAAATGGTGACAAGATTAAATGGTGAGAAGATTAGGCTAGGGTCTATAGAGCTGTATAGTTTTATGGCTCTGAGGCCAGGATCTATGTTTAAGAGGTATTATGGCTCAGAAGTAAATTCCACAAAGTAAATGCTACACAAAGTGTGAGGAAATCAGGTGAGTAATGTCAAATTTCTCCAGTTTGTTCCTGGTGGACCTTATCTGGGTGAGAAAGACTTATTTGGCTGCACCAAGAACTTACCCTGCTGAGCTGAAGACATCCCATTCCATTCTTAATGGCTCGTCAGTGGAGATTCTCATGAGAACTGAAAGGAGAGGGTTGAGAAAAGTTACATGTTGAGATGAGAATGAAGTTACGGGACAAAGAACTTGAATCTGATCAGATTACATCATCGTAGGTGAATAGGAATACAGTAATAGGCTATTTAATTAAGGTGGTTTTTTTTTTACATTAATAGGCTTATAAGATCTCCAGCCTCTGCTGTGTACACTTTTTTTCTTTACCATATTTTTAATTCTAAGTGTTAATGTGCCAAACTTGAGAATTCTCTCCAAAGCTCAGTGCTGGTCAAAGTGATGCTGAATGCCAGCAATTGGTTCTTTTGAATTTCATCCAAAATTCCACCACTCCCAGATCTGTGACAGTAATGTAGTTGGCAAGACTGTGATACAGAGGCGTAGCTAGGGACAAAGTCAGTTTTCGTACCCACCAAGGGACAGGGAGGGGCTAAGATGCCACGTAGAAGGAGGCAGTGGGGGCTGGGGTGCCCCCCCCATGCCGGCCCTGGCATGTCACCCACAACACGCCTTCCTGTGGCTCATGGGTGGGGAGCTATTTGGCACCCAGTGTGGTGACCCCAGATGCTTCGCCTGGGGACAGATGTGCCCCCCCTTGCCCCCCTTATAGCTACACCACTGCTGTGGTAGCTCCTGAGGCTGTCACTTGGAGGAAACTGCTCTTTTATACACCTCAAATAGCAGTGGTGCATGTTTGGTAAAGACAGATACATGGACTCCCTTTGGATGGGTTTCAAAAATATAGCAGGTTTGCACCCAGGCAATGCTGGAAATGTACAGATAATAGATCCCTAGATGAACCCCTCCATTTCTGTGTTGCACAAAACATATGTTCTCTGATAATATTATTCAGCATAATTGAAAAATCATGCATACTTTTGTCTCTTTGTTTACTATGATCTTGACTTTCAAGTATGCTGACCAGCTGTTTCCTTTTCCAGAATCACATTTGTTTAGAACGTAGGTGGAGATTTCTTTGGAAAAGAAAACTGTCAGAATGATAGATGCTACCCACGCTGCCGGCTGTTATTTGAAAAACACAGGGAGGAAAGGAAACCAGTGCATGCAGCTTTCCTTGACCTCGAGAAAGCATTTGACCGAATCCCTCATGATGTCATCTGGTGAGCACTGCGACATCATGAAGGTCCAGAGGAACTTGTCAGTTGGGTCAGACTCCTCTATGAGTCGCCGAAATATTGTGTACAGGCCGCTTCTGGTGCATTTAAATATTTTTGCATCACAGTTGGGGTCCACCAAGGATTGGCACTTTCCCTGCTTGTTTTCATTCTGATTATGGATGCAGTCACTTGAGATCTGCAGAATCCAGTGCCCTGGGCACTTCTTTATGCTGATGACATCATGATTGCATCAGAGGGTAATACAAATTTTGAGCACCAAGCCCAAGAATGGAGTGGCCGACAAGTTTTGGCTTGCACATGAATGTGAATAAGACAGAATGTCTGATGACTGACCCACATGAATATGATATGATCCAAATCAATGATATTGACTTAACAACAATGGAGACGTTCAAATACCTTGGTTCCATGATCAAAGCTGATGGGAGTCTGAGTTACGAGGTGACATCAAGGATCAACAGTGCTTGGCTAAAATGGGGTACAACATCAAGCATCATGTATGAGAAGAGGATCAGCAACCGTTTAAAATAAAAGATATATTACACCATGGTACAACCTGTTGCACTCTATGGTGCAGAGTGCTGGTGGGCAATTAAAGAAACTGAATGTCACCATAGTGCCATGAAGACAAAGATGCTGTGACAGACCTCTGGCCTCATGCGAAAGGATCATGTGCACAATGATGACATCAGAGCTAAATACGCCATAGCACCAATCACTGACAAGATGTGTGAAACCTGAATGCTTTAGTTTGGACATATCCTGCACACCAGTGAGGAAACTCTTGCTAAAATGAGTCTTACCTTGCAGGTCCGAGGTCCAAAGCAGCGCGGGACGAACACCCTTGAGAATGACATGAAGTTGTCCCTAGTTCACTCGAACCCAGCCCATGACAGCGCCAAATCGAAGGCCAAAACAAAAATAGAGGACCCCACCTTCCATGGAAGAAGAAGAAGAAGAAGAAGAAGAAGAAGAAGAAGAAGAAGAAGAAGAAGAAGAAGAAGAATGGAAAAGTCATTTATCTTTTTTGTTTACTGTGATATTGACTTTCAGGGATACTGACTAGCTGTTTGCTCTTCCAGAATCACATTTTTTAGAACTTAGGTGGAGATTTCATTGGAAAGGGAAGCTGGCAAGCTCAATAGGTAATGTGTGCCAAGTCTGATATCTGAACAAGAAGAATTATTTGGTGGAGCTTCTCAGAGGGCCAGAACCCATTTGCTCAGTCATTTCTATGCTTTGCTACAGTTGTAATCTGATTTATAGCAGCATCTTCCCCTAGAAAGCCCTTGATTCCTCCTTTGGAATATATGGTATCGGTAGCACAACAGCTGTATTGGAGAGAAAACCATACAACATTCAGGCTGACCTAACTCATAGATACTCTAACATTGTCCAGTCACGCACATTGAGGGGAGCACTGGACAAGGAACCATAACTGTATCAAGAGGGAGTTGTATTTGTACCTGAGTAGACTAGCCACGTTAGACAGCCCGACACAGGGAGAAAGGGAGATCCAGTTCACATGGAGAGGATGCCTCAATACAGCAGCCCACCAGGCTTCCGGTAGTCATATTTCTATGTTCAGTGTCATGGCTGTCTCCAATTTCTCTCTCTCTCTCTCTCTCTCTCTCTCTCTCTCTCTCTCTCTCTCTCTCTCTCTCTCTCTCTCTCTCTCTCTCTCTCTCTCTCTCTCTCTCTTTCAACTTGACCTGATTCATTACAAGAATATAGGAGAGACAGAGCCATTAGACCTAATTTTTCCCCAAGCTACCAACATCCCTGGTCTAAGTCCATGGAAGCTTAAGCGTCAGAGGGTTAAACTAGGCAGGGAAGATTCACAGGCAGCAACAGGATTTGTAACGTAATTCAAAGGGAAGGTCATGTTCATCCTTCACTTCTTTTTATGTTAACTGCTGACATTAGTCACAGTAATGAACAATAGAAAACAGGTATACCACAATTGATAGCTGCTTGTTGCCCTCTTGCCTCAGTCTGAGAGAGACCCTGTTGTCTGAATGTTCGCCTAGCTACCATTTTATGTTTGGTCTCCACTGAAGGGTCTGATGCTTGAGAAATTCCTGGGTCAGTATCAAAGTGTCTCCCTTTGGTGCTCTTCTTCTGCTATGAAAGAATTTCCCTAGGGTGTTTTGTTCTGTTTTGCCAGTTCAAAAAAATAATAATTATTTTAGTTCTCCTTTCTTTGAGATTTTTCATGGGAAACTTCAGATGCTACCTGCTTGGTTGTGATGAAACAGCACCAAATGAATCAGACTGCTTTCTGCTTTTCCACCGCCATCTTGGCAGTTTATTTTCTTGTCCTTCTCTGAGGCAATGTCCTTTCTGACCTTGCTAATGTTTTTCTAGTTTCGCTCTTTCCTAGAGACACATGTCTATAACCACTAGACACAATTCTCAATAAGCCTAACTAAGGGCGTTTATACACGACCCCTAAGCTCCGCCGCAAATGGCTGCAAGCTCCGGACGATAAAAATGTTTACCCACCAGCTCCGGAGTTTGCAGACAATTAAGTGCGACCCCGCCCACTTAGCGTGACCAAACTGCACTTTTCTTGTACCTGCTTTTTTATAGTGAAAATATTTGATGCGGAGAGTGCCTGAGCTCTCCTCGCTTCTTTCTGTTGTTTTTCTTTTGCCTCCGCCCCTTAAAGAGGAACCAGGAAGTAAACGGAGGTCTGAGCAACCGGAGGTAAGCCTTTTATTCTTTTGTCTCTGTCTAAGGCTTTTTTTCCCTCCCCCCCTCACACAGACAGAACAAAGAAGTGCCGAGCGGGTGGGGAGGGAGGAACAGCACCGAACCCTCAAGATCTCTGGTCCGAATTTAAGGGACCAGCGGATCTTAGGGGTTGTGTAAAAAGGCCCTAACACCTCCTGAACTCATGAGAATGACCTGCAAATTCTAGGGTTCCCCAAGTGTCTGCCTCTCATTTCTTCATATATCACGTTTTTGCCTCATCCTTCGGCTTTGTGTTTACTTGGAGTTCCAACAGGCTGGTCTTTCCTCAGATCCATGTTGAGGCCCTTCCCAGGACTGGGTCCTGGTGCCTACATGCTAGACTCTGACAGGAGGCAGTGATATCTACCCAAGAAACTGGGGAGCCACTGTCCTGAAGATTTCAAATAGGTTGTCTAGGCATGGGGCTCACACTTCAGACTCTGAAACCATGCAAAATCTTTGCATGAACTCTACCAAACCAATCTCTGAAGGGGAACTGAGAACAGTCTTGGAAAGGTCATATATGGCATGCAGGATATGGGTCCATCTATCATTCTAATTGCCCAACCTCAAAGTCAGAATAAATTCTTCTTAACAAGTTATAAATTTATATACCTACAATTTATGACCCTCTAAATTTGACCATCACTTTCAAGAAAACATCCGGTCTCTGTAGTGGGTGGGGTTGTCAAGTAAAATATGAAACAGCCTTGAGAGGCTGGCATTACTGAGTAGGGCATACACTCCACAGTATAAATGGAGGACCTCTGAAGCTGGAAGGATCTCAGCAAAGGAGGAGAAACATCCATCACAAGGGCTGCTTTTGTTGCTGTTGCCAAAAGAAGTCCTCTCTCTCACTTGCTGCAGGTAAGAATGCCTTCTTGCTGTTAGCTTCCATGTTTTTTATATGCAGTACCTCTGTACTGAGCACCCACCAGTTGAGGCAGAAAAACTGGGCGAAGTTTGATCTGCTCTAATGCCTTGAATAGCACAACTCTGAAGTTAACTAGTTCCTAACAAATAGTCTATGCTTGAGATGGACACGAAATGATTTCAAGGGCCTCAAAATGGAATTTTTAAAGTAGTTTTGGAATGGAACAGAATGAAACAATTAGTTAATGGCTCCCCTGCGTCCTAGAAGGCACCAAAATTGCAAGGAAGTTTCTTTGGACTCTTCCCCGTAAGCCCCTAAAATTTGGAGAAGTTTGAGGTTCAGATGGTTCAGTAATAGAACACCAAAAAGAGGTCCCCCAGGAGAAAATCATTTCTAATTTACTTGGGAAGCCACTAATAGCTCCCCCCCATGGGCAAGCAATTAGCAGCTTCCCAAATATTTTTTGCCTAGGGGGACCTCCTTTGGACTATAAGTCCAAATTTGGGGGGCTTATAGGGAGAGTCCAAAGAAGCTACCCTGCGATTTTCGTGCCAATATATGCCTGCAATCTCTATTTTCAAGGACATAAACATATCAAAACAGTATGTACTTGAAAATGTGGATCGGAGCCAAGTATCAGCATGGAAATCACAGTGTAGCTTCTTTGGACTCTTCCCTGTAAGCCCCCGACATATGGAGAAGTTTAGGGTTCAGGGAGCTGAGTTATTAAACTCCAAATGGAGTCCTCCTAGGAGAAAATCATTTCTAATTGACTTGGGAAATAAGTAAATGCTTACCCATGCAGCGGGGGAGGGGGGGCTATTTTCGGCTTCTGACTCAATTAGATTTTTTTTCCTAGGTGTGGCCCTTTGGATTGTAATAACTCAGCCCTCTGAATACCAAATCTCTCCAAATTTCAGGGACTTACAGGGAGGAGTCCAAAGAGGCTCCCCTGCGATTTTGGTTCCTCTAGGACAGGCATATCCAAACTTTGGCCCTCCAGATGTTTTGGACCCACAACTCCCACAGGCCCGTGTCATTGGCAATACAGGCTTGGAATTCTGGGAGTTGTGGTCCAAAAGATCTGGAGGGACATGCCTGTTCTAGGATGAATTGTTTTATTCCTGGGGGGAATGGTGTTTCATTTTGTTTCATAATGAAACGTGTCCTACCGTTTTGTTGGATAATGAAACTATTTGTTATATAACGAAACAACAAAACAATGCTTCATTTTTAATTTTGTGCCCACCTTTAGTCTATGGCAATACAGAAAAAGTTATCTGAATTTATCAGAGGGAAGTAGGAAAATATATCTTCTCTTCAGAAATATTGCTCTTCTGGCTTTGCCTGGGGGGGGGGGGGACTCATCATTTTCTGTCCTTGTGGGGAAGAATGAATCTCCAACAAGAGTTTGGTTGTTTATTGTTTATTTATTGGGTTTATTTGAACTTGATATCTCCTGTTGTTTAGAAGATGCAGGACCTTAAACATGCTTATTTTATATAGGAAAATATTGATAACATGTAGCTGCACTGAGCTCTGTCCCCTAATTGTAAAAGTAACTAACAAGGGAAACCACCACAAAAGTAATATAAAAGTAGTCTTGTGATAAAAGGTGATTACACCTTTGTGGTTGGGAAATGGAATTAATTGCACCTAACTAGTTATTACCACATAATATACTGTAATTTAATTATTTGTCACTGGCTGCTTATAGACTCTGGCTGTGAGCTATCCCCGTTATAATGCAATATGTGTAGCATTATAAGAACATAAGAGCAGCCTTGATGGAACAGGCCACAGCCCATCCATTGCAGCATTCTGTCTTGCACAGTGGCTCACCATTTGCTTCAGGGTATTCCCATGCAGATGTCTTCACCTGCTTATGATTCCCTGCAAATGGTATTGAGAGATATTCTATCTCTCCAACCTGGAGTTTGTCCTTAGGCATCCATAATGATAGCCATTGATTACCCTTGTTCTCCACGAACTTGTCCAATCTTTTCTTAAAGCTGTCAAGGCTGACAGCTCTCACCACTTCTTCTGTCAGGGAGTTCCAGAGACCAGTGATCCTCTGGGTGAAAAAGTACTTTCTCTTATTTGCTTGAGATCTATTACCCAAAAGTTTCATGGATTATGCATTATATTATGGAGTGGCAAGCTTTTATGTCGGCCTTGAAGGTACACTAGGTTTACCAAAAGATGTGTTCCAATTAGAAATGAGAAGCAGTTGAACCAGTTTCTTGGTAGGGTGTTTGATTTGGGGGCTTCTAGTGATTTGAGGACACTCAAAAATTACCCCCGTCAGAAGAAGACAGGAAATAGGCAGGGTATTGGTCACTGATCTCCTTGGAAAGCTTTACTTTGGGTGTGTTTGTTTTCTAAGAGCGGTAGGGATTTAGACAGGGAAAAGGTTCAGGATTCATTCAGTTCAGGTTGTTTCAGCATGGTTCCTCCAACAGTTCGGTTCCTTATGAGAACCAGGAAACTGGATAACGTCAACAACATCTTATTCAGTCTAGAGTTTCTCATTCAGGAATCTGGGGTGAGAGAGAAAAGAAAGGGAAAACTGGATATTTGAAGACAACAGTCGTGGTGAGTGAATGATGATGAAACAGAAGGGAAGAATAGGATTGGCAGCAGGAGACAACAGATAGGGAGACCAGGGAGAAGAGCAGTGTTTCTGGCAGGAGAAAGAACAGGTCTGGCACCAGCAAGAAATCCATGGATTGGGATCAGGTCAATGCATACTCCAATTCTCTGGCATGCAGGGCTGTGCACAGGAGTGACTTTACATGAATTACCAATTACCATCAACATCCCTTATGAGGAAAGGCTAAAACATTTGGGGCTCTTTAGTCTGGAAAAAAGGCGCCTGAGGGGGGATATGACTGAGACGTACAAAATAATGCAGGGCATGAGTAAAGTGGATAGAGGGACGCTCTTCTCCCTCTCACAAAATACCAGTAATAGGGGACGTCCACTTAAATTTAGGGCTGGGAGAGTAAGAACAGACAAAATATTTTTTCACCCAGAGCGTTTTAGTCTGTAGAACTCCCTGTCACAGGAGGTGGTGATGGCATCTGGCCTGGATGCCTTCAAAAGGGATTGGACAGATTCCTGGTGGAAAAGTCCATCACAGGTTACAAACCACGATGGAGATGTGTATTCTCCCGGTTTAAAACCGCAATACTTCAAGGACCAGATGGAGGGGAGTGGTATCAAGAGACAGATATCTAGTCTTGTGCGCTCCCAGTGGCATTTGTTGGGGCCACTGTGAGATACAGGAAGCTGGACTAGATGGGCCTTTGGCCTGATCCAGCAGGGCTCTTCTTATGTGTTCTTATCTTCATAACACTTACTTCCATGGCTGGAGGGAAGTGCATTATGCACTGTATGCTTCAGAAAGTGCACAGGTAGGTACTATTTCGGGTGAACAGAAGGGATGCAGAAACCTCCTGGGGTATCCTATCAATAGCAGAAGGGGTGGGGAGTCTTTGGTCCATAAACAGCAGCAGTTGTTTTTACATTTCATGTTGTTTTCTCTCTCTCTTTCTTCTTCTTTCTTGATTCCAAGTCTTCACCATGCAGAGCTCCAAGGCCTCCTGCATCTTGCACATCTTTCTGGCCTCCCTCCTCATCGTCCTTCTGCTACACTCCTATGCCTCGGCAGCGACATGGAATGTTTTTCAAAACAGGCACATCGCTCCCAGAGCAAGAATTAATGAAAACCTCAATGCCTACTGTGCCCGGATGATGACAGCAAGACGCATGACTCGGCACCAATGTAAGCACCACAACACCTTCATCCATGCCTTAAGTTATCATGTCCAGCAAGTGTGTCGTGGCCAATCAACCCATTGGATGAGTAACTTGTTTAACAGCACTCAGCATTTCGATTTCACCGACTGCCAGTTCACAGGGGGCAGGCCACCATATAACTGCAAGTACCAGGGAACAGCTGACACCAGACGCATTGTTTTGGCCTGTAGCAAGTCGCCATTTAATAGCAACCCAATCCACTTTGAGCGTATCATACCATAGGTAGCTGCACGTCACCTTCCGTTCTCTCACCTTCGAAGCCTGGTGATGTTCTTCCCTTTCCTGAGGCCTAATCCTTTCTCTCACATGTATCACTGACAGGCATTTGTTCTGTATTAGTGGCTTGTTCTGATTTTTCAATCAAGTTATGATTTTTTTTTTCCGGGTAAACCTTCAGATTGGATTAATTGAGATGTGATGCTTTTTGGTTCTGTGAAGATATGGAGGAGAAAGAGCTGCCGATTGTTTTAAGTCTTTAGGACTATTCTGTTCCAATTTGCCTTCCCTTTCCTATGTCATAATAAAGAGATGAACATCACCTTTGTTTGCATCTTTGCTCTCTACATTTCCTGGCTGATGGTCAATAAGCAAGGTTGGTTTGTTATGCAACAAGAATAGAAGAAACTTGCAGATCATTGTGTTCATAAACCCAGTGCTTTTCAAAGGGCCCGCTTCACATGCAAAAATATGAATTTACATATGCACATGTATTGCCCGACTGGGAAAGTGCTGGATGTTTGGAGGGAGACTCCCTTTGGGCCTTTTTACACGACCCCTAAGATCCGCTGGCCACTAAAATTCGGACCAGAGATCTTAGGGGTTCGTCGCTCTTCCTCTGTCTTCCTCTGTCCCCACCCCCCTCCACACTTCCTGGTTGCTGGCTGCCTGAGGGAGGGAGAAAAAAGAAAGAAAAGAATGCCGGTTTACCTCTGTTTTGTTCCCGGCAGCATTCAGATATCTTAAAGGGGCAGGGCGCAAAAAAAGAACAAACAGAAGCCAGGAGAGCCCCGCACTCACTATCCTTACACCGGATCAAATATTTGTCACCGTCAAAGACCAGGTACAAGAAAACTGCTGTTTGGTCGCGCTAAAGTGGGCGGGGTCGCACTTAATTGTCTGCAAAGTCCGGAGCTGGTGGGTAAACATTTTTAAGGTCCGGACCTTGCCGCCATTTGCGGCGGAGCTTAGGGGTCGTGTATAAACGCCCTTTGTTTCTATCCTCCAGAAGGGCGAAGGGGAAGGGGAGGGACCTGAGGATTACGTACCATTCAGCCTGACATCAACCCCAGAGAAAATTCTTGCACAGATTATAATGCAGTCACATACAATGAACTAGCTCTCTTCCTTTGTCATGCTGAACGGGGAATATTACAGTCTTGAAAAAGTATGGATTTTCTACCCACATTTTATACCGTTCTAATCCCGTACGTATATTAAGGCACCAGGTGTGGCCGTGCCATTAAGGAAATATTGACATAGTCCAAGCAGGAGTTGAATGGGGAGTGTAGACTCAGAGGATGAATGGGTTTATGATCTCGGTGAGTGATATCTTAAGGAACAGTCAAACATATGCACAAAGGCTCTCTGACCACTGCATGCTTTCCCAGGTTGCTGCCCTAATCTAAACACTGTATAATTTACCTTGCAAAAAGTAACTGTAACATAGAGCAAGAGTCATTTGTTGTATAAGAAATGAAGAAATGCT
Organism: Phrynocephalus guinanensis; assembly: GCA_037367245.1. NCBI lineage: Eukaryota > Metazoa > Chordata > Lepidosauria > Squamata > Agamidae > Phrynocephalus > Phrynocephalus guinanensis. The sequence continues at coordinate 6,818,286 of CM074743.1, read as the reverse complement.
GAATTAGGTACATACAAGGCCCCATATCCCACTCTATCTTAGTTATATATTTTTTATTTATTTGATGTATTTCTATCCCACCCATCTGGCCATACAGCCACTCTGGGCAGCTAATAACAACCAAAAGCAACATAATATATTAAACACATATAAACAGATACACAAAAAATATCAACAATTACAGTTGTTAAAAATTTATTATTTATTTATTTATTTATTAGATTTATATCCCGCCCATCTTCCCAAGGGGAACTCTGGGCGGCTAACAATAGTAAAAACAGGCAGTAGTGCAGGACAAAAGAATGACAAGATGGCGGCAAGGCTCCGGGGGGAGGGAGGGAAGGGAAAAAAAATAAAAAAATAAAAAAACTAACTGAAAAGGTTGCCAAGGGCCTCTCTAAAGAGGTAGGTCTTCAAGGCCTTCTTAAAGGCGGGCAGGGACTCCAGCAGGCGCAGCTCACTGGGAAGATGATTCCAGAGCGAGGGGCCCACCACAGAGAAGGCACGGTCTCGCGTACGCAATTTCCGCGCCTCTCTGGGTGTAGCCACCCTCAGTGAGCGTGCCTGCGCCAGTCTCGTGGGTCTGGACCCGGTTGTCCTTTGGGAGATGCGCTCCGCCAAGTACTCTGGTCCCAGGCCGTGGAGGGCTTTGAAAATCAAAACCAAGACCTTGAACCTGATCCGGAAGACAACGGGAAGCCAATGCAGGCGGGCCAGGACTGGGGTGATGTGCTCGTATCTACGGGCACCCACCACCAGCCTAGCCGCCACATTTTGCACCCGCTGTAACCTCCGGACCAGGGTCAAGGGCAACCCCACGTAGAGGCCATTGCAATAGTCGATCCTCGAGAACACCAATGCCTGCACAACTGTCCTCAGGGAGAACTCATCAAGATACTGGCGGATCTGGGCGATCCTGCGGAGATGGAAAAAAGCGGCCCTGGAGACAGCCCTGTCTGTAGGCTGGAGGGAAACACCCCCCAGCATAGGGAGGGGGCCATTGTACCCAGACGAGGGCGCCCCGAAGAACAGAACCTCCGTCTTCTCCGGATTCAGCTTGAGCCGGTTATCTCTGGTCCATTCCAGAATGGCCTCCAGATACAGATCGAGAGAGCGAACCGCCTCCACTGCAGACGACGAAAAGGAGAGATAGAGCTGTGTGTCATCAGCGTACTGATGACAGCGAACTCCAAATCTCCTGATGACCTCCCCCAGCGGCCTCATATAAACATTGAACAGCATGGGTGAGATTGCCGACCCCTGGGGCACCCCACAGGGGAGAGTCCAAGGAGCGGACAAGACATCGCCCAGCTGAACCTGCTGGGTCCGGCCGCCAAGGAAGGAACGGAGCCAGGCCAAAGCCTGACCACCAATTCCCACCCCAGCGAGCCGGGCCAGAAGGTTACCGTGGTCGACGGTATCAAAGGCTGCTGAGAGATCAAGGAGGACGAGCAGGGAGGAGCTCCCCCTGTCGGCCTCCCTGAGGAGGTCATCCTGCAGAGCGACCAGGGCGGTCTCAGTCCCGCGAAGAGGTCTGAATCCAGACTGGAAGGGGTCCAGGATACAATTTACCTCCAGGTATGACTGAAGCCTGACAGCAGCCACCCTCTCGACAACCTTGCCCAGGAAGGGAACAATGGCAATCGGACGATAGTTGGATAAATCGTCCGATGCCATGCCAGGTTTTTTAAGAGTGGGTTTCACCACGGTCTCCTTTAAGCGGGAAGGGAAGCATCCCTCCCTAAACAAGGCCGTGGCAATAGTGGAAACCCACTCAGGCATGTTCCCTTCGGCAGATTTAATAAGCCAAGCCGGGCAAGGGTCGAAGGGAGTGGCCGCTGGCTGGCAACAAGCCATGGCTCTGGAGGCCTCCGCCGGGGAAACTGGCTCAAACTCATCCAGGAGGGGAGAACGGAGAGGTGAGGCACCAGAGATCTCAGGGGGTGGGCTAGCGCAATTGGGGGGCAAGTCGGAATGGATGGCCTCAATTTTAGATCTAAAATGGGCTGCGAATTGCTCACTAGTGAAATCACTAGGAGGTGGCCTCAGCTCACTGGGATTGGAGAGGTCCCGAACCACCTGAAATAACTTCGCCTGGCAGCTCAAGGCCTCGCCAATTCTCAGGGAGACATAAGATCTTCTAGCGTCCCTGATCGCGCAAAGATAGCGGCCAGTCAGCTGCTTAAGTGCAGCCCTATTCTCTTCCGTCCAGCTTGCCCTCCAAATGACCTCCAGTCTCCTGCGCTCTTGTTTCATCGACCGCAACTCCGCCGTATACCACGGAGAAGAGCGGTCTCCACATCGCAGGAGACACTTGGGGGCGATCCGGTCCACCGCCCCAGTGGTACCCACATACCACCTCTCCACCAGGGCATCGACCGGATCGTCTGCCAGACCGCCAGAGAGCTCCCCGAAGGCCTCCATGAACCTGGCTGGGTCCAGGAGCCTTCGGGGGCGGGCCCAGATGTATGGGTGAAATTTTAGCAGGTAGTGGTCCGACCATGACACGGGCAGGGGCAAAATACCCCTAACCTCCAGACACGAGTCTGACGACATGGAGGAAAACACCAGGTCCAGGGTGTGGCCGGCTCTATGGGTGGGGCATAGAACATGCTGAGATAAGTTCATGGAAGTCATGGATTCCATGAATTCCAGAGCCGCACCAGAGAGTTCCTCCTCGGCGTGCAAGTTGAAATCCCCAACCACCAAAAGGCGGGGGGATCTCAACAGAGCAGCCGAGACAAACTCAGCGATCTCTGGAAGGGATTGTGCTGGGTTGCGGGGAGCATGGTACACCAGCACAATGCCAAACTTATCTCGCTGACCCACTAATAGATGGAGGCATTCAACCTCAGAACACACCATTGTCGCAGACCTGCTAACGTGAAGGGATTCCCTGTGAACAATGGCCACCCCGCCACCCCTACCCTCCGATCTGCCCGCCCACTGAACCTGAAACCCGGGGGGGACACAAGAGGGCGAGGGAAGCCCCACCCTCTGCACCCACCCAGGTCTCGGTAATAAACGCCAGGTCAGCTCGCTCATTCATGATCAAGTCAAGGATGAGAGGGGTCTTATTATGAACCAACCTGGCATTAATCAGGAGGCAGGACAGATCGGAGGCGCTGGCGGAATAGCACCCAGGCACGAGGCGGTGACCGAGGGGATCAGAACGGGGGACAGGCAGGAGATGCCTGGCCCTGGTTCTTTTTACCCGACTGATCCCTCCACCCGGCGCATATATCCCACGGCCAGACACCACTGAGATGTGAGTCCCTGCCAACATGGCAACCGGGGGGGGGGGAGAGGAGAGAGAAAAAACCACCTAGCAATAAGGCAAAAAGAACCATATGGAACGAAATCATGTTAAAATTAAACATTACAAATAAAATAAGATTGCAGGCTAAATAGTTTGCTGCTCTGGAAAAGTCTGAGGCCAAAGTGATCTAGAAAATGGAGAACTTGCAACTAGCTTTCCTCAGACTGACGAAGCTGTTTGGATTAGCAGCGAAATGTTTCAATCTCTCAAGAAAAGAAGTCCAGTTGCCATGACTCAACTTCCAGATAACCTCACCTGGATGACTGATAATCTTCACAGATATCTTCCTATAAAGCCAAGCTTTAATGATCTTTTGAAGGACTCCATCTTACCCTCTGCTGAGGGCCAACAGGAATAACTTCCTGTGGTCCAGCACCATGAAGCAGGCATATAAAAAGCATGGGCGTGGTGTGATTCAAATGCATACTGTTCTTTGAAGGCCATCTTGGAAACATCCTCACCCCACCCCACAGAGTTCCCTGTGCCTTGAAAACAATTTCCCTCCATTCCCAAGTAAGCAGTTAATATTTGATTCATAACATAATGAAATAATGGAATGGGAAGAGGCCTATAGGGCCATCCATTCTAACCACCTGCTGAATCCAGGATTCCAAATCAATGTATGTCTTACAGATAGGTGTCTATTTTTCTGGTATGCCTTCAGCACTGGAGCTCTCACTACCTCCTGAAGTAATTGTTTCCATTGTCATGCTGCTTTAACAGTTAGGAAGTTGCCCCTGATGTTTCAGTTAAAGAGCTGGACATAAACCTGAATGACTAAGTTTTAGAAATGGGGGTTTCATTTCGGAATGAATCTGGTTCCAAAACTAAACACGCCAGCACAGTTGCTGTTTGGAACCAGGACTCACTCTTGGCAACAAAATCAAACACTAACTTACCTTGCTTTGGGCCATGAGGGGAGTAATTCCAATCAGGAAGATGCCTCCGATGCGTGAACCTTTCTTCTTCCTAGCGCTGGCCAATCAGACAGGAAGGCGGGATGATGCACGTCCTTGCACAGCTCCTGATTGGCCAGTGCCAGGGAGAAGGAAAGATGACAAGTCATAGGCCTCTTCCAGATTCAAATTTCACCCCGTGCAACCCAAAGAAAGGTAAGCCAGTGGTTGATTTCGTTATGGAGGGTGAGTCCCAGTTCTGAACGCCAGCTGTGCTGGTGTGTTTCGTTTCAGAACGAGACCCCTTCCGAAATGAAACACCCATCTCTGAAACCTAGTCATTCAGGTTCACTGAGCTCTAAAACTCACTGGACAACTTTGGAGTCAATCCATGTATCTTGCCTTATGTTACAGTTACTTTATGTAATGTAAGTTATACAGTATTTAGATTAGGGCAGCAACCTGGGGAAGCATGCAGTGATCAGAGAGCCTTTGCGTATATGTTTGACTGTTCCTTAAGATCTCACTCACCAGGATCATAAACCCATTCATCCTTTGAGTCTACACTCCCCATTCAACTCCTGCTTGGACTGTGTCAATATTTCCTTAATAGTGACAGTCACTATTTCCTTAACCTCCATATGACATTCCACAATCGTGCTTGGATTTGTGTTCAACCCCCATTCTCATTCATCCCCCTTTCATAAAAACCTTATTTTAGTTTTTATTCCAGTTTGTACAAGGAGCAGAATTTAGCACTGTGGAGGCTTTTCCAGGTTTTTCAGTACTGATTTGCCACGAGGACCAGAAAAGAACAGGTAAGAAAATACAACAGCAGCAGGACGCTCAAGAAAAATGTACTATTTTCTGGTCTCCAGGGTTAAATTTTGAGCTAGGTGTGTTCCCTTTCCCCCTTTGTTTGCAAAACAGATGTATTATTTTTAAACCAGGGTCTGATTTCAGAAGTGATGGTGGAAATAACCCACTAGACATTAGAAATGTCCAAGACAGCCAGTTGGAATTACGTTGTTACAGTAGGACACCGGTATCTGCTGGGGATTGGTTCCAGGCCTTCCCATGGATAATGAAAACCATGGATAAGAGAGAACACCTGCCCACTCATTTCCAAACTGCTGCTTCCTGAAAGTAGCTTGCTTTATGACCACTGTTTTCTGACAGTAGCTTGCTTTATGACTGCTATTTTGAGACATTAGCTTGTTTTATGTCTGCTGTTTGTGGCAGTAGCTTGCTTTACAGATGCTATTTGTGAAAAAAGCTTGCTTTACAACTGCTGTTTGTGACAATAGCTTGCTTTATGGTTGCTGAATTATTTATTTATTTTTCCTCTGCCAACTGTGGATAACTGAATCAGTCGATAATGAATCAGCTGATATGGGGGTCCTACTGTATTTAAAGGAATCTGAGCACATCACCCAGGGATGGCTCATAGATCAGAAAAGGTGCATACCCCAAATACAAGCCATTTCTGAAACCAAGTTATTTATTATTATTATTATTATTATTATTATTATTATTATTATTATTATTATTATTATTATTATTATTATTATTATTATCTGGAACAGATTGAAAGTTTTGAATTTTCTTCTCCTAAGCACCAGGATTTCATCTATACCTCAAGCAACATAAGCCCCTTTGGTAGTTGTGAAATAGAACGAATGTGGGTATTCACAAACTGCTAGGCAGATTTGAGGAAAGTACTCCAGTTGGAATTCTTCGGCTTCATTGCCGAAAGTGCTAAATAAGGCTCCAGCCCTTTAGTGAACTGCGCTTCATTGCCCGAAAAAAATAGGGGAAGCAAGGATTGGCACACCAGGAAATGTATGCATCAGAAAGTGTTTATTGACAGTACCCTGTGGTACAGCATAAGAAAACAATAGAAGGAGGGGGACAGAGCAAAAACTCCTCAGAAATTGTGTTTTAAAGAGGATGGGTGAAAACAGCTCTTCCATTCTGCATGATGGAGTAATGTTATGGTAAAGTAATGTTATCAGAGAAAGAAGGATGTCTACCAATATGGTCTCCCAGCAAGCATCAGTGGAGACCAGAAGCTTCTTCAGAGTTCATGCTTGCAGATGTAGGCATTCAGAGTGTGGCATGTGATATCATTCCACTCTTTCAAACCTAAAACACAAAACACATGCCCAATATTATGACTCCCCACTTCCTCTTTTCGGCACAAGCATGTAAAGAACTCATCCATGTTGACTGCTACTTTCTGAAGGCAGGTCAATTTCCCATAGGAATATTGCACTAAAAGACACAAATCCCCGCCGCTAAAGAATGGCAGGGGTCCAAAAGCGCTGTTTGGGTAGCTCAGTGACTTAGGCATCTGGCTATGGAGCCAGAGGTTGGGACTGGGAGTTCAGTTCCCCACTGGGTATCCAAGAAGAGGCAGCCTGTGTGGCCTTGGGCAAGCTGCACAGATCCAGGGCACTCCAAGAAGACCGGGAATGGTGAACAACTCCTGAGTACTCTCTAGCAAGAAAACCTTGAAACGGTTTGCCATAAGTCAGCCTTGATGTGACAGCACATGATTATTATTTATCATTAGGGTCAGAAGGTTTATCAAGTACAAGTCCCAGGCAGAAACAGGAAATACACTGTTACCACAATCCTGAAAGATAGTTGTCCAACCTCTGCTGAAAGCCCTCTTAAGCAGTGGTTCTCAACCTGTGGGTCCTCAGATGTTCCTGGACTGCAACTCCCAGAAGTCTTCACCACTAGCTGAGCTGGCCAGGATTTCTGGGAGTTGCAGTCCAGGAACATCTGGGGACCCACAGGTTGAGAACCACTGCTCTAAAGAAAGAGAATCCAGAACTTCCTAGTCCAGTGGTTCCCAACCTAGAGGTCGAACGACTATTTCACGCGGGTCGCCATGAAGAAAAAGGCACAAACTGCTTGGGTCTGGAGGAGGGGGGGAGGAAGGGGAGGAAGAGTGAGTTACAGCTTGGTAGGTTGGAGGGGATGTCACTTAATGGCACCGGAGACTGCTATTGGCTGAGGGTGCCCGTAGAGGGAAGTTCTCTAGATGGCACCTGCGGCAGTGGCCTGCCAAAGGGGCTTGTGGCCTCTTCCAAGCAGGGCAAGGGGGTCAACACAACATGAGGAACTTTATTAAAGGGTTGTGGCATTAGGAAGGTTGGGAACCACTGTCCTAGTCCATTACCATGCCTCAGGGTAGTTTGACAACTATTGCTTTTCAAAACAAGTCATCTATGCATTGTGCAGTTAGCAGGTAAGAAAACCATGCAGATTGCAGCATGACTACATCCTGAGCCTCACTTCTTTCCCACCTTCATTCATATGAGCACAAGGTAGCATTCCTGCTTTTTCTTCTGCTATGTCACCCTTAAAACAGATATGTGAAGAAGAACTGGCTGAGAGAAGCATTTGCCCTAAAGCCACCCAGACAGTTACACAGCTGAATGGGAAATCAAACCTGAGTTTCCCACAGCTCAGTCTAAGGCTGCCACCAATACATCCCATTGGCTACCATAAGTCGGGCATGTCCAAACTTCGGCCTTCCAGATGTTTAGGACCACAACTCCCACAGTCCTTTGTCACTGGCAATCTAAGCTTAGAATTCTGGGAGTTGTGGTCCAAAACATCAGGAAGGCCAAAGTCTGGACATGCCTGCCATGGGTGGTGGCCTATGTCAGAGGTAGCAGAGAGATAACCATTACTTGGCTGACCTATGAAAGCACTGATTTATCAACCTGCTGCAAAAACAGCTGAATACAGTTAAGAGGTTGTGGAGAAACATGTGCCCTTGAGGTGTTAGCTTTTCTTCCTCAGCTTCATAGAAGGCTTACCTGTGGAAGCCATCAACTCCACACAGTACTGAATTTTACGAATATTGTTTGGCTGACCAAGATTCCAGGCCTTGTAGCTGTAGACTGACCCATCAGACCATCTCCATCTCCTGTTCTGTGGAAGAGAAACAAAATAAATTGTACCATTTGTTAAGGGAAAGGAGAGCTGGAGAGGCTGATGAGTGCAGAGTTGTGATTGTGGCAGAGAAGGGCTGGCTGACTTTTGTGGAAAATGAGGGTGAATCATGGGAAATTTGGGGGTGTTGGGAATCTATTTATCTTCACTCATGGGTAGAACGGAGCAATCAAGTCTCTTCGCTTCATTTCTGTTTTCATTATCCTTCTAGTCATTTTCCATCATCTGCGGACATTTCCCCTCTGAGTTAATAAGACCTTGATTATCCAGGATCCTTACTCACATGGAAGCCACCCAAATGAGAGTGGAGCTCACCCTTCAGACTCATTACTCTCCATATACAGGAGGGTGATGAGACTAGAGGCACAGATCAGTGGGATTATGGCAGTCTCTTCTAAATGGGGGGAACATGCATAGCTTCATACCCAGGTAGAGCATGGCGGATTATGAGTTAAGGCTACATCCAAGATCTACTGAAGAGCTTAGAGCTATTCTGAGGTGATTCCCTGGAGTGGAAGAAGTGAAAGGAGCTCACGTGTCGGACATCATGGAGCCCAATCCAGACATTAGATGGTTGCTTCTGGTTATTGGAGATGTATCTAGCCACCAAAAGAGCTTCTGCATTTGTAAGGATAGACGCAAGGTGGGCTCCTCGCCCATAGCTCTGGCATTCATTCTGAAAATTGAGAAGATGAGGGGAAACCAAGAGGAATGTTGTCATTTTCTTATACAGGCAGCAGAGCTGTTGCGGAGATGGAACTTTCCAGAATTTGGACCTTGATGGCGGATTGTAAGAAAATGTCACACACAGGTTCAGAACTTTAAATGTTTTTAAAAGTGTGTTATAGTTGTAGGCTGCCTTCCCCTCAGAGGTGGGACTCAAGGCAGCTCATAAGAGTATTTATTTATTTATTTATTTATTTATTTATTTATTTATAGATTTATAGATTTATATACCACCAAACCACTGCCTAGATGATTGATATTTCCTGATTTCGGAAGCTAAGCAGGGTCGGCCCTGGTTAGTACTTGGATGGGAGATCAGGAGGGAATACCAGGCACTGTAGGCACCTGGAGTAAGAACTGGCAAGCTACTCCAGTATTCCTGCCAAGAAAACTCCATGGACATGGGGTCATGAAGAGTCAGTCACAACTGTAACAACGCAAACACACACACACACACACACACACACACACACCACCACCCACCACCACCACCACCACCACCACCACCACCAATTTTATTTCAAAGAACAACTCAAGGCAGTGTATGACACAACAAACAACTGAGTTAAAATACACTTCACTTATTTTATCCCATTAAAATGGAACCAAACTGAATTACAATTTCCAAATACAAATAAAATTAAAAACCTTTCAAATATCTTCATGAAAAATACCAATGTTAGTTGTACCGATAATACATTTTTAGTTGAAAGGCTGAAGAAAGAATGAGAGGATGAAATTGAGAAGCTCAGTATTGGCAAGCCATATTGGGTTTGAGGTATTTATGTGAGAATTTCCATTTCCATTGTTCTGTAACCCAGGTAAACCCTGTTCCATCTGGATCAGTTATTTCTCAGCTCCTGCAGCCATGTAGCTCATCTGACTCTCATGCATTACTTCAAAGCTGGGATGCTGAGAAAGGTTTCTTACCTCAGCCTCTGCCCATGACAACTGTTCATCGAAATAGGCATAGCAGTTGCCCTGGTTTTGAAGCCAGTCCCTGGCACAGGTGTCGGCCTTAGCTGAGGAGAAGGAAAGAAAGAGAATGAGAAAAGGAAAGAGGGAAGGCAGAGCAGAAGGAAGAAATTCTGCCTGAGGTTCCAATTCACTAGATTTCCCCACTAGCTAGCTAGCTTTCCCTCCTTTTTAAAAACATATTTGACCTGGCTTGGTTCCTGCTCCAGGATGGTTTCTTTTTCACCTGCAGTGTCTTTTTGTGGGTTCTACAATCAATGGGCTGAATTATACAGTAAAGTTATTTGCCACTATGCGTTGTTAAAGTTGATGGGGTCAATACAATGCTAAACTGCCTGTAAACCAAAGCTTTTGTTTAGGGTACACCCTTTCATCCAGCAAAACAGGTTGGTTTTTCTCACGTTAATCATTTCCTCTGGCAGTTTACCTGAAAATCTTGGTAAGAAACAGTGGAGTCCCCCATTTGGGTTCATCATTCTTAATTGAGGCTTTACTCTGTGTATCTGTGCACAAGATACAAGGCACCAGCAAATGTCGGAACGGATCTTTTCCCTTGACTTCCTTACATATTTTTCCTCAAAGGTAAGCACCCCTGTTCCCATGTAGAATAAAAAGCTTGTGTCCTAATCCAGAAACAAACGTGTTCATGACTACATTCTCCTGTGCATAAAGAGCTTCCTGGAGCATTTCACTATTTGAGTTTTAAAAAAAACATGGCTTCCCTTCCCCATGTCATGGGTTGCTATGAGGATGGGCAGCAGGCAAATCTTCCAATCAATTTGCTTTCAAGTGAAGAACCCTTTGTAAACAAGCTAGAAACCTAATAGCTAGCTGCTCCACAGAGAGATCGTGGAGATAAACTCAACCACTGATCGGCGCAGCAATGGAAAGAAAGAAAATATTTTTTAAAAAAAATTTAACCTCCACAGTCCTACTTAAAAAGGAAAGGAAAACTATCAGTTTGAATCAACTTGCAGCCACAGCCAGAGAAGGGCACACCTCAGCACTCGGACTGGCTAGCTTCAGGCAGATCAAGATCAGAGATAAGCTATCTCAACAGCTGAGGCGTGGGAAGAAAGAAAAACAAATCAATCAGTTTAGTAGTAGTAGTAATAGTAAATTTATTTACAGTCAAAGACCAAAAAGACCAATCAGTTTTAAAAAGTAAGCCTCCTGTGCTCAAAACAGCTGGATCAAGAGGCTACGATGAATCGTTTCATTTCCGAAACAAAAGATGGTGTTTTGTTTCATTTCTTGGCGACACGCTATTTTCTATTTTGTTTTGTTTCGTAAGGTTTCCTAAGCTTACAAAACGATGAAACAGCGTGTCATTTTTCGTAAGGTGCCCATCCCTAGTAGCATCTTCTAAAAAGTCTAGTTGTGTCATATGGCAGTCTCTTCTTCACATAGGTTCCCTTATGAACTGAATCACCCAAGAGGTCACCAAGTAGACTCTGACTTTTCTGATGGTTTTGTTTACTTGTCTCTTCTTTTGAAGGTGCTCTGGGATGGGGTGGGGGTATCAAACCCCCAGTCCTTGGTGCTACAACTCATAAAGCTATCTGTTCAGTTTGTATTAATTATAAATATAGTTTCAATATTTATTTAAGAAACTCACCTCCCAGGAAAGGGTTAGAGAGGGTGATTCCAAGAAGGCAAAGGGACAAGCTGGTGAAGAATCCCATGTTCTAGTTGACCCTTTTAGGGGGGAAATGTAGAGTTAATTTTAGAGTTACATATACTGATTCTAAGTAATCTGGTCTGGTCTAGAATGGAAGAAAACACAACTTTTTTTGAGTTTTACAATCCTAGTTGAGGCGCTTGATGGAACATAACAATAACAACAGGAAGAACTGTTATGGCACTTCTACAGTGAATCCCAAGTTTTCTTGGTCAAAGCCAAATTGCATCCGCCTTCCTTGACTCTGGTAAAGAGGTTTTGGACTGCCATTCAGGGCTAACTGACTGCTATCCCACAGCCAGAAAATCCAGATCAAAGTAAAATGCGGATTTCCCCCCGGAACGATCATATGGTTGAAAACACTGTTCTTGTGTCCCCATGGGTGCAGTTTAAAGAACCACATCTTTTGTGTTCCCATGAACTGGAACCACAACACAGCGGGACGAAAAGGTTTTGATGCGGATTTTCCGAGTCCCCACGGACTCAAGTACTAGTTAAAAATCCGCATCAGAACTGAGAGAATCTTTGTACCACCTCGAGACCAGGTACTTGCAAAACTTGCTGGGTCCTGCTTAAGTGGGCATGGTCACATTCCCCGCCCCCACCCCACCCCACTGTTCGTGGGGACACAGTTTTATTAACCACATCTTCAAGCAGTTTGAAGCAGTTTTTAGTGGTTGTGGGAATGCAGCCCAGGGGACTGGTTGACCTTAGAATGTCCCCTGAACACATCTTGGCAGTCAACAGAGGGAAGGCAACACAGAAACAGGAGTACTGTACTTGGGAGGAACGTTCGGTCAGGTGGTGTCGATTAATTTCACAAGCTCCACAACTCGAATTGCAAACACTTTATGAAACCCAACTAGATATTTTCCCCCTGATGAGCCTGTGTTAAAGATAACGTGCAGAATATAGAATGATTGAAAGCAAATGAGGGTTGGAGGAAAGTTACACTTACCTGCTCAATCACAAAAAAGGATGAGGTCTCCTTCGTTAGGAATGACAGCTGCAAATGTTATAATACCTCTCTTCCTCTGGTAATTTTGGCTTGGAGAGCTGGGGTTTATACTGTACACCCAAATGTGTGCCACCCTGGAAGACAAAGCCTGTGAGGAAAAGGTAAACTTTCCTCATCTAGTCCTCATCAGTTATTTAACCTAAAGCTTCTCTCCCCCACCCTCTTTAATTCCATGCACTGTAGTGGCCGGAAATGTCTGTGAAGGTTGTTTCCTTAGTTTAAAGTAAACAAGCAGCAGGCCAACAGCAGATGGCAAACAAATCCAGGCAGTCTTTTCCTACTCCCACATTAAGCCATTACAGCAACAGTCTTTTATTTCCAACTAAACTTTAGCAAAACTCCAAAAGATTTGGGTCTACAGTAGGACCCCGGTATCCACTGGGGATTGGTTCCAGGCCTTCCCGTGGATAATGAAAACTGTGGATAAGAGAGAACGCCTGCCCACCCATGCACAAACTGCTGTTTCCTGACAGTAGCTTGCTTTATGACTGCTGTTTTGAGACAGTAGCTTGCTTTATGGCTGCTGTTTGTGACAGACGTTTGCTTTACAGCTGCTGTTTGTGACAGACGTTTGCTTTACAGCTGCTGTTTGTGACAATGGCTCGCTTTACAGCTGCTGTTTGTGACAATAGCTTGCTTTGTGGCTGCTGAATTATTTAATTTTTTCCTCTGCCAACCGTGGATAACTGAATCCGTGGATAATGAATCCATGGATACGGGGGTCCTACTGTATATGGCCGTCCTTGCACCACGCCACCTCTTCCTGTCAAACAAGGACAGTCCTGGTGGACTATGGGCTGGAGGGAAAGGGGAGGGAGTTCAGCAGGCAATTGGGGTGATTGGACAGGAAATGAGGTGCATTGGGCAGGCAGTGGAGGAACAACAGGGCAGTTGATAGGGGTCAGCTGTCAGGTGATGGAGCGATCGGTTACACGGGGGGAGTTATTGACCAGGTGTTGGCGGTGACCAGGCAGCCACTGGCTTATTGCAAACACGGTGCTTTAAAATTTATTTATTTATTTTTTAATTCCTGGTATCTGGTTGTCAGGATTCAAAAGTGGGACATCTCGTTTCTGAGTATAAATGATGATTGTCCATGCCGGTATCATTAGTATTAAATAAAGATTGATTATTTAACTCAAACTTGTCTTTCTTTCTTACAACGGGTATCTTTTCTTCAACTGGTATAACAATATTTTCAACCCCATCTTTTAACATAAATGGGTTCAATCCTGTAACCTCGAATAGTCCTGAGGAAAGATTCTCTTCAGGAGAACTTAGTGCAGGTCCTGGGAACCCCGACTGAAACATTGGCTCCTACAACACAGGTGTTTTGCCCATTGGGCTACTGGGTTCTCCCTCGGCGCCATTCTCCACCTCTCCGTCATTCTCTCGGAATTACCTGGCCGTATCAAGGGTTTGACGTGCACAGACGAAGAGATAGGTTCTATCACTCTCCCCAATCTCTTCTTCCATAACTCTCTTTTTCATGCCCCTCCTTGGTCTGAACCCCAATGTATCTGTTCAACCATTCCCCACCCCTTTCTCTAACTGACACCTCCCCCACATGTGCACTTCTTCCTCCTCACCACTATCGGTTACCCAATAAGCCTCCACTACGTTTTCTGCCTCCACTATTTTCTCCTCCTTTATTTTCATTTCTTCAAGTTTTCTTTCTAAGGGGTTACACTGGGCAAAGTCATTTCCTTCTTTTATATTTTCTTTGGCAGACCGCACACTCTCTGCTTTTCCTTCTTCCTCCTTGGCCATCCCACACTGGTATAGCTTTGTCGGATAGCAGAATATTTTTAAAAAAAAGCAGCAGCAGGATGCATAGGTGTAAAATTATTCGCAGCAATCGATTCTAGATGTGCCTCAAACTAAACAGACCTCTGCCAGAGGAGCAGAAGAACTCGCTACCCTGACACAGGGCGCTTTTACATGACCCCTAAGATCTGCTGGCAACTTAGAATCAGACCAGAGATCATGGGGGTTTGCTCCTCTTGCTGTGTTCCCAAGCTTCCGCACACCATTGCTCCTGTCTGCCTGAGGGGAAGGAGAGAAAAAAGGGAGAAAAGAATGCAGGCTCACCTCTGTTTGCCGGTCGGGAGCAGCCCCAGAAGCATTCCAGTCTCTTAAAGGGGCAGGGGGCAAAAAAAAAACAAAAACAGAAGGCAAGGACAGCCCGACACTCACTACTTTAGAATCCGCATCAGAAATTTTTTTACCTCCGGAGACCAGGTACTTTTAAAATGCACTGGGGCATGCTTAGGTGGGAGTGGTCATACATAATTTTTTTAAGTGCACAGCTGGTGGGAAAACAATTTTAAGCTCCGCATCTGGGAGCCCTAATGCCTCAGGTTTTAGGGGTTGTGTAAAAGCGCCCACAGTGGTCCTTCCTCACATGCACAGACCTTGTGTGTTCTTTAAAGCTGCATTCTTTTCAGGAGAGCTCAGGTTATGGGACTGAGTCCTTATTCAGGCATCAAGGAAGTGTGTGGAGTCTACATACAATGAGCTAGTTCTCTCCCCAACCCCTTCATCACATCGAACACAGAAATGCAACAGTCTTGAAGAGGGGTGGCTTTTCTACCCACTGTCCTAATCCCGTAAGTATGTTAGGTCACCAGGCGTGGCCATACGCTTAAGAAAACATTGACACAGTCCAAGCATGAGTTGAATGGTGAGTGTAGGCCAAGAGGGTGGATGGATCTAATGATCTTAGTGAGAAAGATCTTAAGGAACAGTCAAACATAATGCACAAAGGCTTGCTGACCATTGTGTGCTTTTCTAGGTAGCTGCTCTAATCTAAATGCAAAGTATCTTACATAAAGCAAGTATAGCATAGAGCAAGGATCAGGCCAAGGGCCCATCTAGTCCAGCTTCCTGTATATCACCGTGGCCCCACCAGATGCCTCTGGGAGCACACAAGACAACGAGATACCTGTCTCCCGGTACCACTCTCCTGTGTTTGCCACTTTGAGGTACCTTCCTTTTAACCCTGTTGGAAACATGTATCCTCACCATGGCTTGTAACCTGTGATTGACTTTTCCTCCAAAAATCTGTCCAATCATCTTTTAAAGGCATCGAGGGCAGATGCCTTCACCACATCCTGCTGCGGTCAAGGAGTCCCATAGACTAACAGCATGCTGGGTAAAGAAATAATTTTTGTCTGTTCTCACTCATTCAAACCCTCAGTTTGAGTGGATGACCCCTAGTTCTGATACTAGGTGAGAGGGAAAAATTGGGAGGAAATATTTATTTATTTATTTATTTATTTATTTATTTATTTATTTATATACTGCCACCATCTTCCGAGACGGAACTCGGGGCGGTGTACACTAAAAGAAAAAGAAGAACAAATAGCAACGGACAAGCATTAAAAACAGGAGCACCAATAAAAGTAGGAGGGTACAATACCCTCCGCACAAGATGGCATGGGTGGCAACAAAGAGGGGGGGGGGGAAAGGAAAATTAAACAGAAAGGTCTCCAAATGCCCCGTTGAAGAGATATGTTTTCAAGGCTTTTTTAAAGGCGGGCAGGGACACTGCAAGACGCAACTCACGAGGTAGCTGATTCCACAGCGTAGGGCCCACCACAGAGAAGGCGTGTTGCGTGTAAGCAATTTCTGCACCTCTCTGGGTGTGGCCACTCTAAGTGAGCGCGCCTGCGCCATTCTCGTGGGTCTGGTCGCAGTTGACCTCTGAGAGATACGCTCCGACAGGTACTCTGGTCCCAGGCCATGGAGAGCTTTGAAAATCAAAACCAGGACCTTGAACCTTATCCGGTGGGCAACGGGTAGCCAATGCAGGCGAGCCAGAACTGGGGTGATGTGCTCGAATCTACGAGCACCCCACCACCAGTCTGGCCACCGCATTCTGTGCCCGTTGAAGCCTCCGGACAAGGGTCAAGGGCAACCCCACGTAGAGGACATTGCAATAGTCAATCCTCGAAATCACGAGGGCCTGCACAACTGTCCTCAGGGAGGACTCATCAAGGTACTGTTGGATCTGGGCGATCCTGCGGAGGCGGATAAAAGCAGCCCTGGAGACCTCCATCACCTGGGCTTCCAGGGAGAGGGCTGAATCCAGGACCACGCCCAGATTTCTTAGTTGAACGTTATACAAATGGAAAAATGGACTAAAGAATGGATAACTAACGTAGGAGAATGTAGGAAATTGACCAGATTTGAAGAAATTAGTGAGATATATAAAATATGAATTCAGGAGAACAATAAAAAAAAAAACAAGTTAAGAGAGATTTGGCAAGACGATATTAATAAAGAGATAAAAGAGGAAGAATGGGGGGAAATGTGGAATAAAAGAATAGTGAAAAATATCTCAGTGAGAATTAAAGAAAACTGTTATAAAGTATATTGGAGATGGTATATAACACCTGCGAAGTTAAATATAATACATAAAGAAATATCTCCAATTTGTTGGAGATGTAAGAAAGGGACATATTTACATATGTGGTGGGCATTTGAGATAAGGAAAATTGAATGGAATTTGGTTTTTAACGAAATGCAAGAAATATCAGGGGGAAATATTCAAATCCCCCCCCCCCAATTGGTATTGTTAAACATGGTTACGGCAAATACTGGGGTTTTTTGTCTATTATATTTGTTATATTTTTGTTATATTGGTGTGTGTTTTGATTACTATTTCCTTCCTTTATGATATTTTGTTGTTTTATCTGTTTTTTGCTATTGTAGTTTTATAATATTTAATAAAAAAACCTTTTTAAAAAAAGAAATGCCCCTTTTCTGCCTCATTGCGGAAGGCGCTGAATAAGGCCTTGGCTGGTTCTTCTCAGCTGGTCATTGCCAGAAACCAATGAGTGAAATGAGGGTCAACATACCAGGAACTAAATGCATCAGAAAGTGTTTATTAACAATACCCAGTAGTGCAGATGCACAAAACAGTACAAGAGGGCAGGGCAGAAACTCCTCAGGAAGGGTACTTTGAAGAGGACAGATGACAGCTGATCTTCTGGTTAGAAGGACAGAGGAAGGGGTAATGTTTTCAGAGGGAGAGATGTCTACCAGTCAAGTATCCCACCAGGCAACACTGGGTGCAGTAAGCTCCTTCAAAGTTCATGCTTGCAGATGTAGGCATTCTGTTCGTAGCATCCTTGATCATTCCACTCTTTAAAACCTAAAATACAAAAGCCACGCTCAATCTTATTACAACTCGCCTAGCCAAGTGTAGTTCAGAGGGGGAGACCTCAAGAATTAAGGAGTCATGTTTTTAGAAGAGAAAATGTTTACTATTTACGGGAGGTCTTGTTAAAACATGGTCTATGAAAGCCTATTTTCCCCCCTTGGGCAAACTGCACAGTCCCAGGGCATTCCCAATAGGAGATGATGTAAATCACTTCTGAGTATTCTTTTCCTATATAATTCTGAAAGGGGTTGGCATAAGTCAAAATTGGCATGATGACACACAGTTATCATTTATTATTAGGATTGGGAAGGGCCCCCCAAGGTGCTTTTGTTCCTATGGGCAGATGTCTTCGCCTGCTTACAATTCCCTGCAAATGGCATTGAGAGATATCCTGCTTCTCTCTCCAGCCCGGAGGTTGTCCTGAGGCATCCACCATGATAGCCATTGATACCCTTGTTCTCCATGAACTTGTCTAATCATTTCTTAAAGCTGTCAAAGCTGACAGCTGTCACCACTTCTTCTGGCAGGGAGTTCCACAGACAATTGATCCTCTGGGAGAAAAAGTACTTTCTCTTATTTGTTTGAGATTTAGCACCCAAAAGTTTCATGGAGTGCCCCCTAGTTCTAGTGTTGTGCGATAGGGAAAACAGTTTTTTCCTTAGCTACTTTGTCGACACCGTGTGTACGATTTTATAAACTTCAGTCAGGTCACCTCTTAGGTGCCGTCGTTCGAGAGTGAAGAGACCCAGCTGATGCAGCCTCAGATGGTAAAGAAGGTGTTCCAGTCCCTTAATCATTCTGGTTGCCCTCCTCTGCACATTTTCCATTTCCATCATATCCTTCTGGAGGTATGGTGACCAGAACTGTACCCAATACTCCAGATGGGGCCTCACCATAGATTTATAAAGAGACAAAATGACACTTGCTGACTTATTTTCTATACTCTTCCTAATGATCCCTTATTATTGAGTTTGCTTTTTTCACTGCTGCAGCACACTGGGTTGACACCTTCATTGAGCTGTCCACCAGGACACCAAGGTCCCTTTCCTGATTTGTTGTAGAGATATCAGACCCCTTCAGTTTATAAATGTAATTGGGTTTTTTGTTTTTTATTTTTGTCCCAACATGCTTCATTCTGCTCTTGCTAATGTTGAAGCTCATTTGCCACTGGTTTGCCCACTCCCCCAGTGTCAAGAGATCCCTCTGGAGCTCCTCACAATCTCTCTCAGGTTTTACTACCCTGTATAAATTAGTGCCGTCGGAAAAATTGGCTACCTTGCTATTTACTCCTATTTCTAGAGCATTTATGAAGAGGTTGAAAAGCAGAGGTCCCAGTACTGAACCTTGGGGAACCCCACTCTTTACCTCCCTCCACTTGGAGAAGTGTCCATTTAGCGCTACCTTCTGTTTCCTGTCCCTTAGCCAGTTGCCGATCCAGAACAAGACTTGTCCCTTGATATGTGAAGGAGGCGTAGCTGAATGAAGTGCCTTGCTTGAAAGCCCCCAGGGAGAGTTGCAGTTCAGCGGGAAATACCACTTGGGTTTCCCACATCCCAGTTTAAGGCTGCCAACTCTGACATCCCATTGGGTGTGGGAGGAGATGCTCTATGTCAGAGGGAGCCGAAAAAGTAAGTGTCTCCTTGTCTGTCCTAGGAAGGGAATGGCTTGGAAACCTACCCCAAAACCAGCTGAAGGAAAATTGGGGAGTTATGTGAAGTGTGTGACCCTGGGATGTTGCTGCTTCTCAACCTCCATCATGGCTTACCTGTAGAAGACAAAAGCTCCACACAATACTCATCCCCATCAGTGTTGTCGGGCTCGCCAGGTAACCAAGCCTTGTAGTTGTAGGCTGACTCATCTGCCCACCTCCATCTCCCGTTCTTGGGAAGTGAGAGAAAGCAAACCATCTTGTTAAGAGAAAGACTAGCAGGAGAGGTTGATGAGTGGGGAGTGCTGATTGTGGCAGAGGATTGGATGAACCTCATGGGAAATGAGGGTGAATCATGTGGGTTCCCACTGTTTGCTTGTGTGTGATCCATTTGTTTCTATTCACTCATGGAAAGGAACTATCTAGCGCAGGGGTGCCCAAACTTTTTGTACGGAAGGCCAGATTTGGTGTCTGAGAATGTGTCAGGGGCCGGTTGCGCCCTGACCCTGCCACCCCACTGCAAGCCCCACCCACTGACCCATAAGCCCCACTCATTGACCCCTTGCAACTCCACCCGCAGGAAAGAAGGCAGGCGCCTAGCTTCACAAGGTTCCCGGTGATGCCGGTGGCGGCCCACCCCCGTGTGCGCACCCAGCCCCACAAGCTTCCCGACGATGCTAGTGATGGTGGCCCACCCCCCTTGCCCACCCACCCAGCCCCACAAGCTTCTGCTTACCGGCTTACCCCCGTGTGCACACCCAGCCCCACAAGCTTACCCCCGTGTGTGCACCCAGCCCCACAAGCTTCCCGGCAATGCTAGTGATGGTGGCCCACCCCCCTTGCCCACCCGCCCAGCCCCTCAAGCTTCCCGGTGGTGTCACTGTTGGTGGAAGTTTTAAAAAAAAAAAAAAACATGGGGTGAAGGAGGGGGAGGGAGGGGCGGGCCAGCCAGCCGCGGGCCACTCAGAATGGCCTGAAGGGCCGGATTTGCCCCCCCCCCCCCGGGCCGGACTTTGGGCAGGCCTGATCTAGCGTCTTCCCTTCATTTCTGGTTTCAATATCCTTCCACACATCCACCGCCATCAGTGGACACTCCCCACATAAGTCAAGAACTGATTCTCCAGGATCCTCCTGAATCACATAGAGCTCAAGTGGATAGTGGAACAATTTTAGACTCATCATCACCCGCTATGGACAACAGGGGTGGGGAACCTTTAGCCCTCCAATGAGGATTGTACATGGCTTTATAACACATAGAATCTGAGGGAATATTGACTTAAGACTATATCCAAGCTTTACCAATCAGCTAAAACCTATTCAGAGATTATTCCCTGGAGAGAAGGAAGTGAAAGATGTTCACCTGTCGGACATCATGGAGCCCAATCCAGACTGTACTTGGTCGTGGCTGGTAACTGGAGATGTATCTAGCAACCAGAAGAGCTTCTGCCTTTGTAAGGATAGAGGCCAAGTGGGTTCCTCGCCCATAACTCTGGCATTCAGCCTGAAAATGGCAAGAAGGTCAAGATGAATATTGCCATTTTCTTATCGAGATATCAGGGCTGTTGCAGAAATGGAAATTTCCTAAACTTTTCTCTTGCTGCTGGGTTGTAAGATAATATTATATGTACGCCTCACAAATTCAGAACTTCAAAACATTTTAAAAGTGTTAAAAGTGCTGTATAACGTAAAATCTGCACAACATGAAAAAAAATCCAGAGATAGGGGAAATCTAGTTAACAGAATATTCTATGGCAGGGGACGGCGACGGGCACGGGGGGCAGATGGCGGGCAGTGGGGGGACGGACTGTGGTGGCCAGCGGGGGGGGGGGGGGGCGGCAGGCTGGCCAGCGCCCTCTCTCCATTTTGGCGCCCTAGGCAACTGCCTAGTTTGCCTTAATGGACGCGCTGGCCCTGGGTGTAGCAAGGTTTTGGGGCACCTGGGGTCAAAGTTGTATGTTGCGGCCCTCCGACCCTCCCCAACTCCATCCCATCCACCCAGCAATCCTGTGGGCGTGGGGCACGCAGGTGTGTGTGTGTGTGTGTGTGTGTGTGTGTGTGCACGCGTGTGTTTTACCTTTCCTGTGTGTGGCAACGAAGAGTTGGAGGAGGTAGCAGGGAGCACCGCAGCCACCGCTCTCGCACGCCTGCTTGCCTGTAGCCGGACTTAGAGGTGGGGGTGGGGGGGCGATAGGCGATTTGGTGCCCTCCTAATTGCTGCATCCGGGGCGCCCCGCCCCCTTGCCCTCCCCACACCATGCCCCTAGCCCTAGCGAAAGCACTGGTGATGAGACATTTAAACACGCCTCCAGCCAACCATCCTTGTCTTGATCAGAGCCTAGTTCTGAAGATCAAGAGAGGCATGGTGGGCTAGGGGTTTTGAATTCCCCACTGCATCAGCGCTCTCGCTGTTACAGCAGGGGATTAATTTCGTTTTTGTAATGATTTTTTTTTTAAAAAAAGAATTTGCTAATTACAGAATGATATGAAACGCAATGAGAAACGAACCGAAACAAAATGGTATTCTTCCGTTTCATGCCCATCCCTAATCTGCACCATTGCATTGATTGCTCTGCTCCTGCAGCCATGCAGTTCATCTGTCCATTATGCATTCGAAGCTGGGATGCTGAGAAAGGCTGCTTACCTCCGCCTCTTCCCATGTTAACGGCTCATTGAAAAAGGCATAGCAGTTACCCTGGTTTTGAAGCCAGTCCCTGGGACAGGTGTCGGCCTCGACTGAGGAGAGAGAGAGAGAAAGAGGAAGTGAAGGGGGAAAGCGAGATTGCAGAGCAGAAGAAATAAATTCTGCCTCAGGACCCCCTGGCTTGATTTCGCCACTGGCTAGCTGGCTTTTCCCTCCTTTTTAAAATCATATTTGAACTGGCTTGGTTCCTGCTCCAGAACTCTCTGTTCACCTGCAGCTTGAACATTCATTGGGCTGAGTTATGGTATCCACTGATTCAGTTATCCACGGTTGGCAGAGGAAAAATATTAAATAATTCAGCAGCCACAAAGCAATCTATTGTCACAAACAGCAGCTGTAAAGCAAGCTATTATCACAAATAGCATCTGTAAAGCGAGCTACTCTCACAAACAGCAGACATAAACAAAGCTACTGTCTCAAAACAGCAGTCATAAAGCAAGCTACTGTCAAGAAACAGTAGTTTGGAGATGGGTGGGCAGGCATTATCTCTTATCCATGGTTTTCATTATCCACAGGAAGGCCTGGGACAAATCCCCAGCAGATACCGTGGTCCTACTATATTTTGTACCACTCTGTGGCATCAAATCTAAAGGGGCCACTGCAAAGCTAAAACTACGGCTCACCAAACCTTGTATTTGGTGATCATCCTCTTGATAACAATAATAGGATGCTTTGGGGATGTTAATGATTCCTTCAAACATCATTCTCTGAAATTCCTGGGAGTTAAGGTGGAAATTCCCCATTTGGGGGCAGCACCCTTAATCTGGTCTTTGCTGTTGGAGTGTGCAAGTGTCAGGGCACTAGTAGCGAATGTTGGAAAGAAACATGGGCCTTCAATGAAAGTATAAGGTTTTGACTTGCTTTTGTTTCTTTCCGTAATGTTAAGCTCCACTGTTCCTGTATAAAATAACAAGCTTGTGTCCTAACCCAGAAACCAATATCTAACCAATAGATAGCAGCCTGGAGTATTTCACTGCTTGAGGTAAAAAAAGAACAAGATGGCTTCCCATCCCCATGTAATGGATTGCTATGAGGATGGGGAGCCGACTCGTTCTTCTACATTGTAGAGGTTCTCCATCATGCCTGACGGAAGCCATATTGCTCAAGGGTTGTAGGGCAGGCCATGGGGCACACAGCTCTCCCCCAACCCCAACATGGAGCTTCTGTCCCATAGCTTTTTGTGTCCAAGACAACTATGCCCTTCTGGCTAATAGTAAGACTCTTCTTGCATACAAATATTCTGGGATGAGGACATTCACCAGATCTTAGAAAAATAATTTTGTTTCACTGAATGTTCCATCTTAGCATCTTCTAAAAAGATGTTTTTGTTAAAACCTATAGCTTCTTGTTATTGTATATTTTGTGTTATTCCTGTAAATGACCAAAAACCTCCCAACCTTTGGTGCTCCAGCTCACTGAGCCACCCACACAACTAATTCTAAACATGATATCAATATTCATTTAAGAGACTCACCTCCCAGGAAGGGGTTAGAGAAGACAATTCCAAGCAGGCATAGAGCAAAATTGGTGAAGGGTGCCATCTTCTGGTTGACCTGTTTTGAGGGAAATGCAGTTAATTTCAGAGGTATGTTCATTAATTTCAATTAACTTGATCTGGTCAAGAAAGGAAGAAAGCTCACATTAAAATATAGCCATGGATCTTCAAGGAGCCGCAATGCTTTTGACTTCCTGATTTTTTTTCTTGATTTTTTCTTGATCTCTTCTAAAATTAGAGCACACCAGTATACCTTTCAATGTGGTTCCCATTCAGAGGGAAAAATCCAGTGGGTGCAAATTTGTCCCTATGCAACATGCACTTGAAATGTTTAAAGTAAACTCAGGGTAACATTTTAAAACTCTCCCTCCCTTCCACTTTTAGGAAGGATTCAGAGGTTCCTTAGGGTGCCCTTTGG
The DNA here is from genome assembly GCA_037367245.1 of Phrynocephalus guinanensis. NCBI lineage: Eukaryota > Metazoa > Chordata > Lepidosauria > Squamata > Agamidae > Phrynocephalus > Phrynocephalus guinanensis. The sequence continues at coordinate 6,794,270 of CM074743.1, read as the reverse complement.
CCTGCAGAAGGTAATCCAAGTCTTGTTATGGGAGGGTGAGAAGAGAGCCCTACTCAGCAGGAACAAAAAAATTAAAGGAGAGGTTGATGCTGGGGAAAGTGGAAGGCAAGTGGAAGACCTAACAAGAGACAGACCACGAACAAAAAGGAACTGCAGAGTTGCATTAACAGGAGTTGAGCTGAGCTCTTGAGGACCTGACATTTTAGGGGTTGCTCATTCCTGGTGATTTAAGAAACTAGGAGCAATTTGGTGGCATGCCACAAGAACAATGGGGGAGGGAATTGTTAGCAGCCCTTCTGCAGTAGATATAAAGTCATGTTCCTGCATGGCAGGGGGTTGGACTGTGTGGCCCTCGTGGCCTCTTCCAACTCTATGGTTCTTTGATTTTACAATTTCAAAAAGGCACTAGAGCAAATTATTTGGCAGAGCGTCTCCCCCAACAATTAGATCTGGCCCGACCGACCCGTTCATTATTGGCCCTCTCGCTCCGGACCGTCCCTCCAAGGGAGGCCCGCAAAACGAGTACTCGTGGGCGGGCCTTCTCGGTGGTGGGGCCGTCCATTTGGAACAGCTTACCGAGCGAACTACGGCAGGCCCCGTCGTTGGCGTCTTTTAAGAAAGGCTTTAAAGACCTTGCTTTTCAGGGACACCTTCAACAATGACTAGAGATACAATTCCCCCCCCCCCTTCTTTGCCCCGGCTTACTCATACTCATATTTGTTTGGATGGCCATTGTGATTGCTCCTGCCTTTGCCACCTTTTTAGTCTTTTAACTTTTATGTGAACCGCCCCGAGTTCTTGCTTGGGAAGTAGGAGCGGTATATAAATCTGAAAAATAAATAAATAAATAAATAAATAAATAAATAAATAAATAAATAAATAAATAAATAAATAAGATAGAGGTTGCTAGTAAATCAGAAAAGGTGCATGCCCTGCTGTGCAAAACCCTGTGTGTGTGTGTTGTGTCGTTACAATCGTGACCGACTCTACGTGACTTCATGTCCATGGAGTTTTCTTGGCAGGAGTACTGGAGTGGCTTGCCAGTTCCTACTCCAGGCGCCTACAGCACCTGGTATTCCCTGGTGGTCTCCCATCCAAGTACTAACCCGGGCCGACCCTGCTTAGTTTCTGAAATCAAGCGAGATCGGATGTGCTTAGGGCATCTAGGCAGCTGTGCAAAACCCTAGCTGTATTTTAAACCTAGTGGTTATTCCTTTTTTTCTGCTTGTTGGCCCTACATTAAAGATGATATATAGAGTATTGAAGCCACACAAGCAAACCCAGATGGAAATACTGTAATGTCATGCTTACCCGCTCAGTAAGTTTTCTTCTGTAGGAATGACAACAGCAGCGGTTGTAATGGGGAAGGGTTTTCTCCTGGTTTCCTGTGGTAGTTTTGGCTTCCAGAGCTGCCATTTATACTCTGCACCCAAATATGTCCCACCCTGGAATACAAAGCCTGTGAAGAAAAAGTAAACCTTCCTTATCTTTTATGTAATTTAAGGTATCTCTATCAACTTGATCTTTTTATTCCATGCAGTGCAATGGTGGGAGATGTCTGACAGAGTTACTTCCCTAGATAAAAGTAAACAAGGAGCAAGTAAACAATAGGTATTAAACAAGCCTTGGAGTTTTTCCCCCTGCCAGAATAAACTGGGAGAGGTATAAAATCTTTTGCATCCGGGCTAAAGTCATGTGAACTTTACCAGGGTAAAGAGAGTCTGAGAGAGTTACTTCCCCAGATTAAAGTAAACGAGGAGCAAGCAAACAACAGGTGGTCAACGAGCTGGTTTATTCTTGCCAGAATAAACTGGGAGAGGTATAGAATCTTTTGGATCCAGATTAAAGTCATGTGAACTTTACCACGTATGCTGTGGTCACACCAGGGAAATGTCTTCCAGTTCTTGCTCCTTGATCTTGATGTTTTGGGGGAGGATCGGACCAGGCAAGGCCTCCGTGTTACCTCTACATCAATTCCTACCTGCCTGGAGGCATCTACTGTCTTATTCTGGGTGTATAGCGGAACACATTTTACAGTGTCCGTGCACGTCAATGACTGTGATGAAACCTTTGGAGGCAAGCTGCCATGTGCTTCTGCTGCAAGTGATGGAGACTGAGCTGCCTGACAAAACCTTGCGCTTGTCTGATATCCACTTCTTCCTATTTGCCCAGCTCTTGGTGCCAGACAAGGAAGGGCTGGGGGGGGGGGGGAGTGGAGGATGCTCTCGCTTAAGCTGAGCTTGCCTGCAGAGCATCGCCGGTGAATCGGGGGAGAAGGGTTCCTTGGTACTGCCTGCACTTCTCTGCAGCTCCAAGGATCACCACGCCAGCGTGGGCGGTGGGGCTGGTAGGCTGGGGAAACTCTCATTTTTTTTGTCTCCATTTCTTCCTCTTCCTCTTCTCCTGGTGCCACCAGAGACTGCAACAAACCTTCTGATGCAAGAGGGAGCTGCAGGGGAGTTTGCACAAGGTGGATCTGAGCATGACCAAGAGATGTCCTCAGACCGGAGACTTCCCTCACCTGTTGCTGGCTGCATGAAAGGCACCTCCGACTCTCCTCTGCTCTAGTAAAATGGGAAGACATTTGGAGCCCCTGTCCAAGGTACTGATGATTTGTTTTTTAAGGTTGATGGGGCACATAGAGCTGTAAACTCCAGGAAGAGATATGGCCTTCTTCCAAGCACCTGTGGTACTTCAAAAGGAAGTCTAAGCACAATTCATGTATGTCACACACCACAGAGCATGACGTATTTGGGATCAGAGAGCTCAAGAAAACAGTGGGACATATCCATGGCATGACCATGACCTAAAAACCTCATCTTGCCCTCCTCTTAGCTGGAAAGGAGAAGTTCTAACACGAGACTTAACAAAGTAGATTTCCACTTCCCAGCATATATCAAGTGCGGAAAGTCAAGCAGTGGTGACTTGAGCCACTTTTCGACAAAGTGTATTGGTTCTTCTCCAACCGGTGCCTGATATCTCATCTGATGCAGAGGGCAAGGGGCATGACTGGACCTTTTTGTAAGACCCCAAATATCTTCATCCACATTGTCTGATCTGGTGATGGCCAAAGTAATACCATTCACAAACGGTACCATTCACGGCAAGACAACACGCAAGGAAAAAGAGACTCCCTTGCCAGTGTAAACTCCACCATCAGACCTACCACTCTTATCATTACCCAGATCTGGAACATGTTGCATAAGAAAAAATCAATTCAGATACATAGATTGTATGATCCTAGCTGAAAACATCACCCAAAGACATTTGAATTTAGAGTTGGAATCCGTGTAGAAGCAGTGCACACAACAGAGGCTGGAGTTCTTATCCCAATTCCTGGAATTATTTCGTGGACACTGTGTGGTTATGGACTGGTTGCTGAGGCAATTTCCTCAGAGTTAAACAAACAAACAAACAAACCTCAGGCTGATGAAGCTGTTTCGATGAGTAGCTAAAGGTTTCGATCTCACAAGAAAAGAGGCCCAGTTGCCATGACGCAACTTCCAGATACTTCTAATGATAAATCTTAATGACAAGAGTTGAGGAAAACGTTCAGAGCCCAGCTGCAAACAAAAAAACCCATCTCTGTTTCATTCCATTCAGAATGCTGCTCCATGCAAACCCATCATCCACAATCTTTTCTGTGACTGTGACAACACTGCTCAAGCCCCTTGATTCGATAAATCAAAGAGGAAACTGTTCTAAATTTCTGTTTCCGCTTGTGCTAGGTAAAAACAGATATTGTACAAGGACGATCTTAAGAAGCAGTGAAAAGATCATAGAGGCCAGGTCCCAACTATGAGGTCCCTGATAGATGGCCACACAAGTTCCATGTTGCAGAAAGCATGTGCTCTATGAGTGATATCTCAGGCACTCCATGACGTTCTTCAGCCGAACTGAAAACCTATTAATCATTTGCCCACATTGTTTGCCCTGGCTGGCTGTTTACTTCAACATAAATGACTTCTTTTGAACATGGGTGGGGATTTCTTCAGAAATATATGCTTAATAAATGATGTGTACAGTCTGGAACCCAAATGAGAACTCTCTCTCTCTCTCTCTCTCTCTCTCTCTCTCTCTCTCTCTCTCTCTCTCTCTCTCTCTCTCTCTCTCTCTCGTGGGTGTGGGTGTGGGTGTGTTTTCCAAAGGCCAGAACCCTTTGGCTCAGTCGGTGCTATGCTATACTTGCTCCTTCCCCTCACAACCTGTTTTCCCCCAGCAGATGGTTAGACTGAGTGGAATATGGGGCCTGCTACCATTCTAATGGCACATTACTTCATGAGAGGGCCAGTTTTATAAGAACTGATGCTTGCTTTTGGGTGACACTTCCTTTGTGTAAAATATGTTGTACTCAGAAAATGACACAGCAGTTGGTGTGCACTCGTGTTTATGCCTGACAGGTCCTTAGTGATCTCACTCACTGTTTGGCCCACTACTATTTTAGGCTGTATTAAAAGTAGGATAGTTCCAAAACCCTATGGAGTACTAGTTCTATTCAGCATTGGATGGGAACCATCTTGAGTACTGTATATTATATTCCAATCCATCCAAAAGTTTAGTCATTATAACTGGACTTATTTTCTTGTGAGATCGAAACATTTCACTGCTGATCCAAGCAGCTTTGTTAGTATGTCACTCTTCAACCGACAAAGCTGCTTGGATGAGCAGTGAAATGTTTCAGGCTCACAAGAAAAGAAGTCCAGTGGCCATCACTGAACTTTCAGATAACCTCACCTAGATGACTGAGAATCTTCACGGACGTATTCCAATCCATATTTGCCTTCACGGCCTTTATGTTCTATAAATGCTCTGATATATGTTGTTTTATTCTAACCAATCTAACCAATAGCAAACCATACAATTGCTTATATAGCTCTGCTAGCCCTGCCCACACTTGCCTTTTGTAAATATTCATAGCTTAACTTTATGTTCCGTTACAGTGATTAACTTGAGAACTGGGAGAAATGGTTTCAGGCTACAGGGGACACAATAGGGGCCAGGGGACCTTCAAATGGTCCAGGTGGCCTTCAAATGGTCCACTTGGTCATGGTTCACACATGCCTGCTTTGTGACATTGGACCACACCCAAGTTATTTGTCCCCTGCAGAAGGTAAGATGGAGGGCCTCCTACCTATCTAATGGAGCATTCATCCATTCCTTTATGACAGGGCCTTTTCTACCACAACTGGTTCTTTTCACTCCTACTTCCTTGATATAAAATAAGTTGTACTTAGATTGCAATCAAACCCTAAGAGAAGTCAGTGTGTTTACAGCTGACACATCCTTTGCAATCTCACTCACTCTTGGGCTCATCCACCCTCTCCCCAGTCCTTTTTCTGAGACTGAGTCCATGTACATACACCATACAGAGGGCCCGCATTCACCCTGTATTCATCTCCCATCCTCCAAAGTCCACCAAGATTTGGACGTGAATGTCTGGAGAAGATCCTTGTGAAATCTACCTCAATGGGGGTTCTTCTCCTTCTGACACTGCTCCTTTTAAAATACTCTTCATTTATTAGTTCCATCTTTCAGCTAAACAAGACATTCTTCTAGTTTCTCTCTTTTTCAGTTTACCCTTCTTAATCCCCAAAAGGGAGACCTTTCATTAGAATATTTTTTAAATAACCCTGAGGTTAAAAATGCCTTTGGAATCCCACCAGAAGTTGTCCTTGGACAGCAGTCTTTCTCGGTGGAAACTGAACATGTGTAGATGAAGACTGACTCTCTCACTCTGAACTTTTCTCATTCGTGTAACCTTCTTTGTCAGGGTCAGGGTCATTGGCAGGGGAGGAGAGGAAATCGCACTGCCCGTTGTGCCATTTCCTCTTACAAAACCACTGACTTTCAGTTCAACCGGAAACATACCCATCCTTTTTGTTCAGCTGCATCACCTCAAATGGTTGAGCAGTCTTCTGTGTGTGTGTGTGTTGTTGTTTTTTTAACACTAATCTGTTTGATAGGAGTTGGTTGCCCATGTTGGTTTGGTAGGAGCTGGTTTGCCATGTTGGGTACCCAGAGGTTGGGAGCTTGACTCCCCAATGGGCTTCTGGGTAGCCCAGCCAGCTTCTGTGGCCTTGGGCCAGCTGTAGAGTCACAGAGCGCCCCCAGAAGAAAGGAGTGGGGGACCACTTAGTCAATCCTGGGAAGGACTTGAATGCATGTAAGTATTGTTTCTGTCAGACCTTTCTCTTCAGGCAAGCGAAGGATGGACTACCATGTGTATTTCATATGAATCTGTAGGTTCACATAGACTTTGTGTTTATAACTTCTTATAGCCTTCCTTTTAGCTTTAAAGTAATGTTTATTAATGCTGTAAGATGTCCCTCAATTCCTTGTTCTCAAATACAGTACTTGACTTTTGTCTATTAATGCTGTAAGATGTCCCTCAATTCCTTGTTCTCAAATACTTGAACATGTCTTAATTGTGCTGGACTGTATACTACCCCTCATTACTGTAAGTCACCTTGGGTCCTTTTTCAAGGAGAAAGGCAGGGCAAAAATACTCTGAAATAAATAAAAAATAAATAAATAGTGGTGATGATTGTAGAACTAAAAATGTGTATGTTTGGAGAAATTGTACATATGCTCTGGAACAATCTCTCTCAGCACTGTTCTCTGTCTGATCATTTGAATTAAATTTAGCCTTGTTCGGTCATGAATGAATTCTGCAGAGGCTTCCCTGATAGAGGCGAGTTTCATAGACTCCCCTGTCATCCTGTTGAATATGGGGAGACTGCCAGCTCACGAAATGGGTTCGGGGCTCCCTTGAAGAGGCCACCAGGATAAAAATGCCCCACTTCTTCAAGAAGCTGCATTTCCCTGTTCAGCGTAACAAATGGAACTGAGCCAGCTTATTACATGGGGACCCCATAGGCATCCCTAAGAGCTTTGTTTGCAGCCTGTTTGCATGCTGCTTGTTATCCTTTAACTGGGGAATCAACTCTCTCACACATTTCCAACAGGTGCAGTTCATGGAATAAGAAGATAAAGTGTCCAGAGAGTCCTTGGGCAAGATTGAAAGTTAAGGAAAGCTTGCTGTTTACTCACAGGCTTTGTATTCCAGAGCGGGGTCTATCTGGGTGTAGAGTATAAATGGCAGTTCCAGGAGCCAAAATTACCAGAGGGAATTAGAAGAAAACCTTTTCCCATTACAACCACTGCTGTTGTCATTTTCACTAAAGAAAACCTCTTTTTTTTGCAGTTGAGTGGGTAAGTGTGAAATTATTCCAGTCTGTGTTCGCTTGAGTACTTTATTCTAGCCATCATCTTTAATGTAGGCTCACCAGGAGAGGATAAAAAAATAGAGTGGCTTCATAAAGGGTTCATGATAGATCCGTGAGGTATCCACCCTTTCTGAACTCTGAGGCACCCCTATTTGTAGTCCATCTGTGATGAGAGGCTGGATGCTCCTTTTCCTTTCATCCTGTTCAGGGCATGATCTCTTTATGAAGGCAGCCAGAGTAAGATTATTATTTTTTTGTAGGAGTGAGAGCTTAAACTTGGCTCTACTAAAAGTAAGCACAACCTGGTTCTCTTTCCTGCATGTGCTGAGGTACCCTCTGAGGCATTCAAGGGCCATTTCTTCACAAATAAGGAAGTACAACTTATGAAAATATGGGCCATTTCTTCACAAGTAAGAAAGCGCAACTTATGAGAACACAGGCCTCACTTCTGCTTCTTTGGAGGAATATGCCCTGCCAAAATCTCCCCGGGGTTGACATTATAATGCTCCAAATTTTGGGTGGTTTGTCATTTTATTAGGTCATATTTGGAAGTTTGAGTTGCCAGAAAAGCCCCAAATTAATTCCATGAGAAGAAATTGAAACAAAAATGCACAAAATGTCAAGCTGGACTCCTAGAGGATTCTGTTAAGAATGACTGGTTAACCTACTGATAAATAATTTTGGAATATTTTTTCCTCCAGAGCTTTTCCTCAGAGGAATTTCTTGTTGTGGAGGAATTTTGGGATCCATTTCTGATGGGACAGATGAGAGGGAAGAAAGCTAAGGCTCCCAAATAATTCAAGATGCCGCTTGTCCACTAGCCCATATATTTCTCTAAAGCAGGAATGGCAAACCACTTTTATTTATTTATTTATTTATTTATTTATTTATTTATTTATTTATTTATTTATTTATTTATTTATTTATTTATTTGTTTTATTTTGTTTTATTTTATTTTATTTTATTTTATTTTATTTATTTACAAAAAAATTAGCCGCCCCACTACCAAGAGGTCTCTAGGTGGCATACAACAATGTATTAAAACTATAAAACTATAAAATTATTAAAACTATAAAATAAAATAAAACATACAATATCTGGAAGTTGGGTCATGGCTACTGGACTTCTTTTTGAGAGATAGAAATGTTTCGCTGTTCATCCAAACAGCTTCATCGGTCTTCATCGGACCAATGAAGCTGTTTGGATGAACAGCAAAACGTTTCTATCTCTCAAAAAGAAGTCCAGTGGCCATGACTCAACTTCCAGATAAACTCACCTGGATGACTGAGAATCTTCACAGACATATTGCTATGCAATTTGGGGCAGATGCCCTGAAGTTGGTGCGAGAATATGAAAGAAGACCGATGAAGCTGTTTGGATGAAGAGCGAAATGTTTCTATCTCTCAAAAAGAAGTCCAGTAGCCATGACTCAACTTCCAGATAAACTCACCTGGATGACTGAGAATCTTCACAGACAACATACAATACAAATTATAAAACACTCTGCTCATGAGTCCAGCAAAAAAAAAAATCTAATTAAAATGCTGGCCGAACAGGAAGTTATTTGCCTGGCACCGAAAAGCCAAAGGTGTTGGTGCCAGGCGGATCTGGTACTCCAAAGTACTGAGTCAGAACTGACATATTATCATTAAATGAAGTGTGGGTAACAATAGAATGAGGGACAATATGAAGGCTTCCTTGGAACCTAAAGACTATGGATGAGGAAATTAAGATAAAGACTCAAAGAGGCATAAACTGTTTAAGGTTTCCCTCTACACAGCAGAACAGGAGAATATGGAGTTATTGAATCATTATGGTGCTGGAAGAGACTTTGGATGTCTACTAGTTCAATCTCCTGCCCAAGGCAGGAGAGACCTCAGACCATCCTGGATAGATGTCTGTCCAATCTCTTCTTGAAAACCTCAATAGGGTACCCACAACATCAGACGGTAAGCTGTTCCACTGTTTAATGCAGTAGTTCTCAACCTGTGGGTCCCCAGATGTTCCTGGACTGCAAATCCCAAAAGTCTTCATCACTATCTGAGCTGGCCAGGATTTCTGGGAGTTACAGTCCATGAACATCTGGGGACCCATGGGTTGAGAACCACTGGTTTAATGGCTCTCGCTGTCAGGAAATTTCTCCTTATTTCCATGTTGGCTCTCCCTCTTTTGAGTTTCCACCCATTGGTTCTTGCCATATTCTCAGGTGCAGCTGAGAATAAATCATTGCCCTCTTCCCTGTGGCAACCCTACAGATATAGGAAGACTTTTTTGGCAGCTGCAGCACATGATGGACTCATCCTTAGTTGGTGGTCCATTAGGATACCTCTCAATCCTTCTCACAGGCACTACTGTTGAGCCGGGTACCACCTACCCTGCACCTATTTTGGAGCCTGTGCATTTGGTTACTCTTGCCTTAGTGCAGGACCTTACTTTTCTTGCCATTGAACTGCATCTTGTTGGACAAGGCCATTGTTCAAGTCTGTCCAGAAATATATACACACAGCCATGACTAGAGTGGCTTTATCCAACCTAATGCCCCACAGGAGTTTTGCATGGCCAGAACTGTAGTCTTCCTCCTCATTGGTACTTTCCAGCCTGGTACATAAGAACATAAGAAGAGCCCTGCTGGATCAGGCCAAAGACCCATCTAGTCCAGCTTCCTATATCTCACAGTGGCCCCACCAAATGTGTCTGGGAGTACACGAGACTAGAGATCTGTCTCCTGATACCACTTTCCTGCATCTGGTCCTTGAAGTCCACTGGTTTTAAGCCTGGAGATGACACATCTCCATCATGGTTTGTAACCTGTGATGGACTTTTCCTCCAGGAATCTGTCCAACCCCCTTTTGAAGGCATCCAGGCCAGATGCCATCACCACATCCTGTGGCAGGGAGTTCCACAAACTAAGAACACGCTGGGTAAAAAAACATTTTCTTTTGTCTGTTCTCACTCTCCCAACCCTCAATTTGAGTGGATGTCCTCTAGTTCTGGTATTTTGTGAGAGGGAGAAGAGCATCCCTCTATCCACTTTACTCATGCCCTGGATTATTTTGTACATCTCAATCATATCCCCCCTGAGGCACCTTTTTTCCAGACTAAAGAACCCCAAATGTTTTAGCTTTTCTTCATAAGGGAGGTCCCCTAGCCCAGTAATCATTTTCGTCGCTCTCTTTTGCACCTTTTCCAGTTCCACTATGTCTTTTTTGAGATGCGGTGACCAGAATTGTACACAATACTCCAGGTGTAGCCTTACTATTGTTTTGTACAATGGCATTACAGTATAATGTTGCCTGTTTTATTTTCAATTCCCCTCGTTGATAATCCCTAGCATGGAATTGGCCTTCTTCACCGCTGCCACATTTGTTAGTAATGATGGTGTATGTGTTATGAAATGCACAGAGGGCATCAGGGTTTTTGAGGTAAACTTGGACTGGTAGCTCTCCAAGCTGTTTGTAGTTTCACAGCTGTAGGCTCCAAGGTGGCTGGAGGGGTGACTCCCTAGCCATGGAAATGTTTCTGGGTGAATGCAGCTGAGTCAACAAAAGTGGTGTGAGCAGCTGGTGTTGTTGGGCAGTTGCCAGGGGTCAAGGATATTTTAAGACTCTATCACTTGAGAGAGAGAGAGAGAGAGAGAGAGAGAGAGAGAGAGAGAGAGAGAATGTCCACCACCATGGGTGGTGGTATGTATAACTTCACTTCCTTGGCAGTGTTAGCAAACCAACTTTGTTGAAATTGAGGTTGAGTAAGCTTCTGGAAGACTTCCAGCCCTGATAGCATGAGGATATGGTCTCCTGGTAAAGCCGGTTTCTGGTCCTTGCCCTCACTCTAGCCCAGTGGTTCTCCACCTGTGGGTCCCCACATGTTCCTGGACTGCAACTCCCAGATACCCCTTCCAGCACAGCGAGTGGTGGAGGCTTCTGGGAGTTGCAGTCCAAGAACATCAGGAGCCCCACAGGTTGAGAACCACTGCTCTAGCCCATAATCTTTGCTTTCTTGGCTGGTCACTCTGAACAGTGCTAGGCAAAGCTGTATCTAGCCATTTTGACTCCTCAGACTTCATTTCTATATCACTCAAGCTTGGGTCAACTCCTTACAGTGAGACTGGCACATGCAGGGAGACAACGGAAGAGTGGAGCAGAATGCATGGGTCTCAACATGCAATAGGCCTGTGGATTCTGCACTAGGCTCGGCTATTTCGAGTCACTCTCCATCTGAGGAGGAGTGAGTGGAGGCCATCTGTAGGCTTGGGTAGGTAAGTCCATGTGCTCCCACTGAGAAAGAACAGTGGATAGGTTGGTACTGGTCCAGCAACCTCTGGCTCAACAGACTGAGTTATCCAGTTGGCATTGATTTGGCATAACCTCAAGGAAAAATCAGGGATTTCAAGAAGAAGAAGAAGAAGAAGAAGAAGAAGAAGAAGAAGAAGAAGAGGTGGTGGTAGCAGTGGTAGTTAGTAATTCTTAATGCAGTCAAAAACTAATATCCAAATATCCAGATAAAACAGATTACAGAGTACTGTACTACACTCACCTATATAGAGAACCCCCACCAGAAATGTTAAGTACTGCTGGCTCAAATCCTATTTTAAAGGTTCCCAGTGGTAACTAAAACCTATCATTAATTCATTGAAATCTTGCCCTCAAAGATTTTAATAGCAGCTGCTAGAAATTTTGCCACCTTGTGTAAAAGGCCTGTGTTTTCTCCTGACAAAAGTAAAAAAGGTATAAAATGTGTCAGATTTAAAAGGTACCGCTAGTCAGAGAACAATGACACTGCAGACAGGTAAACCTACCAGAATCTTCTGACAGAGAAATGAGGCAACTGTTCTCAACCTGAGACAATGCTAACATGTTGTCCCTCCACTCAAATAGAGTGAGAACAGACAAAATAAATTTTTTAACCCAGCATGTTGTCAGTCTGTGGAACTCCCTGCCACAGGATGTGCTGATGGCATCTGGCCTGGATGCCTTCAAAAGGGGATTGGACAGATTCCTGGAGGAAAAGTCCATTACAGGTTACAAACCATGAGGGAGATGTGCAATCATTCTCCAATCTCGTGCGCTCCCAGATGCATCTGGTGGGGCCACTGTGAGATACAACAGGAAGCTGGACTAGATGGGCCTTTGGCCTGATCCAGAATGGCTCTTCTTATGTTCTTATGTTCTTAAACAGACCATGTTCTCCATTTTCTCCTTCTGTTCTTCTCCCTTGATTCTCAGGTTTCAAGGTCCCACCATGCAGACCTCCAAGCCATCACTGGTCTTTTTGGCCATCCTTTGGGGACTTCTTCTGGTCTACCTCTGTGAAGGCCAAAACTGGTCATCTTTCCAAAACAAGCACGTCGATTATCCTCAAAGCTCAGCTCCAAACCTGAACACCTATTGCGACCTGATGATGAGACGAAGACAGCTGAACCTGAAGAGGTGCAAACCCCTCAATACCTTCATCAACCAACAGGCCGCTGTTGTCAAACAGGTGTGCGTCAACGAAGGGACTCACTACAAGAGTAATCTCTATGACAGCATTCAGTCCTTCCATCTGATCAACTGCAGAAACACAGGCGGTACGTCCCCCGATAGCTGCAAGTACGTCGGCACCTCTCAAAAAGCAAGGATCCGCGTGGCTTGCGAGAATAACCAGCCTGTTCATTTCGAAGATGTCCTGTAAGCAGAGGGAAATCCAACTCCGGCATCCATCTGAAGCCAAAAATAAATAAATAAATGTGTGTTTTCTTTTCTTCCTGGTATTTTTGTTTAAATGCAATTACGAATGCATGCTTTTCTTTCTGTAACTATCTTCTGCATTTCTTATTGGGACTGTGGTTCTAAAAGGGAGATCCTGCAATTTTCTAACTGAACTATTTCTTGGTCTGACTTCTTCACGTTGAGAAGGTGGACTTCATAGGGCTTTTTAAACAACTCCAGTACTTTCTTCCTACCACAGAAGGACACAGTTACTGCACATATATAGATAGGGAATGTTTATAAAGATTTGAGAATATGTTTGTAAATCCCTTAGTCTCGTAGACGTAGACAACATGGCCAGTAGCATGCTTGTGTGCGATGCTGGGCTCAAAGGTCCCCCACCCCCACAAATAACCGATCTCCATCAGGTTTTGCATCTCTTTTGGAATAACCCATCTCCTCCTGACCCCATTTTCTCAGTGCCTCCATTAATGTTCTCAGCATAAGAGGTACATTAAGGCCCATGTAGATGGCGCCTGGAGGCCCGTGGTGGCTCAGTGGCCTAAGGCCTCCGAAAACTGTCGGCTGCAAAGTCGGCAGCTCGGTGGTTGGATTCCCGGGTGCCACACAGCGGAGTGAGCTCCCGCTGTTCACCCCAGCTCCTGCCAACCTAGCAGTTCGAAAGCATGTCAATGCAAGTAGATAAATAGGTACCGCCGTAAAAAGCGGGAAGGTAAAACAGTGTTTCCTTGCAGCCATGCCGGCCACGTGGCCAAGGACTTGCACAACACTGGCTCTTTGGCTTGAATACGGAGATGACCACCGCCCCTAGAGTTGGACATGACTAGCACGCATGTGCGGGGGGAAACCTTTACCTTTACCTTAGATGGCGCCTGAGAGGCCCAACACATGTTGATCAAACACAACGCTGTTTCCAAATGTGTCTCTCCACCCATGAAGGAAATGCTTCACCTACTCATAGTCATAGTCATAAGTTTATTACGGTCATATGAACCAAAACAGTTGAACAGAACAGTACACAGAATAAAACTATAACATAACATTGCCAACAGTAGATTACAGTGTCATTTATCTGCCGCTATCATAGCCCTCCTATGGATTGCTGCCAAGAGGAATTTAGCCACCTGGGTAGTTACATATGAGTTCTTATCTGAGAGGCAGTACTCTACCAAGATCTTATCTGGACAACTTTGGAATTTAAAAATTAAAGGATAAATCAGGTCTCTTCTAATTTCTTTGTAAAGGGTACAATATAAAAGGGTATGAGTTAAAAATTCAGGTACCCCAGCTCCACAGGGGCATAAACGTTCTTGGCGTGGGGTTCCATTATATCTACCCTGAAGCATAGCTGAAGGAAGCACATTGAGTCTTGCCAAACAGAATGCTCTGCAGACTTGTGGGGTTCCTAACGAGGATAAATAGTTCGCTTGTTTCCGATACCCTGGTAGAATACCGTGTGCCTGGGGTGAGCAGGTTCTATTTGCTGAGGCAGTCAGTTCTTGTCTCTCAATGTCGTCAATTTGCTGACTAAGGGTTCGGTAGGCCTGATGTTGATTTAACATTAGAATGGACTCGAGAGGCATTCCAATGGATCTAACTTTGTGTTGGATTATCTGTGACCACTTACTCGTGTAGGAATCAGATAACATATGGTATATGTAACCCAACTGCTCAGCCTGAAAATGAATTCTCAACCAGAATTTCAGGGTTTGATTCCATGCCCTAGTCTCTAAGCGATCTAGGCCTGTCTCCAGATATAAAGCTGCCCATCCCACACAGTTAGGGACCCCCAATATTCGGCGCAAGAAGGAAGACTGTATATTCTCAACGTTGGAATTGAATGCACTTATCCAGATTGGTATGCCATAGAGCAACTGGGGCCTAGTTTTTGCTGTAAAGACCCGCACAGCAGAAGGGATGTGGAATCCGCCGTTAATATAGAAAAACCGAGCAATGGCTGCCATACTGCTACGGGCCTTCCTATGTGTGTAGGTACGGTGGGCGGTCCACTCGCAGTTGGATTTAAAATATAGTCCTAGGTATTTAAATTCCTTAACTTGTTCCAAGAGGTTATTCTGAATTGGCCAGCGATGTTTCTTCCAGGCCTTGGTAAACACCATGATTTTAGATTTATCTATATTAATAATTAGGCTATTTTTTTTACAGTAGTCAGCAAAAGCTAGCAGTAGTCGCCTTAATCCCAGACGCGTTAAAGATAGTACTACAGCGTCATCTGCAAACAATAATAGAGGAACATGTTGAGTACCAAGTTTGGGGAAGTGGCCCTCAACCTTTCTTAGATGTGCATCCAAGTCATTTATATAAAGATTGAAAAGGTGCGGCGCCAACACACAGCCTTGCCTAACTCCTCTATTACTTGGGATTTCCTCTGTTAATTCGCCTAAGGAGCCATATCTTACACTGCAACTGGTGTCCGAATATAATTTTTTCATAAGAAAAAGTAGTCGTCTATCTATGGTGGTCTTAATCTAATTTAGCCCATAATAATCCCCTGGAAATAGAATCGAAAGCCCCTTTCAGGTCAAAAAAAGCAGTAAACAGTCCACTCCCCCCTGTGTTTCTGTATTTTTCAGACAAGTGTGCCAAGGTTAAACAGTGATCCAGGGTATTTCTGTTGGCACGAAACCCATTCTGTTCTAACCCTAATATTTTCTCTGTATCCATCCAGCTTGTCAATTTGTCAGCTAGGTGGCTTGCATAAAGCTTTCCTGTTATAGAGAGCAAACTGACAGGACGGTAGTTGGCTGGTAGGTTTGGCTTCCCTTTTTTTAAAATAGGGACTACCACTGCTTTAGTCCATGCAGAGGGTAACCTCACCTACTCATGAAGATTGCCGAGGCCTCACTAGTTATCTGGCTGGCTGCATAAGCCACGAGCTGTCTCTTTTACAAAAGAAACAACCTACTCTTCCGCCTTTCCATGTGTTCAGTAGAGAAATCTGGACCAACGTGGCTTCTATAAATAGTTATTCCTGTAAATTGGGCTTGCTGTGTTTGCTGTCAATAAAATAAATGCTTACAAATGCAAACAGTACAATGTGGTCTTCTATCTGTGTGAATATTTAAATTCTAAAATGAGAGGAATGGAGGAACAACCGCATCATACGATAATTGATATTTTCTCAAGGGCTCCAGTTGCTGTCATCCAAGGATACCAAGACTCCACATTGTCAGTATTTTGTTGGGGTTTTTATAAAATTTATTTTTCTATTCCTCCTAATCACAATTTGCGATCCCGCCTTATCCCTTACTCTCTTTCAAAGCTGAAATATCAAAATAGACTACAGGTGATACCTTTATAGGCCACTAATAAAATAACAAAAAAATCATTGCAAGCTTGCAAGAGCAATACTGTACCAAAATTCCAAACAGTAGTGTGTGTGTGTGTGTGGGGGGGTCTTCTAGTCCAAACCCATGCCCAAGGCAGGAAACTTCAAACCATCCTGGATAGATGGCTGTCCAATCTCTTCTCGAAAAGATCGATCAATAGGGCACCCACAACATCAGGAGGCAAGCTGTTCCACTGTTTAATGTCTCTCACTGTCAGAAATTTCTCCTTATTTCCAGGTTGGCTCTCCCTCTGGTAAGATTCCAATAATTGGTTCTTGTCACACCTTCAGGTGCAGCTGAGAATAATTCAGTGCTCAATTCCCTGTGGTAACCGTTCATGTATTGGAAGACTCCTATAATGTCTTCCCTCAGTCTATTCTTTGTCAGGCTAAACATGCCTAGATCTTTTAGTCATTCTTCATACAATTTAGCCTCCGGTCCCCTTATCATCTTAGTTGTCTTCTCTTCTCTGCACTTTTTCTAGGGCCTCTGTGTCTTGTTTGTATTGTGGTGACCAGAACTGGACACAGTATTCCAAATGTAGCCTCACTAGCGAAGTATAGAGTGGTACTATCACTTCCTGTGAACTTGATGCTATCCCGCTCTTGATGCAACCTAGAATCGTGTTTGCGCTTTTGGCAGCTGCAGCACACTGCTGCCTCAGCCTTAGGTGGTGATCCACCAGGACACCTAAATCCCTCTTCCAGGTACCACTGCTGAGCCAGGTATCACCTATCCTGTATCTGTGCATCTGTGAATGTGTACACACCTTTGAGAATTTACATGTTTCTGTGTATTTTCTAGTGGTTCCTATTTTTAGCCATTCGCATTTTGGAATGTTTGTGTGATTTTGTGCGCATTTTATTAATATGAAATGCATTAGAAAGGCAGAAGAGTTGCAGACCCAATAGGTTGAATTTGCAATTTTCCCATCTGTTGCTATTTGGTGCCCTCTAATGTATGTTACACAAGGTTACACAACCTTTCCCACCTTCTCTTATGTTTCTTTCACAGCAAGCAGGAACCCTATCCTTTTTTGTTTCTTGTCTGTGGTTTCAAATCCCTGCTAAGCTGTTCATACTTCTTGGAGGGGGGGTGGCAATGATAAACCACTCCTTAATTATTTCACATACTTTGAAATGCTTAAAGTTGTTGTAAGTCAGATGTAACTTGATAGTGGATATTGTAACATGCCATGCCGTGCCATCATATCACATGACACAAGGGGGAGGGAATTATTGTTGCAGGATATTGTGTAACAGAACGAATTGGCATCAGCAACTCTAAATATAAGGGGCAAACAAAAAATTATAACTTTGGAACAGGATATCCTCTTCTGCTCAGTACCATTCATACTTATTGAAAATTGGCCTGACAGTTGCTTTGTGTTAAGATGAGAACGAGAAGTGGTTAAGTGATGAAAACAGTTGTGAGCGACCCCCGCCGCCACCTCCATAATGAGGCGTTCCAAAGTGGTGCAAGGTAGTTCTTTATTAGGTCCACTGGAGTTCAGAACAGATGCAAACACTTCAGCACAGGTCAGTGATGCTCTGCCTCCTCTGGGAATTGAGAAGGCTTGTTCTTTAGAGCTGGCCCTGCCCAAAGTCTGCCTAGCTGGTGGTAGCAACTGGCTAGGGTTTCTTATCCCCTTTTTTTTTCGCCATCATCTTCTGCCTTGTTTCTTTTTTCCCCCCAGTTATTGAGGTGCTATAAGGTTTTAACGTTTATCGTTTGCTGTTATATTGTTGTGTTTATGTAATCATTGTAACTTTCGTGTGGTTATGATAGCCGTTGTAAGCCGCTTAGAGTTCGCAATGAAGATAAGCGGGGTATAAATGCAAAAATAAATAAATAAATAAATAAATAAATAAACAGCCCAAAGTCCCTGTGGTTCCCCCAAAGTCCCAGACTACAGACCATAAAGCCAGTCTCTCACCCTAGAAATCAGAAAATGTCCTTGCTGGTAAAGCAACACAGTCTTTATAAGGCTGGCCTGTGGCGTCTTCCTTTATCTTTGTTCTCCAAACCCCGGGCTGCCTCCGGGAGGGGCTGGATCCTATCTCTCCGCTCCTTGGCTGCACAGAAGAGGCTTTATCCTATATCCTCCTTGGCCCCAGTATTCAGTCCTCACCTCCTCAGTGCTTTTCGATGAGCCAGGCGTTCTCCTCCACAGCGTCATTGTGCCAAACATCAATCTCCTTTTCTTCCTCTCTCTCCCAGATGTTGTCTCTCCCTTATTTCTAGAGCCCTCTCCTCCCCCGAGACAGGTGTTACATGTCTCTCTAATTGCCTTGCTACCTCGGGAGGCTGACCACTGCCTTCAGTTGTCTCACAACAGTAGTATGAGATTTTCCCTTACATGGTGTCCCTTTGTGAATGGAAGTGAGCGGAAGTGGTTATCCTGTGTTGACCATCTTGACTGCTGCCATTGGTACTATCAAATGTTAGAACTGTATAACCATGGAGCCAATTACCACAGGAGGTGGTGAGTGTGCCAGCACTAAAGGCATTCAAGAGAAAATTGGACAACCATCTGTGAAATCTGCTTTGAGGTGGATTAGTGCATTGAGTAAGAACATAAGAACATAAGAAGAGCCATGCTGGATCAGGCCAAAGGCCCTTCTAGTCCAGCTTCCTGTATCCCACAGTGGCCCCACCAAATGTGTCTGGGAGCACATGAGACTAGATATCTATCTCCTGATACCATTCCCCTGCATCTGGCCCTTGAAGTACCCTGGTTTTAAGCCTGGAGATTACACATCTCCATCATGGTTTGCAACCTGTGATGGACTTTTCCTCCAGTAATCTGTCCAATCCCCTTTGGAAGGCATCCAGGCCAGAGTAGAGGGCTGGAGTTGATGGCCTTCCAACCCACTTATTCTGTGATTCTGAGGATTCTTTTGGATTAGCAGGCAGAGATGATAATGATCAACCAGAAGAGTTCAAAGATAAGCTGTATTGGCCACAGATGATGCTGGAACTGAACTGAGCAAGCCATGAAAGCAAATAAGGTTGGGATTCCCAAAACTACAAATAAGACCAGCTCAAGAGATAGATGTGGAGCGGGAAGATGAGAAGAAGCAATGTCCCATTATGATGGTTACCAAAAAGAAGCTAGAACAGGACATAATGGAAGGCCCACATAGATTCCATTTATGCAGTGATTCTCAACATTCCTAATGCCGCAACCCTTTAGTACAATTCCTCATATTGTGGTGACCCCCTTGCCCTGCTTGGAAGAGGCCACAAGCCCCCTTTGGCAGGCCACTGCCGCAGGTGCCACAGAGAACTTCCCTCTACAGGCACCCTCAGCCAATTGCTGCCTCCGGTGCCATTGACTGGCATCACTTCCAACCTATCAAGCTGTAACTTACTATTTTCCTCCCCTCCCCCCTCCTCCAGATCCAAGCCGTTTGTGCCTTTTTCTTCACTGGCTCATGGAGACCCCTGTGAAATGGTCGTTTGACCCCCCAAAGGGGTCCCCACCCCCAGGTTGGGAACCACTGCATTAATGAATGTTATGTTTGAAGTGGCCAAACAGTTCCAGAGCTCACATAATCAGTTGGATTACAACATGTGTCCAGGGAGAAGAAATATCACCACAGGTCAAAGAACATGGAAATAACCTGAAGCATATGAAAGCAGCGATGATTCAAAGGAAGGAAGAATTTGTAGCTAGGCCCAAGAAGAGTGAGAGAAGATGGCTGAGAAGCTTGGCAGTAGAAGTAGCCCAACAGTTCTAGTCTTGGTGTAAAGACGTCCTTGTGGATTAGAATATCTCTATCTGGGGAACTCTAGAGGAAGAACAGTGAGATGCAGAACTCAGGGCCTTTTCACACGACCCCTAAGATCCGCTGGCCACTTAAATTCGGACCAGAGATCTTAGGGGTTTGTCACTGTTCCTGCGTTCCCACCCCCTCCGCACTCCTGGCTGCTGGCTGCGTGAGGGGAGGGAGAAAAAAAGGAAGAAAAGAATGCTGCTCACCTCCGTTCTGCCATCTCGCTTTGCTCCCGGCATGGCATTCAGATCTCTTAAGGGGGTGGGGGGGCAAAAAAACAACAAACAGAAGCAAGGAGAGCCCGGCAGTCACTACTGTTATATCCGCATCAGGAATTTTCACCCTCCGAGAGCAGGTACATGAAAAGTGTGCTGGGACGCGCTTAGGTGGGCGTGGTCGCACTTAATTATCTGTAAACTCCAGAGCTGGTGGGGAAATAATTTTAAGTTCCGGAGCTGGGAGCCATTTGCTGCGGAGTTTAGGGGTCGTGTGAAAAGGCCCAAAGAGTTGGTTCAGAGAAGCAAACCTGAAGACTAGCGAGACAAAAACAAACCTGACGGCAGAGTGCAATCATGTCCAGAAGAATGAAAAAGCTTGCCAGCAACATGAGCAACAGAGCAAGGAACTTTAGACCAAGGTGGAGGAAATGGCAGATGCTGTGCTGTTTAAGAAGAGGTCTTCCGTCATTGTACTGGAGGCACAGAAAGTACAACTTGGGGAAGAGATGAGTGCTGAGATAAAGCAGCATCAAGCCGCCGGCAACCAGGTATAATGTGATGATGAAAAACCAATGGAAATTGCCCTGCAAGTGAAGAATGAGAGTTGTAATGTATATGGAGAACAGAAAGAACTGCCAAGCAGCCATGGTTTGCTTGCCTACAAGGAAATGATGGCAGGAAAGGGTGGGATGGGACTCAGAAGAAAATTAAGGCAGCAAACTCTTAGGGCCTTTTCACACGACCCCTAAAATCCGCTGGCCACTTAAATTTGGACCAAAGATCTTAGGGGTTTGTCGCTGTTCCTGCATTCCCACCCCCTCTGCACTCCTGGCTGCGTGAGGGGAGGGAGAAAAAAAAACAGGAAGAAAAGAGACGTGGCTCACCTCCGTTCTGCCTCTCGCTCTTGCCGCGGCAACATTCCAGTCTCTTAAGTAGCTCTTAAAGGGGCGGGAGCCAAAAAACAACAAACAGAAGCGAGGAGAGCCCCGCACTCACTATCGTTACACCGCATCAAAGAATTTTCACCTCCAGAGAGCAGGTACTTGAAAGGTGCGCTGGGATGCGCTAAAGTGGGCGTGGTCGCACTTAATTTCCTGTAAACTCCAGAGCTGGTGGGGAAACATTTTTAAGCTCCGGAGCTGGGAGCCATTTGCCCCGGAGTTTAGGGGTCGTGTATAAACGCCCTTAGGTGCTCCAATCACGGTGGTTCCTCCAGACTTTGATCTACCAATGCACGCAGTCATGTGACTCAGAAGGCTTAAGGCAGGGGCTGAGCAAACATTGGTCCTCCAAGCATTTGGGCCTACAACCAAATGCTGAAGAGTTATGGGCATTGTAGCATGATATCTCTGGAAGAACAATGGGCCTTTTTACACGACCCCTAAGATCCGCTGGTCCCTTAAATTCGGACCAGAGATCTTGAGGGTTTGTTGCTCTCCCTGCGTCCCCACCCCCTCCGCACTTCCTTGTTCTGTCTGCGTGAGGGGAGGGAGGAAAAAAGGGAGAAAAGAATGCACTCTTACCTCTGGAGTGCCGGTGGAAGTTGCTCCGACCCCCGTCACTTCTTGGTTCCTCTTCAAGGGGCGGGAGGCAAAAAACAACAACAAAAAGAAGCGAGGAGAGCCCGGCACTCTCTGCATCAAAATTTGTCACTCTCCCAGAGCAGGTACCTGAAAGGTGCGCTGGGTCGCGCTTAGGTGGGCGGGGGTCGCACTTAATTTTCTGTTAGCTCCGGAGCTGGTGGGGAAACATTGTTAAGCTCCGGAGCTGGGAGCCATTTGCAGCGGAGCTTAGGGGTCGTGTATAAACGCCCAGTGGCTCTCCTGCCTGGTTTAAAGGGAACTAGAGTGCATGGACATGACCATTACAGAGCTTAGCAAAGCTAATTATACTGACAACCTTGATCAGAATCTCTCAGTCAACATGCTCGCAAGATACAAGGACGCCTAATGTTGTTCTTGTTGTTTGCGGGGGGGGGGGGACATTGGATGGGTCGGTGGGTAGCAGTTTGTACATGCTTACATGCCGGATGTCATGCAGTCCAATCCACACACTGCTCCGTTCAGCCTGATAAGCAGAGATGTGATCAGCCACAACCAGAGTCTCGCCAACAGTGAGGATGGAGGCAAGGTGGGCCCGACGATGGTAGCTCTGGCATTCAATCTGCACAACACCAAGGATGGGACTGGATAAATATATAATCAATGGGGCGGCCACAGGACTGAAATGAGGAATGAACTTTCTATCATAACCAACCAAACCGAGGAATAATTGAACTTGCTTTTTGTTGTCAGGAATTGGCCAGTCTTTAACACTTTCACTTTTAGCTACCAAAGGTTCAAGCGTTCCACTACCAACCCAATGACCCAAATATACAACTTTCCCTCTTAACCATTGACATTTTGAAGCTTTAACCCAGTGGTTCTCAACCTGTCAGTCCCCAGATGTTCCTGGACCACAACTGCCTGAAGTCTTCATCACTAGCTGAGCTGGCCAGGATTTCTGGGAGGTGCAGTCCAGGAACATCTGGGGAGCCACATGTTGAGAACCACTGCTTTAACCGTTAACCCTGCATCTTGTAAACGTTGTAGTGCAATTCTGACACATTCCGAGTGATCTTCAAAGGTGTCTGAGAAAATCACGATGTCGTCGAGATAAGCATGAGCAAACAGTAGTCTTTATATAACCAATTGGCTCAATGTGCTATGTTTTCATGATACTGTAAATGAACTGCCTCTGGTGGTTATCTTGATCTACCTGATGGTAGGACCATTTCTTTCCCTCCCTCGGGGGCATAATAACCATTTTGGTGTCCAAGGCTTCCATGTCCAATTGATTTATCTCAGATATGTTTGGCCTACTCAGGAAGTGAACAGCAGAGTCCTGAGTGCACAATAGCTGTTCTCCTGCTCTGTATTGGCTTCTACCTGGGACAGAGGGTCAAGAGGCGGCAGATTCCACAGGCAGCAGATTCAGCAGCAAATACCACTGGGCAGATCTGTGCCTTTCTAACAGCAAATGTTTCTACCCTGCAAATTTGAGTGCCCTGTTGGACAAAACCCAAGTTGCCACAAGTTAGTTGTGCCTCCACCTACTTTTCCCAGCCTCCCTGTTGCCTCTCAAGACCATACGCCCTAAGAGGCATGAAAAGCTTTCCATCTTGTTGGCCAAATTGTGGTTCAGTTGACAATCTAGGTTAGATCCAACAGCATCTCACCTCAGCCTCATGCCAGGTCAGCTTAGTGTCGAAATATCCATAGCAGTTTCCTTGGTATTTCAGCCATTGCCGGGCACAGGAGTCTGCATTAACTGCTCAGGACAAACAGAAGGGACCAAGAGGTAAAACCACCATAGGGTGCAAAGGCTACTGATAGAGACATTTTGGTGCGAGAAGCAAAGTACTGTAAGGTACACTCACATAAATATCCATGATCAGAAGGGGGCTGGGCTGGCAAGGTGGACCTTGTCTTAACATTTTGTAAATAAATGAATAAATTAGCAATGGGATAAGGGCCTCTCAGATTTGTACAGGGAGAGGCCCGGGCAGTAAATCAGAATAAATGATAAGGCAGTTGTCTCGCTTTGCCTAATAGTAGGGCTGGCCCTCCCCTGATCTCAGAAGCTAAGTAGGGTCAGGCCTGGCTAGTACTTGGCTAGTTCGCTGTTTGGATGAGCCTCGTGGCGCAGTGGTTCAATGCCTGTACTGCAGGTAAAACTGTGCTCTTGACCTGGGGTTCAATCCTAGGTAGCAGGCTCATGGTTGACTCAGCCTTCCATCCTTCCGAGGTAGGTAAAATGAGTACCCAGCTTGCTGAGGCGGGGGGGGGCAATGTGTTGCCTGCATATTATAATTAAAAAAAGGAAACCACCCAGAGACTACTTGAAGTGGTATGGGGCGGTATATAAGCAGATCACTTTGCTTTTTAGATGGGCATGGAAGACCCATCAGGGAATACCAGGTGCTGTAGTAGGCGCCTGAAGTAGGAACTGGCAAGCCACTCCAGTATTCCTGCCAAGAAAACACCATGGACATGGGGTCACGAAGAGTCGGTCATGACTGTTATGGCATAACAACAACAACAAGGGCTGGCCCTAATTTACTGTCTCACCAATGCATTTTTTGCTTACCCTTTGGTATTATTATCTCCAATTTCCCAGAACTTGGACAAAATAATAACTTAGATGAGAACATTTTCCCTTACAAAAGAGAATCTGGTATGATCTGAGGATATGAAACATGTTTTAGCTCTGTAGGGGTACCTCGGGGTTATGCAGCTCTCTTAGCGCTGAGGAATTCAGGAGAAACTTACCACCCATGAAGAAATTTAAAATGACAAAGTAGAAACCAGTAGGCCCCATTTCTCAGTTCACCTGAAGATATAAAATTGGAGGGAAAAGCAGGAGAGCATAAGAATTGCCCTGCTTCAAAAGCACCAACAAACAGTGAAATGTCTACAGTTGGGGGGGGGGGGAGGAACCACATACTAATCCTGAAAGATTTCCAGGGCCCATATCTTTCATACTGGATCCTGAGTGGCAGCAATGGTTGAGAGTTAAGCATGAACCACCTCTTCAGTGATTTGTGCTAGTTCTCTGTTCGAATGTGCTAGTTCTCTGTTCAGCACTTCCCAGTCCCACCTCTCGGAGGGGGGAGCACCCACTCAAAGACAGTGTCCAGAGGAGGTGGGGCAGGGAAGCCTCCGACTGGGCATCCACCAGAGGTCTGGGTACTGACAAACGCCTGTTTGTCGAAAGAACAAATCCGCACAAATTGGCAGTTCATGTCCACCTCTAAATGGTGGCCATGAGGAAGAGGAGGACAAACATGATGGTGGTGGCGGCGAATATTACTGTTATTGTTACTGCATGCCGGACATGCCGCAAAATGTTGCCACATGGGGGGGTTGTTATTGTTGTTGATACCTCATTCCAATTCACTTCCATCCCAATCGTTCATTTCCCCTCTCAATTGCCTGTCACTCATAGTCACTGAGCATGATCAGTCTTTTGGGGGGGGGGTCCTCACCTTTTCCCATATACAGTGGTACCTGGAATAAAGGAATTAATTCATTCCAAATGAAATTCTGTGAAGCAAATGTTCCTTTATACAAATTTCCCCTAGGAATGCATTGAAAACAGAGTAATCCCTATCCGCAACCATTTTTATGTTGTACGGATTTGCCCCATAGATAGACGATTCTGTTAAGCAAATTTCCCCTATCTCCAGGATTTGTTATGTTGTACAGATTTTATGTTATACAAACCGTTTGTTATATGAGGGTCTACTGTATAATGTTTGTGGTTTTCAAGACGTTGAGAATTTTAACTACTGTGTTCTGCAGCAACCTCTCTCTTAAGTCTTTCTAGTAACATCTTGATGATATCAGTCACCTGAACATACGGGGGAAAAACATATAGAGGTACTGAGAAATTCAAGACATTTATCTACTCACCAAAGCCCTTCTCTTTCTTAGAAGACCTGTCGGAGCTCCCTGCCTTAGATCTTCTCAGATGGTCTCCTGTTCCACAAGAGGTTGTTATATAGGCCTCAGGTGGACATGATGAAAGAACATGGGCAGCGGGTTTGAGGAACTAACCTTCTGTACATTCAGGATCATTTCACAACAGGGGGCCGATCCAACAGAATTTATCACACGTGAAATAGCGTGGATTACTTTCATAGATAACTCACTGGGATGGTGCAAATGATCAGTGTGAGGGGAAAAGCTACGACATACCAAAGGAGAACCCACTTTTCACACAGAGGCAATGCAAACAATTGTTTAAAAATTCAACAACATCCCACTTTTTCTATTTTCTGCTATCTATGGCCCTAGGATTAAAGAGGGTTTACCACCGTTGAATGCTACAGAGCAGAAGTCTGACAGATCTGATCAAAAATGATCTGTCCAGGGGAAGAAAAGACTGAGAGATGATATGGTAGCCGCCTTCATGTACTGTAATTGAAGGAATAGAATAAGCTTGCTTTCTGTAGCTCCAGAGGATAAGACTCCAAATAATGGATTCAAGTTACAACAAAGGAGATTTCAACTAAACATTAGAAAGAACTTTCTGAGTGTAAGGGCAATAGTGTGGACAACCTTGGAGGCTGGTAGAATTTATTTCACTGTAAAATTTTAAACAGAGGTTTAGGGGGTGCTTAACTACATATTTCCTTCTTCATGGTGTTGTTGGACTTGATGTCCCTTTAGGTCCCTTCCGGTGTTGTTCTCAGATCAAAGCACTGAGCCTAGTTCTGTTGTTAGAACCCATGTTACTTTTCAACTAGGGTAGCACATAGCAACCCTCTCAGTTGGCAGATACTCATGGCAGCAATTATGCATCTCCGTCCTTCGGCCATGGTATTATTTCTGGGCCAACCATAGCCCTCCCCTTTCTTTGAGATGTGCACAATGCAACCCATACAACACCTCAAGACTAACCTTCTATCAGATGTGGAGGAAGAGATTCCCACTGCCAGAGTCCATGCTGTAATAAGATCCTATGGCCAATCTGATCAGTTTCAGTAGATGTACCACAGAGGTTTGCCTTCTTGAATTTTGACTTAGGAAGAAGAAGAATCAACTATCTGTTTTTTGGAGTGGCCACCTCCCTTACCTGGGAAAATGAAGCTCTGGAAATTTCAAGGACCCAATTTCCCCTTCTGTTCCAATAAATTGGAAGGAAAATGAAAACCACCTATCACAGAAAACTGGGAAAGACTCCAAAACTCCTAACAGGTTTGTTAACATGACATTCTAAGGGAGGTTTGGATGCTGGTGAATTGAACGCTACCAGCAAAATGTCTTGTTCACTTGAAAATTTATTTCCAAAAGGAGATGAAAAATGCATATGGCAATAGCAACAACAAAAACAATGGACGCCACTACAGACTCACTAGCTGTAAAGAAAAAGAGGAACCTATAGGTATTGTCATAGTGGTTTGTGCTGTAACAATAACACTAACAGCAATACATGGAATTTACTATTTCTTCTTCTTCTTCTTCTTCTTCTTCTTCTTCTTCTTCTTCTTCTTCTTCGCTTTTGTCCCACTTGGTCATGGGGTCCACACTTCTTGTTTTGGCCCTCCACTTGGTGCAGTCATGGGCTAAATACGGGTGAACCTGGGACAACGTCATGTCATTCTAAAGGATCTTTGTCCAGCGCTGTTTTGGATGACCCCTCGGTTGGGACCCGCTGACCTGCAGGGAATTTACTATTTCTTGCCATGAATTTCTCATGAGAAGGCTTTAAGACAGATTGAGTCAAACAGTTTGAAAAAAACAGGCACAAAGATTGAGAGAGTTTGGATGTATAAAGTAAGAAACCAAATTAATTCTAAAAGAGAGAGAGAGAGAGAGAGAGAGAGAGAGAGAGAGACCTGCTCATTTGTTGAGTCAGAAGAAGCACAAAGATTTTCCTCATTTTTTCCATGAAGGAGGGAAACAGAAGCCAAAACTGCATAATTGAATTATTTAGAAAGTTTCCTATCCTTCAAGAAGAGTAAGTCTTCAAAAGGGGTTAGAAAGGAAGGGTATGGGTAAGGGAAAATAGGGGGGGTTGCAGGTTTGGCAAGGCACATTACACTTCTTCAGTTTCATATTTCATATATATACATATCAATTAGGACTTATATAGCTAGTATATACAAACAAAAGTTTCTGGCTGTTGACATGTTTCAAATACAAACTTAATTATCTTTTTTTCTTTAACCACAAATAGAACTTTCCCCAACTTTCCTGATGTTTCTGTTTTCGTGGTGTTCCTAACCATTCCATTTCTGCTGTTTTGAACATACCCAATTCCTAATTTGTTCCTTGTAATGTCCCTTACCCAGAAAAGAAAAAAGAAAAAAAAAAAGAAAAAAAAGAGGAGTAAGTCTTATCAAACCAAAATACATCTGGGGTCAAACCTCTGACCTGCTGTTACGTTGTGATGCATAGGGTACATTTTATCTTCCTAACTATCTTTGAGGAAAGGTTAGGATGTGAAGAGGCAACATTATGTGCCAATCTGTCAGTAATGTCATAAAAGTTCAATTATCATGGCCTCCTCACCACCAAAGACCTGTGCTTCCTGAAGCATGGTCTAGCCCAGTGGTTCACAACCTGTGGGTCCCCAGATGTTCTTGGACTACAACTCCCAGAAATCCTGGCCAGCTTAGCTAGTGCTGAAGATTTCAGGTCGTTGTAGTCCAAGAACATCTGGGGACCCACAGGTTGAGAACCACTGGGCTAGCCTTACTTTTCAGCACAACCTGGTTCAATGAATACTTCAGATTTGAGGGACAGGTGAAGACACAAATTGGCACCTAAGTGCTGAAACAGGAGGAAAGATTGGCCGTAATAGGAGAGGAAGGCCAGGATCTGAGTTCTGCCGCCTTCATGCTTTCGCCAGTTTATTTACCTTTTATATCTGTTTTTATTTGGTATACCCTATTGCCTATTTATTTTTCTATGTTGTTCACTGCCCAGAGTTCCCACTGGGAAAGCTGGACGGTTTATAAATGCAAATAATAAATAAATAATCTAATTCAGGTGCCCTCATGGTGTTACACAAGGTTAGAACTTCTTGTTATGGTCACGATTCCTTCCTCATTGCATAACGTTTGACTTTCTCTTCTGCAGGTGTCACAAGAATGAGAAGACAAATGTTGGCCCAACATCCTTCAGATTAAATTTTGTGCCTACGTGTTAAAAGAGTTATCAAGCAGTCATGTCTATACTTCTAGTAGTTTATTATGTAAAATCTAACAGGAGGAGAGAACAGAGGGAGTAGGAAGGGGAAAGACAAGGTGCCCACACCAAGGAAGCTGTAAGGCCATTGTCAAAAGTCAAAGGAACCAGAAAATGAGCAGGCATTTCCGTGTCAGGCATGTAGAGTAAAAAGACTGGTTTTCTCATTGACTCTTGACTCACTATGACATTTAAATTTCTCAAATTTAGATCTCCGGCAAAGTGAGCTGCTTCCGGAGAATTTGGCCCAAGGGATTATTCAAAAATGGACGTTGCCAGACCAGGATATCCTTGAACCATTTAGCGCATTTGTGCTATTGCACCATGCCTGGCCAAGGACTATAAATGAGCTGCCTAGGAAAGGGAAAGTCTATTTCCACCTTAAAGGTCCACCAGATCTGCCATTCCAGAGAAGAGCATCAGAAGGTGAGTGCTTGATAGGACAACTGCACAGTCTTCTGAGAATAGGGTTCAACTTGTCTTTACAGAAAGCCATGTACATTGTGGAAGAATATGATCCCTCAGACTTCATATATCTGCAGGCTGCCTCAACATGTAGAACATGAGAGCTGAGGAAGGGTTTAAAGAAGCATTGGGACCATACCTGACCAGTTTATCTTTTAAACCATTCTTCTTCAACCTGTTGGTTTTCATATGTGTTCATTTTAGACTCCCGTTATTAGAATTTGTCAGCCAGGTTGAGAAAATAACCAGCATAACTCCTTTAAACCTCCATTTTATGCTTTCTTTGATCTTCCCCATTCTTTGAAACTCAAGTATGGCAAATATATATATATATATATATATATATATATATATATATATATATAGAAATGTGATTGTAAGACCATGGGGGTGTTGACACTTTTTCCCTTTCTTGACCAGGTCAGACTAGTAACAATCAATGGATGGGCCTCTTGAACTAACCATACATTTTCTTCTCCAAAGGTCAATCAGAAAATGGCATTATTCACCCATTTGGCTCTTTGCCTTCTTGGAATCATCTTCTCTAACCCTTTCCTGGGAGGTGAGTCTCAGTAAATACCATTATCATATGCAGAATTTATCTGAGCTGGCTAGATGGCTCATCTCAGAAAGACTCAACAGCAGCATGTTAGGGTAGAGAGGCATGTGCCCTACAACCCTTGAGCAAGTTGGCTTCCTTCAAGAGTGACGAAGAACATCAACAATGTAGAATAAACATCCACTTGCCAATCCTCATCTCTCCTCATGGCATGGGGAGGGGAGCCATTTTGTTTTGCTTTGCTTTGCTTTTAACTCAAGCAACAAATGCTCCAGGCTAACCCTGTCTCTAGGCAGCTCTCTGGTCAACAGGAAAGTTTAATCACGAACAACTTTTGTTCTGGGCAGAGACACAACCTTGTAAGGAAACATAGCACTTTTAACTTGCTTACATATCTTTCTGTAAGCAAGTAAAATGCCCTATGTTTTCACACAGGAACCATTATCTTTCCAATATCCAACAGTACTCTGTCATTTGCAAACAGAGACATGTACACACAGAGAGAGAGGGAGAGAGGGACCCAAATTAAGAATACTGCACCCAAACACAGAACTTCGCTGTTTCTCCCAAGGATTTTGAGGGGGAAATGCCAGAGGAAACACAAGGGGCAGCCTATTTTTATTGTTGAGAGGCTGTCCACCAAAATTTCACCAACAGTCATCTTCACTTTGTAGTAACCTCATTAAATCTGACACCACACGGAGGCACAGAATGCTACCAGAACTCAGCCCAGTGAATGAAAACATTATGAAGCAGGAACCAAGCTGGGAGAAACACTACAAAAATAAATGAAAATCCAGCCAAAGAAATGAAGGGAAATTCTTGCTAGTGGGACCTCAGGAAAAATTGTTTCTGGACTGTGAATAATGTCATCCATTGTCATCTGGATTAAAACTGAGCCTTTTTCAGAAGGGAAAATGTCACAGATTCAAACCCCCTGCCATTACAGAAAAGCAGAACTCGAAAGAACACATCAGCTGCCTCCTGTTCTGCCTTCTTGCTTTCTCCTGTCTCATCCTCTTTCTTTCTTCTCCACAGTGGAGGCTGACACCTGCGCCAGGGAGTGGCTTCAAAACCAGGACAACTGCTACGCCTATTTTGACCACCCGTTGTCATGGCAAGAGGCTGAAGTAAGACATTTTTCTCAGCATCCTAGCTTTGAATTAATGCGTGATGGAAGCATCAGCTCACAGCTCTGGAAGCAGAAAAATAGATGCAATGTCTTGGATGGAACAGGGAAGACCTGGGTTAAAGCACCTGAGCTCAAACATTAATTGAAACTCTCAGGGAAACCACTCAAACTCAAATTGCCTTGTCAATGTTCAGTTTGATAATCACTTTCTTTCTTTCTTTCAGCCTTCTTAATAGAAACGTATTGCTATTCAAAACCAGTATTAGTATATTAATTAATATATATTAAAGGGTTTTTTATTTTAATTGTAATTTAAAATTGTATGAAGTTTAATTTCATGTTAATATGTGTAACTTAACTATATTTTAACTCTGTTGTTTGTTGTCTAAATCTATTATAAGCTGCCTTGGGTCCCAGTACAACAAAATTAAATACATTTTGGTGATCCCCGGCTCTGCACCAACTCTATTATTTGCATAAAAAAATTCCAACATTCCTCCTGCTTTCCTCTTCTCCATTTTCAGATTGAGTGCCAGAGCTACGGACGAGGAGCCCACCTGGCCTCTGTCCTCACAAAGGCAAAGACCCTCCTTGTGGCTGAACACATCTCCACTTACCAGCAGCAACCAAGCAATATCTGGATTGGGCTCCACGATGTCCGTCAGGTCAGCCTCTTTCACTTCCTCTACCAGAAGTAATCATCTCTGAACACAACTAAACTTTGCTGTTGAATAAAGCTTAGACCTGGCCATCATTCAGTCATCCCTCAGGCTCTCCTGAGCTGTTACGAACCCATGCATATTCCTCACGTTTAGAGGGGAATGCCCTGGTCCTGTTCACCTCTGTCTCCAATTTCATCACCTTCCTGTATATCAGTGGTTCTTCTCAAACGTCCAAATGCCGCAACCCTTTAATACAGTTCCTCATGTTGTGTTGACCACTTGTCTTGCTTGGAAGAGGCCACAAGCCCCCTTTGGCAGGCCACTTCCGCAGGTGCCACAGAGAACTTCCCTCTACAGGCACCCTCAGCCAATCGCAGCCTCCGGTGCCATTGACTGACATCCCCTCCAACCTATCAAGCTGTAACTCACTCTTCCCCCCCCTTCCTCGTCCTCCTCGTCCACTCCCTTTCTTCACTGGTTCATGGTGACCCCAGTGAAATAGTTGTTCGACCCCCAAAGGGGTCCCGACCCGCAAAGGGGTCCCAACCCCCAGGGCCAGGAGAGGAAACTCCACTGTCCCTTGATGGGCTTCCATGTGAGTCAACAAGAGTCTGGAGAATCCAGGTCTAAACTCACAGGAGAAGCATCCACAGATAGATGGAAAATGAGTAGAAGGACAATGACACTGAAAATCCCATCAGAATTCACCGTCACTTTCCACAAGTCAACCAGTCCTTGTCTGCCACAATCTTCCAAAAAGTCCCCACTCACAAATCTCTCTGGTTAGTCTTTCTCTTAACAAGACCATTTATTGTGTCTCACTTCTACAGACCAGAAAGTGGAGGTGGGCTGATGAGTCCACCTACAACTACAAGGCCTGGATGATCGGTCAGCCAGACAACTACCATCAGAATGAGCACTGTGTGGAACTACGGTTTTCTACAGGTAAGCAACCTCAGGGACTGCGAAAAGGCAGTATCTCAGGGGCAGGTGCTTCTCCATGGCCTCCTAACTGCAGTCATCAAATTCACTACCATTTCTCTTTTTTATATATTATTTCCATTCCAATTTTCCTTTAGAGTGTTAAGGCAGAGGTTGGAGGACCATCTACCAGGGTTGCTCCAGCAGTGGACTTCCAGTTTATGCTGGGATCTCTCCTTGAAGACCCCCTGGGGTCCCTTCTGATCCTAACAGCAAACAATTGTGTGCTGTCTATTCTGACATGGCACCCCTTTTCAGAGTTTCCTAGGTAGAGAGTATTCAGATGTGATTTCCCATTCGCTTTACTGGGGGAAAGTGTGTTCTGCTATATACCGCCCCATACCACTTCAAATAGTCTCTGGGCAGTTTACAGTTTTAATTACAGTAATGCAGGCTACACATTCCCCCCTCCCCAGCAAGCTGGGTACTCATTTTACCAACCTCAGAAGGATGGAAGGCTGAGTCAACCATGAGCCTGCTACCTGGGATTGAAGCCCAGGTCGTGAGCACAGTTTTACCTGTAGTACAGGCATTTAACCACTGCACCACAGGGAACCCTTGGAATCTGTAACTTCCCCAAACCCACACATCCTGGGGGCATTCTGGGGAAATCCTGCGACTTTGCAGCTTTGCCCAAGTCCTCATAAACTGGCTCCACTCACAAGAAGAACAGTGAAAATCAAACTCTCAGCCTCTAGCTCTGCAGTCACATACCTGAACCACTGATGGGTGGGTGGGTGGATGGATGGATGGATGGATGGGTGGGTTGGTTGGTTGGTTGGTTGGTTGGTTGGTTGGTTGGTTGGTTGGTTGGTTGGTTGGTTGGTTGGATGGATGGGTGGGTGGGTGGGTGGATGCATGGATGGATGGATGGGTTGGTTGGTTGGTTGGTTGGTTGGTTGGTTTATCTTTCATTCAATCTCATATTTTTTCTTTCCCATATGAGAATCCCATACTCCTAAATGTGGGGAAATTCTTCTAGTCTTGACTGTCTTTTTCAAAATGACCTCTCTGAAGAGCAATAAATCTAGATTAATTCTCCACCGTCACCCCCCCAATAATTCCTTACTGCTTTCATTCACACCCACCCTCTAACCCAGTATTGGCGAACCTATGGCACAGGTGCTGAAGGTGACACTCGGAGCCCTTTCTGTGGGCACCCAACATCGCCCCTTTCACAGCCACCTGTATTCAGGTCAAATTGCTGCATTGGTACTTTGCAAAAAATTAGTGGGTTATGAATCGCAGTTTGAGCACTTTGTCTCTAAAGGGTTCGCCATCACTGCTCTAACCACACTTCCTTGGTCCAGGAGAGGGAAGCGAAGAAGCAGTAATATCATGCATATCTTTTGTACATTAGGGTTTACACAGTGGAACGACGTTGCATGCAGGAAACGGAATGCCTACATCTGCAAGCATGAACTCTGAAGAAGCTTATTGTGCTCGATGATTCCTGGTGGGACACTGGACTGGTGGACATCTCTCCCTCTCATAACATTACCCCCTTCTCCATTGTGCAAACCAGAAAATCCGCTGTCATCCATCTTCTTCAAAACACCATTTCTGAGAAGTTGCTGCTCTGACCTCTTCCTTCTCTTGTACTTGGCTTTTTTGTGTCTGAACTACAGGGTAATAAAAACTTTCCAATGCATTTATCTCCTGGTATTGTGATCCTCATTTCACTCATTACTTTCTGGGAATGACCAGCTGCTAATGAAAAAGTTAAAGCCTTATTCAGCCCATTCTGCAGGGAGTCAGAAGAGGGCGTTTCAACTGAAGCACCTTCACCCACCTTTGCCTAGGAAGCTATGGCTTCCCACTTCCCTCAATTTCGCTCAAAGGGTTTCCATATAGGAGAGGAACAGTAACCAGAGTTGCCTAATATCTTTTTTTTAAAAGAATGCAATGCTTTAGTACCAGGTGGAGAGCCTTTATTAATCATCAACAGTTGCTGGTCCCAAACCTAGCAGTGGTGAATTTAAGGGAACCTGAACAATGAAGTGCAGGAGACATGAGGATCTTTTCATTATTTTAAGTTAAACATTTCCAGGGCCTAATCCAAGTTTAACAGAAATAAATTCATACCAACAGAATTACGCCCATTGAATGGGAACCCACAGTGAAAGACAGATTGATGGATTTGTGATGTGCAAGCCAGACCTGGTGTACTGGCATGACACTTCCACAAAATAATATTGTCTTGGGTTCTTCCACCTTAGACTTACTTTGGATTTTCCCCTCCGTGGGCATCACAAGGATGAGAGGACATGTCTTGGATTGATAGTGGAGCCTACAACATCTTCAAAGATTTAGCAGAGAGATATGACTATACCTCCAGGTGGGTGTCATGTGAAATCTAATAGAAGGAGACAACAGAAGGTAGAGGGAAGGGAAAAGATGAGGTGGCCACACCAAAGAAGTTAATGTTGAGCCACTCTCAGGTGATAGACATCAAGAGAACCAGGAAATCAACAGCCATTTCCTTGCCATTGAATGGATCTACTTTTTCCCCACCTCCCTCTGAGGGATGTAGAGTGAACACATTGGTTTTCTCAGTACCTCTTTCCCCACTCAAATAAAGGTCAACACAAACACATGGCCCACCACTCTTTGGTGTGGAAGGAGCTACAGATGCAGTCATTAGAGCTACTGAATACTTATAAGAATCTTACACAATCTCAGGTCTTATGTGGTGGTGTGTGAAACCCTTCAGGAGATGTCAAAGGAGTCCCCTGAGGCTGATAGAGTTCTGTATGTCCCCAGAGGGTGAGTGAAAACAGGCAGAAGGAAGGACATTTCAATTCTTACTCATTCTTAAGTAGGAAACGTAAAGATTTGTCAGGGCCCCCAACTCATGTGCAGGAGGCTTCTGTGCAGTTCTCCGGGCAAACAGAGTAGAAGGGCAATGCATGCCATGATTTAGCAAGATGATGAGACAGGCAATGGGGACTATCCCTGAGGAAACTCAAACCAGGGGGAAAGCGTGTTACCTGTATTTCCTGACTTTGTCAGGAGAGCCCAGGGCAACCACAGAATGTAGAGCTATGAGAAGACAACAGGCATGTCCAAAGTCAGGCCCAGGGGCCAAATGCAGCCCGTTTTCAAATTCTGAGTGGCCCGCAGACTCTTCTCCCTATTGGCTCAGCCTGTCACGCATCCCCGCCAGCTCCCCATCCCCACCCCATATTGTATGAAGACATCAGCTTGCAGTTTTATGGTTTGCCTGCCCTCCCTGCCCTTGTCCATCCCCTGGCCACCTGCCCAGCCTACCCACCCCCGGCTCCATTGCTGCAGCATCCTCCCCACCTCCCTGCATGTTATAGAGACTTGTCCAAAGTCCGGCCTGGGGGCCAAATGCAGCTGAATTGTCACCCCCACACACACACACATTTTCACCTCACCAAATCTGGCCCTCCTTTCAAAAAGTTTGGACACCCCTGGCCCACCTGGTCTGGCTATAGCCTGGGGTACGCAACGTGCGGGCTATCTGGCCAGATTGGGTAGCTCTTCATTTCATGTGACTTCTCAGTGTCCCTGAGGCCCTTCGTGGTTGCCACGGTTTTTGTTTTTGTTTTGTTTTGAAGTTTTCTCCAAGGGCATGATGGGGAAATATGAGCCATGTTTTGAGGGCCAATCATATCTCTGGGTTACCTCTCTGTCAGGGGGATCTACCACCAGGTCTTAACTGTCCCTCTAAGGGACCCTCTCTAGGTAATCAAATCCAGCCCTTGTCAAGGGCATTCAGTCAGAATGAGAAATCCAACTCCCATCTTCCAGCCAAAACACTGAGCTACCCAGTAATTCTTAAATGCACATCGGCATTCCGTTTATCAAAGATATGCTCTTGCCAGAAATAAGTGCA
The DNA here is from genome assembly GCA_037367245.1 of Phrynocephalus guinanensis. Lineage (NCBI taxonomy): Eukaryota > Metazoa > Chordata > Lepidosauria > Squamata > Agamidae > Phrynocephalus > Phrynocephalus guinanensis. The sequence continues at coordinate 6,757,593 of CM074743.1, read as the reverse complement.
GCTAGAACTGGTGTATTTGGCACAGATCAACACCGTGAACTCTGTTTGTATAATTTATTTTACTTACCTTCAGCAGGTCCAAAACGCAGCAGCCCGGTTGCTGACTGGGGCTGGTTGCCAGGGATCACATAAACGCCCCAGCGTTTCTGGGCACAATTCAAAGTGCTGGTTTTAACCTGTAAAGCCCAAATGTCCTGCATCCGAACTATAAAAGACTGTATTTCCCAGTATGAGCCAGCTCAGGTGCTAAAATCATCAGGAGAGGCCTGTCCATCCTGCCCGTACATCTGATGAGAACAGAGGAGAGGTTCTTCTTGGTGGCGGCTCTTAGTCATTGGAACTCCCTCCCACAAGAGGGCAGACTGGCACCATCTTTGCTGTCCTTCCACAAGTAAACAGAGTCCTTTCTCTTCAGGCAAGCTCTCCCCGAATGACTGATGACCTGTTATGTGATTTTTTTAGGTCATTTGTTATGCATTATTGCTTGGACTGAATTTTTGTGGGTTCAAAATACTCCTTGTATTATTCTACTTTTCGTTTTCCATCTCTAAGAGTGGCATTTTTTCTCTATATATTTATCCATTCTTCTTAGCTTTAATATTGACCTTTTAATGATGACAGATGCCTGTTCGCACTCATCGTCTTTAACGTGGAACATTGTCTTTATTGTTTCTCGCCAAATGTGGTGGACTCACTGTCTCCAGTTTTGAAGATTGTCCTACGGTGCTGTTCAGTATTGTCCTTCAGTGCCTTGGGGGTCCTTTGCAAGGAGAAAGGTGGAATGAAAACATTTTAAATAAGATTAAATAAGATTACATAAATACCTTTGGGCATCTGCCTGGCAAAGCTCACCACTAGGCTACTGAAGAATGGGTCTTCCTTTTATTTTTCTTGCTCCCTTCCAAGCATGTCATCCTCCCCACCCCCCATATAAATTGGAGGAAATACAACCACAGAATCCAATACACACTTGATCACACTTCATTTAAAGCTGCTTACTCTGTAAGAGAGCTGCCTAGATGCCCTAAGCCAGTATGGCACGGGTGCCAAAGGTGGCACTCGGAGCCCTTTCTCTGGGCCTTTTTACACGACCCCTAAACTCCGCCGCAAATGGCTCCCAGCTCCGGAGCTTAAAATTGTTTACCCACCAGCTTCGGAGTTTACTGAAAGTTAAGTACGACCATGCCCACCTAAGCGGGTCCCAGCGCACTTTTCTTGTACCTGCTCTCCAAGGGTGAAAAATCTTGATGCGGATGTGCCGGGCTCTTCTCGCTTCTTTTTGTTGTTGTTTTTTGCCTCCCGCCCCTTTAAGAGAAGGAACCAGGAAGTGACAGGGCTCCCGGCAGCTTCCACCGGCACCGGGAGGTAAGCCTTTATTCTTTTGTCCCTTTTTTTCTCCCTCCCCTCACGCAGCCAGCAGCCAGGAAGTGCGGAGGGGTGGGGACGCACGAAGAGCGACAAACCCCTAAGATCTCTGGTCCGAATTTAAGTGACCAGCGGATCTTAGGGGTCATGTAAAAGCGCCCTCTGGGCACCCGACATCGACCCTTCACAGCCACCTGCACTCAGGTTAAAACATCCGATCTTGCCTGATTTCGGAAGCTAAGCAGGGCCCTGGCTAGTACTTGGATGGGAGACCACCAGGGAATATCAGGTGCTGTAGGCGCCTGGAGTAGGAACTGGCAAACCACGCCCGTATTCCTGCCAAGAAAACTCCATGGACATGGGGTCACGAAGAGTCGGTCACGAAAGTAACGACACAACACACACACTCTCTCTCTGTGCAAGAAGTATATTCAGGAACCCAATCAATGAAACCTCACCAGCGGCACGGGGTTGGACTGGTTGGCCCTTGAGGTCTCTTCCAACTCTATGACTCTATGATTCTATGATTCATCTGTGTACATAAGAAAGATGATGCTAGACCAACAGTGACATCATCCAAAATCCATGGGTGATAATCACAGTCATTTCCCAACTTGCCTTGGAAAACAGGAAGCTGCTTCCATCAATCCAATGCATTGGCTCATACAGTCAGGGATTGTCATCCCTAAGTGGCAACAACTTTGTGTGTTTCAATTTTTTTTTTTACAATGGAAAGAAACTCATAACCTCCGTGCAAAACATGTGCCCTAGCACACACCAAAATGCCCTCCCAGTAATTCTTGTAGAAACATCAGGGCTACATTGTCCACATGGGAGAGAAAATGATTATCCTCAGCCCTTCAGGGTTCTAGTCCTCATGGTGGCGAAGATGTTTTCAAAGCTATGCGCCTCGCTTAGAAACACCTCTGGAATTTCCTGTCGGGCTGGCTTCCCGGTTTCTCAGCAATTAAGCATTTTCTGACCGCACTGTTAGCCTCCTCACAGGTCGCTGTTGTTCATATATTCAGGAATGGTATCGGAAGAAACAGGAGCACCGGTTTGAATACAAAAGGTAAGCTTTTTCAGCCAGACGGATTTATAAAGGTAGGTTGCAACATACAGTACTGTTTCTTGTATTCTAGGTGTAGGACCAAGATGTAATGACAACCAAAGCTGGGATGGGTAGGTTTTTCCTAATTTTGCAGACAAAGAAGGTGAGATGAATTTTTTCACCTATTCTGTTTTGTAAGGTTAAGCCTACTCATCCCAAACTAGAGGAAACCTACTGAGCTCTCTACTTAACCATGGATGTTGGGTCAAACAGCTCGCAAAACAGCAAATGCTGGGTTTGCAACAACGTCACTGAAATCAGTGGAGCTTGCATTAGTTACAACTAAGCTCATATGGATTTAAACAGGTCTGTCCCTCCAAAGATGCTTAAACTGGGAACCCAGTCTGATGATTCTAAGATACTAGTTCCCATCCTTAGGTCTCTAGGTGTTCTTGGACTTTCAGCACACGCTGTGCTGACCGGCAGTTCAAAAACATCTGGGGACCCAAGGCTGGGACTGACCAGGAGCAACTTAAGGAATCAACAACTGGTGGTAAAACAGGGGAAACGACACCAGACCCTTTTGTACTTTTGGACCAGACACTAAGTATTCCCTATATGGGAAATTGGGTGGTCTAGAAATGCAATAAATAAATAAATAAATAAATAAATAAATAAATAAATAAATAAATACTCCAGCTGCTGGGCTGTCAGTTGCCAACAGGCTATAAACACTGTGTTGTTGTTTTTCCTTTGAATGAAAAGCAGCAAGTTTGGAAAGCTGGGACTGAAGCTCGGAAAAGGCATGTTCCTGATTGTTGTACACCAGGAATCTGGTACTGTGTGTAAATAGAATGCATCAACTTTAAGTGATGTAAGATGGTGTGAACCTCAGAAAGCTTGTACAGTGTTAGCGCATCAAAGTCAACCCGCCCTGGGTCAGAGCATGAGATGTAAAAACAGAACTGTAAGACTGGTTGTTCTTTCCTGTGTGGTCTTAAGGGGTCACCTATGGAATTTTCCTTCAAAATTGCCTTGGTTTCTGGTTGGACTGGGATCTCTATATAAAGGAGGCCACTGAGGGTCTCTATATAAAGGAGGGACTTTGTAGAAGTAGTTGAGATCTCCAACAGAAGCTCTCTATCTGAAGGCTCAGGTAAGGCAAAGATTTCAACCGGGTTCACACCTGAATCAGAAAGGTGGCACTGTCGTTCACAGCCAGCAAGGAGTCCGCCCCAGCCACTCCTGCCTCTTCTAGGAATAAGAAAACCTCCGGTGTAACAACGCTTAATCTATGGCAGTGTTGGCGAAGCTATGGCACGGGTGCCAAAGGTGGCACTCGGAGCCCTTTCTGTGGGCACCCGAAATCGCCCCTTCACAGCCACCTGCATTCAGGTTAAATTGCTGTATTGGCACTTTGCAAAAACTAGTGGGTTTTAAATCGCAGTTTGGGGACTCGGTCTCTAAAAGGTTCGCCATCACTGACCTACTGCTTATAGTACAGTCAACATTTGGCCGCTCTCAGCCTACCTTGCCAAGCTCATTCTAAGGAATCCATTTGAATTCCTCCCCAAATTGGTCCGCTTCTTGGCCAGGATCTCAGTGGGTAGGGTGGACCTGAGGGAGAAGGGGGTGAGAGAGAGAAAGAAAGAGAGAAAGAGAGCAAAGATAGAACAGAAAAGACAGAAAGAGGAAAAAGGATGTCAGAAAGAAAGAGAAGGGAGATATCAGAAATAGACGGGGAAAGGTAGAGAGCCAAGGATGAAGAGATGGAGTGGATGGTTCTACCTGGTGTTGGGGTACCTCCCTTATGAGGAAAGGCTAAAAAATATGGGGCTCTTTAGTCTGGAAAAAGGCGCCTGAGGGGGAATATGATTGAGATGTACAAAATATTCAGGGCACGAGTCAAGTGGATAGAGGGACACTCTTCTCCCTCTCACAAAATACCAAAACTAGGGGACATCCACTCAAACTGAGGTTTGGGAGAGTGAGAACAGACCAAAGAAAATGTTTTTTCACCCAGCGTGTTGTCAGTCTGTGGAACTCCCTGCCACAGGATGTGGTGATGGCATCTGGCCTGGATGCCTTCGATTGGACAGATTCCTGGAGGAAAAGTCCATCACAGGTAACAAACCTGTGGTGTAATCTCCAGGCTTAAAACCGGGGTACTTCAAGGGCCAGATGCAGGGGAGTGGTATCAGGAGACAGATATCTAGACTCGTGCACTCCCAGAGGCATTTGGTGGGGCCACTGTGAGATACAGGAAGCTGGATTAGCTTTGATCTGATCCAGCAGGGCTCTTCTTATGTTCTTATAACTGGTGTCAACCACCGCCGGCTTTGAATGTACCCTCAGCTCAGATCTTGTCATCAACATATTAAGGGATGCTCTGTTTCTCTAATCAGATTTTTAAATTTTCTTGTGCACCATCTTGAGCATTTTAAATGTAGATAAAACTGTAATGTCCTGGTAAAATTGCAAGGCTGATTGACTGAGGAGGCCCGGGTTCAAATCTTCCCCTGGCTCTGAAACTCACTGGGTGACCTTGAACAACTTTCAGTCTCTCAGCATGACTGATCTCACAAGGCCCACTGCAGGAAAAGCAAAAGATAAAGGCAACCAAGTAACAACAACAACAGGAGCAACAACAAAGTATAAAATAAATAAATCATATATTAGCATCCCATAAAGTTTTGAAACCTGTCACCACAAGATGATGTGTCCATGATGTAACAGTATCCTATGACAACCTTTTTCATCTGTCACATCCAATTATCTGGTCTTTCTCAATATATAAATTTTTATAAACGTTATACAAGGAGACAGAGAGAGCGAGAGAGAGCAAGGAAAAGGCAATGTGGTCTCCAAGATCAAACAACTTGAACACTCTTGAGAGGAAAATTCCATTTCTTCAGGTTTAGCACAATCCATAGGCTCAGATATGTACCACCTGTGGTTTTTTTTACTGTTGTCTACAATCTCTCTGCAATATTGGTTGAAGAAGTAGATTTTTTTTCTCCATAGAAGCTTGCAATTCACTTCTCTATTGCTCTAATAAAAAGTATCAGCCACTCTCACATTTGTGTAATATAAAGAGTTAAAGATAAACATTCAACTATCCCACCCCGACCTGAAACCAAGGCCATTTTGAAGGACAGCAGTTTTTTAAATATATACAGTAAAAAGGTAAAAGTTCCCCACACACACGTGTGCTAGTCATGTTCGAATCTAGGGGAGGTGCTCATCTCCATATGCAAGCTGAAGAGCCAGTGTTGTGCAAGTCCATGGCCACGTGGCTGGCATGGCTGCAAGGAAACACTGTTTTACCTTCCCGCTTTTTACGGTGGTACCTATTTATCGACTTGCATTGACATGCTTTTGAACTGCTAGGCTGGCAGGAGCTGGGGTTATCAGCGGGAGCTCACTCTGCTGCGTGGCACCTGGGATTCAAACCACTGAGCTGCCGACTTTGTAGCGGTTTTCAGAAGCCTTAGTCCACCGAGTACTGCCTTTTTTAAAAAATCAAGAAAATTGCTTTACAGCTGCATTTTGGCCACATCAAAGATACTTTCTTTGTCTTTTTATTTTAATCATCTCTCAGGTTCCAGTTACCTCTCCCTGCCCAAATTTGCTTTCATCCTTCCTTTCCTAATTTTGTGGCTAGCCGACAACCAGAGGGAGAGCCATGGCAGACCGAGGCCCACACCTAGGATTAACCGGAGCTCTCCTCCTCCTGATAGTGGCCCAGTTGGCCACGGTGGGTGCCGAAAGCTACCAGAAGTTCCTGAGGGAGCACCTCGACTACCCACCGACCCAGGTCCCTGAGAGCCAGCGCTACTGTGATCTCATGATGAAACGCCGAAACCTGGCCACCGCCAGGCACTGCAAACACCTCAACACCTTCCTCCATGCGGACACGGCCTCAGTCCAAGCCGTGTGTGGCCAGGGTGGGACTCCTACCACAGGGGACCTCCGGGAAAGCCATGCCAGCTTCCCCCTCACTTTATGTCGGCTTCAGAGAGGCTCCTGGGCCCCGGACTGCAGGTACCAGGGCTCTTCTAGCATTGAAAGAATCGTCATTGCTTGCGAGGAGGGTTACCCAGTCCATCTTCAGACGGAGATCCCAGATCACTGAATCATCTAGAACAGGCATATCCAAACTCTGGCCCTCCTGATGTTTTGGACCACAACTCCCAGAATTCTAAGCCTGCATTGCCAATGACAAAGGACTGTGGGAGTTGTGGTCCAAAACATCTGGAGGGCTGAAGTTTGGAGATGCCTGATCTAGAATCTAGATCAAGACTGAGCAAGAAGGGAGGTCTTTTTGGTGCTATTTCTTAGGTTCACAAACACAATTCACCATCCCTCGCTTCCTTTGTCAACTTGCTAAGGAAATAAAGTGAATTTAATACTACGGCTCTGGCACCCTTTTGCTTGGGGAGACTTGGTAAACTTCCTTGTTGTTCCTCAAAAAGGTTTTGTAATTCTGTCCAGAAAGCAAGTGTTGGAAGCTTCCTTGGTCCAACAAGCTGACCCTGACAAATTAATCCCCATTTGCAGTTTGTGTTGCTGAAGAAATTACAGCCTTCGAACCAAAACGTTCATGCAGAGAATTGAGGGACAAAGAAACATTATATCAAAGAATCCTTCTTTGCATCCCAACTGGAGGGGGGAGAGAGAGAGAGAGCAAAATAGGGCTCGTCCGGGATTTGAACCCGGGACCTCTCGCACCCTAAGCGAGAATCATACCCCTAGACCAACGAGCCGCCTGGCAGAAGCATTTCGTCTGGTATTATTTTTAACTTTAGTGCCACCTAGTGGCGATGTTAATACTTTTAAAAAAATTCCTTTTATTCCCCGCCATCCCCACCAAAATTCAGTCCAAACGGCTTTCTTTTTAATTTAAAAAAGGGCAAAAGGGAAATATTAAACCGGACCCTCTCTTACGATCCTTTGCCAAGAAAGAAACAGAAATCAAGAACTCAGGATAAATAACCACCGTGCTTCCTGCTCAGGCTGGGATGGTTTTCAGGACAGAGTTCCTCTGAGCATGCACAAACTGCTTTCAGGCCACATCAACCACCGCTTGGTTGGGGAAAGAATTTCGCTCCAGCCTTTCTTTAGCACTCCGGTGGTTCAATGGTGCACATGGGTACGTGTCCACTCCTATCACGTTCCGAGGGGGCTTGCATTCCCTGGTACGTGTGAATGGCTCCCGGATACGTGTACTGTACCTGGAATAGAGGAGAGCCCACGATCTGCACGCCCCGAAGACTCCATATTTTCTGAGAAACACACTTCGTGCTTGCATTTGTCTTTTTGTTGACACCGGGTTAATTAGGAGTAAGATTTCGTCCTTAATTGGGGGGGGGTGTTCTAATTAAGTAGTGGGAGGGGATGGTAAATTCAACAAGTGCAGGATATTCTGCTGAACTAGATCCCCGATCTTCTCGATCCCCGACGTTTTCCCCTTTCCAGTACACAAAATGACGAAGAGACTTGTGGCACCTGGCCGACTTACACATTGATTTAGGGCAGGTTTTAGCGGACGCGTCACCAGCCGGCTGAGAACAGCGAGCAAGGAAAAAAATGAATGGAGCCCCAGAACAGTAGGAAACCCTTGTCGCTAACTGGTAACATCCAGACAGAACCACCTGCTAATTAACAAATCTTACCGCAGGAGGGAATTACTGTATCGCTATGATTATTATTAATTTTACATACAGACCAAGCGTTACTGTTTTGGGAAACATAACAAAGGCTCCAGCGAGATTTGAACTCGCGACCCCTGGTTTACAAGACCAGTGCTCTAACCCCTGAGCTATGAAGCCTTGGCTGGCACACCACCTTCCAGCCACGTCCTACAAAGCTCCTGATTGGAGGAGCTGCACCCTCTAAAATCAAGTTTCAAGTGCCACAAGTCCCATAATTCCTGCTGGAGATCGTCCCACACCTCTTTGACACGTATTCGGAAATTCGCACGAGCGCTCCTGCGGGGGGGGGGGGCTTAGCGTGCAAGGATGGCTCAAGGATGAAAACTTTAAAATAAGAATTTAAAATAAATCTCAACAGGTAAAAGTTACAGTATCCCATGAAGACAGGAGAATTCATAAAAGAAGCTACTGTAGGTAAGAGGGAAGAATAAATTTGCAATTAAAAAAAAGAAAATCCCACCCCGCACACAAGATCTCACACCTGTTACACATCTATGGTGGTGCATCGATATAGATAAAATCTGTGATAAGTGATCAAACTTGCCTGAATAAAGGTGCGTTCATGGTCCTGGCAAAATACACGCTACTTCGTTCAATTAAACCTACTTGAGACCTTTTTTCATAAGTACCGGTAGGGAGGAGAGCACCCAAAATTTTAGACAAAGCATTCTGTGATCAACCCATTTGGAGTAGGGTGGGGGAAATCAAGGTAGTCTAATTTCCATAAATCTTCCCCTGTTGATAAACAATGTTCTAAAAACTGTCTTAAAAAAACAAAAGAACGGGCTCGTCCGGGATTTGAACCCGGGACCTCTCGCACCCAAAGCGAGAATCATACCCCTAGACCAACGAGCCAAGCAGCAGTATGAATTCTGAAGGATATATCTCAAGTGAAAACAAACAGCCGTTTCCCACGTGTGTGTTCGGTTCCCTGGACTAATCTACAGCGCCGCTTTCTGGCAAGAGGTAGAAGTTCTTTCCTGGTCATTTCCTAGGGTGGACTTGTCCTCTTGCTAAAAATTAAGCAAGTTTGTTGTTATGGTTCTTTCTTTTTAATACAGTACTATAGAGCTTGCACACTGGAAATTTAAAATCTAACCTGAGATTATGTGGACGTCAAAAGTAACAGTATTCTGAAACATTTACTCTCTTCTAAAACCACAACTTGGGTATAAGTCTTCCTTTTAGGGAATAAAACAAGAACATTAATCCTGTCCTACGTAGTGGAAGGTGATAATTTATAGATATAAGGTTATGTTCCAGTAACAAAACAAAACCCTCAAACTAAAAGTAACATTTTGAGCCCCACATAGGGAGTTGGCTTCTTAGGGTATCATGTTTCTTTCATTGCAAATAAGGTATAAAAAAACCCCAAACCCATTATTATGTTGCCTTAAAGGGGAAAAGCTTCATTTTGAGATTTTCCGGATTACAATCCACTCTTCAAACATATGGAGTGAAATATTTAATTACAGCTTTACATCCGTGTGTGTGTGTGTGTGTGTGTGTGTATGTGTGTTATACACATCTATACATACAACAAATTTCTGTGTAGTAAATTGCACTAGAGTAGGCTCATTAAAGGAATAGGGGTTTAATCTGCCAAGTCAATTCCTTGTTTCTAACAGGACTATTTTATATGCAATTTAAGAAAGGCACACCTTGAGTTTTGATCATTTGATCAATGACGGTTTATCGAGGAATTTTATACACTGTTACTGTAGAAATCACTTTGTAACCACTGGTGACCTCAAGGAGGAAAATTTATCTTTTTCAAATGCTTCTCAATCCAACTCTTCCCTATCCTGTTGCCCTTCAGGGATGTAGGACTACACATCCCATCCCTCCAGCCAACCCAATCAAGGAGTGCCCTGAGTGATAATGATGATAGGAAATCTACTCCGACATTTCTAAAAAGCCCCAATTGGAAAAACAGCTGCACTGGCTAAAAGAAGAATGCATGTCTACATATCTTTAAGCTGGTGGTAGATAAGCAATTGCCCAGTACAGGATGAATCCTCTATGCAAAAGATTAAATTAAGATGCAGATTTACGAATATAAAAATGTTGGCTCTCAGAAGCTTCTGTGCCCTATTGGTTCAAGATTGTGTGGATGTAGCTCAAACACCCAGGATGGAGAAGTAGGGAAGACTTTTGGAGAACATGATTTTTTATTTATTTATTTTAGAGTATTTTTACCCTGCCTTTCACCTTGGAAAAGGACCCAAGGCGGCTTACAGTAATGAGGGGGATAATATACAGTCCAGTACAATTAAGTCATGTTCATATATTTGAGAACAAGGAATTGAGGGACATCGTAACGCATTAACAGAAAAAATTACATTAAAGCTACAAGGTTATAAGTAGTTTTAAACACAATGTCTATGTAAACCTATAGATTCACATAAAAGACACATAATTGGTAGTCCATCATTCAGGGAAAGCTTGCCTGAAGGGAAAGGTCTTTGCCTGTTTCTGGAAGGACAAGAGAGATGAGGCAGGTGTTTTACCACTGAGCTACAATGGTAAACCCCTTGTAAGATCCACTCTCGGCAACAAACAGAAAACAATTCAGTGCTCAGCCCACCTGTTTAGTGATTCTATCTGCCTACCGAAGAGCAGTTGGAGGTGGCATACATGCTCAGGAATCGGATAAGTAGACTTGCGCCCTTCCAGAAGCAAATACAGTTTAGTAGATCTATGTTGCAGAGTTTTGAATTTCTGGCCAAATTCCTTTTGCTGCGCAGTAGACGTACAGAGACTCACAGAGGAGAAGAGCCCCGTGGCGCAGTGGCAAAATGCCTGTCCTACAGGTGTAACTGTGCTCACAACCTAGGGTTCAATCCCAGGTAGCAGGCTCGTGGTTGACTCAGCTTTCCATCCTACCGAGGTCAGTAAAATGAGTACCCAGCTTGCTGGGGGGGATTTGCAATGTGTAGCCTGCATACTGTAATTAAAACTGTAAACCGCCCAGAGTCTACTTTAAGTGGTACGGGATGGTATATAAGCAGAACAGTAAGCAGAAGCAGAACACAAGTTATCCAAAGAGGCCCGTCCACTTCTCATTAACTGGCACTTCAAGTTTCATTAACTCAGAGTTCAGCTGACACATTTTGTTCGTAAGATGGAGAGCAGGGACAATTTCAGGCGACCATTCAGCTAGCTCACCGTTAGCTCCTCCAAGTTGGCAGGCAAGAGTTCCGGTTTGGGTGGTGAAGGGGAAGCATTCGAAGGAGGAAAGATGAAAACGTCCTAATACTTACGGTTGCAAAAAGTTCAACAGCAAAGAAACAGCATTGAACATCAACTGAGCACTGAGCACAGTGGAAACCACTCAGCCGAGAGGCAGGGCTCTCTTTGAATTCAGAGATGGGAAGGAATCACTGGTTAGTGCTGGAGAGATTGACAGTCACTCCAGCAGAGAAAGGTCCCTTCCAGCCACACCTCCTACAGGCAGCATGCAAAGCTGCAAATTAAACTCTAACAATGCATGACCTTTCAGAGCAAACTTTTATACCCTCTAAATTTTGGCACACTGAGTCAAAGCCCACTGGGCTTATGGACATGGAAAGTAAGGGGAAGCATCGTCGTACCCCTCTCTTTTAGACAGAAGGCAAAATTATTGTGGGCCAGCCCTGAAAATACTCTAGAATCCATTTCCAGCTAAAGATCAGAGCCATAGCTGGAAATGATGTCCCCTTGAAAGCTCCTAGACATTTGAGGGAGGCCCTTCACAAAGTACCTTCTTGTGGACCCTCTGCCCTATTGGGGTGGGGAGGTGGACTCAGTGGTCTTATAGGCCCCTTTCAACTAAGTTATTCTATTATTTTATAATCGTTCTGTCCTCCGTGGCTTATCCAAAGGCAGAAGAGTTTGGCAAAGGTGCATATTTGAAATACATCTCCCAGAATGGCCCAGCCACCTCATGGAGGTGGATCAATATACATGCTGGTTGGGAGTTTCTGAGAGCTTTATTCCAAAAAAATAGAGAACAGCTTTCCTCAGCTTCTCTGGCTTCCAGTAAGCTAGGTAAAGAGCATTGCCAAACTCTGGGGGGCAGCAAATAAAGTACGGTACTTGGCAGTAGCAAATCACTCCATGTAAGAGCTGCCATTGTGTTTCCCACCATGACCCACCCTTGACTTAACTCAAGGGGCATTGTGGGAAATCAAAATGGCAACTTCCCGACGCTTTTCCAACAGAAAGGGCAGGCATCAGCAATGGATCCAGCCATAGTACTGGAACCCAGTGGGTTTCTTTGGACCTCTGATGTCAAGCCCAGCTGGAGTATGGCTCATACTGGCCATGAGTGACCAAGAGTCCAGTTTTGTACAAGGGCAACTTTCTAGGGCCATATAATTATTGTTCACTTTATCCAGCATTGTTATTTTCCCTTCATACCCAGCCAGACCCCAATGAGCCCTGTTGTGTGTCTCTAACCACCTCCACAATTCCCCCAATCCCTAACAATAACAAACATGCCACATTACTTTAATAATATCCCCAGAGTGCACCTTGTTCAGCTAATTGGTACCTCCATGATTTTCCTCCCCTTGGGAACAGCAGGCCTCCCATGGTGTTCCTGCCCCTAAGCAGGTGCTACAGCCCTTCTCCAGAGACCTCATTAAATCTTGCAAAGTTTTGTTTCAGAAAACTTTGTCGCCTTGAGGATATTTGGGGGAGTAGGGGCAGAGTTAGAGAGCACATCATGTGTGCCTGCCCTCAGAGATAACATAATAATAAACCAAGCCTTGACAACAGTCAGGATGAGAAAATAAGAATCTTAATAGTCCTCCTGTACTGTAGAGGAGCAGGAGAAATTCCTGTGGCTAGATCTGTGGGGTCTTTTTTTGGGGGGGGGGGGTTAATTTGGTTTTCCAGTTCACCGCTGTACTCTTCTGCAATCACACAGTAGCATTCATCGCTTCTGTCTCCCTCACATGAAAAGCCTCGTTTAACAGTTGCACTCCAACAATCTGCGTTGAAAGGCAAAACTATTTTTGACCCAGCCACCTTGGTTATCCCAGATAAAGAAAGTTCTGGGGTTATAAAAACTCATCCTCCAGCATCCTACACCTTAGTACTGTACATTGCTTTTCTGCAAAAGGGAAGTTTTTATCTCCCTTCCTCTCCAAGATTAGACCTTGCTTTGCTGCTAGTTTGTCTGGCAGATGCCAGACTCTAGTGGCCTGCACCTGTTATTGTAGTGCAAGTCCCATCAGTCCTGGCCAAGGGAAAGAACAATGGGCATTGCAACAGCATCAGGAGAAGGGCATATTCCCAGTCAACACATCAAATGGTGCAATGCCATAAAATGGGGTGTGTTGGACAGTAGTTCTGGTGGTGGTGGAGGAGGAGGAATCAGCTTTGTCTTCTGTGTTGAAGAGACGGCTGAAAAATTTGAATGAGACATGGGACTCTTTTAATGAATAATACAGAGACATCATTATAGGACGGCAGATCTGGAAGGGACCCAGACAGAAATCTCAATTAACGCGACAGAAATGTCTCATCATCTTTTACCACCCGATAATGGACACATTGCCACAAAAAAACCCAGCAGGAATGCCATCCAGGCTTCGCCCATCATTTGCCAATCTAGCTTTCTTAGATTTTTTTTTTAAGTTGGTTAAAAAGAGGAGAAAATAAACGTCTCAATCCAGATTGTAAGACCTGGCACCACTTTTTTTAGAGTATACCAGTACTACAGGGTTTTATTTATTTATTTAGGTGGCTTCTAAATATATTTCTTACATTTGGGGTTATACCAGGTTAATAACGGCCGTGACTTCCACCTTCTCTCTCTCTGTGATCTGTGTAGCTTAGCAAGGCTGCTAGAGATATGCTGTTAGAAGAGAGCTCGGTCTTCTCCTGGCAACCAAGTTTCCCACGGCTCCCCCAGGGAGAGGAAGCAATTATTACAGGCACTTGTGGTAATTATTGCTGCTCCTGTGTTCACCTGTTACTTGGAAACAGACTGTAGGCTGCTGCTGCTAGATAAAATAAGTTTACTGGCTGTGTGAGTGATTTTTTTAAAAAAGTGTCTATAAAGCCCCTTCATTTCATACATGTCTTGAGCTGTAAAATTCTCTTGAGATGCCTGACCTTATTACCCTTTTATTGGGGCTACCGAACAGAGGGAAAAGCACATATTAATTTTTAAAACACAGTTCCCAGTTGCTATGCATAAGAATTTTGTCCTCTCCAATGCTGAAAGCAACAGCATGGATATTGCACCTTTCATTAAGCTGCCTATGAGGCTGGGTTGGTTGCTGTTACTATTTATTATTATTATTATTATTATTATTATTATTATTATTATTATTATTATTATTATTATTATTATTATTATTATTATTATTTATTATTATAATAATAATAATAATAATAATAATAATAATAATAATAATAATAATAATAATAATAATAATAATAATAATAATAATAATAATATACCACCACCACCACTATTGTTCTTATTTTATTTTTTCACATTTGCTGCAGCCCTAACCTTTTGGGGACAGCTCACAGACTAAGCAGGGAGGGCCTTCCACTTCCAAAAGTCCAGGGTGTATCCCTCCTTCGTTGGACGTGAATTGGCCTATAACTCATGTATTGATGGTGTGCAATGGGGCTACAATGGCTGTTGACAAATAGTAATCAAGTTTATTGTGGTCTTATGCCACACATCGGCCAGAGTTGACCGCACAGATGGGAGGGAATTGACAACCAGCAGCTGGGGAATGTCCCCAGTTTGAACCTGGGCTTCTTGACTCTTCCAAAAACCATCGCCATGGTGACCGTGGCATTCCAGAACCTAAAAACCCCTTTAAAAAGTAACTTATCACAGCTCTTTGAAAACGCTCCCCAGCTGATGTTCAAGAGAGGGCCTCTGTATACAGGAAATTATCCACTATGAGGCCACAGGATTATTTTCCCCCCTCATTCTTTCCTTCATAACCACTAAATGGGTTGACGCGTTAATTGAGATTTGATGGCCCTTGCTTGTTGTTTGAGCGCTTGGGCTGGCGTGGCTGGAAACGGTAACAGTTCCTCATCCACCTGATGCTCCAGAAGGTCCCAAGAGCCTAAAAAGACTGCTGCTGGACAGGCTTGACTTCAACGGAAGCAGGTGGCGAAGTCTCTGGCGGGCCTGTGAGATTTCCACCTGCACATCCCGGCCTCCTGCCAGCCTGTCTAATTGAGCTAATGGTAGAGCTAGGAGAGGCAATTGAATTGTTCAGCTTGTGGGCACCCTAGAGACGGTGACAACCTCCTGAGGTTGATGGCAAAGTTTCCCACAGTAAAAAAAATAAAAAATAAAAATAAAAGAAAGGGCTGTTTTTAAAATCATGGTGCAGGACAGTCCCGTCAAGGCCAATTATCCCAACACAATGTGAAACCTCAACGACATTTCTATGGGTAGCCGTCTAATCTCTTAAGAACATAAGAACATAAGAAGAGCCATGCTGGATCAGGCCAACGGCCCGTCTAGTCCAGCTTCCTGTATCTCACAGTGGCCCCACCAGATGCGTTTGGGAGCGCACGAGACTAGATCTCTGTCTCCTGATACCATTCCCCTGCATCTGGCCCTTGAAGTACCCTGGTTTTAAGACTGGAGATTGCACATCTCCATCATGGTTTGTAACCTGTGATGGACTTTTCCTCCAGGAATCTGTCAAGTCCCCTTTTGAAGGCATCCAGGCCAGATGCCATCACCACATCCTGTGGCAAAACTGCAGACTTCATGTGAATTTATTTTTCTTGACTTTTCTTCATGTAAGACAAATATAGTTAGTACAGTGGTACCTTGTATAAAGGAATTGATTCGTTTCCAAATGAAATTCTGCGAAGCCAATTTTCCTTTATACAAATTTTCCATAGGAATGCATTGAAAACAGAGTAATCCCATTTTTATGTTGTACAGATTCACCCCATAGACGATTCTGTTAAGCAAATTTCCCCTATCTCCAGAATTTTTTATGTTGTACAGAATTTATGTTCTACAAACTGTTTGTTATATGAGGGTCCACTGTAGTTTGTTTGGGTTTTTTAATTTAGAAATGTGGGGCTGGTTTGTCAAGGAACGGCCCTACCATTAGACAGTGGGAAGAGGCAGCTGCTGGGAGCCAGCCATGAAAACCCCTGGCTTGTTCTCCTCAAACCAGTGCTCCATTTCCCTTCATCTATTTTTTTTCTCACACTCCAAGTCCTATCCTCCTCCTCCTCCTCCTAACTACTAGGGAGAAATGCAAATAGCTGTATTGGACATGCTAGGGAGACGTGCAAATACTGTAGCTATATTGGACATGTTGAATACACACATGCATCAGCAATGCAGCTAAGAGTGGCTGTAGGCATCCAGTTTAGTGAAATATGCCATACATTACGAAGGTTATCAGCAGTGAAGCTGTGTCCACTGTAATCCTGTTCCAGAGCCAGAAAGGAATCTTGCAGCTGCCTTGAAGACCAATAAATTTTGTTTGGCATAACATTTTGGGGAGTGTAGCTTTCTTTTTTGCCACTTGTGGCAAAACAGCAATGGTCACGAGGTGAGGATATGAGCAAGCAGCCACTTATGCCCCCCCTCAAAAAAACAACACAACCCCCCCAACCCTGTTGGCTTTTAATGGACCCACAAATATATTTGGAAAGTTGCAAAATAAAGAACTTTCTGCTATACACGAGAAGGTGCACTTAAAAGACAATTTTCAAACCAGGGTGCTCTGGTGTTTGTTCATCACTCTGCGCATGCTCTAGTTCCATTTTTCTCTGCTATCATTTCAAGTGCTCTAGCCTTCTCTGTGCAAGCTAAGGACAAATGAAGGCTTGTTCTGAGTGTGAATATTCTAATATAGCTTTTTAAAAGTGTTAAAATCAAAGCATCCATCTGTGACATTTTAGAATTGGGATGCAACTCAATATTTTGAAAATGAATTCCTAGACTGGGCTACTCAGAAGTAAGCCCCACTAAAGTTAATACTTTTCAGTATATAGTATTGCAAAATCCACTCAGAACATGGAAGTGTGCCGTTTTTTCATCGCTAGAGGCCTGGGAAAAAAACTTTTAAAGAAGGAAATATAAATGACTCTGCTAAAAAAAAAAACAGAAGATAAATATTTATATAAAATTGTATAGAAATAACTTGAAAGAAGGGTAACGTGACATACAGCAGTCTTCTGTTCCTTGTCATTCTGAGATGTTAAAAGGAGTTCCTATTTAAGGATTCTGCAATAAAATAGGGCTCGTCCGGGATTTGAACCCGGGACCTCTCGCACCCTAAGCGAGAATCATACCCCTAGACCAACGAGCCAGATGTGTATAAAGGTTTAGCATGATAATTTCTAAACTGCAATTTTGGTGTGCCACGTTGACCTTGAAGACATGCACTGTATACTTTCCATTGCCCTCTAGTGGCACATCAGTGATGTTACAACTTTTTAAATACATGTGAACAAACTGCAGGTCAGTGACCGGAGATGTTTCTCTCTGTGTTGACCTTCTTCTACTCACGGAGATGTGCTGATCCTGAAGCTAGAGATAGAGTGACATTTTATTTTTGTTTTGTCCTGGAATGCCTGCTTTCCGATTTGCTTAAACATGATTTAAACAAAGTTAAATGTAATTTCAAACATAGCAAATTCTGTTCACACCAAACAAAAAGGCTTAGTTTTCAACTCAGTGTGGCTTGATTGCTGATTGTCCCATGTCCCAGGGTCAGTTTCTAGCCAAGAGGCAGTGCAACTGTGCATTTAATAGATCAGTATACAGTAATCCCCCACCTATCGTAGGGGTTAGGGACCCGACCCGACCCGTGATAAATGAAAATCTGTGATATGGGGATGCTGAGTCAGGTCAGGACAGGAGGGCCTCTCTGGGTCCTCCTACACTAACCTGAGGCCTGGTGCTGCCCTGAACGGGCCTCCAACGGGCTTCCCAGGCCTGTCGGAGGCCCCAGAAGTGGTTTCCTGCAATCCGGAAGTCACTTCCGTTTTTTTGGAAGTCATTCTGGTTTGTCGGAAACTACTTCTGGGGTCTTTGACAGGCCCAGGAAGCCCATTGGAGGCCCATTTGGGGAAGACGTCAGGCCTGGGTTAAGTGTAAAGGTCCCCCCCCCCGCATACGCATGCTAGTCGTGTCCGACTCTAGGGGCGGTGCTCATCTCCGTATTCAAGCCGGAAGAGCCAGTGTTGTGCAAGTCCATGGCCATGTGTCCGGCATGGCTGCAAGGAAACACTGTATTACCTTCCCGCTTTTTACGGCGGTACCTATTTATCTATTTGCATTTACATGCTTTCGAACTGCTAGGTTGGCAGGAGCTGGGGTAATCAGCGGGAGCTCGCTCCGCTGCATGGCACCCGGGAATCGAACCACCGAGCTGCCGACTTTGCAGTCTACAGTTTCGGTGCCTTAGTCCACTGAGCCAACAGGCCTGGGAAGACCGTCGGAGGCCCATTTGGGGAAGACCGTCAGGCCTGGGTTAAATGCAGTAGGCCTCAAACTGGCCCAAGCAGCTTACCCCAGGGGGCCATTGCCTTTCATATATTGCGGTCCCGCGATATACCAGGACCACAGTACATGAATCGCGAAATGGTGGGGGACCACTGTATGAGGCTAAAATCCATCTAGTCAAGTTTGCCAATCAGATTGGAACAGCAGTTAGTAACAAGCTTAACCTGCTGAACTATTATGGATACTGTAGCTCTTTTTTTTTTTAAGTGAGGGTCCTCATTTCTGCAATGAGGAATATCACACCAAGAGACACCCCGTCAGGACTAACATACATCAGTTCCAACAGTCTTTCCACCCAACCGAGAGACTCATAAAAAGCCAAACAATCACACCAATGAGTCCGTTTCAGCTTACTTTATTATTTACTCATAATTATTAAACCAGGCCTCCATTTGTTTAAATAAAAATAAAAAGTGCAGAATGCCGATGGTCCTCTAAAAAAATAGAGATATTTATATATACTTCTAAATCTGCTGAGACCCTTCAGGTCCCCTGAATGGATATGAGCTATGGTCTCTGAACGGTGAGGTCATCTCCATCTCTGATTCCCTGACATTCAGAAGCTGCCTTTTGCAAAGCGGCGGGGGGTTAGCCCACTGATGGCTGGACAGTCTCAATAAGACAGAAAGGGAGGCAAAGAAGAGAAATTCCAAGCGGAAATCACAGCTGGCTTTTTGAAGCCCGGTCCACGGAGCTGCTAGGCTGCCACATTGGTAGCGTATTTACGGGAAAGCCACAGCCGCCCGGAACACTATCTTCCATACAAAATAGATGGAAAACCTAGACGTAAAATGGTATAGGTGAGCGGAAAGTTTGCCCTGCCTCCAGTTCCAGAGGTAATCTTATCCATGCTATTATACTCCTAGCCTGTCCAGCATTCAAATGCAATCCCCAGAGACCTCCCCCCCCCCGAACCAGCACAGCTGGTGGGAAATACAGTCCAACAACACCTGGGTTCCCTGCAGTTGGGAACCACCTCTTTAGAGAATGATGTTTCTGATCTCCACACTGCGGAATGCCTTGTTTGACGTGGTCTGCTACATATAGTGACTGTGAAAGGCACAAGAGCTGGTCGGATCACTTAGCAACCCAAAACTCATCGCATCAGCCTGACTATGAGGATTTCTCACATCATAAGAGTCCTCTTCCAGGCATGTCCAAACTTCGGCCCTCCAGATGTTTTGGACCACAACTCCCACAGTCCTTTGCCACTGGAAACACAGGCTTGGAATTCTGGGAGTTGTGGTCCAAAACATCAGGAGGGCCAGAGTTTGAACATGCCTTAGGTGTCGTTTCTTCTTCCTGATCCCTCTTAGAGCCACACTGCTTCCTGTGCCGTCTTCCCACAAGGCAACTAATTCAGGAAAACAAGTCTGAGTTCCCATTTCATAGGCTCATTTGCCTTGCAAGGCCCTCCCATAGTCCCTTGACTGATTTTAGAGCAGTAGGGTGCCACCCAGATGGAAATGCCAGCCATCCCATAATCCTACTTCGGGGGTGAAGAGAGGAGGAAGAAGGCTAGTCTTGTATCTATCCTGCCCCGGCAAGGCACAGCTGAAAGACTGGATGGAGCCAAAAGCAGACTGCCATAAGGTGGGACACCCGCTCTTGGTTTCACCTCTCTGCAGCTCCCAAGCACGGCAGTGACAGAGGCTACACTGGATTCTGCCCTGCAATAATGCTCATACAAGTGAGCACCATTTTTGCCCTCTCATGGCTAATCTGCCTCCACTTTGAAATGGTAGAAGGATTGCAATGGTCTGTCACCAAAGCCCATCACACCATAAATGGAAATCCGGCAAGCTGACCCCACTGGCAGTAGCAGGAATCTCTTAGAAAATCCCCACTCAGTCATTTCTAGTGGAAATCCATTCCATACTAAGAGAGGTGGTGGGTTTAGAAGAGGCATGTCCAAACTTCAGGCTTCCAGATGTTTTGGACCACAACTCCCACAGTCCTTTGCCATTGGCAATCTAAACTTAGAATTCTGGGAGCTGTGGTCCAAAGCATCAGGAGGGCTGAAGTTTGGACATGCCTGATTATAGAGTACCACTTCCAAGTGTTGAGACAGCTCCTTTGATTGGTCAAGACACAGCGCCTTAACACCCCTCCCATTAACGCGAATAAAAAAAGTTTGTGGCTACCCACAGGAAAGGGTCTTCCCCTGAGATTACAAACCAACTTCTCACACAAAAATGAGGTGATAGAACTGTTTCAGATGGGCACATGATATGGCTTTTTTTTTTTTGTTTAGTTTTCCTGGACCATACATCCCATCATTCTCCCTTCTGGGAGTTCTACCTGACAAACAGGTATCTGAATGTAGCTCGTCTGACAGAAAAAGACTGAACTGAGGCTGAGCTGAGCCTAGATCTACACAAGTGTTCTGTTCCTCCTCCAGTGCTAGCTGGGAACTTTCTTTCGGAACAGAAAGTGAGGGAGAGCCAGGCCTAGTTTGGTTCCAAAGGCTGAGTTGATGCCTTTCAACATCATTTAAGTGCCTGCCCGTCAGGCCGAACTCCAGGGAACAGGGAATTATAGGATTTATGGTCCCAAGATTATTGATTTTTTTAAAATCACCCCTCAGAGCACTTCCCATCACAGAAAGAAAATCAATTCTGCCCATTGAAAACTAACACATCAGGGTTCTAATCCAGTCCTCTCCCTGATGTGTCAACTTTCCGTATGTGGGGGATTCCTTCACGTTTATGTGCTTGGATGAAGGAAAATGAGAGCAAAAGAGCTCCCATCCACCGTATGAATACTTCCAGACACCTGCCTGTGCTGCTTATGAGAGCAGGCTCTAGTTGCTTATTGCACAAAAAGAACCAATCCAGAGACAAGGCAAATGCCTGGGTCTATAGAGTCTAAATGATTTGGGGCAAAGGTGTTGTTATGCAGAACAAGGACTGTTCCCTTCTCAGAGAAGAAATGTTGCCTGCCACCTCTGTCCACAAAGACCGTCCCCAAAGAACATGCGAAGAACTGGTAGCCACAGAAAGGAAGAGAGAGAAACAGGGACAATTCGGAGACCCTCAAGAAAGACAAATGGACATAAGCTTCAAATGCTAAGCAAACAAGCCTCTGTATATATCAGGCATGTCCAAACTTCAGCCCTCCTGATGTTTTGGACCACAACTCCCAGAATTCCAAGCCTGTATTTCGAATGACAAAGGATGGTGGGAGTTGTGGTCCAAAACATCTGGAGGGACACAGTTTGGACATGCCTGGTATATATCTACTAGAGACTGCTTACAAGATGCCTCAAAGGACACATGAGCCTCCCAGAGGTCAGACCAAATGACTTCTGCAATCCCACCCAATTCTCTATTTCAGGTGTCAGAATCTCAGAATTTAAGAACAAATGAGCAGCATGGGTTTAATTCATTAGGCAGGTTCTGTCCAACGAACCTGCCGACCACTGAGCAGCCATCTTGAAATTGGGAACATGGAGGTTCCCCAGGGATGCAGGAACAGGTTCTCTACATTCCCATGTTTTTAAAAGCTGGACGGATGCAGAGCAGCCATGTGGTCTGAAATCTAAATATCTTCCCAGCTGGGCCTGCTAAACGTCAACACTGCCCTGGCACAGAAGCAAAAGAGCAAGAAAAAAGATCTAATACAGGCATGTCCAAACTTCTGCCCTCCTGATGTTTTGGACCACAACTCCCAGAATTCTAAGCTTAGATTGCCAATGGCAAAGGGCTGTGGGAGTTGTGGTCCAAAACATCTGGAGGGCCGAAGTTTGGACATGCCTGATCTAATAGGAACAGGCGGGATCAGCACTCGGAGATGGAGAGAAACAGAGAATGTGAGTCACATATACACAGACATGCACAGAGATGGACAGATCCTGCACCACAGGCCATCTCCGACAGAGCAAGGGAACGACAGTCCACTGAGGGCCCCCGGTTGCGCCGTTAGCAGAACCGAATGACGGAGTACCGCAGGACAGCAGAAAATGTAGCAGCAGGAGGTGAGATGGACTGAGATTTGAGAAATGAAGATGGAGGGGAGGGTAAACACGTTCTTCTCGCCCAGGGATGCGTGAGGGATCCTTCGCCGCAAGGTGACGGCCGAATCCTCAGCAAGGGAACCGGGTCGCACCCCAGCCGTTATGCCACGTTGTTGTTCCGTTCAATGCGCTGCACCATGAGGGAGACCAGTTTCTCGAGGGTACGGGCACTCTGCCGGCTGGCCTCCAACACCTCGGCGTGGTTCGCTGTCTCCTTGCTCTCGTAGTCCAGGACGGCCTTGTTGGTGATGAGGGAGAACCCGAAGATGCGCATGCCACAGTGGCGGGCCACAATTACCTCAGGGACTGTACTCATGCCTAGGGGTGGGGGCGAAGCAGAGAAAACAAGCGGTGTGTTCACTGCAATGAATAGCTCAGGATTCGCCTCTCATGAAGCGGCACAGAAGCGGGAGTCAAGGCCCACAAACCCAGCATCAAAGGTTCTACCGGAAGAGAGCGGCTTGTTTTCAAAATGGACGCCAAGCTGCAACTTAAAATAGAAATGGGATGGAAGGATTCCAACTTCACCAAATCCCTTTGATGCTTCCACATAACATCCTCAGCAAAGGGGAAAAGCGGGGTGTGTCGTACAATGACACCCCCCACCTATTGCAGGGGGTTAGAGAACCTACCCAACCCGCAATAACTGAAAATCTACACTATGTGGATGCAGGTCAGGTCGGGCCTGTGGGGCCTAGCTGGGTGCCTTGTACTTACCCCCAGCCTGGCGCTGCCCCAAACAGGCCTGCGAGGGCCTTCCCAGGCCTTCTGGAGGCCCCAAAAGGGCCTCCCTATGAACTGGAAGCGACTTCCAGATTGCAGAAACTCATTTCTGATGCGTCCGACAGGCCTGGAAAGGCCCTCGGAGGCCTTACAATGATTTTCTGCGAACCGGAAGTAACTTCCAGTTCACAGGGAAACTATTTTCAGGCCTCCAGAAGGCCCAGGAAGGCCCTCACAGGCCCGTTTGGGGCAGCACCAGTCTTGGGGCAAGTACAAGCCTTCCCCCCTCACCCCAGGGGGGCTTTTTTCATATACTGCGGTCTCGTGATATAGTGGGACCGCAGTATATGAACCGCAAACGGGCAGGGGACCACTGTACTTCTTGAGAGGCGGAAGTGAGGGAGCGTCCCTCTACTGGCTGCTGAAAACAGGGGCTCAAATGCTGTTGCTCAGCGTGGTAAACTGCACTAGACTAGGCCCAGTGAGCCAACATGGAAATACAAAGTCAAGTCCTCCGTTTGATTCAAGTTGGCCTACTTTTGCCATGAATTTTTGGGACATTCACTTGAAAATTTTCCATTGTACAGTAAATCACAGGAGCCTCGTGGCGCAGTGGTTAAATGCCTGTACTGCAGGTAAAACTGTGCTCACGACCTGGGTTCAATCCCAGGTAGCAGGCTCAAGGTTCACTCAGCCTTCCATCCTTCCGAGGTCCGTAAAATGAGTACCCAGCTTGCTGGGGGGGCAATGTGTAGCCTGCGCACTGTAATTAAAATTGTAAACCGCCCAGAGACTACTTGTAGTGGTATGGGGCGGTATATAAGCAGAACACTTTGCTTTGGAACAGGTCCATTTGAATCAATGGAACATACTGGAGGACTCAGCTCACTAAATCCCCACTGATTCAATGGAAACCACACACCCTACTTTTAGCCTTCACTATGGGTTTTTTGAAGGAAAGGGCACAAACGGCTTGGGTCTGGAGGAGGAGGTGGAGGAAGAGTGAGTTACAGCTTGATAGGTTGGAGGAGATGTCAGTCAATGGCACCAGAGGCTGCAGTTGGCTGAAGGTGCCTGTAGAGGGAAGTTCTCTATGGCACCTGCAGCAGTGCCCTGCCAAGGGGGGGGGCTTGTGGCCTCTTCCAAGCAGGGCAAGAGGGTCACCACAACAGGAGGAACTGTATTAAAGGATTGTGGCATTAGGAAGGTTGGGAACCACTGAGGGCCTTTTTACACGACCCCTAAGATCCGCTGGCCACTTAAATTCGGACCAGAGATCTTAGGGGTTCCTCGCTCTTCCTTTGTCCCCACCCCCCCTCCGCACTTCCTGGTTGCTGGCTGCCTGAGGGAGGGAGAAAAAGAGAAAGAAAAGAATTCCCGTTTACCTCCGTTTTGTTCCGGGCAGCATTCAGATCTCTTAAAGGGGCGGGGCGCAAAAAAAGAACAAACGGAAGCCAGGAGAGCCCCGCACTCACTATCCTTACACCGGATCAAATATTTGTCACCATCAAAGACCAGGTACAAGAAAACTGCTGTTTGGTCTTGCTAAAGTGGGCGGGGTCGCACTTAATTGTCTGCAAAGTCCGGAGCTGGTGGGTAAACATTTTTAAGGTCCGGACCTTGCAGCCATTTGCGGCGGAGCTTAGGGGTCGTGTATAAACGCCCTGAGTTAAGAGAAGAGCAGCCATTTTGAATTGCTGAGAATAGTCTTTTCAAATGCTTTAAAAGCATCTACTGATTATCCTGATTAACAGAAAAAGGCACACAAAACTGACTATGTGTAGGAGTTTAGAAAAGTTCCCTTTTTTTAATCTATAGGAGTAACTTTGGCAAGTTCTGAAACAGGGCCATGTCCTCTTGAAGATCTGAGTCAACAAGTCCTAGTATATAGTCCGGAAGTGGAGTCATGGCAACGGGACTTCTTTTCTTGTTAGACTAAAATGTTCTCCTGCTCATCCAAGTAGCTTCTTCTTTTAGACTGAAGAAGCTACTTGGATGAGTACTGAAACGTTTGGGTCTCAGAAGAAATGAAGTCCAGTTGCTGTGACTCCACATCCAGATAACCTCACCTGGACGAACACGAATCATCACAAACTTGTCTCTAGATTTCGCACCACAAAAAAACAAAAACAAAAATTGCAGGTCTGTTTCCTGCCTGGCTTGGCAAGGCTGTAGGGGAAAACACCTGAGCCACATTTTAACAGTGATGATGGCTCACAACCCACCAACCACTCTTTCCATGAGTATTTCTCCTTAACTGCCCCCAACTTACCTACAGCATCAGCGCCCAGGCGCTGTAGGAAGCGGCACTCAGCAATGGTCTCGTAGCTGGGGCCTCCCAAGGCCACGTAGACACCCTCGCGCACGCACCCACTGCAGCCCATCTCTGATGCCACCGTATGTGCCAGTTCCCTCAAGTCTTGACTGTAGGCATCTGACATGGGTGGGAAACGTACCCCAAACCTAGTAAAGAGGGAGGAGAAAGTAGGTTTAAAAGGTTGGACCGGCCCTTCCATTAGGCATAATTAGGTAGCACATTTTGAAAACTGGTTGCTATTTTATGTTTCCGGCCAGAAAAGTGGAACAAGGAACTTACAAGATTATCTACCTCCTATGTAGGTGTTGGTTTTGGTTTACAAAACCCTCCATGGCTTGGCCCCTGCTTATCTGGCGGAGCGTCTCCCCCGACAATTAGATCCGGCCCAACCCACCCGATCCTCCCTGGCCCTCTCGCTGCGGACCGTCACTCCGAGGGAGGCCCGCAAAACGAGTACTCGCGGACGGGCCTTCTCGGTAATGGCGCCAACCCTTTGGAATAAGCTTCCCAGCGAGCTACGGCAGGCTCCGTCGTTGGCGTCCTTTAAGAAAAACCTAAAGACTCTTCTTTTTCGGGACGCCTTCGGCGATGTCCAGGGATCCAGTTAACTTTTTTTTTCCTTGTGCCACGACACGCTAATTTAATCTTGGATATTTTTGCTTTAGTTGTTTTATCTGTTTTTATCTGTTTTAACTTTTCTTGTTGTAAACCGCCCTGAGTCCCCTATGTGGGAAATAGGCGCGGTATATAAGTGTGAAATAAATAAATAAATAAATAAATGTAAAACTAAGTTGGCTGGCTTCAAGTGCCATGCACTATGACTTGAGATGGATAGGAAGTAGGCAATGCTCTCAGACAATATAATACCCTGAGTTGCCTCCAATCTATCCCTTGAAGGCCCTATGTATCATGTTTATGCAGCTGTTGGAAAAGTTACTTTTGTAGATTACAACACCCAGAGTCCCCAGCAGCTCTGTTGTACACTGCTCAGGGTAGCCTGTCGACTAGATGGGCAGTATACATATAATAACTTGAGGAAATAAATAAATAAACTCCCACAGTTATACCCTACAAAAGTAACTTTTCCAAGACCTCAGGGCAGTAGCCACATTGGCATGAAAGCATTGGCAGGGTTTGTTTTAAAGCAAAGTGTTCTGCCTATATACCACCCCATAACACTTCAAGTAGTCTCTGGGCAGTTTGCAGTTTTAATTACAGTATGTAGGCTACACACTGCCCCTCCCAAGCTGGGTACTCATTTTACTGACCTTGGAAGGATAGAAGGCTTTTCAAGCTGTGGTTTCTACTTCTTGTAAGAGCCACCCTGCCTATCATCCCGTTAGAAGGTACCCAAAACTTTTAAGAAGGAATGAGGTGTCCCTGCCCACTTTTGGGTTTGGCTCCTCCCACCACTGGGGCCTCAGCTCAAGAGATGATCCCGGCCAGAATGACGACGAAAATGTTCTTCATTGGCTCCGAAATATACTAGGCCTGAGCTGTCGTCATTGAAACAACCATAGAGACAGAACACTGGTGGGACAGAGAGGCAAAAGGGAAGTGAGACACACACACACACCCCTCACCTGTCATCATTGGGCCCCACCAGGGGGTTTTGCCCAGCAAAGCCAGGCATGTTGATGTGGTCCCGGATAACCATGATGTCCCCCACTTTGTATTCGGGGTTCAGTCCTCCAGCAGCATTGGTGACGATGAGGGTCTCCACGCCAAGCAGATGAAAGATTCGAACTGGAAAAGTCACCTGGAGGTGGTGGGGAACAGAAGCAAGGTTGACAAGAGCCTGAAAGGGGTCTTTTTCCAACATCTTAAATCCAAGGTGGTGGTGGGAACAACAGATCACGGATCTTCTCAAGAATCACACCCTGATTTTACCTCAGAACCTCGGAAAAGTTACTGTCTAAAAGTCAAACAATTTGAGGAGCCGTGTAGCCATCACAAAAGACAAATACAAAAGTGGAACAGGTGATAAAAAGTTCCCAGGCTGCCACAGCAGTTAGACGTGCCTTCAGGGAAGGATCTAGGTCGGGCATGTCCAAATGTAATGTATGTTGTTATGCTGTTATGCTGTTGAACTTTGTATAAGTTCTGTGATGCTGTGATATATTTTTGTACACAGTTTGTAATATAGCTGTTTGGTTTTAAGAAAACTCTGTCTCTGGCTAACTATTTATTCAATAAGTATTGCTTCCTCTGGCTGATCAAGTAGCCCAAAACTCTGACACACACGGGTTTACAGAGTGACTCACCTTCCAAAGCGGGTAACCTTCGTACATGTGGAAGCGCCCCTGCATCACCACGCTTGGCGTGCCACTCAGGTTGCCAAAGACCAACCTTCCAGCATGGCCTACAACTGGAGAGAGAGGCAAGGAAAGAATTAAACCATGCATGAATCCTTCTCCGGTGGCCACAATGTCCTCCAGCACAATGGCTCCCAGCCTTAGGAGCTGGAATTTCCCAGAAGCCATCGCTACCAGCGGTGCGGGCCAAGGTTTCTGGGAGTTGTAGTCCAAAGAACATTTGGGTCACCCAAGGTTGGGAACCACTGATAGAAGAGCATCTTCTCCATCGTGGCTCCTCTTCCCCCCTGAAGGTGCCAAACACCCAGATTTGTCCTCGGAACTTCTTCTCTACCTGTGCTTTGAGGAAAGTTGGGGATCTTGGAATATTCAAAGATGACTTGGTCCTTCAAAAGGTCAGCTAGCCCTCCAAGGCCGGAGCCACAGATGATGGCCACCCGAGGTTGGTGCTTGGTGTTGGACAGTAGCCAGTCTGCCGTCCGCTTACAGTCCTCGTACGTGTACCTAAGGCAAGATGAAGGTGAGGGTTATTCCAGGGCTTAAGCCATGCACACATTGCAGAATTACTTATATGTCACTTGTTCTGTGCCACTAAGGTGCCTCTGTCCCATAGGGACCCTATGGATGAATGAACTCCAAAATGTCTTGTCCCAACAGCCCGCCTCAGCTCTTGCAAACTGAAGCTTGTGTGCTCTCTTTTAAGGAGTCAGGCCAACTCATACCACTGGAGGGCAGCAAATACCCACAAAAACACTTGAAAAGTTTATAGAAGTGGCAACGGGTGATTTGTGTGAGCATATAAACAAGAAACACAAAAGTAAAAATAGGCAGGAAGGAAGGAAGGAAGGAAGGAAGGAAGGAAGGAAGGAAGGAAGGAAGGAAGGAAGGAAGAAAGAAAGAAAGAAAGAAAGAAAGAAAGAAAGAAAGAAAGAAAGAAAGAAAGAAAAAAGAAAGAAAGAAAGAAAGGTTGTGGCCTCTTAACGATTAACTGCTATATTTTAATGTGAGAAGTGGACTTCATTCTCTCAAAAGCTCACATTAAAATACAGCAGCTGGTCTCGAAGGCACCAAACTGTCTTTTTCTTATTTAGTTTATTTCATGTGCTTTGGTTTTGTGCTTCTTGTTGATATTCATACGCAAGTGAGTTCCTCTAGTTTATACACAACCTTAAAATTGCAACGTTTTGAACTCTTTAAATGTACTTCCAAATGAACAGGAAGTGTTCTACAACAGCACACCGACACTGACCTGTGGTGGGATTCCCCCCTCTCCAATATTTAAAATATTTCTATAGCTTGGGTGGAGGAATCCCCCTCTGAAACAACAACAACAACAACAACAACAACAACAACAACAACAACAACAACAACAACAACAACAACAACAACAAGTAGAAGAAGACACCCCACTCTTGTAAATTATTTATTCTCGCATTTGGATAAGTATGTTGGGAAATAATAATATTTTCCTATAATGCAGGTCACCTTCTGACAGCACCAGAGACATGAACTCCTCTAGCCATTTTCCCAACAATTTTGTAAGACTGAACTACGACAGTTGCTCTCTTGGCACCTAAGAGACTCCAATCAGTGCAGTGTGCTGTAGCCAATTTGATGCAATTTCATTGGCAGTGGTTAATATGTCTTGTGTTCATCCATGCTCTGAAGCTGTACTGGCAAACCTATGGCATGGGTGCCAAAGGTGGCACTCGGAGCCCTTTCTGTGGGCACCCGACAGCACCCATTCACAGCCAACTGTATTCAGGTTGAATGGCTGTATGGGCACTTTACAAAAAATTAGTGGGTTTTGAATTGCAGTTTGGGCACTCGGTCTCGAAAAGGTTCGCCATGCATCTCCTTTCCTTTCCTGCGTAGCCTATACCAGTGGTGGCGAACCTTTGGCACTCCAGATGTTTTGGACCACAACTCCCACAGTCCTTTGTCCTTGGCAATACAGGCTCGGAATTCTGGGAGTTGTGGTCCAAAACATCCAGAGTGCCAAAAATTCGCCACCACTGGGCTATACAGTGGGCCCTCATATAGCAAACAATTTGTATAACATAAAATTTGTACAATATAAAAAAATTCCGCAGATAGGGGAAATTTGTTTAATAGAATCTTCTATGGGGCGAATCCATGCAACATAAAAATGGTTGTGATTAGGGATTATTCTGTTTTCAATGCATTCCTATTGGAAATTTGTATAAAGGAAAATTTGCTTAACATAATTTCATTTGGAACGAATTAATTCCTTTATGCAAGGCACCACAGTACTGTGAAAATTACGGGGCCAAGGTTATGAGGCAAGAGAGGAGAGGAGCCCAATTTCCTTTAACCTTCCGGCTTGGAACATCCTGTTTCACAGCTTTAGTAATCAAGCCGGGCCACGTCACCGTCACCGTCCAATTCCTCTGCTTTCAAGATCCTTTAGTGCAGTGGTTCTCAACCTATGGGTCCCCGGTTGTTCCTGGACCGCAACTCCCAGAAATCCTGGCCAGCTCAGCTAGTGATGAAGACTTCTGGGAGTTGCAGTCCAGGAACATCTGGGGACCCACTAGTTGAGAACCACTGCTTTAGTGCAACATTTTCCTTCTGAAAGAACATAGCTCCCTAACCACAAACTCTCCACTCTAAATGTTCTATGTCCCACCCACTCCCTGTGCTTTTTTACCAGGGTTCAAACGGATACTCATTTTAAGCAATGATATCAACACACACTAAATGTCCAGGCATTCAAGGAATATATATTTCCCCTTTCAGCTGCCGCCACCACCTCCTCTAACCCTTTTCCTGGGGCCATTATAATAAATGCAACGGTAGGCTAGCTTAAAAATTTCCACTCTGGGAACTGGATGGGAGGCCGTGGCTTTTTGTAGCTTTCCAGCCCAGAAGCCACTCTGGGAACGACGTGGATCAAGAAAGCGGTGGAGACGAAACAGGAAGCTCACGTCTGGCCCTGTTTTATATCCTCCTAAATCTCGTAAGAGGCAGTGTGGGTTAAAGCAGCAGCAAGCAATGCTGCAACTCACAGCCTCCCCTGAGAAGAACACACGAGCATACAGCCATGGGGATAATCTAGTGACTCAGCGTTCTCTAAGTATGATCATGAGACAGGACACATGCTGCCAGGACTTCGATGGAACCATTCCTCATGGTGCAACCACATCTCCGTCACACTAAATCAAGACACTAGGCACAAGACATGAGAGACAAGAGCCCGCCCAGAAACTTAGATCCCCGGGGAGTCAACGAAAAGGAAGTTGGCATCTCCAGGTTCAGAAAGGTGCCTGGGTGCAGAGCGTACGGGTACGAAGGAGCGGAAGTCATAAAACAGCAAGAGACAGGCTCCTCCACCAGTTTAAATAGTCGTCCCAGTAAATAACATTTCCTGTTTATCACTGCCTACATGAGGCTAAATGAAGACATTCTAGCAATTAGGGAGTGGATTCTAAGTCCAAGGTGGGTTACATACATATACAAATACATACACATACACATATACATAAGAACATAAGAAGAGCCATGCTGGATCAGGCCAAAGGCCCATCTAGTCCACCTTCCTGTATCTCACAGTGGCCCCACCAGATGCCTCTGGGAGCACACGAGACTAGATCTCTGTCTCCCGATATCACTCCCCTGCATCTGGTCCTTGAAGTACCCTGGTTTTAAGCCTGGAGATGACACATCTCCATCGTGGTTTGTAACCTGTGATGGACTTTTCCTCCAGGAATCTCTCCAATCCCCTTTTGAAGGCATCCAGGCCAGATGCCATCCCCACCTCCTGTGGCAGGGGGTTCCACAGACTAACAACCCGCTGGGTAAAAATATATTTTCTTTTGTCTGTTCTCACTCTCCCAGCCCTCAGTTTTATTGAATGTGGACATATAGCTCGCTCTCTCTCTCACACACACACACACAATATGCTGTCGTTTAGTTCTGCCTTCTGCACAGCTCTTAAAATACACAAGGAGCTTCCCAGGGGCTAATCTTGAAATCTAGAGCCTAAAGCCAGGGACAAGCCAACCCTTGAATTGGCACATCCTGGCAGTGGTTAGGCCAGAAGACAATGCAGAGAGTACAGAAACAGGCCAGGACCCCCCACAGAAATCTGGCAGGGTGCTAGGGTACCCATGAAAAGACCCGGAAGGTGGGGGGAGCTGGGGGGGCAGCAAAAGGATTTAGAGGTCCGTGAAGATCTGTGTGTGACCTACATTGCGCTCACTGAAATCACCCTCTAATCCACTGGGTTAAACCTATTAAAAATATTTCTTGGAAGCACTTGAGATACTTTCCGGCCACCTTAGTCTTGGAGAAAATGCAGAACAGCTTTAGAAGAACAGGCCTGGAGACCTAAAAGGGAACGAAATCTATGCACAGGGCTTAGACCGTAATACTAATACTAATACTAATACTAATAATACTAATACTAATACTAATACTAATACTGTGGTACCTTAACTTACAAATTTAATGCATTCTGAATGCATGCTCTTAAGTTGAACTACTCTTAAGTCGGGGTACCTACCTAAACAATTGAAAAAAATAAGTTAAAAAAATTTAAAAAATGAAAAAATATTTGTAGGTCAAGCAGACCATATCTAAAATTTGTAAGGTGGCAGTTAAAACACCAACAGTTTTCTGCTCTTAAGTCGAATTGCTCTTAAGACGAGCTGCTCTTAAGTCGGGGTACCACTGTACTACTGCTGCTGCTACTGCTACTGCTGCTGCTACTACTACTACTACTACTAATAATAATAATAATAATAATAATAATAATAATAATAATAATAATAATAATAATAATAATAATAATAATAATAATAATAATAATAATAATAATATCAGCTACATTTATGCCATCTTTTCTCCAATGGGCTTTCCTCTGTGGCTTTCGTCATCGCTACTTTTTTCCTGCACAACGACCCCTTGAGGTAGTTCCCTTTGAGAGCGCATTTGGCCAAAGGTCACCCAATGCAGTCCATTTCACAGCTCTGAGAGGACTTGAAGATGCTTCTCTCAGGTGCCAGCCCAATGCTCTTGAACCACTGCACAAACCACCTCCCTCACCCCATCCACAAAACCAGCTTCAGTCCCCACTGGCTCCAACCAAGTCACGGAGTAAGTGCCTCAGAAGCTCCTAGTCCATCTTGAGTCCAGCAGCTCTATTGCTGGACACAGCCTTGGTCACATGAGCTAATAAAACAGTACTTTCTAGAAAGTGCAAAACTCCAATAGTATTTTATATGTCAAAGAAAACTCTCATTCTTCTCCAAAATGAGAACCATTTGGGTTAGGGTTCGTCCTTACCTCATTCTAGGGCACAACTTTGATTATCTGAAGCACAAACAAGAGCTTCCACAACACTTCAAACTGAACAATTGAAAACATTTTTAATAGATTAAAAATGCAATCCATTTTAAAAAAAAAAACAGAATGCCTTCACCCCACACAACCTTCCCCAAATCTACCCCACTGACTTCAGTATCAGCATTAGGTGACTGCTTTTTCATTGATTCGGCCAACTCTTCAAAAACTGCAGCCCCTTAAGGTTGCTGTTCGCTCTCTTGAAAAAAACCCTTCCACTTCCAGCTTCCTTTTAATGGCGATTAACGCCTAAATGCCCCAAGCACATCCGATCTCGCCTGATTTCAGAAGCTAAGCAGGGTCGGCCCTGGTTAGTACTTGAATGGGCGACCACCAGGGAATACCAGGTGCTGTAGGCACCTGGAGTAGGAACTGGCAAGCCACTCCAGTATTCCTGCCCAGAAAACTCCATGGACATGGGGAGTCACGAAGAGTCGGTCATGACTGTAACGACAACACACACACACACACACACACACACACACACACACAATCATGAAGGAGGCTATGCTGGAATATAACACCCACCACCCTCCCCCAGTCCACACAACTGGGCTGGCTAGAGGGGCAGTAGTAAGTGTTGCAATTCATTACACATCCATAGTGGCTCGGTCAGAGAAAGACAACGTTGACGTAGATTCTCTCTGTCTGGCATAGTGGTCATGCTGTTCGCCAGTTGCAACATCAAACGTTTGAGTAAATTTATGACGTTCTTCCGTGCACGAAGGACTAGGTGTTCCCTTTTGCAAAATGAAAGAGCAAGCAAGCCAAGCTAAGCAAACATTCTGTTGCACCTTCCCCTCCCTGGCCATAGCTCCGTGATAGAGGTCTCACGTGTCTTTCCTCTTCCTCCCCCCCCCCCGGCAGTCCTAGGATGATGATGATTATGATGAGGATGAGGATGACTAAAGCACACCCATTAACACAAACAGGGATAACGAGGGCCTGGGGACTCTTGTCTACCGGCCAGCATTGTTCACCTGACCCTTAGCTTAGGGCCTTTTTACACGACCCCTAAGATCCGCTGGCCACTTAAATTCGGACCAGAGATCTTAGGGGTTCCTCGCTCTTCCTCTGTCCCCACCCCCCTCTGCACTTCCCGGTTGCTGGCTGCCTGAGGGAGGGAGAAAAAAGAAAGAAAAGCATGCCGGTTTACCTCCGTTTTGTTCCCGGCAGCATTCAGATCTCTTAAAGGGGCAGGGCGCAAAAAAAGAACAAACAGAAGCCAGGAGAGCCCCGCACTCACTATCCTTACACCGGATCAAATATTTGTCACATCCAAAAAGCAGGTACAAGAAAACTGCTGTTTGGTCTTGCTAAAGTGGGCGGGGTCGCACTTAATTGTCTGCAAAGTCCGGAGCTGGTGGGTAAACATTTTTAAGGTCCGGACCTTGCAGCCATTTGCGGCGGAGCTTAGGGGTCGTGTATAAAGGCCCTTAGACGGGTTTCTTCTAAAACAGCTCTTTTAAACCCCCATCAAGGTGACTCTCCAAAAAAGGAACTTTTCAAAGCTCCAAAAAGAAGAGCAGGTTAAGGCAGAGAGAACCTCACTGCAATTCAATCGGCAACTAAAAACTTGGCTATATGTAGATTTCCCTGATTTTTTTTAGATCATAATCAAGACACTTGAAAACACCCCGTCTTATCTGCTTCTGGGTTGTTCTTCTTCTTTTTGTCCTTTATTATTTGTTGATTCTTCTTTTGTTATTGATTTGGGGGGGGTTAGGGGGGTTCAATGTTTGATTATGTTTCTTGTATTGTTGATAGGCATAACATACTATGTTATGTTTAGTTACTGAGATAGTTTTATGTTTTGTATTCTTAGTTTGCTGTTTACCGCCCAGAGTGGCCTCTGTGTGTGTGTGTGTGTGTGTGTGTGTGTGTGTGTGTGTGTGTGTGTGTGTGTGTGTGTGTGTGTGTGTGTGTTGTGTCATTACAGTCATGACTGACTCTTCGTGACTCCATGTCCATGGAATTTTCTTGACAGGAATACTGGAGTAGTTTGCCAGTTCCTACCTGGTACTCCCTGTTAGTCGCCCATCCAAGTATGAACCAGGGCCAACCCTGCTTAGCTTCCAAAATCAGGTGAGAATGGATGTGCTTAGGGCATCTGGTATAAAGATCAAATCTATCTATCTGTTGGCTGACTCAAACCACTGTTCCTCCTATATCAGCCCCAAACCACATTCCTCAGATGCTCAGACAACACAACATAAGCCTCCTGCTAGGAATGACTGAAGTCATTCAACAACACAACCCATTACTTCCCTGCCTGCCAACTCTAGCTATGCAGGGTTACAGTATTGGAAGCTTAAATATCCCAACATACTCTCTTGACTCTGACTGTTGAGAACATATACATAATGGAATTTTATTTTATTTTCATGTGCTCGTTGTAGCTTTAATGTTACCTTTGAACGTTGTAAGATACCTCTTCTAATTCCCTGTTTCTAATTTGAGTTAGAAACTCAAGTTAGAAATGTTCTGGGCTGTATATTGTCCCTCGTTATTGTAAGCAGCCTTGGGTCCTTTTCCAAGGAGAAAGGTGGGGTAAAAATATTAAAAAATAAATAAATAAAATAAACAGAAGCAAGTGTTTGTGGGCCACACAGGGAAACAAAGACACACCGCAACAGGCCACAACTGACTCATGATCCAGAACTCCCTCGCCCTTGGTCCAAACCATCCTCTCTCAAGTACCTACGTCAGATATAGCCTCATCCACCTATGAACTCTCTGTTTTCCTCAGTTGCTTTTTCCACGTAGCCTCTTTTTCAGTTCCTCAGAAGAGGGTTCACCTGCACTCAGGCTTCAAGAATCCCACTCAGTCAAGGCGATATGCACTTCCTCTAGACTGCCATAGTTTGTTCCAAACACTGACAAGCGAATTCTAATCTAAACATGGAGCAGAATGAGATACAGTGGTACCCCAACTTAAGAGCAGCTCCACTTAAGAGCAATTCAACTTAAGAGCAGAAACCTGTTGGCATTTTAATTGCCTCCTTAAAATTTTTAGATATGGTCTGCTCGACTTACATTTTTTTCTTTTCTTTTTCATTTTTAACTTATTTTTTCAATTTTTAGATAAGTGCCCCGACTTAAGAGTAGTTCGACTTAAGAGCATGCATTCAGAATGGATTAAATTTGTAAATCGAGGTACCACTGTAGTAGGAAAAAGCCAGCAATACTTAACACTTCAAGGTGGAAGCTTGGAAGTGGGTGAAGTGTACTTTTTGTACTGTTGTCTTTATAGCTAAGAAAAATATTCATGATGGAGGACAAATAAGAGAAAGTACTTCTTCACCCAGAGAATCACTGGTCTGTGGAACTCCCTGCCAGAAGAAGTGGTAACAGCTGTCAGCCTTGACAGCTTTAAGAAAGGATTGGACAAGTTCATGGAGAACAAGGGTATCAGTGGCTATCTTTATGGATGCCTAAGGACAACCTCTGGGTTGGAGAGAGAGGCAGGATATCTCTCAATGCCATTTGCAGGGAATCATAAGCAGACGAAGACATCTGCTTGGGAATACCCTGAAGCAATTGGTGAGCCGCTGTGTGAGACAGAATGCTGGACTGGTTGGGCTGTAGCCTGTTCCAGCAAGGCTGTTCTTATGTTCTTAGGATTATTCAAAGAAAATCACTTAAAGCCCTTCCTATAGGCTACTTGTTCTTCTGCCTAATTCTACCAACTATAGGTCGCATTTTTTTCTGACGGAGGTGGAGGCTGAAAGGAAACTTGATGACTCAGATCCGGGCTACCAGAAATACTTTATTTTCCTGTATGAGCACCCATGGGTATATTAAGATTTTTTGGGGAACGACTTCCCTTAGTCCCACCAATTTCACATCTGGGGAGGACCCAAGCCCATCAACTTTGGAGGATTCACCAGGCAAAAGAGATGGTTAAAGCCTTTTTTTTAAAGTGATTTTAATTGATTTTCTTTGAATGATCCTCCATCCTGAATATTTTTTCTTAGATATAAAGACAACAGTACACTTCACCCGCTTCCAAGCTTCTACCTTGAAGTGTTAACCATTGCTGGTATTGTTTTTGTTTTAAATTTAGGATGACCTTCTCAATGAATTCTCTCTTTTTATATTGTTGTATGCAGCCTTGGATCCTCCTTGCAGGATTAAAACAGAATTTTTAAAAAATTCTCATTAGTCATTACGGTGACTTCCATACAGTTTTCAGAAACTAAAAAATGAAACAAGATGTATTTGGAAATAAAATGAAACAAATGACCGCAAGTTGTGTGTCACTCAAGGTGACTCACAGGCTTCCACAATTATAAGTTCATAACAGAACTTGTGTCAGTGTCTGCTACCGAAACAGGTGGGGAAATAACCACGGTACAGTTACAGACGGTAAATCAGAAGTGGGGATTCTTGTGAGCAAGCAGCAGGAAGGAATGAGTAAGAAACAACATAGCTGGCTTCCCGTTTCATCCATCTTTCTTTCTCAGGCACATACAAACTTCCTGAAAAGTACGTAAAAAAAAAAAAACAACGGCTCATATGTTACTGGCACCGCACTTCACACAATCAAAAGGAAAGTAGAAAAATGTATTGCCCCATAACAAGTTATGATCATGATGTTCTCTTTTTTATTATTAATCTTATTGCATTCTACCCTGCTAAATAACAATACATACACGCACACCCCCATACACAAACATAGTGAAAGAACCAGGGATGCAGATCAAGCTAACATCAGCTTCTCATAGACATTCTGAATTTGTCATTTCTACCTTTGATAAGTAGAATTGCCAACTGACCAATAAAACAGGCTGACCTCAGCTGTTCTTTTTTATTTTTATTTTTATTTTTACTTTTATTTTATTGTGACTCACCGGTACCAGCAAAACCTATTCCTGGCAGGGAAAAAAGTAGTTTTCAACTATCTACGTCGGCTAGATCAACTTATCGTCAAAAGGCAGAATGGCAGGAGTACAAAAAAAAGGTGGCAACCCTACTGTCAAAACCCACAATAGAAATGAACTCTTCAGAAGAATCTTGATTTCTTTATGGTTTTTCCTAACACTTCTCTGAATGCATGGAGATTTCTGTGCTGTGTTGTTATGATCACCGTTCTAATTCATCTCCAGAAATAAAACAGGCTGACATGAACTACCTCACCACAAGGAAATGCACAGAACAAGAGCTGGCTCACACGAAATAGAAATAGTTGTCACACCGTTGCAATGAGACCAGAGGCACACAGAAGATCTGTATCACCTCAGGATTATAAATGACAGAACAGACTGCAGGGTGACATATATTACAGTAAACAGAGGAAGAGGAAACAGGAACAATATTCAATCTAAGCCTTGCCCATTTACATTTTATAAGTCATCTTTATTTATGACCTTCCTCGTGAAGTTCAGAGCAGAAAACTTTAACTGCAAATCTGTCATGGACAGCTTCACCTTCAGAATTTCTGCCTCTAGCTGGACTCATACTGGAACCTCTGAGCGTGTGTGAAGTGTTTTTCCCTCGCTGTGGAAATGTGTGATTCTGGGATTCTAACCCAACCCTAAACCCCATCATAATTGCATGTGCCTTTGGGGGCGGATTAAACACTGAACTGATTGCAAGATGCATTATTTTCAGCAGGGCCAACTTTTATGTTTGATTTCAAGAATGTCAGGATTTCATTCTTTTGACATCCTGCTCACGGGTGGTTGGAAGCATTATCCACCCCTTTTAAATATACAAATGAAAGACCTGGTCCTTCTGCTCTGAACCACAAGGTCATTCTTTGTGAAGCCAGACAAGGCCAAAATGCTTAATAGGGAAGGTTAATCTGACCCGAATGAAGAGACAGCTTAAGCAACCCTGTAGAAAAACGTGGCATAAATTCTAACGCACAGTGATCTTGCCAGGAGTGGAACGACATGTAAATCACCCCAGAGACCGGAGGGGGGGGTTACTTTTTCTATGTACAGCAAAAAATTAAAATAAAAACACAAGAACTATGGTGATTTCATGACGAACCGATGTACTGCAGCGTGAGCTTGCGTGATCCAGATGTACAGAAGCTCATATTGAAACAAACCTGCTAGTTTTTAAGCTACCGCAATGCTGCTATTCTTATTTTTATGTTTTCAGTAATGCTCTGCACCAGACTGGCATGGGCTCCCTTGGTGGTAAATTACTTTTCTAGATTGCAAGAAAAGAGCTGACTCAGGTGTTCTGATAATGCAGTCTAAATGCAGAGCCCTCGCTTCCCAAATGGAGATCTGTAAATCTTCCCAAAATCCCTTTGGAAATGAAAAGACAACTGGATTTTAAACTCTCTCTCTCTCTCTCTCTCTCTCTCTCTCTCTCTCTCTCTCTCTCTCTCTCTCTCTCTGTGTGTGTGTGTGTGTCCTTTTTGTAATAGAGCATCAATATCTGTTTTTTAAAGGAAACTT
Source organism: Phrynocephalus guinanensis (assembly GCA_037367245.1). Lineage (NCBI taxonomy): Eukaryota > Metazoa > Chordata > Lepidosauria > Squamata > Agamidae > Phrynocephalus > Phrynocephalus guinanensis. The sequence continues at coordinate 6,717,800 of CM074743.1, read as the reverse complement.
ATTTTTTCCCTGAGAAGCCCATAGACAAGACATACATATTAGTACTCCGTACAGCCCTAAAATTAACTGGTATACAGTGGAACCTTGACTTACGTCATTAATCCGTTCCAGAGGTCTAGACATAAGTCAAACATGACTTAAGTCAAATGAACTGTCCCCATAGAAAGTAATGGGAAAGTGGATTAATCCGTTCCAGATGATGAAAAAGACCCCCGAAAACAGCAATTTAACACAAATTTGACTGGGACAGGAGATTCCTTCCAGGGATGTAAATGAAATGTCTCTTCAAAGAGAGGAGGAGGCAGTGGAATTATAGTCCACAAGTTATATGCCTCCACTTTTTAATGTTCATAGCAACAATGTCTAACATTTAAGTTTTACTGATTTTTAACCTGACGTTCCAAGTTCTGAACAACTCTATGCTTACCATTAGCGTCCCACAACTGTACAGCTCCCCAACTAAAATGCTTCCATGACTTCTGCAGCCAGATTTTTACAAGACTGAGCCGACTGTCTAACCAGCGAGGCCAGCCTCGAGCTCCCGGCCCTTCTTCTCCTCCGGCAGCAGCGGCGGCTTCGGTGAGACCGAGGACCAGCTCCAGGTGCTCGGAGTTGCCCTCGCCGAAGCCGCTGCTGCCGGAAGAAGGCAGGAGCAGTTTGGAGGCGGCAGCCGCGATGCTGGGTCGTGGCTGCCGCCCAATTCCGGTGCCTTGCGCCGGGGCTCCGAGATGTAAGTCAAAGCCTGCGACTCAAGTCAAACAGGCCCCTTCTTGCTGTAAGTCAAATATGATGCAAGTCAAGCAGTATGTAAGTCAAGGTTCCACTGTACTGCTTTGGGAGCTGGAGGTTCTATTTAGCCAACACTGCTATTAGGTTGGGGAGCAGCAGAGACTCGCAGGGTTAGCAGTGGGCATCCTACAATGTGGCCTAATACCCACTCCTCTTTACCCCAAGTATAATTAGCTTCTATGAGGGGTGCACCATGTACCCATCTATGAGATCAACAGAAAAAACGTGGTTCGCCAGTATTCATTCACAGACGGAAAAGGGCAGCATAGAGTAGCAGCTAGGGTGTTGCGTGAGGATTTGAGAGACACCTGGGCCTCTCTCTCTCTCTCTCTCTCTCTCATTCTCTCTCTCTCTCTCTCTCTCTCTCTCTCTCTCTCTCTCTCTCTCACACACACACACACACACACACACACACACACACACACACACACACACACACACACAGGGTTGTTTTAAGAGAAAAGTCGGAAGCGGAAGAGCCATGCAGCTACAGTTCAAATAATTACATACATTTACAGTGGACCCTTGTATAACAAACAGTTTGCACTGTATAACATAAAATTTGTACAACATAAAATATTCCAGAGATAGGGGAAATCTGCTTAACAGAATTGCTTATGGGCCAAATCTGTACAAAATAAAAATGGGATCACTCCGTTTTCAATGCATTCCGATAGAAAATTTGTAGAAAGGAAAATTTGCTTAACATAATTTCATTTGGAATGAATTAATTCCTTTATACAAGGAACCACTGTACTTAACTTACGAATGAACAGATGCAAATCCAAAGAGGTGGGGGGTGAGTTAACATTCTGATCAAATGAGTTTGGAATTTGGTAAAGTATTTCATCACCACCCCCACCCCCAAATGTTCTCCCCCACAAAGAAAAAGGTGATCATTTGCCAAGAATAAGTAATAGAAAACTGGGCAGCCCCTCAGCTAAAAGACAATGGGGAATGGAGCCAAGGCTGGTTAAAAGGCATGAGGGGAAAGCAAAACAGGAGAGCGAAGGTTCAAGAGGTGGAGAGAGGACCCCGGGAAGGACATCTCGAGGTCTGAAACCTAACAGAAATGCAAGGAATCCGGTAGCCTCCCGATGCTAAGAATATGATTTTGCTTATTTCTGTACTATCCCCTGCAGAAAGCTGTCGCAGTGGCAGCTCTGCCTTCCGACTGGCCTTGGTGAGGGGTGTGTAAGACAGGGAATTCCTCCACTGGTTGGCGGCCGGTGGGAAGGGCTGTGATGTAAGCCCGAAGGCCATTGTGGTGTTGCCGGGAAAGGAACCACAACGGAGAGAAGGAGGGGGGGAAGGGAGGGGTGTGTGCTGAATGGGCCGGGCCTTACCCTCAAGAGGGGGCGAGGCCTCCAGCCGCTCCGAGGGGCTGACTGCTTTTGAGATCCCCTTTCTCAAAATATACCAGCTTTTTGCCAACATCGGCAGGTGCAGGGTCTCACCTTCTGGCATCGGCTGGTTTTGAAAAGTGCAGGAAGATGCAAGAAGAAGGGTGGCGAGTTGTTTCCGATTGCACAAGGGTTGCCCTTGGGACACACCCATTCTCTGGGTCAAGAGCACCTTGGCTTCCCGACCCAGGGAAAAGAGACAGTGGTGTCTGAAGGTGGCACTGGTGGATGTTCATTAGCAACAGGCTGGTTACTCGTTATCACTGTTGATCAGCTGCCAGAGAGATCTAGATCGGGATGGCTGGCGTCAGACCTTTGGTCGGATCCAGCAATTTCTTATACAGATAACAGGAAGGACAGTGCAAGCGGGTCAGAACAGCCATCCGGGTCCAGATAATTGCCAACTCAGGCAGTTGTGTGCCAACAGGCCTGGAGCACACACATATCCCACACACATACACTGAGAATTAAGGAGGCGACATTGGTGTGTCCAGACAAACTAGATAACTACAAGACACACTTGAAAGGATGCAAAAGGAGCAACAGGGTGGAAATAAGGACTGATAAGGCAAAGGTCCCAGATGGCTCAGCTCGTAAGAGACGGGGACCGAAGGCATCTTGCAGTAATGAGGGACTGACATCTTAAAAGCATCAGAACACCTTTGCAAAATAAAACTGAAGTTCTTCTTCTTCTTCCTCTTCCTTTTCTTCCTCTTCCTCTTCGGGTCTCATTTCTTTGTTGCTTAACAAGAATAAAAACAAGAACCCACCCTATGGGGTTGTTGTGAGGAAGAAAGAAGCAGCCTGCCCAAGGCCAGACCTGAACCGGTGTTTCATAACCGTCAACTCTCAAGTACATTTCCAAAACCAGTTTGCTAGCTGTCACCCCTGTGAACATTTTAGGTGCAAACGACCTCCACGCCCCCAAGGTATTTTCACAACAGGGATGTCAGGAAGGCTGCTGAGAGGTAACGGGACGAAATCCTGTTGTACATTTCTGCAAATGGCGCAACAGCTGGAAGCCAATCCCTGTTAAGAAATCCCTGTAGGTGTTCTCTGTTGCAATGCTGAGCCAAGCAACTCAGTGGGGAACCTAAGAGGTGCCTAAAAGGAGCGGCGCCTCTTAATGCGGCATCTAAGGGGTGTCCTGATTGAACTTTATAAAATCATAGGTGGTGTGGACAAAGTAGATAAGGGAAAATTGTTTTCCCTATCGCACAACACTAGAACCAGGGGGCGCTCCATGAAACTTTTGGGTGCTAGATCTCAAACAAAGAAGAGAAAGTACTTTTTCACCCAGAGGATCATTCAATCTTTCTGAATATTGGCATTCATCACCTCGGAGACAAAAGAACCTTAAACTGGAAAGACCGGGAGTGATTCCCGTCGCCCCTTAATCCTTCAAAGATTCTCCCCTTTATCCTACTAAAGTAAGTCCAAAGTTGCACTAAAAAAAGAGAACTGGTTTCTTATTTATTGACAATGATTAATAGGGTAGAAAACCACCCAGTGCTGATCCATCCATAATGAAACTCCACCCTGCATTTCACAGACAATTATCATCGCACAGAGAGCATCACCTAAACATTTTCATAGAAAGAAGTCCAAAGTCCTTGGGGGGGGGGGGAGAAACCACTGAGTTTCCTTACTGATTAATAGGACTAGGAGACAAAAAAACTAGATTAATACCCAATATGGGATGACTAGCCAAGGTTATTATTTACAGCAGCAATTCCCAATTGAGATGCACTTTCTAAGGTCTGCATATTGTTGGTTCTTCCCACAAAAGAACTTTGTAATTACCACGCTAACCATTTTCCCAACGCTGCAAGTTTCCAGGGCTTACAAGGTTCTTCATCAAGGGTAGATACTGCCTTTGCTCCCATGGAATGGCCATCTGACTTGCTGGCTTGTGGCTACCCTCACCAGCCAGGATCATAAATCATGGTTTGTTCCAGACTGAGAAATCCAGGCTTGAGATCCCAGGTTCAGGTGGCCCTTTATACTCTTTCTGGTTTGTTTGGTCTCTTGTATTTTACAGAGGTTCGCTAAAAGGGAACAAACTAGCCATGTGACCTAGCACTCAACTCATTTCCAGTAAGCCAGCCTTCTCCAGCATCCCAGTTTACTGTGCCGTGTGATCACAACCCTCCATCTGCAGAATCACACATTTGACTAAGTATCTAAGGCTGCTTTTACACGACCCCTAAAATCTGAGGCAAATGGCTCCCAGATGCAGAGCTTAAAATTGTTTTCCCACCAGCTGCGGACTTTACACAAAATAAAGTATGACCACGCCCCCCTAAGCGCGCCCCAGCGCACTTTAGAAGTACCTGGTCTCCGGAGGTAAAAAAACAATTCTGATGCGGATTGTAAAGCTGTGGATGCCAGGCTCCCCTCGTCTTCTGTTTGTTTTTTGTCCGCGCCGCCCCTTTGGGGCTGCTCTGGATGGCAGACCAAGGTGAGCGGCGGTGAGCCTGCATTCTTTTCTCCCTTTTTTTCTCTCTCCCCTCACCACAAATAGGAGCAATGGAAGGCGGAAGAATGGGAACACAGGAAGAGGAATAAACCCCACGATCTCTGGTCCGAATTTAGGTTGTCAGCGGATTTTAGAGGTTGTGTAAAAGCGCTCTTAGAGACATCCAGAATTCTCCAGCTCACCAAGGAAAACCATCAGGTTGGCTTTTATGAGTCTGCAAGTTGATGAGATCCAGAAAAGCTTTCCATTTCTGCACTGACACCAACATTCCACATCACTGTTTGCACACAATGGTACAAACCATAAACATAACCGCATGGATTGTGGCAGGCGTCTTGATGATGGCCACCATCCAGATCATATTCCACGCCTGGCCTCCAGCCCAGAATTCTTCTACACAGTTCACACCAGAAAGAGAGAGACGCTGCCACTAGAGCAGCACCTTGCATCCTGGGGCTCTTTAGTCTGGAAAAAAGGCGCCTGAGGGGGGTTATGATTGAGACGTACAAAATAACGCAGGGCATGAGTAAAGTGGATAGAGGGACGCTCTTCTCCCTCTCACAAAATACCAGAACTAGGGGACATCCACTCAAATTGAGGGCTGGGAGAGTAAGAACAGAAAAAAGAAGAAAAAATTCACCCAGCGCCTTGTTAGTCTGTGGAATTCCCTGACACAGGATGTGGTGATGGCATCTGGCCTGGATGCCTTCAAAAGGGGATTGGACAGATTCCTGGAGGAAAAGTCCATCACAGGTTACAAACCATGATGGAGATGTGTAATCTCCAGGTTTAAAACCAGGGTACTTCAAGGACCAGATGCAAGGGAGTGGTATCAGGAGACAGAGATCTAGTCTCGTGCGCTCCCAGACGCATCTGGTGGGACCACTGTGAGATACAGGAAGCTAGACTAGATGGGCCTTTGGCCTGATCCAGAAGGCTCTTATTATGTTCTTATGTAGTTAGCAGATTCTAGTTGAGTGCTCCAACTCCATGTCTAAGTAATTCCATCCTTGTATTTGTTATGGCAGAATCTCATTATATCCCACAGCCCAGAAGTGATAACCTCTCAGGAGCAGGGGGCCACATCAGATCCATGTCCCAGCCCATGGATACTGAAATTCCGGGGGAACCTTTGAAGACTGCCCCACAGGCGGTACTCTATTGCACTGTGACACTCTAGGGCAGCAGTGGCGAACCTTCGGCACTCCAGATGTTTTGGACCACAACTCCCAAAATTCCAAGCCTGTATTGCCAGTGATATAGGACTGTGGGAGTTGTGGTTCAAAACATCTGGAGCACTGAAGGTTCGCCACCACTGCTGTAGGGCAGTGGTGGCAAACCTTTTAGAGACCGAGTGCCCAAACTGAAGAAAAAGTTTTTGATGGCACTTGCAGGAACAACCTGCCAAGGTCCAGGAATCAATATATATATTGCCTACCCTTGCCATATAGCTTAGGGATGAGAGACAAGGCCAAAAACACACAGGTTCATTTTTTTTTGTTCTACTGGTTTTTGGAGTCGTCCTTGTGTAAGGGATGAAATTCACAAGAACTGCAAGGCTGTTGCCTGCTGTTTCCACCCCATGTATTTTTATTTTATTTATTTATTTTAAAGCTTATATACCGCCCGTCTTCCCGAAGGAACTCCGGGCGGTTCACAACAAAACAAAACAACAAACAATTAAATACAATATAAGGACAGATAATAAAATCAATTTAAAACACAAAGTAGAAAAGGCATGGAGACAGATGGCGACCCAAAAGGGGGGGGAATTAAATTAAGAGTCACCAAACGCCTCCCGGAAAAGCAAGGTCTTTAAAGCTTTCCTGAAGGCTGGCAGGGACTGTGCAAGGCGCACTTCGCTAGGGAGGTGGTTCCATAGGGTAGGGCCAGCCACAGAGAAGGCTCGGCTACGAGTAGGGCCTATGGGGGCAGCCGAGACTGCAGGGGGGAAAAAACATTGATGGCTCTACATAGCTTGCAGAGTCCATGAAATGATGGATGGCATCATTCCTACATGGCTGAAGAATGATAGGTGTTGTAGTACAGTACAAAACAGCAGAATTTCCAGCAAAGCTGTTCTAGTCCCTTGCCTACTGTATCTTAGATACTGTACTCGGTAGCACCAAAGAAGTGCTTAGTTAAAATGTCCCTCTTTTTTCACTTTAAATGCTCTTTCATAACATTTTTTTATCCAGGAAGGTCTTTTATGGTCATGTTTAATAAGTCAGTGGCCTCATTTTTAGGTAAATGTTTTAGTCACACTATTCAACTACAGTATTTGCTTTAGTCCTCTACATTTATCAGATCCCCCAACCCTGTATTTTTAGTAAGAAGAACATCATTTCTCCTGTCTTAAAATATAGTAATACCTTAGTTTAGGGGCAACTCGGTTTAAGAGCATTTTACAAGACAAGCAAACATTTATTCTAAATTCGCCTTGATCAACAAGCAACGTCTTGATATACAACCATTGGAGCAGCAGTGGTTCTTTCTCCCTCCCTCTCCCTGCTGGATTGTGGGTGATTGTCTGGAACATTCTACCTCAGGCAGCCTCCAAAGCAGAGGGAGGAGAGAGGAACAGAGGTCTCCCATGCACCAGCCAGGATTCTTTTAGTGAGTTTGGGCATTGTGTGTGTACAGTATGTGGTCTATGGGTCCCCAGAACAAATCGTTTGGGTTTCTTATGGGGAAATTTGCTTTGATACAAGAGTGTTTTGTTTACAAGCATGTTTCTGGAATAAATTATGCTCGTAAATGAAGTTATTGTATGGATTTAAATCTATGAAATTAAAATTCAAGGCAGAATATCCGGGGCCCACAAGAAATGTATCACAGGTTACAGCCAGGTTGAGTTTTATTCTGGTGGAAATCACCGGGAATTGGCATACTTTGCTGGAATTATGTCTCACTGTGCTGGTAGACAATTTTCTGAAGTAAAACTTTGACCTCATTAGGACTTCAGTCTTTTCTCTAGAACTGTCTTGTGATGGGCCCTGTTGATGAAGTCTATAAGATTTAAGCTAAGGAATGTGCACTGCCAAGAACAAGCATGTCAGTTTATTCATCTTTTGTTTGTTTCTATCCAGATTTTCATAACTTTAGTTCTCGGATTCTAGACTGAGAAAAAGCTGAAACTGCAGCTGCTGTATCACCATGTGGTTCTTCCAGCAGCTCTGCAACCAGGATAAAGGAAGATGAATGGGTCAATAGCTAAAAATTCCCCATGCCTGGAAAGACCATGCTGCCCTTTGTATTACTGCCACCCATCAAATCTGCATAATAAAGCATTCAATAACAATAATGGGTCATCAGGTCATCATGAGGCAGGGGTAGGGGTGGCAGAAGAGGTTCTTTCAAGGACTGCTTCCAGAAAGCTGCTGTCCATGCTAGCTAGGGGGTTCTGGGTCATGTTGGCCAAAAATTAATTAATTAATTAATTAATGATCTTATTGGCTATCCACAGCCTCCGGCCACCCTCCATGCAGTTGTTTCTGAGTATTTACAGAACCCATCGTCCACTTGTCCAGCAGATGGTCAAGCAAGAAGAGAGATGTGAGGGATAAGGGATTCAAAGTGAGACATCTTAATGCTGGACACACACCCCGGGCTGTTTCGGGCCCCTTCTTTGCTTCCTCTCTTCCTCTTTTTCACCATATTGGACTTTGTGCCAGGAAGCCCGAGGGTTCTTGGCTTGCTGCCCTTGTTGCTGGCAAAATTGAAGACCAGTGTGTGTGTGGGTGGGGGGAGAATTGGCTTTCGGCCTGTCAGATAGGGACAGCTCAACGATTATGTAAAAGCTATCTTCACAGGTTATGTGGCCCTCCAGATGTTCTGGACCACAACTCCCATAGCCCTTTGTCACTGGCAACACAGGCTTGGGATTCTGGGGTTTGTGATCCAAAACAGCTGGAGTGCCAAAGGTTCGCCACCATCTTGATCTGCCTCATAACATAAGAACATAAGAAGAGCCATGCTGGATCAGGCCAAGGGCCCAGCTTCCTGTATCTCTCAGTGGCCCTACTAAATGTGTCTTGAGAGCGCACGAGACTAGATATCTGTCTCCTGATACCACTCCCCTGCATCTGGCCCTTGTGAAGTACCCTGGTTTTAAGCCTGGAGATTACACGTCTCCATCATGGTTTGTAACCTGTGATGGACTTTTCCTCCAGGAATCTGTCCAATCTCCTTTTGAAGGCATCCAGGCCAGATGCCATCACGCCTCACGCTTCACCGGGGCTCTTGGCCGTCTGAATGCCATTTTCACATGACAAAGCTCAACCTCCTTGGAAAGGCGGGAAAGAAGGTCTCTGAGGTGCGCGCAGAGTGCTCTCCTCCCCTCACCACAAGGGCAAACTCAACGACCTCGACATTTGAGGGGGGGGGGTTAGACAAAACATGGAGCCTTTGGATGGATATAAGGGAGGGTTCAAGTGTCTGAAACAAGTATATGTGAGTCATTCCATCGCCTAGTGGGCTGCATCACGGTTATTAAGATGTGGGTGAGTCATTAGGAAAGATGAGGCAAAAGTACATTTGACTCTTAGCCTCTCTCAAGTCATTTTCATATTTCCTCTAAATATAACTTGAAAGAAACTCACATTTTCACTATGACACTGCTTTGTACAATCCAGTTCCTCTCCAGAAACACCTGAGGTTTCTACTCCAGTCTGAATTACTTCCTTTTATTTATTTATTTATTTATTTATTTATTTATTTATTTATTTATTTATTTATTTATGTGGTGTCTCCTTCCTTAGAGCTTTTAAGCAGAGGCTGGATGGCCATACATTGGGAGTACTGTGACAGGGGTTCCCGCATGGCAGGGGGTTGGAATGGATGGCCCTTGAGGTCTCTTCCAACTCTATGATTCTATGATCTACCCTGATGTTCTCCCTGTTGTAGAGGAATGGATGGCAGCATGAATTTTACCTGTCTTTCTGAGAACAGTTTTAAATTCAGTGGCCTTAAGGCAAGCTTGTAATTTCATCCCTGCCTCTTCCCAAATCCAATGGGTAACAACCTTATAGGATTGTTGTCAGGGATCAATGGGCTAGAATCAGGGGCCTCAAAATCCCAACCTCCCTCTCTCTCAGCTAACCCACCTCTGAAGGTTGTTGTGAATATGAGCCTTGTGGCACAATGCTTAAACAGCTGTACAACAGGTATAACTGTGCTCACGGCCTGGGGTTCAGTCCCAGGTATCCAGTGCAAGGTTCACTCAGTCTTCCATCTTTCTCAAGTTAGTAAAATGAGTACCCAGCTTGCAGGGGCAGGCAATGTGTACCCTTCATAATTACTAGTAAACCACCCAGAGAGTGCTTTAAGCACTAAGGGGTACCATATAAGCAGCACACTTTGCTTTTTGCTTTTGAATATAAAAAGAAAGCAGGAAAGCAACCTGTCCAATCTGGGTTGCTTGCAAGGAAGCTGAGCTTTTCTTAAAAAAAAAATCAAGAAAGGCACATTGTGCGTATAAGGAAATCTTAAACATCTGTAAATTGCTAAACAGACCAATTACTATGGTCTAATCTAAAATTTAAATTAGACAGTTCTAGATTTGAAAGCATCACCTCCCACGACCTTCAGAGACAGAATCCAGATGTTCTGATCTTAATTTTTGTCTCTCCTTAGCTGTTCACATCTCCCCTTTCACAGGCTGAGGCTTCAGCTACTAGCCTTCCTCCATCCCTAACACCTCTTTCTCTTTCTCTTTCTCTTTCTCTCTCTCTCTCTCTCACACACACAAAAGCCCTGCTTTTTCCCAAAGCAGAGAGTTTAATAGCCAGATTCAAAGGCCCATTCTTATAAATCTACAGACACAAATCGCAGGATGAAGAAAGCCCTGGCAAGACCTCAAAAGCGGACCGGATCTCAACAGAACCCGCCTTCCTAAGTCTGCGATCCGGGGCTCCCCAGCTCAGCTATAAATCAAAGCACCTTGATTTACAGGGAGCCCCATTCCGTCTCCTTCGCCTTCAGCGGCACCCTCTTTCTTAGGCTCCACCTGCTGATAACATGTCCATAATACCCGCAGCAGCGGTCGACCTTACGGGGTCGTTGTGAAGCGCCTCCCCAGCAAGACGACGCCCGCCCAAGCCCCGTCGGAAGGCGCCTCCGAGATCATAAAAGGCGTGGAATGAAGGCGTGGAATGGAAATGAATCGGTTTATCCATTCCTGAAAGATCGGCGAGGGCGCTGGGGAAAAAAACGGTCTCGCGCTTAAGATCGATTCTACCCTGTGCCTCCTTCGCCGGTCCTTGCAAATTAATCGAAGGAGACACGTGCGGGCAGGACCTCCCAGCTTCCATTGCAAAAACAGGTTACAGGGGATACCTTTATAGGCCACTAATAAAAATTAAAAAAAAAAGAGCATTGCAAGCTTTCGAGGGTAAATCACCCTTCTTCAAAGCAGGTCCCAGACGTGCAGACATGGAAGTTCAGACCACCCCTCTAGAAAATTAAATCAAATTAAATTAAATTAAATAAAATAAAATAAGTAGGGATCCTGACCTCTCTTCCCGGTCGGTCGCCATCACAGCTCTCCTACAAGATCGGGCAAGATGCCTCTTAATTCCTTCCTCTCTCTCCGTCGGCGGGATCTTCCCTCCAGGGAATCGCAGGCACACTGACCGCAAGAGGCTTTCACCGGCCTCCTCCAGAGAGACAGAAAAAGGGAGCCCGAACGTGTCGTCACAGCCAGCGCCGGCCAATGGAGAGGCTCCATCTGCCGGCAACAAAGGTTGCCCCGGCAACGCCGGGTTCCATCGTCATCGCTGTGTGGACCTCTCTTGGCCAGCCCACTCCGTTCATGCCCGGTGCTCTCTTTCGCAGCCGCCGCCGCCGCCGCCCGCCCGCCCCCGCCCGCGGCTGTTCCGCGCGTGCTCCGCCGCGCCGCCCCCCTCTGGTGGCGAGCAAAGAGAACCAGGGCTAGCTCCAATGGGCGAGCCAGTGGCCGCCGCGGGCAAGAGAGAAGTTTCCGCTCTACTGAGAAATCTCCCCGTGATGCTCCACGATGCATCATGATGTTGATGATAAGGAAACTGATAATATATAATATAATATAATATATATAATATAATATAATATAATATAATATAATATAATATAATATAATATAATATAATATAATATACAGCGGTACCTTGTATAAAGGAAATAATTTGTTCCAAATGAAATTATGTTAAGCAAAATTTCCTTTATATAAATTTCCCATAGGAATGCATTGAAAACAGAGTAATCCCTAATCGCGACCATTTTTATGTTGTACCGATTTGCCCCATAGACAATTCTGTTAAGCAAATTTCCCCTATCTTCAGAATTTTTTATGTTGTACAGATTTTATGTTATACAAACCATTTGTTATACGAGGGTCCACTGTAATATATAGTGAAGTTGCTTAATCACAGGGTCTCTGTTAAGTCGAAGGCGACTTGAAAGCTCAGAGAGGAATTATGCGACTTTTAGATGGATTACTACCCATGAGCAACAGTGTTTTGTCTGTTCGTTTCCATCCCTCATAATGGAATTTCTTTCTTTGTTTCACGTGCTCTTTGTAGCTTGAATGTGACCTTTGAATGTTGTAAGATGCCTCTTCTAATTCCCTGTTCCTAACTTGAGTACCTCTTACATTCTGACCTGTATATTGTCCCTCATTAATGTCAGCCGCCTTGTGTCCTTTTCCAAGGAGAAAGGTGGGGTAAAATATATAATATAATATAATATAATATAATATAATATAATATAATATAATATAATGAAGTTGCTCAATCTCAAGGTCACAGGCAACTTGAAAGTACAGAGGCATATAATATAATATAATAATATAATATAATATAATATAATATAATATAATATAATCGTAAGGATCATTATGTCTGTACATGTGATTCTGCACTTCCCGAACACCATCAAAATTTCCCACAAATCTGAAAGTGACATTATTATGGTATCTTCTTGGTTGTTATTTTCTGCTAACCTGGTTTTGATTTATGGAGACTCCATAAATTAATGATCTCTGAAAGATCCTGCCATTGACTATCCAGGACAGATCTTGAAAATCAAAGGCAGTGGTTTCTTCGCCTGAGTCAATCCATTTTTTTACCTGGGGGGTGTTCCTTTTTCCTTACTGCCTTTCACTTTACTTTGTATTATTGTCTTCCCTAGCAAGGCTAGTCTTCTAATTATGTACTGAAAGCAGGATCGCCTCAGTTGAGTCATTTTGGTTTTAAGTGAGAATTCAGGCATAATTTGATCTAACACCCATTTATTTGTCTTTTTGGTAGATCACTGTGCCTATTAAATTTGCCTCTGACACATTTATTTATTTATTTATTTATTTATTTATTTATTTATTTATTTATTGTTTGTTTGTTTGTTTGTTTGTTTGTTTGACCTGTATACTGCAAGCCATCTAGCTCAACCCTGGGTGGTGCATAATATTTTAAGCAATTCTATTTACAATTTCCTCATCAGCTCTGTTCCTTGTCCTAGTTTGACATCTGGAAATACCATGATAGAGATGACACATATACATTAATGGTATGAATAATCGCTGTAGAGTAATGCCTTTAAGACTAATCCACTTCTTTCAAAGAAATAGCATTGTTAGCCTGTCTCCACAACAAACAAAGCAAAGATATGTATGTACAGTACGGTGGGGTAAGAATCCTCAAAATAAAAAATAAATGTCTGAAGAAGTCCTCATAAAAGCTTACACAGAAATAAAATTGAGTCTCAAAGCTTCCACGATCCAGTTGTTCAGACCCATAGTGCTGTGATACTGTAGTCACGTTCTGTACCATGTACACAGGATAGCAAAAGGCTTGAATGATGTCACGTGATAAAAAGAAATAACAATTGCTTATGAACTCCCAGTAATGAACTTCCAGCATGGTAATAGTTTTATTAACACATGTAGCGAACATTCATGGTGCTGATGACATTAACATCATGGCAATCCTGAGAATTAGGAAGAAGCAGTAGGAATTTCTCCATAAATTTGACCTAACAGCTACAGCTTTCCCCTACTTCTGCTGTAAACTTGGACGTGTTTTGTCTTTACTTAAGATTCAGCTTTGCTTATTTCTTACCACCTCATGTCATGCCACTCAAGTAGAAAGAATTTGGAGGGAAAGAAGCAATGTTTAGTTCAGCTTTAAACTGGAAGATCCCACCGAAGACTGCAGTAGTTCTAAGTTTTGTTTATGTCCTAAATCAGGCAGTGGAAACAGAAAACACCAATTCTAGGTAAAAAGAACCATGGGCAAAGTATTATCTAGAATCCCCCCCCATAGTTCTTTCTATCTTTTTTGCAAATCCGTGTATTCAGCACTGTTTGGCTGAATATCAAGTTGAGTCCCCCAACTCTATTGAGAGAGGAGTTTTCAATACACACATGAATGGCTTTTCTGACCATTTCACCAGTCCCCAGACAAATCAGAAGCACTTCACACCTCCATCAGCAAGGCCATAGTTAATGACCCATACTTAATGGGTGTTGGGAAAGGTTGCACCTTAGGCCATTGTCCACCTAACGAGCCTATTCAGGCCATTGTCCAACTTATGAGTCTATCAGACCAGGGTGATGTGAAATGAAGTTGAACTCTAAAATGGAGGACCCACCACTAGCTTTCCTCAGACTGCCAAAGCTGTTTGGATGAGTAGCGAAACAATTCAGTCTCTCAAGAAAAGAAGTCCAATTATCATGACTCAACTTCCAGATAAACTTATCTGGATGACTGAGAATCTTCACAGACATAAAGAACTGGGCATGTTTGGCCTTGAGAAAAATAACGGTCATGTGACCAGAGACAGGGAACAAATTGTCCCCCCTTTATCCCTGATTTTCTGGCAGTGCGGTTGAGAGGAGACAGGATGTTATCGTTCAGTTGTCTGACTCTTCGTGACCTCACGGTCCAGAGCACGCCAGGCCCTTCTATCTTCTACTGCCTCCCAGAGTTGAGTCAAATCCATGTTGGTTGCATTGATAACACCATCCAACCATCTCATTCTCTGCCATCCCCCTTTTGCTTTTGCCTTCAATCTTTCCCAACATCAGGGACTTTTCCAAGGAGTCCTCTCTCCTCATGAGGTGACCAAAGTATTGGAGTCTCACCTTCAAAATCTGTCCTTCCAGTGAACATCCAGGGTTGATTTCTTTCAGGATGGATAGGTTTGATGTCCTTGCAGTCCAGGGGACTCTCAAGACTCTCCTCCAGCACCACAGCTCAAAAGCATCGATTCTGTGGCGATCAGCCTTCTTTATAGTCCAACTCTCACTTCCATACATCACAACTGGAAAAACCATAGCTTTGATTATCCGGACCTTAGTTGGCAAAGTGATGTCTCTGCTCTTTAGGATGCTATCTAGGTTTGCAATTGCTTTCCTCCCAAGAAGCAGGAGTCTCTTAATATAAACTCTATAATTGCCTCCATATCTTCTCCTTCTATTTGCCAGGAGGTGATGGGACCGGTGGTCATGATCTTAGGTTTTTTTAATGTTGAGCTTCAGCCCATTTTTTCACTCTCCTTTCACCCTCATTAGGAGGTTCTTAATGACCTCATAACTTATAACCCCCTTAACTTTTATACTCTTTTCTGTAACTGCTTGCATTCTCTTTTAGCTTTAAAGTTGTCTTTTAATGCTTTAAGATGTCCCTCAGTTCCCTGTTCTCAAACTTGAGTGTGTCTTAATTGTACTGGACTGTATATTGTCCCTCCTTACTGCAAGCCACCTTGGGAAGCCGCCTTGGGTCCTTTTCCAAGGAGAAAGGTGGGGTAAAAATACTCAAAAATAAATAAAATAAATTATAAATCCCTTCCAATTCAATTATTCTATGATCCTATCTTCTTTGATCCAGTTTTGGTGGCACACTTCCTGTTTTAACTGTCAGCCATCAGTGGTCAGGGCTGCACTCTGTGCATGTGATAAGCATTTGATCTTATTCAAACATCTCCCCTTGATTTGTCCCATGGCAATGCTGTAGGGACACAATGAAAAAAGGCAATTAGACCTGGCTGCCCTTCCTCCGATTTGAGTGTCAGTCCAGGAAAGAAAGTCCAGGTGCTGATCTCAAACAAATAAGAGGAAGTACAAAGTGGTACCTTGTATAAAGGAATTAATTCATTCCAAATTTAATTATGTTAAGCAAGTTTTCCTTTATACAAATTTCTCATGGGAATGCATGGAAAACAGAGTACAGTAATCCCTAATCGCAATCATTTTTACGTTGTACAGATTCGGCCCATAAGCGATTCTGTTAAGCAAATTTCCACCTATCTCTAGAATTTTTTTATGTTGTACAGATTTTATGTTAAACAAACCGCTTGTTATACGAGGATCCACTGTACTTATTTCTGATCACTGGTCTCTGGCACTCTTTGCCAGAAGAAGTAGTGACAGCTGTCCGCCTTGACAGCTTTAAAAAAGGATTGGACATGTTCATGGAGAACAAGGGTATCGATGGCTATCCTTATGGATGCCTAAGGACGACCTCCGGGTTGGAGAGAGAGGCAGGATATCTCTCAATGCCATTTGTGGGGAATCATAAGCAGGCAAAGATATCTCCTTGGGAATACCCTGAAGCAAATGGTGAGCCACTGTGTGAGACAGAATGCTGGACTGGACGGGCTGTTCCAGCCAGGCTGTTCTTATGTTCTTATGAAGGGCGAAACCATGAAGGCAGGACCAGACTTTGCCAATGGCGCCCAGACTTTGGCAGCTGCCCAAAGACACCAGGTGGCAGTGCCAGCTGGGTAGGAGGGAAGCCGCCAGGGTGTGTGTGTGTGTGTTTGTTTCTCTCACGTTAAAGCTCGGGCCAGTTGTACAGGAAGCAAATTAACTGTAGCGAAGTCATGAATTGGCAGTGACCAAATTGACAGCCAATCCTCTGTGAGCCTCAGGCGAGGTCAGGTTCACACGTGCGAAGGGGGGTTGTTTGACTCTCTTTTAAAACCAGGCTGCTTGTAATTAGCCAGCTTCCTGGAAGGCTTTTAAGAAATCAGTGGCTGATAGGATCATCTTCACCCATTAGACAAGAAGAAATCCCAGCAGGGGAAAAAACCCAAAGTTACTAGAATCGTAAGAGGTGAATCAGTGTTTAATGAGGGCATGAATCTTTATCAGGTGTTTAACAGATGGCATGGACAGGATACAGGGACAGGATGATTGTTTCCACTTGGTATGGATGACGGTGCCAACTTCCTCCCTGTGCTATTCCAAGTGATGTGCATTTTGCCTCCTTGTTAATGGTTTGATGCTACATCATCTTCATTATTTCAGAGCCTCAGGGGGAAAATTGGCATCAAGGGTTTGGCGCATCGTGGCACTCCTCTGCTTTTCTAAGTCATGAGCTTTTTCCTCTGAGAAACTAACAAAAGTAAGATACCACTGTTTCATGCGAGATGCAGTTGTCCGTGCTCTCCGCACTTGGAGACCTCGATGCCCCGCATGGAAACCATGAGTTAGTGGGAATATCAGGAATTAAACCGGGGGGGGGGGGGGAGGAGAGAGAGAAATTAAGATCTACCAGAAAGGATTGTGGGAAAGTGGTTGAGAGCCTCTGGAAGGAGTGGGAGGAAGAAAAATTGCCAAGATTCTGGGGGGTGCATAGAGGTTGATAGATGTCATGGCATGGATATGGGCACCAGGTTTTTTTTTAAGTTCAATTGTTATTTATTGTATTTATATATTTATATACCGCCAGATTTTCCCAGACGGGAACTCAGGGCGGTTAACAAGGAATAGCATACAACAAAAATACAGAGAAAAATAATAATCGGTTCCATAATATGACATAAAGAACAAAAACAAACCCAACAACAATCAGTAGAATTTGTTGACAAGGCTATCATTATCACCACTGCCATTACCATCTTGAATTGTTGCAGATGGTTCCTCCTTGCCAGGGCTGAAGAAAAATTCAGGTGTCCGATCTGTTAACCTACCTCCCTTAATTTTTTTTTTTTCTACATAGAAAGGTAGAGGCTAATATCACATTCTTGATCCCAGGTAGAACAATTGTGTTGGCCTGGCCCTATCTCATAGGACAGGCATGTCCAAACTTCGGCCCTCCAGTTGTTTTGGACCACAACTCCCACAGTCCTTTGTCATTGGCAGTCTAAGCTTAGAATTCTGGGAGCTGTGGTCCAAAACATCAGGAGGGCCGAAGTTTGACCATGCCTGTCACAGGAGACCCAAGACATTGAGCAAAGAAGGGCATGCGATGGGTACTTCTCCACCACCACCCGCCTGGTTTGCTGGGCAAAGAAGCTTAAGGGCCAAATTTAAGAAATGTTTGGTTTAAATAACCCGCAGAATGCTTCACATTTGAAATGGTATTATTCCAGGTACTGAGGTGTTGCTACCTCTTTCTTGTACCATTGTCCTGCTCTGACTTATTTCCTTGATTTCCTTAGGAACACATGCACAATGCTGCTACCTAGAGGTTGCTGACATCTCTACTCCACCTGCTCCGTGTGTTGACTCTGGAGTCATCCATCACAAGAGGATTTAAAAAAACCAAGGAAGGCGATTGTTCTGACCTGGACGACAGATATATTAGTCAGATATAATTGTTTAGCAAAGTGTTATTACTGATAGCTCAAAACACTGAGCATCTGGAGTCCCATGCGCTATGATAGCTTAACAGTCATGTGTTTATCTGAAACCTGAAGCACTGATATCAAAAATGCATTTCTCCTTCTGCTCTGAGATTCAATCGGAGACCCTGAATCAATGCAGTCACTATCTATCCACCCAAATAATATCGACTGACAAGCTTCCAACCTCTACGTCCAGTGGGCAGAGATGTCGTCAGCAACACCAGAATGCAGAAATAAACAAGTAATGCTACATGTGTAACTAGTTATTTGTAGGGTAACAAGTAATGCTGCTAGTAGGTACAAGCCGGCAAAAATTGAAAAAAGAAAAGCAAAAGAGAGAAAGGCAAAGTATCCTAGCAATTCAAAAATTTATTTCAGTATGAATTTTCATAGACCAAAATCCACTTCTTTGAATACAAGGAAGGGAAAGATGGATCCACTATATTTATACACATTCCCCATGACCCGGTGAGGATTCAAAACAAGAATAACCACCATTACTTTGTCATGAGCTGCTAGGTTATTTCTCAATAAAAGAATCATTTACTGTTAAGTCATCTCTGATTTCAGCTGCACTTGAGGTTGTTTTTTAAGTAGTGAAGGGGGTTTCCCTTTACCTTTTTTTGGTGTGCTGCTCTGGGGCTGTGAAGGATGGTCAAGTCCACACCAGCAGACCCTTCTCCATGGAGGTACAGTGGGGAACTGAATTCTCAGCCTCTGGTTCCACAGCCGGATGCCTAAACCACTGAGCTACACAGCTCAGGCTGCAGTATCAAAACTGGTCACTAGGGGGAACCAAGGAGTTCCCAGTACCTTCTCAGCAATGAAGTGCAATACAATTAATTGTTTGCATTGGTGGAGTGGCCACAAGGGAAACCAAAGCCACTGAGAGAACAGCAGTTTGATGGAAAAAATTAGCCAACACTGGCAAGGGCAGGAGGGCAAATTACTGTGGCACTTTCAAGACAAATGAATTAGTTTTTGTGAGAGCCTTTGCGGATAAAAGCCCTTTCCCTGGTTAGGAACAAAGAACTGACGCAACGGATCTTGATCCACAAAACTTCACAGGAAACACATCTACTCATCTTTAAGGTTGCATAACGTTTTGTTCGTACACACCTTTAAAAAAATATTGAAAATGCCCTTTCACCCATTGCAAATCTTCAACTTCTTGAGTTCAAGCAACGTGTGCAATATATATTTATAGTGCTTAAAAACAAGGAAAGTGATTGCTGTGTCCTGGACCAAGCTGTTAACTGTTCCGTTTCCCAGACTGTGCATTGAAGGATGTTGCTTCTTGTTACAAGTTTCCTCAAGAAAATGCTTTTCCCCATCTCTGCTCCCTGAATTGATGTCCCCAGTAATTTCCTTGCATCTTCCAGAGAAGCAAAAAAGCAGAACACAGCAATGCTGACTGGTTGGCCTGGAAGGAGGTACAGTATCTCTATTTCCCATCCTCCCCTCCCAAATAAATGGTTGTGTCAAATCTTTTCCCCTCAAGTTTTGTCACATTTTGCCCCAAAGCTGAGTTCTGGAGATCTCTAAAACACACACAAGTTTTTGGCCACTGCTCTCTTAGGCCTAACGAGAGTATCACTACTGATATGAATTTTTTTGGTGGCTAATAAGAATTCGTTCCCAAATTCTGTTGCCCTTTTGTGACATCTTTGTAATTTTCCTAGAATGCAGGGTGCAACACGGGATTCTCTGTCATCACGTTTTTGCTTCTTCTTTTTTTCTTTTTCTTTTTGCTGCGAAAGACTGCGCAGAAAAAGATCATGCCTTTACTCCAAAGAGCAGTATTTTGGTACCCCGGCCGACCACGCCCCTGGAAGCACACTTTAACCGCAGCATTTTGTACCACCGCTAGCGGTTGTGTTAAAATACTTCTGTTATTGATGCGCAGTTATTAACCGAAAATTCGCACCAATTAGATTCGTACCCCGTTTCCTACCACTTCCTATAGTTCTGCCTTGGTAATCATTTATGGTACTGAATTGGTGGCATGCCAGCATGCCGGCACAATTTTTACTGGCTTTCAGCCTGTAATTACAATCGATTTTAAGAAGAAAAACTGCTACCTGGCTGCAACGCAGGTATTCGCCACAAGGGAAAAAACAAGGAAAAGATGCACAGTAAGCAAGTCGGGACGGACGCAGAGAAGTAAAATACTCCCCTGTCGTCAGGGCACTAACTGTGCATCAAATGTCACATGACCGCCTGAAAAAAATAGTACGCATCATGTAAAGATGTGTAGATAATGGTAGTGAGACCGGGGCATTTGACAAACTGATAGAGATTTGGACTTGCCACTGTTTGTCAAGACTCAATAGTTACAATCAAGAGACCCCCCTTTTCGCGCCTTGTCTTGTTTGTTCCAGATCTGAAGTCAGCAGAGATTTCTTTGGTTGAAGTTATTGCAATCTTGTATGCTGTATCTAATGGGATTGGCAGGGCGGGACCTCAGCTGAGCTGGGGTGACTGCCAGTCACGAACAGCATTAACTGATAGTTCCTTCCCTGTGTCTGAATTTAAAGAGAGCCCCAACTATCTGCTTCTAAGATTTTTTTCCTTCTCTCTTGTATGTCAACAGTCTGTGAGTGTGTTGAGGTCTGTTGCTGAGAGTCACCCAGCCATGTTCCATTTGCTGTTTCACCTATCCAACTGTAACATGTTTTAGTCTTTTTTCTTCCAACATCTCAGAGTGAGCTACTGAGACTGCATGTGCCAGTTGATGAGAAAAAAAGTATGGTCTACTCAGGAGAACTGGAAGCTAATCAGCTTTGTGAATGCTTGAATCTTCTGCTTCCACACCTGCGGGGATTAAACCAAAGTTTACACTCAAATTGAGGGCTGGGAGAGGAAGAACAGACAAAAGAAAATATTTTTCACCCAGCGCGTTGTTAGTCTGTGGAACTCCCAGCCACAGGATGTGGTGATGGCATCTGGCCTGGATGCCTTCAAAAGGGGATTGGACAGATTCCTGGAGGAAAAGTCCATCACGGGTTACAAACCATGATGGAGATGTATCATCTCCAGGCTTAAAACCAGGGTACTTCAAGGTCCAGATGCAGGGAGTGGTATCAGGAGACAGAGATCTAGTCTCGTGCGCTTCCAGACACATCTGGTGGGGCCACTGTGAGATTCAGGAAGCTGGACTAGATGGGCCTTTGGCCTGATCCAGCATGGCTCTTCTTATGTTCTTACGTTTAAAATTCTACGATAGCTTTATTGTTTTTAACACTTAAGCAGCATATTATGTTTCCAGAAAGCTAGGAGACAGTGAAAAGGGGATAGAAGGCATATTTTACTTCCTGGGAGAAAGCTCAGAACTGTTTCCACTCTGCTCATTCCGTAAACATTCAGCAACTCCCTTATTAAACCCAGGGATATTGCAATCTCCTGCCTGTATTATTTATCCAGCTTTATAGAGTCTCTAGCCAATTTTATTGTCGTGAGGAAACTAAGTAAATACGAGATAGTGTAGCTAGGATGGATGGGTGGGGATTTTTTTCTTTTGAAAAAGATAACGGGAAATCTAAAACTCTTTCATAACAGCAAACAGAACCATGCCACACAGTTTGATTGCATCTACGTTGTCCCTGGCAGAGCAACCGGAGGGCGTCAACGCTACCTGTGCCAAGCCAATTACTGTGTGCCGTGGTGGCAGCTCTGAAGGCAGGAGAGGGGCAACCATTCAGTGGCCCTGAGGGTAAAAGGGCAGCTGGACATTGAATGGGGAAAAAAGAGGCTGCAAACAGCTTATGCAAGAGTGTTTGCGAGTCTATTGCATAAGATAGTATGGGCCAAGAGATTTTTTTTATATCACTTCTAAAATATTTCATAAAATATTGATTTTGGTTATCGTGTCCTGGGGAACATTCAGGATTAACGGGTGATAATGTTCATCATCCACTGACAACTGCAGAGTCAGCCCCTGTCAAAGGAAACAGAGTGGGGCACTGAACTTCCAACCTCTGATTCTGCAACCATATACTGTATCTAGTCGGCATAAATATTCATGGGCAAAAGCCCACTTCTAAAGATGCACCCACACAAATGCAAACGGCACTAACCTTCGTCGTCATCATCATCATCATCACATTATCACACAGTAGACGAGATAACTATGCTGGATTTTGTATTACCAATCACTAGTCGAACGCTTCCCAAGCGTTTAAGACTCAGTGATGTATCGGCGAATTATGCAAGCAGATTCCAGTAAGGTGGCCTTCTGCAGCTGGCTGGTGGTGACTTTGTCAACTCCAATTTCTTCTAAATACTTGCTTAGCTCTTTAGGTACTGAGCTCAGCGTGCTGATTACCACTGGAACCAGAATAGGCTCAGAATTCTGGGAGTTGCAGTCCAAAACATCTGGAAGGGTAAAAGTTCCCCTGCCCCTATTCTAAATGGTGTTGCCCCCCAAACTCTAGACCAGGTAGATGCTGAATGGTTCAGTGGTTTAGAGCAGAGCTAGCCTGTGTGTCCTTGGGAAAACTTCACAGTCCCAGGATACCCGCCTCCCCAAATGGTGGTAGACCACTTCTGAGTACTGTGTTCTCCATCTGGTAAACCTGGAAAACTGTCACAATAAGTCAGACTTGACTTGATGGCCCATAATAATCATAGTTATATTTAGATCAGGCAGAGCCTTCCAGAGGTGCCATGGGTTTCCATCTCCTAGTTTAGTGGGAAAATCCAGGTCCTGATGTTATGGCTGAAATGGACTTAGTTCCCTACCTATAGTAAGGTAGGGAACTAATTCAGATCGTTAGGGCCTTTTTAGCTGCGCTGGGATGCGCTAAAGTGGGCGGGGTCACACTTAATTTCCTGTTAACTCCGGAGCTGGTAGGTAAACATTTTTAAGCTCCGGAGCTGGGAGCCATTTGCCCCGGAGTTTAGGGGTCGTGTATAAACGCCCTTAGATGTTCAGATGTCAATAACTGTGGTTAGTTGAAAAAAGAACCAAAAGCTGTCAAACTCTTCCTTTAAAGAACACAGAAAGAAGGGTGGAAACAGGACCCCCCCCCAAAAAAACCTTGAAACATGCATATAATATTAAATTACTTTTCTAACAAAGTGCAGAGTTCTTTTTTTCCTAAGCTTGATGCCTGTTTTTGAGTTACACGCAAACAAGAACGGTGAGCTTTCTGGCGGAACAGGAGTTTGAACCCGGTTTCTTGTCCCCAGTCATAAAACACCAGTCACTACAAAGATACAGTACTCTACTCATTTGATGCCATAAATTTGGAACATCAAGGCAAAAAAGTGGGTGTGGGTGGGTGTCCTAAGCACTCTATGAATGAGAATCGTTTCTGAGGATGACAATGGTCTCATTGAAAGAATCCAAGAAAGAAGCATGCTAGCGAATTTCATTCCCTGTGATTTCAATTAATGCTGTGCTGTAAGAATTAAATTGCCCTGTTCCTGTCATGTTACTCATTCACTGACACTAATTCTTTCTTCCGTTCAAGATCACAGCAAATCATGGACATACAGGCAGATGTGACTATGAACTGGATGAGCCCTTAGCTGAGCTGAGGCCAATGCGCCACATTCTGTCCACCACGTCAAAGCCACCCCCATACCTAGTAATGTTTCATGCAAAGTTTGACCATGCTTCCTGGGGTATTCTGGGAGATGCAGTCTAAAAAAAAAAAAAGGAAGTGTCTCAACCCTGTGTGTTTCTGACAGCTCAGTTTACTATTTATTCGATTCCATCAAGGCATATACAGGAGGATCCCCATATCCGCGGATTCAATATATTTCACAGATCCAAGGTCTGAAAAAATGATACATGCACCATCTAGTGGCTAGTTATGTTAATATATATTTCACGGATCCACGGTCTGAAAAAATGATACATGCACCATCTAGTGGCTAGTTATGTGAAAATATTTTTTCTGTGCCTCCCCCCCCCCCACTTTACTGTATTTGGCTATTGCTGTTACTGGTGGATTTCAGTATTTGTGGGTTGGTGGTGTCAGAACCAATCTCCTGTAGATATGGGGTCCTGCTATATAAATACCACTTAATCACAGCCCTCCTGAACCTATTGATGTCTCTTATTGGAACTGCCCCCAGTATTCTAACTGTACTCAGCTACGTTACCCTTATCCCCAGCTGGAGAATAGTGTGTGTGTGTTGTGTCATTACAGTTATGACCGACTCTTTGACTCCAGCTCCATGGAGTTTTCTTGGCAGGAATACTGGAGTGGCTTGCTAGTTCCTACTCCAAGAGCCTACAGCACCTGGTATTCCCTGGTGGTCGCCCATCCAAGTACTAACCAGGGCCGACCCTGCTTAGCTTCGGAAATCAGGGGAGATCAGATGTGCTTAGGGCATCTAGGCAGCTGGAGAATAGTAGCAAGAGTCAAACACATTTGGCTGACACTGCTTTGGGAAAAGCCATTGTAATGTTTGTAGGAACAAACTGAGGCCCTATGGAGATACACAAGAGGCCTCAAGTGGAAGGCCACAATTGTCTGCAACCCCTTGACCTTCCATGCTTGCCAATCCATGCGCTCTGCCTTTTAAAAAAAATCTAGTGACTTGATGTCATCAAAAGGTGCAGCTTTGGGGGGCATTTAGATGGTGCTGGAGGTGTAAATTACAGAAGTGTTACCAAGGAAGAGGAGCCTACGGTATCTGGTTTCTAGGCAGCCTTGCTGAGACTTGCCATTCGTTGACTCCCATCTCACACCCAACCTCTTGGGATCCTGCATGGGCAAATGATTTTCTGCAGTTGCTCTGCTCTGGAGTCTTCGAACCAGTGATGGTTCATGATCAATTAATGCGTGCTCCTGCAGGAGGGGAAGGCATCTCTAGGGAATGTATTTTTTTTTGTAGCCCATGTGTGACCTTACACAGTGAACCCTTGTATAACAAGGTTTGTATAATAAAAAATTGTACAACATAACAAAACCCCAGAGATAGGGGAAATTTGCTTAACAGAATTGTCTATGGGGCAAATCTGTACAACATAAAAATGGTCGTGATTAGGGATTACTCTGTTTTCAATGCATTCCTATGGGAAATTTGTATAAAGGAACATTTGCTTAACAGAATTTCATTTGGAACGAATTAATTCCTTTATACAAGGTACCACTGTAGTGAGGGAGCAAGTCCAGATGATTCATAAACACGGTCCCACTTCCTCCTGGGTTCAAGCAGAAGTTGCAGGGAATACGTGACGTCATGAAAATCCTCCCCCTTACGTCATTTGCTATAACACTTTATGATGCTATAATCATCCCACTCTGTTTATTCTTGCATCCCCCCCCCCAATGGTCTGAACTCCTTGCATATTTTTGAAATAAATCGACATATAAGCAAGAGTGCTCGTTTAATCCTTTCGTTTCTCTTCCTCAGCATAACTTTGGGGGAGGAATTCTAACTGGAACGTCAATCATCCGGAAAAGGGGCGGGGCTAATATACAAACGAAGGACTGTTTTCATCCCGTGAGAAATTATCTGACCTTCCCTCGGCCAATAAGGATTGAGAGTTGGGATCACACTATGGCTCAAGGGGTGAGCTCAGCCAATAAGAATGCAAACTTCCTGGTCACGTGCACCGCTTTCCCCTCCCTCCCTCAGGTCCGAACCAGGGGCAAAAATCGAGAATGACTCAGGAGGGGAATAAGGCTGGAGAGGCACGAACAGCCAATGAGAAGGCGAGAGAGGAGTCACGGGACGAGGGAGTCCCAAAGGAGAGGGCGGGATGTAGAAGACGGACATGCCTGTTGGCCAATAAGCAAGCGGGAAGGAAAAAACGTCCCTCCGCCGACGACCAATGGAGAAGCAAGCGGCGCTTCTGTCATCATCATGTGACACCGCCTTACGGCCGGCTTTCGTAAGCCAGAGGGAAAGCGCGTCATTCCTCACGTGACAGCCGTAGTGGGGAGGGCAGGCGGGCGGGAGGGACGGCGGGGGCGGCTCGCTCCGCTACGGAAGCCGAGAGGGGCGCCGAACCAGGGCGGTTGCGGCAGCCCCAGCAGCAGCAGCAGCAGCAGCAGCGGCAGCCCCGCCAGTGCCCGCAGGAGCCGCGATGGCGGCGGACGGCGAACGTTCCCCGCTGCTGCCCGCCGAGTCGGGGGATGGAGGCGGCCCGGGAGGGCTCGTGGGGCCGGCGGGGCTGGCCTCGGGCTCGGCCTCGAACCCGCCGGGGAAGCCGAACCCGCCTCAGGGTGAGCACACGCCCCCCTCATCAATATTCATGAGGGGCAAGGGAGAGAAGGGCGACTCCGAGGGGCTCCGGGGGCGGGGCCAAAGGAGGGGGCGTGGCCGAAGCCGGCGGTGTGTGTGTGGGGTGGGGGGGAAATGCGTGCTCAACGCCCCCCCCCGGAGAAACCTGGGGAAGGGGGGAAGAAGAGGGAGTGGAAGGGGCTTATGCAGAATGGGCGTGGCCCGGGAAGGGAGGGGAGCCGTAGGTAGGGGGACCTAGTGGTGAGAGCAGAAGGTGCTGTACGTTGAAGGATTGATGCATTTCATCCCCCACCCCCCAGTGGGGGGTTCGCCAAAACCTGGACCCACCTTTTGGCTGGCATCTCTTTGCGATCGGTGCTTGCAAAATGACCCAGGCACCTAAATCTTGAACTGGGTGGTTTCATGCAGAAAGAAAAAAATTTTTTTTCCTGGAATTGTTGTATGCTAACAGCCCTGCATTCCTGTCTGGGAAAATCTGGTGGTTGGTTGGTAAATAAATAAACAAACAAATAAATAAAGAGACACTGGAAGGAGGCCCAGCGTTAGGGAATATGCAAGTGGTGTGCTGGATGGGATCAGATCGGGGCAGCAGGGATGGAGGGGTTGGGGAAGAATTCATTCATGAGAAAGGGTCGTTTTGGAAAGCGGGCGCACGGAGGGGACACAAGGTGGGTCCTTTTCCAAGGAGAAAGGGTGGGGTAAAAATACTCTGAAATAAATAAAATATTAAAAATAAGGTGGGCCAGAGTGGAGCAGGTTAAAGAAAAGGGCCACAAGGATGATTGGGGCCACGAAACAAGCCCTTTGAGGAAAGGGTGAAAGAACTGGGCATGTTTAGCTTTCAGAAAGAAGGAAAAAGATGGAGTGAGTGGGGAATATGATGGCTCTTCTCAAATACCCGAAAGGTAGCCCTACTGAGGAGAGGCAGGCTCTGTTCTCATTCATTCCAGAGTGCAGGACATGTAATAATTGGCTCAAGTCACAGGAAGCCAGATTTAAGCTGAATATCAGGGGAAACTTCTCAACCTCAGGACGTGATGAGCTCTCCAACATTGGAGTCACTCAAGTGAAATTTCTACAACCATCTTTCAGATCTGCTTTGACTTGGACTCCTTCATTGAGCCGGGGGTTGGGCCCAGTGGCTTTGCAGGCCCCTCCCAACTCTTGCCATTTGAGGTGGGGTGTTTTGACCGTTGTCACTAGCATTGCAATGGACTGTGTATCACCTTTATCTCTCCCAAGGCTTCCCTTCCTTTGGTGGGGTCAACGATGGGGGCCAGGCAGCGGTGCTGCCCGGAGAGGATCCCCCACCGTACTCGCCTATGGCCTCTCCAGAGAGCGGCAGCGCTCCCATGATCACCTGCCGAGTGTGCCAGAGCCCCATCAACGTGGAGGGCAAGATGCATCAGCATGTGGTGAAATGTAGCGTCTGCAATGAAGCCACGGTGAGTCCCGTGAGAAGGGCAGGCTCATGAAGGGTGGGACGTCGAGTGGTGTGGATGAAGATGAGCTGTGAACTGGATGAGCCCGTGGCTTAATCGTGGCTCTCCTCGTTTGACCTGACCAGTGCACCTGCTGGGAAACCTGAGGCAGCTAATTTCCTCTCCGCCTTAGCTGTCTCTACTTGCTAAGTTGAATGCCATGGTTGTGTCAGACCTCCCTGGGAGGTGCTCTGTAGGATCTCCCTATCAAGCCAACCTAAAGGCAGACTTAGAGGGTAAATTGCAGAAGCCTATGCATTGTTTATAGTTGACCCGGGTTTCCTTGTTGACTCATATCTGCACCAGTCATACATTAGAGCCTCGTGGCGCAGTGGTTAAATGCCTGTACTGCAGGTAAAACTGTGCTCACGACCTGGGTTCAATCCCAGGTAGCAGGCTCAAGGTTCACTTAGCCTTCCATCCTTCCAAGGTCGGTAAAATGAGTACCCAGCTTGCTGGGGGGGGGGGCAATGTGTAGCCTGCACACTGTAATTAAAAAATTGTAAACCGCCCAGAGACTACTTGTAGTGGTATGGGGTGGTATATAAGCAGAACCCTTTGCTTTTTTTGCTTTAGTTTATTTATTCATTTATTACATTTGTACTTATTAACAGCCCAACTTCCCTCAGGAACTCTGGGCGGTGTACAACAAATTATAGTTGTCATAGTTTACTATTTTCATTGCCGATATAGTAGAAATAAGGAGACATTGCCAACAAAAATTTATTTCTTTTAGTGATCTTCCCTTCGTCACTTGTAGTAAACAACATTTTCATACTGCAGGTTTAGAAGTACTGTAACAGTTTTAATTCTGCAGTGGTCATGGTAGATGACTTTGCTATGTGAACCAGTGTGTTGTTTGTCTGTGGAACTCCCTGCCACAGGAGGTGGTGATGGCATCTGGCCTGGATGCCTTCAAAAGGGGATTGGACAGATTCCTGGAGGAAAAGTCTGTCACAGGTTACAAACCATGATGGAGATGTGTAATCGCCAGGCTTAAAACCTGGGTACTTCAAGGACCAGATGCAGGGGAGTGGTATCAGGAGACAGATATCTAGTCTCGTGCGCTCCCAGATGCGTTTGGTGGGGCCACTGTGAGATACAGGAAGCTGGACTAGATGGGCCTTTGGCCTGATCCAGCATGGCTCTTCTTAAGTTCTTAACCAGAATGCTTTTATATGGGGAAGTGCCACAGACCAAAGAAGAATTTGGAAGGGTTACTTTTATGCATCATAGTCTTACTGGTGCATTCTTGGAACTGAGGCTTAAAGAAAACAATCTTTTCAGGCTGTGGACAAGGGGGAGGACTTGTAGGTCCAGGTTTTGCCCTAGACACATGGAATAATATTGTATGGGTTTGGTTGAAGTGTCATTTTATTTTAATGGGGAGCTGAATCACAGCCCGAAACCAAGGGAGAGTAGATAGCTCAGTGGTAGAATATCTGCCTTGTTTTTGAAACATCCTATGCATCTCCAAGAAGGGCTGGGAAAATTCTTATCTGAAACTCAGCCTTATTAGTCACGCAGATTACAGTGAACGGACCTACAACCTTCTAGATAAGGGATTCTCAACCTTGAGTCACCCAGGTGTTCCTGGACTGTAACTCCCAGAAATCCTAGCCAGCACAGCTAGTGGTGGAGACTTCTGGGAGTTGCAGTCCCAGAACACCTGGGTTACCCGATGCTGAAAATGGCCACTCCAGGTATTGTTGGAAGCCAGTTCTCATCTGTCCCAGGGAGCGAGGTCAATAATTGGTATTTTAAGAGTGGTGTTACGTAGTACCAAGAGGGTCACTAGCAAGCCTGAGTTGGTTAGTCAACTCTAATTAACCAACTTGGCATAAAGAGGTGTGTGAAAAGAGTCCAGTTATTTATTTAGTTCCTGTTGCATTCTTCTGAAAGAATTTTGTTCTGCTGTTGTTCAATTTACACTTCTCCCTTTTAACAACACTGGGGTTAGGGGTGCTGCATCTTGCATTGTTCAATATTTATGACTCTTAGACATGCCTCACACCCTCCCCAGATGCCAAATGGAGTTGCTGTCACAGGAGAGGGGTCAGCCAGGCCACTGCCCACAATAGGACCCCCTGTAAGCCCAAGACCTACCTTTCTTGGACTACTTCCTGGAAACAAATAGTAGATCAATATTTGTTTGTTTGAAATAAACCGTTCAGATCTGTACAACTCAAGGAAGAAGTGTTGTGTGTTTTGTAAGCTCCAACAATTACAGTAGTTTAGTGTTTCTATGGGCAATAACTTTTTTGCATGTGTATCACTGCTGATTCTTATTAACAGTTAATTCTGCTTTAATAGCCCTTGGGAAATACAGTGGACCCTTGTATAACAAACAATTTGTATAACATAAAATTTGTACAACATAAAATATTCCAGAGATAGGGGAAATTTGCTTAACAGAATTGCCTATGGGGTAAATCTGTACAACATAAAAATGGGATTACCCCATTTTCAATGCATTCCTATGGGAAATTTGTATAAAGGAAAATTTGCTTAATATAATTTCATTGGGAATGAATTAATTCCTTTATACAAGGTACCACTGTATTATTAAACTGTGTTTACAGTACAATGAAAGTCAGGCACGGCCTGTGTGGTGTGTGCCTTAAATGGGACCTTGTTCTGGACCAAATAAAGTAACAATTCTCCCCCTTCTTTTAGCGTAATATTAGAACTTCAGGTAATCCAGTGAAACTGGTTGGCAGCAAGGAATGCAGAACATAGAGAAGGAAGTACATTGTAATTAATTTATATACTTCCTTCAACAGCGCTGCTGTTAGAGGTCCCATATTCCTGTCTAGTCCAGAATTAGTGTATAACCTCCATCAAAAACAACCATCTCTCTCTCTCTCTCTCTCTCTCTCTCTCTCTCACACACACACACACACACACACACACACACACAGAGGGAGGGAGAGAGAGAGAGGGAGAGAGAGAATGTAGCAGCATCAAGCAGGAGCAAGGGAATGCACCTGTGTCTGTTGCAGTACATGCAACAAAAACACAAACTAGGGGCACACAAGGAATGGGAACAGTGCACCGTGTGTGTGTGTGTGTGTATATATATTTTTCTCCCATTTCCCTCCCTCTTCCAAAAATTGGCCACACTTGACTTGGCATCCACCACCACGGGGAGCCCGTGGGGCAAAAAATCAGTGCATGACCAAAACCACACTCCTTGGAGCTGTGTAGTTTAAGGGAGAAGTGTTCTGTGAAATAGATTGTTGCTTACGGATTAGATGGGGCTGGGAAGTGGTGCTAGAGGAATCTGTGGAGGAAGAGAAGCTTGTGAAAAGCCCATAGCTTGTAAGAACGGTGTGCCCTTTCTGGGTTAAGAAGACCAAAGGCTGTTGATGGGAGAGGTGCTGGAAGAAGCCGGGGCCTGCATGACTTGCACGTGGGCTTCCTGAAGGAAGTTCGGCAGTTCTGGGAATATCAATATTTGTTTGTTTGTTTTGAAATAAGCCTGTATAACCAGGACCATGCCACTTATGGGAGTGGTAGCAAGCAGCCTGCTGGAACGAGGCAGGCTTTCTGATCGGTCCAAGGTCTAGGAAGCCAAGAATGGGAAACTCTCTTGGCCCTAGACAGTTTGGCATCTCATCAACCCCATCCGCCTTGGCCCGTCCGTCATAAGAAAATTGTGCTAGTGGCGCTCCAAATAACAAGGCAGGCTCAAGTTTCTCTGCCTGTGTTGTTGCCCTGTTAGATGGTCTCCATCCTTCATCCCTGACTTCAGCTTTGCTCCTCTTCTGTCACCCACACATCCTGGGGGCAGGGATAACGGCTGCTTTGCACATCGTGGGGTTTAAATAATGCATTCTCCTCTTCCCACTTCCTTACAGGTCCCAAGGGTGTTGTAGGGTCAGCGGTGCTCCTCTGACTTGAAAGGTTATTTAAGACAGACCTTGTGCCCCTGATGGCCTTCCATATATATTGGGCTCTATCCTCTACACACAGGGATTGTCCTGTTTTTTGTACTTCCTTGGCAAAGTGACGGTTTCATTTTGTAGATCCCCCTTTCTCCTCTTCCTGTTCATCAAAAACTCTTGGGACTGGATGGTTGTCCATTTTCAAAGGTCAAGCCTTCAAGAACAGAATCACCAGTTTTGTTCTTTAGTCTGTTCATCACTACTATAATAATAATAATAATAATAATAATAATAATAATAATAATAATAATAATAATAATAATAATAATAATAATAATAATAATAATAATAATAATAATGCTCAAACTGATTACAAACAGCGTCACAATGTAGTTGCTCAAATGGTCCACTGGAATTTGTGTCACAACTATCATCTGCCCGTAGCAACGAACTGGTGGGATCATACGCCTGAAAAAGTGATTGAAAATGAGCATGCAAAATTTCTTTGGGACTTCATTTACTTTGTCAGTTCCACTTCATTTGCTTTCCAGAACGGAGTATCTTGAAATTAAATAGCTCTCTTTAAAAAAAAAATCCTTCTGGATAAACTTGTCTGACAACATTCGGCCCAGTTTCTCCTACAGAAAGTAAAATGTCTTTTATGAGCACAAGGGCGTGGATGAAAAGGGAGAAGGCTCCAGGAGTCCAGTGGTGGAGTCCTGCCTTTTGTTTGCTAGGCATTCTGGAGGTCTGGCTCGCCACGCTCCTCTATTCTGTCCCTCCCTGCCGGCTGCAGTGTCATCTACCTTACAGAGTTAAAAAGAGAATAAAAACAATGGTCAATCTTTCTTCCTTGCACCTTCTTTCTGGCAGTAGGTGCTTTCCCTTTGCATCTGGCCAATGTACTAAAATCCTTTCTGCAGGGGTTGCATCCCTTCTTGCCCTGAGATATGGTCTTGTCACAGATGTCACGTAACACAGTGACACCACTTTCTGGTGCCGCCACCCTTCTGCTCACCCAGGCTCAGTTCATCAGTGTTGCCTGGCCTTGACCAGCAGTACCTCTGTAGGATCTCTGGCAGGGAACATGCCTTGCCATCCCTTGCGAGTTGATCCTTCTTAGGTTGAGAGATCAGGGATTGAGTTCATAACACTCCAAACAGATGGTTTTACAACCCAGCTCTTACCCTTCTTCCAATATCCCTCTCGGGGTGGAGCTTGAACTCAGGACCCCCTCATGCCCAGTGGTTTTGGGTTGCAGCCTCACAATCGCCTTCCTTATTGCAAAACAACCTTACCAAAAAGACACGCAACATGTTCATTTTTCTTCTAGGAACAAGCATTTAGCGATGAGAACCTAACCTGTAGTTTGATACGCTACTGTTGAGAATTGCACCTTGGCTCTTTAACAGTGAAAGATAAAAAGTTCCATGTTCTAGGTTTTAAAGCTGGATTGCATATCTGAGTGACAGACCTCTGCACGGGCTTTCGTTCTACTTTAGCCCTTCTGATTCCTCCAACTGTTCAAGTACATTGTAAATTAAACGAGTATTCCTCATTGGAAGTATGCAGGATTAGTTGGCGTTACATAGGGGAGCACACAGTGGCTCACAGATTATTTCAGTTTTATTTTTGAGATAAATCAGCGAGGTAGTTTTGGCCAAGTTGGTGATTTATCCTAATCTTATCCATCAAACGTGATCACTAGAAGAGTGTGGGATACCTGAAAGGCTTACTTCTGCATAGAAGTGCCTTTTGATATCCTTTTATGTAAAAGATACTTCTTTCAAAAGACCTGTGACGTCTATCAGAATCATGCCTAATTCTTCACCATCTGCCTAATCTTATGACTACAAAGACCACAGTCCATTCACTTCTGCAAAAAATGCTCTTTTCTCTTCTCTTTGTGTGTGTCTTCTCCTCCTCCCCAGCCTATTAGTCGTCAATCACTGCCTTTGAACATTCTTTGTGCTGTTCCTCTCAAGGCCAACATTTAAGCCAGGGTTCAAGGGATTTTTTGAAAATTGGCAGCCAAATGGATTAATTCCTTTGCTGAAGTTCCACTGTTTCTCAAGATTGCGACTCACTCCTGAGCGATAGGAATGTTTTTGAATATTCTGTGCCGCCATGGCAGCTGGAGGTGCCAGTTCTGTAGCCTTATTTATTTATTTATTTATTGGACGTGAATACCGCCCACCTAGCAAATAACTACTCTGGGCAGTGTACATTAAAGCAATCTGTACAGTTGGGGAGGGGGAGAATAATAGCATAAAATAAAAACATAAGGCAAACTAATATCTAACAATAAATAGAAAACAAAAAACTAATTCCAACCGAAAATATATTAGAACGAAGAGCAAAGCAAAATAGGGTAACAGACGAACAGAAGTTAGAATCACAGCCGACTGTAGATGCAAACCAGTGGTTCTCAACCTGTGGGTCCCCAGATGTTCCTGGACTGCAACTCCCAGAAGCCTCTACCACTTGCTGTGCTGGAAGGGATTTCTGGGAGTTGCAGTCCAGGAACATCTGGGGACCCACAGGTCGAGAACCATTGATGTAAACCAAAGAGCTGCACAAGGTGGAGCGTCAAGATCAGAAACCACAATCCCGAGAAGGCTTTGTCGTCTGGTGGTCGATACGCCTGTTGTTTTCCTCCTCCTTGCTTTTTCTCCTAAGGCAGGAAGTGTGTTTTGGCTTTTAAAGGCTGCATTCTTTTTTCCCTTTTTCTCTGCTCCAGCCAATCAAAAATGCCCCGCCAGGTAAAAAGTACGTGAGGTGCCCCTGCAACTGCCTCTTAATCTGCAAGGTGACATCACAACGCATTGCTTGTCCTCGGACGTACTGGTAAGGGAAGCGGGTGGGGAGGGTCCTTAACAGGGACGCCTCGGTCTGTGTTGTTGTTGAAATTCATTTGTCAAAGGGGTATTGGCGTGCCAGGTGCTTCAGAACCCAAAGGAGAAATATTTAAATGTAATTAGCCTTTGCTGTTGCCCGAAACCCGGATGTCTTGGGGAGGTGGGCAATAAAGCTACTAGATGTGTAGTATAACCTTTGCTTTTTTGCTTGACTCTGCCATCCACTGGGTTCACGTACCCACTGTCTGAGGACATTAAATAAAAAGCAGAAATAAATGGGTCTACTGTACATATGTCCACAGAGTATTTATCAAAACTAGCCACTAGAAGGAACCAGAGTTAATGCCACATAGAGTGTTATCTACAGTAGGACCCCAATATCTGCTGGGGATTGGTTCCAGACCTTCCTGTGGATAATGAAATCCGTGGATAAGAGAGAACACCAAAATTTCCCCCAAATTGCTGTTTTGTGACAATAGCTTACTTTACAGCTGCTGTTTTATGACAGTAGTTTGCTTTATGGCTGCTGTTTGTGGCAGTAGCTTGCTTTTGGGCTGCCGAATTATTTATTTGATTTTTTCCCCTCTGCCATCCGTGGATAACTGAATCAGTGGATACGGGGGTCCTACTGTACTTCTGTGCTTTTTGTCACCCCAAAGGAAGGGGTTTGAACCGAACCCCCTGCAGATACTATGGTCCTCCTGTACGTGTAGGTAAGGTTAAGAGCAGGCAGAAACCAGGAAAAGGAAACGGGTGGAATGGCATCTGTGGGAGCCTCATCTGTCTGGATCTGTTCTGGTAATGCTCCAGGCACTCCACCTTCGGCATGTGGCGTTTCTGTGGCTATTGGTGTCAAAAGAGTTTTCTTTGAGGTACCTCCCACTCCCTGGCGTTGTCTTCCACGACACTAGCCCAAGCAAAATTCTGTTGTTGGTCAGATTTTGGCTGGCCTTCCCTCTTAACGGGCAGGTATTTGATGATGAGAGGGGAAACCAAGATGGGCTAGGTTTAAACGAGTCACTTTGTAAGCCATATTTAAAACCTTGTTCCCTGTAACTTGGCTAAGCCTTAATTAGAGACGGGCACAACCCCGTCCAGTGGGTTCCGTACCGGTTTGCTTATTGGCTGAACAAGTGATGGACAGATCCCAGCTCTGCTCAGAGGCAGTGCCCCCAAGGAACCAGGGCAGGTACGCGAACCGCTGAACAGTGGTGCCTCTACTTAAGAGTGTCTCAACTTAAGAGCAATTCAACTTAAGAGCAGAAAACAGTTGGTGTTTTAGCTGCTGCCTTATAAATTTTAGATGTGGCCTGCTCTACAATTTTTTTCTTTTTGATTTTATTTATTTATTTTTAATAGGGCTCCTCTAATTAAGATTTATTCAACTTAAGAGCATGCATTCGGAATGGATTAAATTCATATCACTCTGTGTGTGTGTGTGTGTGTGTGTACACACACACACACAGAGAGAGAGAGAGAGAGAGAGAGAGAGAGAGAGAGTGATACGAATTTAATCCGTTCCGAATGTATGCTCTTATGTTGAATAAATCTTAATTAGAGGAGCCCTATTAAAATAAATAAATAAAATCAAAAAGAAATAGATAGATAGATAGATAGATAGATAGATAGATAGATAGATAGATAGATAGATAGATAGATAGATAGATAGATAGATATAGACTGTGGTGGTGCTACAGACAGGGTGGGTGTAATTTGAATTAAATTCACTGTCTGGAGCACCACCCCTTTTCTAGAAGGCATGTTCGCTAATAAAGGCTAGAGATGGGCATGACTGATGGTTCAGCAGTCAATGTTGTTGTTCAGTCGTTCAGTCGTGTCCGACTCTTTGTGACCCCATGGACCAGAGCTCTCCAGGCCTTCCTATCTTCCACTGCCTTCCGGAGTTTGGTCAAATCCATATTGGTTGCATCGATGACACCGTCTAACCATCTCATTCTCTGCCGTCCTCTTTTCCTTTTGCCTTCAATCTTTCCCAACATCAAGGACTTTTCCAAGGAGTCCTCTCTCTTCATGAGGTGGCCAAAGTACTGGAGCCTCAGCTTCAAAATTTGTCCTTCCAGTCAATATATACATGTATATATATAGTGGTACCTCTACTTGCAAATTTAATCCGTTCAATATTTATACTCTTAAGTTGAACAACTCTTAATTAGAGGAGTCCTATCTAAAATCAATAAATAGATAAAATCAATTTTTATTAAAAAAATTGTAATTAGAGCAGACCACATCTAAAATGTGTAAGGCAGCAGTTAAAACACCAACTGTTTTCTGCTCTTAAGTCCAATTGCTCTTAAGTCAAGCCGCTCTTAAGTAGAGGTACTACTGTATATCCATTTGATTTTTCATCCACCCTGGATATACAGTTTTGAAATGGGGAAAAATGCTTGGGAATGAGGCACAGTGAGGATCCCATGTTTGAGACACATTCTGCTGGGCAATGTGATTAGGGTGACCATTGAGTTGGTTCACACTGAATTTGGGAACAGCCAAAGCATTCTGCGGAGTGGAGGACAGGCTTTAGAGAGAGGCCGGGAATCATGGGGCAGCAAGCATTGGTAGGAAGAAAACATTTCTGTTTGAGTGTTGCAAGACAATGTTTTTTTTTATCAATGGAAAGGGGAACAAGTCGTCCAAAACTACACAAGAAGGATTATTTGGATGGTAGACATTGTGTCTGCTGTGTTGGCCAGAAAAGGGGTTCTAGGAATGCCAGGTGTTTTGTTTTGAGAAGAGACGGGCGCATATACAACCTGTGTGTGTGTGTGTGTGTGTGTGTGTGTGTGTGTGAGTGAACCCTTGGACATGAACCCTTGGACTGTGCTCCTGAAGAGGCTGAATGGACCCCACAAGGAGAGTCATTTAATCCTTTTTGCCTTTGTTGGTTTTGTCCTTCTCTTTCCCAGCA
Organism: Phrynocephalus guinanensis; assembly: GCA_037367245.1. Classification (NCBI taxonomy): domain Eukaryota; kingdom Metazoa; phylum Chordata; class Lepidosauria; order Squamata; family Agamidae; genus Phrynocephalus; species Phrynocephalus guinanensis. Next base: position 6,680,167 of record CM074743.1, on the reverse strand, counting down.
AAAGGGTCATTAACTTGGGCCCAGTGCATCCGGGGCCTCTGAGTCCCGAACCTCAGCCAGTCGGTGTGCGGGTCAACTGCGGCCACTGCAAGAACAATTTCCTGGTAAGGAGGGCTGCTTGGAGGGTTGCGGGCCGAGCAGCGGTGAGATGAGGTTGAAGGAGAGGGAGAAGAAGACTCTGAAATCCGTATCACTCTTGTTTCCAGCTTTGGGCAAAGTTTAGAGTTACAGTAGGACCCCGGTATCAACTGGGGATTGGTTCCAGGCTTACCCGTTGATAATGAAATCCGTGGATAAGAGAGAATGCCAAAACCTCCCCCAAAACTGCTGTCTGTGACAGTAGCTTGCTTTGCAGCTGCTGAAATATTTATTTAATTTATTTCTGCAAACCGTGGATAATTGAATCAGTGGATAATGAATCCGTGGATATGGGGGTCCTGTATATTTATTGGGGAAATGTTGATATTTCTATTTATTTACCTGATGTGATGTAGTGGTAAGACTAGAACTCGAGCGGAGACATGGGCACAAACCACTCAACTGGTTTGTGGGCTGGTTCATTCATCAGCCAAAAAGGTGTTGAGGGCTTCAAAACCCGTCCTCTTTTGACGGCACCCACTCAGGGCAGCACCCGGAGGAGGGTGGGCATGGAAGCTAGACCTCCATCTCCCAGTGGGCACCTACTAGAGGAGGTGGGGCTTTGAAGCACCCGATACGTCTTTCGGTTGATAAACAACCCATCGTGAACTTCCAGGCTGGCTCCTTATGCCCGTTTGTGCTCTGGAGAGCAGGGTTTGAATCCCCACTTGGCTTTTGGAAACTCACTGGGGGAGTGGAACTGGTAAAGCCGCTCCTTAAATACCTCCTCTTCAAAGCCCTATTAGGTCTTGTTCTAAATTGGTTCTGACTTGACGACACAGAACGCGCACGTACTGTTCCATTTAGTGATTGATTATTTGTTGAATATCTATCCTGCCTTTCCTCCAGTGAACTCCACAGGCCATGCTTAGTTCGTCTCTCCCTATTTCCCCCCCCCACACACACACACACACGACCGCCCTGTGGGATAAGTCGGGCCTGAGCAGCTATGACCAGCCCAGGCCCACTGTGTGAATTTCGTGGCCAGGTGGGGATTTGAACCTAGATCTTCTGAGCTGGGTGTCCAGTCCAGTACTTTAACCACAGCACCACACGGGGTTTTAGGGGATATATCTTTCCTGGAAGATCCTGAAAGGCCGGTTTTTCTGAAGTTCCTCAGAGCGCGAATGTGACGGAACTAATTGATCTCGACAGAGTTTTGGGCGTCGATCCAGAAAAGAGCCATCAGTTTCACAGCACTGATTAAGCTCTCTAGGGGTGAACTGTTGGCATCGTACCAGCTTAACATTCCTTCCATGATTGTTGGGGACTGAAAGCAGGGTGAGGAGGTGTTCCTTCCAGCTTCTTTGGGGAAAGGGTGGATAATAGCTTCAGAAGCAAATCAATGGGCTGGCATCATTCTGTGCTGAGGAATAGACTGATGCGCCTTCCCTCCTGGAATTATTTCTGAAAACGAACGGTGTGCTGCCTTCTCGCCCTTCACCTTTGGCATGTGGGTTAGGCTTGCAGGGAAGAGCCAACAGGAGCATTCGAAAGAACCACCTGGCCCACAGCTGGCTCCATGGGTGGGCCAAGCTGGGCTCATCCATAGGAGGCTTCCTCTGGATTGTGTTGGGGTTGACTCGCATTCCTTTATCTTTTCTCCAACCCCACCCCCTCGGCCAACCTTCTCCAGTGGACAGAATTCACGGACCGCACCTTAGCCCGATGTCCGCACTGCCACAAAGTGTGAGTTCACGTGCCTTTGATCCGTCGGGATGATAATAATGATGTTCATTTTGGGGGGGGTATGTGTGGAAAGAAGGGTCTCAACAGACTGCCTTTGTGGCAGTCAAGTTGGATGTAGGGAAGTGGGGAGCATTCTAGAGGAGAAGTGGGTTGGGGTGGGGGGGATGTTGAATTTTGAGCCAGGCCATAGGAGAGAGCAAAAGATGACTTGTCTTGAGTGGCCGGAAGAGATGCCTATCACTTTTTTTTAATAGGCAGGCCAGCGGAGGATGCAAAAGTTTCCAACCCACGGGTAGCCCAGGTGTTCTAGGACTGCAGCTCCCAGACATCCTGGCCAGCATAGGTGGTGGCAAAGCCTTCTGGGATTTGCAGTCCAAGAACACTTTGCTTAGCCAAGGTTGGGAACTGCTGCTCTGGGGGGGGGGGCAGGAGAGCTCAGCCCTTTCTTGGGCATTGAGGCCCACCATGGAGCGAGTCGCCGGGCGTCTTGACGGGCCCTCCGTGTCCTCTCTCTCTCTCCCACCAGCTCCTCCATCGGTCGCCGTTACCCTCGGAAAAGGTGTATTTGCTGTTTCCTGCTGGGTTTTCTCATGGCCGTGACAGCGACAGGGCTCGCGGTGAGTAAGAACCGGGGTGGGGTGGGGGGCCAAGCACGGCATTGATCTGCCCCCTGGCAGCCTCAAACCGAATTGGCATCCGGCGTCTTGAATTTCTGGTCCACCATGTCTATAACAGTGATGGTGAACCTTTTAGAGACTGAGTGCCCAAACTGTGAGTCAAAACCCACAATTTTTTCCCGCAAAGTGCCCATACAGCAGTTTAACTTGAATACAGGTGGCTGTGAATGGGGCGATGTCGGGTGCCCACAGAAAGGGCTCTGAGTGCCACCGTTGGCACCCGTGCCACAGGTTCGCCAACACTGGTCTACAAGACCTCCCGAGGCTTGCTTTTGGGAGGTGGGGGGGGGTTGAACCCCTCTTAGCATAAAACCCGTCTCTTAAATGAGCGAGACCTGCAAGTGGAGCCACTGTGGCGAAAGCTTCAGCAATTTCTTTCAGCCCTTCCCCTCCCCTCCTCTGGCAGCCAGTGTACAATGCTGCTCCACCGAGTTTGCTGCTGTGAAAGGCTCTTACGTATGTGACTCCTCATTACCTTCTCTCTCTATTGTTTCCTAGTTTGGCACATGGCACCAAGCCCAGCAGCACAGAGGGATCTACGCCTCCTGGGCGCTGGTGATTCTCCTGGCCTTGGTCTGCCTTGGCCGGGCGATGTACTGGGCCTGCATGAGAGTCAGCCATCCTGTCCAGAACTTCTCTTGAGCTTCCTCGAGCCGCTCTTCCGTTTCCAGCTTGATAGCTGCCGCTGCTGCTGTTCCAAGCGCATCATCTGCCGAGAGCCCGTCCCGTCGACCCTCTCTTTTGCTCTCTCCTCCGCCGCCTCCACGCTGCTTCGGGGCCGGGACCTTCCTGTGCTACCATCTCGCTGCACCGGCGCCTTCCCCTCCTTTTAAATTTTTTTGGGTCATCAACAGCTTTTGCTCAGCCCCAACGGGGGTCAAAAGTCTCTCCTCGGTCTGCTCCCCCCCCCGGGCCAGGTGTGGTGCCCGAAATGAACGGTTGGGCCCATAGGACCGGCGGCTGCAGAAGATGGGGCTCCTTCCCTTGTCGACACCCTCACCCTACCCCACCCAAGGCAACAGGATGCTAACTGGACCAACTTCAAATACGGTACTTGAATACGGTTGGGTGTTTGTGGACCCACAAAAAGGGCACCGTGGGGCTCAGCGTCGCCCTTCCTTCAAGAGGCGTTGGAGCGGCAGCGGCTGCGCCCGCCCCGGAAGCACGACGGACCGAGGGAAGGGGGAAGACTTGAGAACGCTCATGTCCAAACGGGATGATCCCGCATGGAAATCTCAGTTGAGAACAGCTTGGACACTTTGACATACACTACAGCAATGGAGCTGGGACATCCTTCAAAAGAAAGAGTTTGCTCTTCTCTACTGTGGAACACTTTTCTGCCAAGACTGGATGGAGGTGTTGAGTTGCCGCTGTGTTGGTTTCCGCCTCGTCCTCTCTGCGAGGCTCCTTGCACATTCCCGATTTAAGGCAGAGTCAGGGCAAGGGACCTGGGACGGCGAAGAGCTCTCCCCAGCTTCTTGGGATAACTTGAACGGCCAGTACCGCACACCGCGGCCCGATTGCTCTGAACTCCTTCTTGCCACGATTCCAGGAAATCCTCTTCCTTAACGCGTGCGTCACCTACTGCCGTCGAGACTTGGATCTCCCCACCCCACCCCCCCACCCCTACCTGCTAGCGGTCCTGGGACTCCGGAGGCCTTGCGCCAAAAGCATCTCAGGTTTCACCAGACCGTAACCTTGGGAGATTTTCGTCATTGCTTTTACTTCCCTTAACTTGCCGCGCGCGCGTGTGTGTTTGTACATACGTGTACCTTTCTCTACACATTCCTTAACGGAGCGTCCTGGCTTACATTTGATGGAGTGGGGCAAAGAGGACATGCTCTCTCTCACCATTATGGCACTCATCAGTGTCTGCTTTAAAAAAAACAACCCTTCCCACCATTGCACTGAGAGCCTTACCTTTGACCTGCTTGTCTAGGTAGAAATCCTTCCCTTTGTTCCTGGGGTCTTTGCGCAGTGGCAGTCCTGTGTGAGGCAGCTGCGGCCTCTTCCTTTCTGCCCGCAGCTCCATTTTATCTATTGCCTTCGCCTTCGCAATATAATCTTGTTTCTCTGTTCTTTCAAAATCTTCGTCCCTCCCTGCTTCTGCACTCAATCCCTTCCAGCACCCTGCAGTTTGTGATTCTAAGCCCACCCCACCCCAGGGTTTGAGTAGGGATGGATCCGACCCTTCCTTGATTGTTGGAGGTCCACCATACGTGGTAGGATGGGAGACCAGCCCCCGATGTCGCTGATGCCTTGGCAGTGCGAGAAGAAACCATTCCAGTGATGAGAACTGATTTCAGTCCCCTAGGGCCTCTCTGTCTTGGCTTTTACATGAAGGATCAGTTCCTGCAATGAAGTCCCTGCCTCCAAATTCTCTCTCCCCACCCCACGGCTTTTGAGCTCAAGCCTCCCCCCCCCCAAAAAAAAACCTGTCACCACTGCAGCTTGTATATAAGAACAATTAATCTGTACATAGAGGTATTTAAAGGTCACTCCTTCCTAGTGGCTGGCTGCCTGCGTTGTCTCCTTCTGCCTGCCTCTTCCTTCTCCCCTTCCTACTTCTCCCCACAGCCAGAGGAGGAATGAAAACAAAATATGATGGGATGGTTGTAAATAAAGTAGAGATTCCATGTACACTGAGCAGCGTGTTTTGAGGAGGAAATGGTGGCTTGCGTGTGGTCTCATGGTGCAGTGGTTAAAAGCTGCTGTACGGCAGCCAAAACTGTTCACGACGCCAGGGTTCAGTCCCAAGTGACCAGCTCAAGATTCACTCGGCCTTCTAGCCTTCCGAGGTCAGAAAAATGAGTACCCAGGTTGGTGGTGGGGGGGGATGGGCAATGCGTAGCCTGCATAATTAAACTGTGAACCGCCTAGAGCAGGCATGTGCAAACTTTGGCCCTCCTGATGTTTTGGACCACAACTCCCAGAATTCTAAGCTTAGGTTGCCAGTGACAAAGGACTGTGGGAGTTGTGGTCCAAAAACATCTGGAGGGCCGAATTTTGGACATGCCTGACCTAGAGAGTGCTTTAAGCACTATGGGGCATCCTATAAGCAGCACAGAAGCCATTCCTTTTGAGGGTCCTTTAAAAAAATCAGTAAATTAACACGTCCGGGTTCTCCTAAGACATGTAGATGCTTCAGAAGAGTAAATCGAGTTCAAAGGTGTGTAAAGGGAGACAGGTCAGGGTGGCCTATATATCTAAACGTTGGTCATCTTCAAAGCTGTCTGGATGACCTCCAGCCCAGCCGTGTTTTGATGAAGCCACCTCCTATGGTGGGGGTTCAGATCAAACAGACAAGGATGATGGCGGAATGCCCAGCACCCTGGAGAAAGAAAGGGAATAATTCAAGATACGACTATTCGGTCACTTCAGGAAAACCAGCCCCAGTGGGAAAAACCTTCAGAATGGGGCATTTAAAGGAAACAGGACAGCCATTTCTCCTGTGAAAGAGATTTTTAATGGTCTCTTTCTGAGGCGGGGAAAAGATCTCTATTCAAGTCCAGCAGGAAGGGTGTGAGGCAATAAGCAAGAAAGTTCACTTTGCAATAGCTGCTTAATTAAAAGACGTTTGAATCTGAGAACAGTACTGTATTAAGTGTGGTGAAGCATCTAAGTGAAAAACAGACGAACTACTACTACTACTACTGTCACTGGTAGCTGCCGTTTTAAGAACCCCGAAACGGGGGCCGCCAGCTGCTGAATCCGAGGCACCCTCTGCTCAAACCTGAACAATTACAGAAAGCGGGGAGGGAATGTGGCTTCTCTGTATCCCTTTGCTTGGCTCCCCGGTTCTGTTTCATCCGCTCTCCAGCAACGGGACAAATCAGGGACGTGAACTTAAATGAGCAAGGCCCAGAATTATGGCTAATTTTGCTAGCCTGGAACCCGCTATGAAAAATTAGGAGAGGCCACCTCCCAGCTCCGGCGCGACTATCCTTCTGATTTCCTCTTATGCATTTCTACTACAGAGAAAAAGAATGATAAGTCAAAACCCTGGCACGCAATAGGGGGGTTATGATACACAGTATTATCTCACTCAATCGTGCATTCCTATTTTTCTACAATAATTTCTCTAATTTTCCCCTCCATCCGCACGCTGCAGTGCGACAAGGGCCACCAGATACTGCTGCTGCTGTGCCCTTCACACCGCCACGTAGAGGGTGATAGGGCAGTGGTCACTTCCCAGGGCCGAAGAGCGAATCTTGCTGTCGCAGAGACCTTCCAGGAGGTCCTTGGAGACCAAGAAGTAGTCGAGCCGCCAGCCCACGTTCTTAGCCCGGGCGTTCATCATGTAGGTCCAGAAGGTGTAGGCGTAGGGGGTGTCTGGGTAGAGGTGCCGGAAACTGTCAATGAAGCCAGCCTCCAGCAGCTTGGTGAAGCCGTCCCGCTCTTCCGGCGTAAAGCCGGCGTTCTTCTTGTTGCCTTTTGGGTTCTTCAGGTCAATCTCCTGGTGGGCCACGTTGAGGTCCCCGCACAAGATGAGGGGCTTCCGGGCCGCCAGGCCTTGAAGGTAAGAGCGGAAGGCCGTGTCCCAGCGCTGGCGGTATTCCAGGCGCACCAGGCCCCGGCCGGCATTGGGCACGTAGGCTGTCACCAGGAAATAAGAGGGGAACTCGGCCGTGATCACGCGGCCTTCCTTGTCATGCTCTTCCTCACCTGGAAGGAAGGAGAAAACCAAGGGAATGAGAATAGCAACTGGGCATCTCGACAGTATTATTCAGGAGTAATGGAGCTTAACTGACGATTCACCTATCTGTGCTCTGAAAGTTAAAATTACTAAAAGAAAAATCCTAGAAATAAGTACAGCATTTCCAAAACTGAAGTTATCAGAACTGCCACTGCAGGGAGACAAAGACCATGTTATGTATTTTGTTTGCTATTAAATGGTGTTCACTCTCTCCCACATTTTTCAGCATTCGTGGGGCTGCCTGGAACCAATCTCCCATGGAAACAGGGATCCCACTATCCTTTACAATAGAATATTTATACTCCGTTGTATTAGTCAGGCATGTCCAAACTTCGGCCCTCCTGATGTTTTTGGACCACAACTCCAAGAATTCTAAGCTTAGATTGCCTATGTCAAAGGACTGTGGGAGTTGTGGTCCAAAACATCTGGAGGGCCGAAGTTTGGACATGCCTGTATTAGATGTTAACAGGAACAGGCATATATCAGAGGGATTTCACCAGAAATATGAGCTCGAGCAACTAAACTTGCAGAGTAAGCGTTTGCTTACTATTTGATGATCAATCATGAAGCATGGGAAACACTACACAGAGCATCATGAACATGGGAAGAGACTGGAAGACTTCCCCTGCTCTAGCTGCCATTCCTACAATATGCATCTGGCTTAGATCCTGCAGTCCCAACTTCAACCACTAGATGACAGCCTTTCCCTAATGAGGCAGACAAAGGTACAGTATCTCCGAAACTCTTAAAGACAGTGGAGGGAAAGCAGGCGTGTGCCTGGTCACGGGCAACACAAGGATGAAAAGAAAAGGTTGAAAGGGGCTCAGGTAGAGGAAAAGAAGAGGTATTCAGAAGTGGGGCTAAAGGCTTGCGGACCCACGACAAGCTGATAATTATGCTGGCTAGTTTCAATTAAAAACAAAAAAACCAAGCCTGTTGCAAAACCAAATGCAAAGCGAGTCAGGTATTTTGATGGTTAGGCCTCAAATAGCTTCTCTTCTGCATGGAACCCTTTTTGCTGGGTATTTTGGAGGAAGCAGGGGCTTCACCAGTTAAAAACTGAACCCTTGGTGCTTGCAAACTCCCCCTAGCCACCGCCAGCATCTGCTGCAGCCTCTGGGTTCACCACCAGCATCCCAGGTGAGGAGCTAGCTACAAAATGGGTCCGTGCAAGAGGGAGAAGTGGTGAAGCAACACACTGGGCCAAAAAGCCCTGCGGTTCAAAAAGGTCCCTAAGACTGGGCTGGGTATCCCTTCTCTCCCCCCCACTCCCAGGTCCTTACCAATACCGTAGGTGACATCCACAGGCTTGGTTTTGGAGAGCAAGGCAACGCCACTGTAGCCTTCCTTATCATCTGAGCAGGCCCAGTATTTGTGGGGGTACTCGGCTAGATCCCGGACCTCAGCAGGAAGCTGCTTCTCTGCACATTTGGTTTCCTGGAGGCACAGGACATCGGGGTTCTCCTCACACACCCACTGTGGGGAGAGAGAGAGAGAGAGAGAGAGAGAGAGAGCTTTAGGTCAAGGTCTGTTCCTAATGGCCATCTATAATATACAAATGACTGCCCTCAAGTCCATTTTGACCCACAGTGGCCGATTTATCAGGGTCTTCTAGAACATAAGATAAGAAGAGCCCTGCTGGATCAGGCCAAAGGCCTGTCTAGTCCAGCTTCCTGTATCTCACAGTGGCCCCACCAGATGCGTCTGGAGCACACGAGACTAGATCTCTGTCTCCTGATACCACTCCCCTGCATCTGGTCCTTGGAGTATCCCGGTTTTAAGCCTGGAGATTCCACATCTCCCTCATGGTTTGTAACCTGTGATCGACTTTTCCTCTAAGAATCTGTCCAATCCGCTTTTGAAGGCATCCAGGCCAGATGCCACCACCACATCCTGCGGCAGGGAGTTCCACAGACTAACAACGCGTTGGGTGAAAAAATATTTTCTTTTGTCTGTTCTCATTCTCCCAGCCCTCAATTTGAGTGGATGTCCCCTAGTTCTGGTATTTTGTGAGAGGGAGAAGAGTGTCCCTCTATCCACTTGACTCATGCCCTGCATTATTTTGTATGTCTCAGTCATATCCCCCCTCAGGCGCCTTTTTTCCAGACTAAACAGCCCCAAATGTTTTAGCCTTTCCTCATAAGGGAGGTCCCCCAGCCCAGTAATCATTTTAGTTGCTCTCCTTTGCACCTTTTCCAGTTCCACAATGTCTTTCTTGAGATGCGGTGACCAGAATTGTACACAACACTCCTGGTGCAGCCTTACTATCGTTTTGTATAATGGCATTATAATGTTGGCTGTAGGTCAAGAATCCTCAAGATGTGATTTGCTATTCCCTTTTTCCGGGGCTGCCCTGGGACGGTGCGTCTTTCCCAAGGCCACACAGGTTGGCCCTTTCTCCTCAGATGCTTAATGGGGAGTCGAATACCTCTGGCTCTCCACCACCGTTGATCACGATGCCAAAACAGAACTTCCCTTTTTCCAATGCAGCCTTTCCTCTGGTGAGGAAAGACAGCAAGAAGCAGAGTTCCTAGCATCTGCAGTTGGCTTTATAAGCTATTGCATGAAACAGGAAACTGGACTAAGGAAGCATTTGGAAAAGCTACTTTTTTTTGGATTTTGATCATTCTAAACCTCGATGAGCCTCTAGTCGCAGTGGTTCTCAACCTGTGGGTCCCCAGATGTTCCTGGACTGCAACTCCCAGAAAATCCCTTCCAGCACAGCGAGTGGTGGAGGATTCTGGGAGTTGCAGTTCAGGAACATTTGGGGACCCACAGGTTGAGAACCGCTGCTCTAGTGTGATGCTAGCAGAGGTCTTCTTCTCCCCATTACCTCCAGGCCTTTCTTCTTGAACCAGGCTCGGATTCCATCAACGTTCCAGGAGGTGACCTTCAATGTGTACTTCTTGCCGCTGGGAGCCGTGAGTTTATCGGGAGGATCCTGATACAAGATTGGGCCGTCCGCCTCCTTCTCGGTTTTTGCTCCACTCTTCTTGGCCTTTTTAGGCTCCGGCTCTGTCAGTTTTAAAAATGGAGAGAGATAAACAGAGAAAGGGGTGGGGATAACACAACCAGACACTTCTCATCCCTCAACAGAATCAGAATCCTTTTTACTGGCCAAGTGTGGTTGGACACACCCATAATTTGTTTTGTTAAAAATGCTCTCCATATATAAAAGGAAATATAAGAATCATATATTCAGCAATAAAAACACTGTACAAAAATACAATATAACCTATTATTAAAAAAGGAAGAAAAGAAAAAATTAATTATTCAACAGTTTGATAGCACTTGGAAAGAAGTTATCTTTATATCTAGTTGTCCTAGTGTGCAATGCCCTAAAACGTCGCCCTGAGGGTAACAACTGAAACAGATTATGTCCAGGATGTGTGGAATCTGTATATATTTTCATTGCCCTCTTTTTAGCTCGTGTGGTATACAATTCCACAATAGTTCCACATTAGTAACAATAATTTTTTTCTGCAGTTCCAATTATCCTTTGAAGTCTATGTTTGTCTTGCTTAGTCGCAGAACTAAACCAGACAGTTATAGAGGAATAGATGATAGATTCAATAAAACTTCTATAAAATTGAATCAACAGTCTTTTGGCAGTCTGAACTTCCTAAGGTGATGCAGAAAAAACATTCTTTGTTGTGCTTTCTTAATAATACTTTTAATATTAGATGACAATTTTAAATCTTGAGATATAATAGTACCTAAAAATTTAAAGGACTCCACTATTCACACTATGTTATTTGATATCATAAGAGGTGGTTTTATAGAATGAGTCCTCCTAAAATCCACCACCATTTCAACAGTTTTGCATGTGTTTAATTCAAGGTTATATTGAGTACACCATAAAACTAGTCGTTCAATCTCTTGCCTATAGGCAGATTCATCATTGTCTCGAATGAGGACAATCACTGTAGTGTCATCTGCAAACTTCACTATTTTAACAGAGGAATCCTTTGAGGTACAATCATTAGTATATAAGGGAAAAAGAAATGGAGAAAGCACACAGCCCTGAGGGGCTCCTATGCTAACCTTACTAATGGAACCAATGACCTCAAGAAGTGTTGAGCACTCCAACACTGGAGGCATTCAAGAGAAATGTGGGCAACCACCGGGCAGATTTCCTTTGATCTGTATTCCTACATGAAGCAGGGGGTTGGGGTTGATGGTCTTATAGGCCCCTTCCAACTTGCACTATTCTAGGATGTTTACGATCCTATGGTAACAGCTCTCAATTGTGCTAGCCAAGGGATGAGTGGATAAGATGCATGAAAAATTGAGAGCTACTGAGTCCACCAAGAATAGGAATGAACATCAAGGCTATCGAAGAGATTTTACTACCTCTGGAGCTCTAGAGACACATTAATTTCTCAGATTCACTGCTTGTCTGAGTAATGTCAAAAAGCCACTGAGTGTACAAACCTCTGGACCCATTTCTCCCCCTCTACTATGCTGCACCCAGACTCTGGAACTCCCTCCCAGTGGAGGCCAGGACTGCCCATCTCTGATGTCTTTCCGGAAACAGGCAAAGACCTTTCTCTTCAGGCAAGCTTTCCCTGAATGATGGACTACCTGTTGTGTCTTTTATACGACTCTACCATACATGGCTACACAGACTTTGCGTTTATAACCACTTATAACTTTGTGTTTATATCTCTCCTTGTGTGATTGCATTGACACTGTGTTATCAACAGTTAGCTTTAATTTTGCCTTATAATGCTGTAAAATGCCCCTCAATACCCTCTATCTCAAACTGATTGTGTCTTAACTGTAATGGACTGTACAGTCTCTCCTTACTGTAAGCCACCTTGGGTCCTTTTCCAAGGAGAAAGGTGGGGTGAAAGTACTTATAAATAAATAAATAAATACAGCGGACCCTTGTATAACAGTTTATATAACATAAAATTTGTACAACATAAAAAATTCCAGAGATAGGGGAAATTTGCTTAACATAATCGCCTATGGGGCAAATCTGTACAACATAAAAAAGGGATCCCTCTGTTTTCAATGCATTCCTATGAGAAATTTGTATAAAGGAAAATTTTCTGAACATAATTTCATTTGGAACGAATTAATTCCTTTATACAAAGTACCACTGTAAACACACACACACACATTTTCTTTCTATTCACTGGTTATGCCACTAGCGGCATGCAAAGAATCGCAGTCCAAAAGCACAAATCCACACGCCTGTCCTCTCCCTAGGGTCAATTCAATTCTGCTTTTAATTCTCAGGTGGTCTACACTCACCTGCCACTTCTTTCTCTTCTGGAAGGACTTCATCTTCAACCTTCTTCTTCCCTCTTTTTGGCATCTTAAGGCCCCAGCTGGGTTCTACCTTAAGCAGCTGGCAGCCTAGCCTCACCAGCAGCAGGCTCCTGGCCAGAGACGTTTCCTGAGGGTGGGTCATCACCAGTTTAGAGAATCAGAAAAAGAAAACCTTCCAGATATTTTTCATGGACGTGGTCATCTCAGCATGACGGAGACTACAGCCTAAGTACCCTTCTCCCACCCTGGTAAATCATCCTCAAATAAATTATTTGCAGCTAAGCAGCGAAAATATAGCAAGTCCTCCCCCCAACCCGCCTCTGCCCCCTGTGTACGTCTCAAATGCTCAGAAGAGCGGGCCAAAATTGGTAAAATTTAGCTCACAAATCTGCAATCCCTGGATCTTTTTTCCTCAGACGGGAAGGTTCCCACACTAGATCCGTTTTGAGAGCTGAGTTACTCAAAATCAGGATTGCTATGCCTCTTCTGCAAGAGCGGGACATGAAGAATGGGCGGCAAGGAGACGTGGCAAACGGTTAAGCTGCACTTGTTGGGTTTCAGCCTGCCATGCATCTTTTAAAAACACAAGAAAGGGCTCCGAGATGGAACATCTACTGCTTACGCTGCCCCTGTTGGATTTGAACCTGCCGTGCATTAAAAAAAAACCAAGCAGGGACTCAAAAGACGGAGCAGGAAAAAACGTTCTTGTACGTCTTAAACTGCACCTGTTGGATTTTAATCTACCATTCATTTTTAAAGCAGAAGATGAGGTTCAAATACGGAGCGGAAGGAATTTTCTCTTGCACAGGTTTAGGAGCAAGATGGACGATCAACTACCACCCCCATCACCCCGCTTCAGATCTGCATACATAATACAATGAACAATAATTGCATGCAATTAACAATATTATACATAATGCAATTAACAATAATTGCATGCAATTAATAATAACCTGTCCTTACGGCAGCAGGACACCAACAGCCCCTTGAGACAAAAGGTGCTGGTTGCAAATCTCAGCACCAAACACGTGGAGTGGATTTGTATCACGTGACGGGGCCCAGGAGAGAAGGACTTGATGACGTCAGGAGGCGGGGCTCGCTCTGTTAAAGTTGGACACCAAACAGTGTCCTAATAAGACCAGAGAGCGAGCGTCAAGCAACGAAAGCGTTAACTCTCCCCACGTCACATAACCTCGTCACGTGAAGACGAAGTAGGCGGAGTTCGGAGCACGTGGTCGCCGCCGCCACTCCTGTGCCGTCCTCCCCAAAGAGGACCGCACACCGCTGCTCTATGAGCTTCACATCGTCGGTTCCCATGCGAACTAAGCGGGACCAATATAAAAGAAGAGGAATGGAATTCCGGAACCGAGGAAAATAATTGCCTCCTTCCTGCATTTGCAAAGATAAATAGCGATGCATTTCCCCCGCAATTTTAAATGTTGGTTCTACTGATTGTTGTTGGGTTTGTTTTTCTTCTTTATGTCATATTATAGAACTAATTGTTATTTTTCTCTGTGTTTTGTTATATGCTAATCCTTGTTAGCCGCCCTAAATTCCCTTCTAGGAAAATCTGGTGGTACATAATATAAAAATAAATAAAAGTGCCTAGTTTTTTCGCCCCGCATGTGGCCCCTCTGGAACGAAAACCGGAAGTTCCTGTAACCCGTCGCGCTTTTGCTCTTATCTCTAGATCCCTCCATTTTTCTCCCCCCCCCCAGCACCACCTCTCAGCCAGAGGGGGCGGAGTCGGAAAGGCATGCCATTTAACCCTTTCTTGTCTTTCTGTCTCCTCCTTCCCCTCCGCCAGTTCTATTTATCGCTGCTAGTTGGTTACTGTTGTGTCATCAGTGGGCGAGGCGAGAGTTTTGTATTTCCACCTTCCTAAAGCCGCAGATTTCCTGGAGGGGCGTCATAGGCAAGGAAGAGCTTGCCCAGGGGGGGGGGTAAGCGATCCAGGGACAACTCAAGAACCCATCATCCTCGGCTTCCCCCTGGGCGGGAGACACTTCTCGGTGTACAGCGCCTAGCACGCCCCACTCGGCAAACGCTACCAGGAGGGCATCCCTGAGATCTTCTCCTGAGCCTGGATTTACCCGTGTCAGAGATCCCTGACCTGCACGTGGGAATCTGAGCTTCCGGGTTCCCTGGCTTGGTCCTTTGCTCCTGTTATGAATGAACCTGCTGCTTTTTTTTGCTCCTCCATCAGGGTCCCTGGGCCGAAAACTGGATGGAAGAAGAGAAGGGAGGAATCAGGTTAAAGCAGGCTAGCTAGTTTGTAACCACTTAGCTTGGACATTTCCAAGGGATAAATAGATTTAATTCCCTCTCTGTCAATTGCAGGGCCAACTAGTCACTGAGCAGGACGGAACTGTGTGTGTGTGTGTGTGTGTGTGTGCTAAGGATGTTTTGGAGAAAAGAGGCATCCAGGCTGCTTTGCACTCTCCAAATGAGCTCTCGGATGCGATGGCAGATGACAACTCAAGAACCCATCATCCTCGGATTGATGGCCAGAGCTGAGCAAAGCCCCAGATGGCAACTGATTTAGCTGCTTTTTTATGCAGGGATAAGGCCTTGCCCTTTGCCTCAGGCAGCAAGATGACTTGGGACGGTCCTATTCATTCTTGTGGCTATTACCAGGGCTAGGTCACATTGCTCTGATTCATGTTAGTGGTTGTGAGAATATTAAACTAAGGGGCAGTACTTGTTCCAGGGTCGCTAACACGGGGTACCCTAGTTTGATCTTCTTGAATGTATGAGATATGTAGACTCTTCTCTCTGCCTTTCATCCTTAATACAGTATCCTTAAAAGAAGCTTGTAGATTTGAGATTCTTTTGGACTACAACTCCCATAATTCCCCAGGAGATTGTGTAATAATAATAATAACAATTATTATTATTATTATTATTATTATTATTATTATTATTATTATTATTATTATTATTATTATACCTATCATTTCCCACACCTGTCTGGGGAAATTCTGAGAGCTGTAATCCTAAAAAGCAGAAATCTACACATCTCTGGTGCATGATGTTGCCACCCCTCATGTTTAGGGAGCATGAGAACATAAAGAATTGTATATTTTTTTCATAAGAACTCCATGGCCTTCCTAGGTTCAATCTTGTCTGTCAGAAAGCATCAAGTCTTCTCTTAATCGTCTCCGGTTTCCTGCGAGGTGATGCCTGTCGTGATTGGCTTTGAGGGCAGTGCCAACAAAATTGGCATCGGGATCGTACGGGATGGAGAGGTGCTGAGCAACCCCCGGCGAACCTACGTCACTCCTGCGGGGCAGGGTAAGTTATTTATTTATATATTTATCTTGAATATTTTTACTCCACCTTTCTCCTTGGAAAAGGACCCAAGATGGCTTACAATAATGAGGGACAATATACAGTCCAGAACATTTAAGACAGATTCAAGTTAAGAATATGGAGTTTGAAGAGGCATCTTAGAACATTAGAAGGTAACATTAGAGCTACAAATGCCCCTGGACTCTGTACACAAGGAGGTGCGTAATTTCAGGGTTTTATAGGTAGACAGTATTCAGAAGTGGTTTACCATTCCCTTCTTCTGGGGGCATTTTTGATGGTACAGCTTGCCCAAGGCCACATAGGCTGGCTCTTCTGGGATGCACAGTGGGGAATCGAACTCCTTACCTCTGGCTCTACCATTAGATGCCTAAACCACTGACCTATCCATACCTCTTCTAACTATAAAAAAGACTGTGTCAAGTGCCCTAAATAGCTACAGTACTATCACCATTCTATATAATTTTGCCCACATAAATAGATAATCACCAAGGGTTTCTACATCTGCTGCTAGAAATAGCTGTATTGTACTTGTAAATTACTAGGAGCAGGGTTTTCTTAGTCATTGTTTCTCTGTTACTGGAACTCACTGCCTGTCGTTTTTTTTTACTATATGGAGGCTTTTATAAATTATAAGTGCAGACCTCAAGGGGACCCTATGGAATATCAAGTCTAGCTCCTGTCAAGGAGGTCCAGCGGGGAACTGAACTCCCATTTGTACCGTGTACCATGGGTGCAAACATCCAACTTCTTTTGGTTCAGAAGAGGGGCTATTACTACGTACGTGTGGTGGTAAGGGAAAGAAAGCTGGGTCTATTTATCATGTACAGCCCTGCTCCAATGATCTTTCTTTCTTTCTTTCTTTCTTTCTTTCTTTCTTTCTTTCTTTCTTTCTTTCTTTCTTTCTTTCAGAGTATTTTTACCCCACCTTTCTCCTTAGAAAAGGCCCCAAGGTGGCTTTACAGTAATGAGGAATAATACACAGTCCAGTACAATTAAAACATGTTGAAAACAGGGAATTGAGGGACATCTTACAGCATTAATAGACAACATTACATTAAAGCTACAAGAAAACACGGGCAACTAAAAGGAGAGTAAAGTTCCATGTAAAGTTACAAGAGAACACAAGCAGTTAAAAAGAGAGTCAAGTTCCATATAAAGTTAGCATTGAAAACATTGTGTCAATGTAGTAACATAAGATTATAAGTAGTTATAAACAGAAAGTCTATGTGATCCTATAGATTCATAGAAAAGATTGATAGAAAAGATTCATATTCAAAAAGAATATGGAGAAAATATATTGTCTTCAGGGTTCAGCTTTTCCAAGTCTTCCCAAGTTGGTGACATGCATCTTTCACCCGCTTCCAGGCTTCCTTCCTGGTGACACCGCACGCCACCACCGTGCTTGCATCCTTGCCGTCCTGCAGGAGGCCTTGAAACAGGCGGGACTGACACCCCGAGACATAGATGCTGTGGCTTTTACCAAAGGCAAGTCCCTCAGGTCCACCCTCAGAGGACGCAGGGTTTGGTGGGAGATGACCATTTTGGATTCTCCAAGGAGATGCTTAGAGGGGTGACCCACCTCCCCGCAATGTGGAGGTCCTTTCCAACCAAGAGGTTTCTTCACAGCTTGAGGTTGTTTTTTGTTTGGTCCCCAGATTTCTTGGACTAAAAATCCCAGAAGCCTTCACCACTAACTCTGGCCCTTTGTACACGACCCCTAAACTCTGCCACAAATGGCATCCAGCTCCGGAGCTGAAAATTGTTTCCCCACCAGCTCCGGAGTATACAGATAATTAAGTGCGACCACGCCCACCTAAGCGCGTTCCAGCGCACTTTTCAGGTACATGCTCTCTGGATGTGAAAATTCCTGATGCGGATATAACGTAGTGACTGCCCGGCTCTCCTTGCTTCTGTTTGTTCTTTTTTTGCCCCCCGCCCCTTTAAGAGATCTGAATGCAGTGCCGGGAGGCAGAACGGAGGTGAGCCAGCATTCTTTTCTTCCTTTTTTTCTCCCTCCCCTCACGCAGCCAGCAGCCAGGAGTGCAGAGGGGGTGGGAACGCAGGAACAGCGACAAACTCCTAAGATCTCTGGTCCGAATTTAAGTGGCCAGCGGATCTTAGGGGTCGTGTGAAAAGGCCCTATGTTCACCAAGATTTCTGGGAACTGTAGTTCACAAACACCTGGGGAGCCAAGGTTAGGTTCAAAGCAAGCAAGGAGCCTTTATGTACGTGGTTATATATAGGCACTCCTCACTCAGGGCGCTTTTACACGAGCTCTAAAATCCGCTGGCAACTTAAATTCGGACCAGAGATAGTGGGGTTTTGTTCTGCTTCCTGTGTTTCCACCCTTCTGCACTCCATTGCTCCTGTCTGCGGTGAGGGGAGGGAGAAAAAAGGGAGAAAAAATGCAGGCTCACCTCTGGCTGCAGAGCAGCCCCGTAGGAATTCCTGTCTGTTAAAGGGGTGGCGGGGACAACAAAAATAAACAGAAAGCGAGGAGAGCCCGGCATCCACAGCTTTACAATCTGCATTGGAATTTTTTTTTACCTCCAGAGACCAGGTACTTGTAAAATGCGCTGGGGTGTGCTTAGGTGCGCGTGGTCGTACTTAATTTTTTTTAAAGTCCGAAGCTGGTGGGAAAACAATTTTAAGCTCCGCATCTGGTAGCCCTTTGCATCGGATTTTAGGGGTCGTGTAAAAGCAGCCTCAATGACAGAGCTCTGTTTCTGTAACTAGATCATTAAATGAATTGGTTGTTAAGTGAGGAGCTGAAGGCGCATGTCTTGTGGTCAGTTGAGGCTGTCCTCCTGGCTGGCAGGACAAAGCAGGAAGGCTCTTCGGGAGGCCACAGGAGAAGGAGAGCAAAAAGGAGGGGAAAGCATAGTTGGAGGTGGCCGTTACTCCACCATGCTCAGGTCATTCTCCTCCCCGGTGGAGGCCTCGTGATGCTCAGAGCAGCAGCCGTCCCTTGGAAACAGTGGCGGAGGAGGAAGGTGGAGGTGGGGAGTTATGCTGTGCCCCTGCTTCCTCCCCTCTGAGCTGCTGACAAGGTCCTTGCAGGCCAACAGAAGCAGGCTGGGTGCTTTGGCCCAGGCTCGGGCGGTGGAGGTGGAGGCTTTGGCCTCTGCTGCTGGTTGTAAGTCTCAGCGGTCATTAAACAGGTTGGTTGTTAAGTGAGGAGCGGCTGTATGCCCAAAGAAGGGAAGCCGTAGGGTTTCTACATTGATACTTCTTGAGCTCCTGCTGGTTTCATGGGTGCATCTGAACGTTGACAGTGGATGGTGCAGGAACAACCGACTCTCTGCCCCCTCCTCCAGGTCCAGGCATGGGTGCCCCATTGGTGACTGTCGCAGTTGTGGCTCGGACCGTCGCTCAGCTGTGGGGGAAGCCTTTGCTTGGGGTGAATCACTGTGTGGGGCACATCGAGATGGGACGGTTAGTGACTGGTGCCCAGAACCCAACTGTGTTGTATGTCAGTGGTGGAAATACACAGGTAAGGACAAAGATGACATTTTTCTAATGCATCCACCTCGCTGCTTATTGTCCCTGGCTTTTAGCCCCTTTAGTTATCTATCTTTATTTCCTATTACGTTTGTACTTTCGTTTTGTTCTAAGCAACTCAGTGTTGTATGATCCGTGTTCTCTGGTGTTACCACCCAGTGTCATGTGATCTTCACAACAGCCCATGGAAGCAAAACAAGTTGGGGAGCCATGTAGGCATCGCAAAAAACAAATACAAAACCAGACTAGGTGATACCTTTAGGCTACTCGAAAAATAACAAAAAGTTGCTAATATTTTGAGGGCAACACTCTCTTCATCAGAGCTGTACCAAAAGTTCAAGCATGGCAAAAGATGGAATCGCCAGCCCTGTACAACAGTCCTGTAAGGTGGGCCAGGCTAAGAGATGGTGAAAAGCCCTAAATCACTGAGTGAGCTGCATGGATGAGCCAAAGTCTGTCTAGGCATAATTTGATGCTTTGACAATTCTACTATATTGGCCTATTCTGTTTAGCTTGCTGCTGGTTTTGTTCTAGCTTTTCTTCGTGGTACAGAATCTTCGTGCCTCCTTTGTTATGGTGTCCTGTGGTGTCCTGAACTCTACAGCATTCACTGTTTTTATAAGGGCCTCTCACATGCTATTCCTGCCCCACAGGGGTTGCTAGGCAACCCAAGACTTTAAAGCAGGCGAGAGGAACCTTTGGTTCTCCCAGTGTTTTGGCCTACAACTCCCAGAACCCCAAGCCTATATTGCCAGTGATAAAGGACTATGGGAGTTGTTGTCCAATAATCTGGAGGGCGAAAGATTCCTCTTCCCTTTAAAGGCCTTTGCTATGGCTAGCCTTACAGGCAAAGAATCAGTGACAGAAAGCACCTCAGGTAATTTTGAGAGAGAAGGCAGTGGATGGCAGATCTACCTACATTTTTTAAAATATATATTATATCCCTCCTCTCTCCTTAAAATGGATCTGAGGTGGCTGGATCTTCTAGATTTCCCCTTTGAGCCTGTTTTAAAAAAAGCAAAACAAAGATAGAGCAACTGGACTAATGACACACCATGGCTGAAACCCTGTTGTGTAGTGTAGTCAATTGCAGCTGGGGTAGGCCCCTCAAATGGTGTGGATTGGGTGAATCAGCTCCTCTGTAAATTGCAATTGATTTTAAATGGGCCCACTCTCATTAAGAGCTGAATGGAGAGCCCATTGGTTTAGGTATCTAGCTCTACCTAGAAAAACTTGGAAAAGATCGTCATAAGTCACAATCTACTTAATGCCCTCACAGTTATTATTATTATTCTAGCTGCTGACGTCCGTTGCAGCTAGACTAGGCCCATTGAAATGAATGGGCCTCGTGGAAGAGTCAGTTCACCCCACAGCAACTTCCTGTGCTGACGTCCGTTGCAGCTAGACTAGGCCCGCTGAAATGAACGGGCCTTAATGGAAGAGTCTATTCACCCCATCCACACCACTCTAGTGGGACGTACTACTCTAAGCAACAGAACGTCAGCCCATGCGAGTGCTTTAATTCGAGCCTTCGTTCCCTCCTCCTCTTCCTCCAGGTCATTGCATATTCTGAGCGCCGATACCGGATTTTTGGCGAAACCATTGACATTGCTGTGGGGAACTGCCTGGATCGTTTTGCACGGGTGCTGAAGGTGAGCCTCCAAGAATAGAGAAGCCCTGCTGCTCAGTTTCCTTGATGGAAAATCCCCATTAGAGTGCTGCAAACATGCATAGGTTGATGGGGAGCAAGCATCTCTTCTGATCAACGGAAAGCAGAGCTCAGAAAAAGCATAGTGTGGAAATAACATTTCTCTTTTCCCAAGCTGGGCTCTGAACACCTTGGCAGCCACGGAAATGTCCTTCCCCTTGACGGTGACCTTAGGGAACTGATGGTGCGATCCTAGGAATTAGGTCCCCTTTGTCTTTTTCTATTGCAAACTTGTTCTCTGAGTGTGGTCCTTTAAATAGCCAAAAATATTCCTGTCTCAGCCCAATTGGGGGCCACAAAGATTTGAGGAAGTGCAAAAAAGTCTTTTGGAGGAGAAAGATCCTAATCTTTGGGAAGGGACCCCAAAAGCTCAGTGAGCAGTCCCACTGTTTGTCCAGAAAAGGAATTATCTTCTCTTGCTGCTTGACAAGACTGTCGTATATCTCCTTAATTCAGCATTAAATGGAATTCTGATTGAACATTTGTGTCATTATGGCTTCTGGCTATAGTTTTTCGTTTTCCATGTAGAGTTGCCTGACTTCTGTTCACGTACTTTTCAGACCAAACCTCTTCTATCTATCGAAAATAATAACACTTCATAGGTCCTTGTCTTTCAAAGGTCGGTGTGGGAGTTCGCTGGGAAAGTTCTGAAGTGAGCTGATCTTGATTACAGAAAGCACAAAAGAACATACACAGAGAGATGCTGTGTTTTCAGCCAGCTGAAAAAGACACGCAGACAAAAGGACTGATGTGTTCCTCTCTGAAGCCTTCCTTTTTATTCTCTTAGCTATTGTTTATAAGCAGGCATTGGAGCAACTATGAAAACATTGGTTCTAATAAGAAGCTGGTGCCCTTTACCCCTTTGGCCCTGCCTCAAAGTAAAAGGTTAGGGGAAATAGAAGGTCATTTCCTTCTCAGATATGCCACATTGGCAAAAGTCAGGAGTGTGTGCACTGCACTGAAACCCAAAAAGCATACTCTGAAGAAAGGTTACCACAGGTTGGCTTGGCTATTTCTCTATATAAATGGCCCCTAAATGTCCCGGAACATTTTCTTCATGTCATTTGACAGCCTTAGGTGAGAACAGCTCTATCAACCGAGCGCTCTGCCACTTGATCAAGGATAGAAGCCAATGCACCATTTAAATAAAGATCTGCTGGCTATTTCTCTCTTTTGCTTGTTAATTTCCCCATATTGCTCTCTTTTTGGCAGTTAATTTTGTCTAAGAATTAGATGGGCTAATGATCACTATTAATCTCTAAGGATGGAGATAATCTTAAGAGAGGCATAGCTAGTGGCTTCTCTTTCCTTTTGTATGTGTTACTTCTAACTCCTGAATTTTAATTTCCGTGACTATTTTCAACATGTAATTCTTATTAAGCAAGACAGTTCAGGTGAGGTTCATCTCATTGTGTAATCAGTCTTTGAACTAGATATGAACTACTCGATTGGATGGCCTTTGGGATGAAAGGGAATGGGGAACGATGCCTTTGACTAGTATACATTTCTAATAATTCTGCCAAACCTCTTGCTTTAGATCTCAAATGATCCAAGCCCAGGCTACAACATTGAACAGATGGCCAAGAAGTGAGTATTGAAGATTGCACAATTTTTGTCTGCTCATTTCTGATTTCTGCCACCGAGTTCCTTTCTAAAGACAATAATTCTGGGAAAAGCTGAAGGCAGCGGGGGGGGGGGAGGAAAACCAAATATGAGACAGGTCAACAAGTTCCTTTAAAGCCTGAGTTTGCAATTTATTTAATTTAATTAATGTATTTAAAATATTTTCACCTTGAAAAGGACCCAAGGCGGCTTTCAGTGTTGAACGACAATATACCAAGCAAACTGGGATTTCAGATAGATCAAAGTCTCTTGTAATACTAAATCTTCTTTCTCTTCAGGGGTCAAAAGCTGGTTGAACTTCCATATACAGTGAAAGGCATGGACGTCTCGTTCTCTGGAATCTTATCCCACATCGAGGTAGGATCTCCTCTCATGTTTTCCTGTCATGCCTTATGTTTCCACTGTTTCTCTGTCTTTGGTTTTCTCTCATGAATTCCCCCCCCCTTGACAACTGTAGAATAGGGATAGGCATTTCGTTTCGGAACCAGGAGGTTCCAAAATGAGCCACACGAGCCCAGGTGGTCCTTGGAACCGGCTGATACACGCAGTTCCAATTGCTTTACCTTTCTCTGTCTCGCGCAGGGTTAAAAATCCAACGCGGAAACACGCTGCGACGTCAACTTAGTCATCTTTCTTGCTTCGTGCTGCTGGCCAATCAGAGAGGGAGGCGGGATGATGCCTGTCCCTGCACAGCTCCTGATTGGCCAGCATCATAGATCTAGCACAGATGATGTGGCAGCATGCTTCCTCGTTGGATTTTAACCCTGTACGAGACAGAGAAAGGTAAAGCACTTGGATCTGCCTGTATCCATCGGTTCCGAGGACCACCTGGGCTCGTGTGGTTCATTTCATAACCCACTGGTTCCGAAACAAAATGCCCATGCCTACTGTAGAACAATAGGTAGCAATTAGACAATGGTTCTCATTTTCTAAGAAGGCTTTACCTGACTGTCATTTCGCCTGATACAAAAACCGTTTGGAGAATCCTGTTGCATTCACTCTCGGCTGGTGAACTTCTCATAAACAACTGGCTAGCTGATATGGGAGCAGAATACTAGACTAGACAGGCCTTGGATTGAATCCAACATGGCTCTCCTTGTGTTCTTAGCTGCGCATTGGACTGAGGGGAAGCTAGGAAGTGGGACAACGAGACTTATTTTCCTCTCTTCTCGCTCGGTGTTGCAGGAGGTGGCTCATAGAATGCTAGCGGCAAGGGAATGCACACCCGAGGACCTCTGTTTCTCCTTGCAGGTGAGGAACCGTCCACGATTTGGACAACAGGTGTTGATCTCACTAGCCATTGGATGAGAGCGATCCTGCTTTGTCCTTTGAATGGCTGTTTTGCTAGTCCAGGAATGAAAACGCAAAAGGGGTTCTGAGGTCACTTTAAAAGAGATGGCCCTACCCTTAGGCAGAATGAGGCAGCTGCCTCTGGCGGCAGATGCCTGGGGGATGGCAGCAGTGGCAGTCACCAAGTCCTTCTTCCCAAGCTTTCTGCTGATCCCCTGTGTGCACATACCCCAAAGCCAGCCTCGAAGCCTCTCAACTAGCCCATTGCCCTGGGGTGTGCCACACAAACCTATCCAGCTGGTGAGCGTTGCACGTTTGGGTCTCCATTGCCGATCCTGTTGGTTTCTGTATTTACCCCGGAGCTAGGGTACCATTGGAGGGGCGTGGTGGCTCAGCGAACGAAGGTTCCAAAAACTGTCGACTGCAAAGTAGGCAGCTCGGCGGTTTGAATCCCGGGTGCCACGCAGTGGAGCGAGCTCCCGCTGTTCACCCCAGCTCCTGCCAACCTAGTAGTTCGAAAGCATGTCAATGCAAGTAGATAAATAGATACCACTGTAAAAAGCGGGAAGTTAAAACAGTGTTTCCTTGTAGCCATGCCAGCCACGTGGCCACGTACTTGCACAACACTGGCTCTTTCGGCTTGAATACGGAGATGAGCACCACTCCTAGAGTCGGACACGACTAGCACGCATGTGCGGGGGGAACCTTTACCTTTACCTTAAGGCAGGCATGCCCAAACTTCGGCCCTCCAGATGTTTTGGACCACAACTCCCACAGTCCTTTGTCATTGGCAATCTAAGCTTAGAATTCTGGGAGTTGTGGTCCAAAACATCAGGAGGGCTGAAGTTTGGCCATGCCTGCCTTAAGGGTACCATCTTGCTCACCTGCCTTAGTAGACCAGATGTTCCCCTGACCTTTAGGCCAGCTGTTGGTTCTCCAGATGTTCTTGGACCAAAGCAAACAGAAGCCTTCACTACTACCTGTGCTGGCCAGGATTCCTGAGAGCTGTAGTCTAGGAACATCTGGGGACCCACGGTCGGATTAGGTTTATCATGTGCCACCAGGTCAACAACAGAAGAGCTGATACAGTTCTATGAAGTTTATTCACTGCTGTAGAAGATCCTGTTCCCCTGCCTTCTCCTTCTGGTGGAATTTAGACCATTTAAAAAAAGAAAGAAAGTGTGATACCCAGATTCCTGAGATTCCTGGAGGAAAAGTCCATCCCAGGTTACAAGCCATGATGGAGAGGTGTTATCTCCAGGCTTAAAACTGGGGTACTTCAAGGGCCAGATACAGGGGAGTAGTATCAGGAGACAGATATCTAGTCTTGTGAGCTCCCAGACGCATCTGGTGGGGCCACTGTGAGATCCTGGAAGCTGGACTCGATGGACCTTTGGCCTGATCCAGCATGGCTCTTCTTATGTTCTCATTATGATGCCTCTGAGTCATTTTTGGTTTATTTCTTCCTCCCTCCAGGAAACGGTCTTTGCGATGCTTGTGGAGATCACGGAACGGGCCATGGCACACAGCGGCTCCCACGAGGCACTTATTGTGGGCGGTGTCGGCTGTAGGTGTCCCAAGGAGACATGACCTACTAAAAGACTGAAGTGCCTGCCTTTCCTAGGCTTCCGGATTTCATTCCCCATCTGTGCACTTCAGCAAATAGCTTTGGTCCAAGAACATCTGGGGACCCAACCACTGGCCTAAAGGAAGAAGGCAACATCTGGTCTACCAAGGCAGGGAGGCAATTTATTCAACCTGTGCTGCAGCTCCCACTGGCGCTCCCACTTCATATTTGGTTTTCATCAGCCTCAACTGCGGATTAAGGTTTCAAATCGTGGGAGTTGTAGTCCTAAGAGAAAGATCAGCACCCCTCTGAACCTGCACACTTTCAAAAGTCAAACTGTGTGTGTGTGTGTGTGTCGGGGGGCTGTTTCCCAGCCTCTAGCTCAGTTCCCGCCCTTGAGTAACCCAGCTGTCCTTGGACTGCAACTCCCAGAAATCATGGCCAGCACAGCTAGTGGTCAAGGCTTCTGGGAGCTGCAAGTACACCAAGAGGGTCCCATGATTGGGAACCATTGTGGTCCCTTGTATAAAAGAATTAATTCATTCCAAATGAATTTCTGTTAAGCAAATTTTCCTTTATACAAATTTCCCATAGGAATGCATTGAAAACAGAGTAATCCCTAATCGTAACCATTTTTATGTTGTATGGATTCACCCCCTAGGCGATTCTGTTAAGCAAATTTCCCCTATCTTTAGATTTTTTTTTTTATGTTGCAAAGATTTTATTTGGCCCTCCAGATGTTTTGGACCACAGCTCCCAGAATTCCGAGCCTAGATTGCCAGTGACAAAGGACTGTGGGAGTTGTGGTCCAAAACATCTGGAGGCCAAAGTTTGGACACATAGCATAGCTCACCTCTTTCATTCTTTAGGACTAGATATTGAAAGTTTCCAGAAATTATGAAAGCCAAGGAATAATAAACACTGGAAAATGTTGGTGTGGGGGGGGCAGAGGGACAGGGGTTCTTCCCTGATTTTTTTTCACCCAGAGTTTCCAGAAATTGTACATTACTCTTTAGCCAATCCATTGGTTTGCCTCTTGACTCATGTCTTTTGAGCACACTGGTCGGCTGGCGTGGGATCCACTGCATTCTGCTTCTGTCTTCTCCAGGCAATGAACGGCTCCAGGAAATGATGGGGATTATGTGTCAGGAGAGAGGAGCAAAGCTGTTTGCGACGGACGAAAGGTAAGCTTCCACCCAGCCGCCCCTTGCATTACCTGCCCTCCTTCAAAGAGCCTCCAAAATTGAAGAGGAGTTCCAGAACCTTTAAATGGGAGTATAATGACATGCTGAAGCCATCCATGGTGGAATAGCAGCAAAATGGCAGTCAGAGTCTCAGAGCATCATCCTGCTACCATTCAATTAAATATGGCTTCTGTACAAATTTCCAAGCATGTGACAACTTTATTATACCAATAAATAAAACCAAACAATTAATGCTGGTTTTTGTGAATTAAAAACAACTTCTTCGGGTATATACTAGAAACTTGTGGACAATTTAGAAAAATTATAAATGAATGTATGAGAAATTATTGAATTCATCTTCAGGTGAGTTTCAAGCTGATTTTAGCCAGACTTTGGGGGGTGTTATTTAATACTTCACTTTTGGTAGCACAATAGGCTTCATCACACCATTATTTTAATTAATCTTAAATGTAATGTTCTACATTCTGTGGCTTTCTATATTTTATTGGGCTTTAGAAGGAAAGGCATTTCCTCGCTTCCCTCAAATTCACAAGTGTGACTAGCTCAACTTGCACTACATTGCTGTATTAGCAATGAGGACAACCAAGAAGCCTAAAGAGATTTCTTGTGGCAACTCTCAAAGCCCTTGTCATCAGATGACTGGAGGGTAAATTGAGGACATTTGATTCGGTCTTTCTTGGCCTTGATCAAGATGAAGGTTTGATCTCCCAATCGTGTGATACATGTTCAGTGCCATATCATAGACACAAGCCTCGTGGCGCAGTGGTTAAATGCCTGTACTGCAGGTAAAACTGTGCTCACGACCTGGGTTCAATCCCCGGTAGCAGGCTCAAGGTTCACTCAGCCTTCCATCCTTCCGAGGTCGGTAAAATGAGTACCCAGCTTGCTGGGGGGGGGGCAATGTGTAGCCTGCACACTGTAATCAAAATTGTAAACCGCCCAGAGACTACTTGTAGTGGTATGGGGCGGTATATAAGCAGAACACTTTGCTTAGACTGCACTTACAAGGCCCTTTCACCCTACTGTTTACCGCTTAGGAGAAATAATGGGGGGGGGGGAAATAGACCTGGAGAGTAGGACCCCAGATCTGGTGCTTGTCACCTCTTCTCTAACCATTCTTCTCCACTGCCTTTCTGTTCCCAGGTTTTGTATCGACAATGGAGCCATGATTGCACAAGCCGGCTGGGAAATGTTCCAATCTGGACAAGTCACTGCTCTTGAGGATTCCTGGATTACACAGAGGTGACAGTGCCCTGGGCAAGGGAGGGGTGGCGGAGAGCTTCCTCGGGGATTGTGAAATTAAGAGCAGATGTGCCAACCAGTGGAACTAAGTGCCAGGTTCACCTTTGGCATTTGTGGTGCTACGGTCTTCCTTTGTGGACTGGGAAATTATCAAGGATGTCACCGGACTAAAGAAACTTGCTGTATATGGTTCTTAACTGACAATTACATTAGCAGACAAATTCCTGAGGAGTGTAACAAGGCAGGCATGACACTGTACAAATGCATTCATTCAGCTAAACATGAATATCACCTCGGGGTACCTGGATATGGACTCTTGGTTTGTTGATGCCAAGTGTGTCAAGGTTTATCAGCTAGCAACAATCCCTGGTTTATGCCTACCTTAAACATGGGCTCAGGAACACTACAAGAGAGAAGGTTCTTGGGATTATTGTAGATTACAAGACGAATATGAGCCAGTGATGTGATGTAGCTTCAAAAAAGGCCAATGCTATTTTGGGTTGCATTAACAAAGGCATAATTTCCAGGTCTTGTGAGGTAAAAGTCCCTTTCTGATTGGTTCTGGCCAGGCCTCATCTTGAGTACTGTGTCTAGTTTTGGATGCTCCACTTTAAAAAAGGTGCCAACAAACTGGAACAAGTTCAGAGAACAACGAAGATGATCAAGGGACTTGGAAACCAAGCTGTATGAGGTCAGACTGAAGTGACTGGGTATGTTTATTTTAGAGAAAAGAAGATTGAGGAGAGATATGACAGCACTGTTCAAATGCTGGAAAGACAGTCATGCAGAGGAGTGGACGGATCTGTTCCTACTCATTCCAGAATGCAGAATAAGTAAAAATGGTCCTAGGTTAAGGGAACTCAAAAGACTGAAGACTTAGCGTGTGTCTTTCCTGCTCTATACAGGTATCGCACAGATGAAGTAGAAGTAACTTGGCGTGACTAACATGGAAGCCACCATATCTTGGAAGCCATAGAGCGATGGGAAGACGGACGGCAGGGGACAGTCAGAGCTATTAGAATCTAATCTAGATTTGTTTCTAATCTGAACTCGGAAACAAATTCAACATTGAATTAAATGCTTTATGTGTGTTTTTAAGAATGGTTGTTGCGTCTCTGTCTCTGGTTTTTTAAAAAACCATGTGATTGACCTTTTCTGTATTTCCTCCTTCCTCCCAAGAAGGCAAAGGGATGATTTCTCAACTGGGTTGTTTAAGAGACTTGGAGTGGGGATATATTTTTTTTTGCATACAAATGTACTCAACAGACCTCAGTTTTCCATTCTATAAAAATAAGCTGCAAGCCCTTGTCCATTAGATCTGAATTTTCCTTCTGAATCTACTTTTCTCTCCACTTTGCCATAGTCACAGGAGACAGACAAGTGCCTTATACAGGATTGAGTAAGATTCTGTTTTCTTCTAGACCTATTTTGCTAATTTCAACTGGCAGTGGTTTCTGAGGATGTCAGGCAGGTTTCCTTCAAAGGCCTGCCTGGAGATGAGAGGGACTGAAAGCAGAGCTCTCTGCACTGAGCTGAAGTCTCTCCTCAGCCTTCCACCTTACCTCACAACTATATGCTGTACACAGTTTTCAAGGTTCTAGTCCTTAGTACTAAGCCAACACTGGTCTAGAGGAATCAAGCATCTCACATCACAGCTGTTCTGGTTTTTTTGGGTTGTCTGGCCATGTTCTGGAAGTTTTTCTTCCTGACGTTTCGCCAGACTCTGTGGCTGGCATCTCCGGAGGGCAAGGAGCTCAGGGAACTCGGAGTTCTCTCTGTGCTCTGGGGTGTCCTAATTCTCTCAGCTCCTTCGGGAATACATTGATCTCACATCAGTTTCAACAAAGAAATCAAGAGCAACCCCCCGCCCCCGTTATGACAGGAAAAGTACTCTGAGATAGAGATTTTAAAGCAAGAGTCAGACCACTCCCGTTAAATAACAATATTTAAATTCAATATTTACAGGAATGCCGTTTTGTCAACATAGAATCCAGGAGATTACCATCGTAGGTCTTTGTCCAAGAAAATAAAGGGGGAGGGATTTACCACAGTTGCAAAATTGCCTGGTAACAAAAGGCTCCTTGAAGACCGCTGACGTTCACGCTCCACGGTTGCGTTGACTCCCAAGACTGTCTCTCCAGCATGGGTTGGTGTTTTCCCACAAAATTGTGCCTCGTGGCTGCAAAGCTTAGTCTTTGGCTTTTTGCCAGCTTTAGACCAGCGCTGCCTTCTACTGGCAGTAGAGGGTAAGAGCGTCCTCCTGGTTACCACGGATGAAGACCACAGGCGGATGGAGGCCCTTGGAGACTGTCTCGAGCCAGGCCATGTAGAGGGCACTCGGGCAAGCCCCCTTCCGCACCACAGGGAGGCTCCTAAGAGCAGAAGAAGAGCAGAAAGAGGTTTTTGGGGGGACAAGAAGCAACCCCATCACGTAGAGGAGACCAGAAGAGGAATACAGAAATTACGTATCGTCAAGTCCGTTCCAACTATCAAGGGTTTTCTAGATGTAATATTAGATATTAGAGATGGGCATGAATCAAAAAAATGGTGTTTCATTTGTCATTTGTCGTTTAGGGGGTCCGTTTCGGTTTGTTTCCGTTTTTCGGGATTTTTTGCAAAAAAAAATCGTTTTTGTTTTCGTTCGTTTTGTTACTGTTTTGTTACCATTTATTTCAATTTTTTGTGATTTTTTTTAGCATTTAAAGCAGTTCAATGTATTGCCGTAACGAAAACGAAACGGACGACAAAATTTCTGGTGTTTCTGTTCGTTTCGTTTAATTTTAGAGACAAAATTCGTTTGTCGTTTCATTGCGTAACGAAACGAAAAAATGAAAACAGAAATGAAAAATTGTTCGTTTCGTGCCCATCTCTATTAGATATCTAGTCTCGTGCGTTCCCAGACGTATCTGGTGGGGCCACTGTGAGGTACAGGAAGCTGGACTAGATGGGCCTTTGGCCTGATCCAGCATGGCTCTTCTTATATTCTTATGTTAAAAGGGTTGCCAGGCTCCTAAGTGTTAGAGCAGTGTGACAACGGAACCCATGACTTCAGGAGGTGGTGAGGGCTCTAATGCTGGAGCCATTCAAGAGAAAATCGGAGAGCTACCTGGTGGATCTTCTCTGATTTGGATTCCTGCTTTGAGCTGTGGTTTGGACTTTGATGGCCTTATAGGCCCCTCTCCAACCCAGTTATTCTATGATGCTCTTCTCTGGGGGGGGCATGTTAGGTCTGTGGAATTTGCTCAGCTCAATGAAAAGGCTTTTCAAAAGATCTTTGCATATGTTCTGCTCTGCAGAATCCAAGCTCTTGCACTGTGCAGGGTGTACATCCGTGTCAACTAGATCTAATTGCCTTTATTTGCTTTATTGTAGCCTAAAATATTTTTGGGGGGTTCAAGAATGGAAAGACAGGACCATGTTGCCTAACACTATAAGCCCTGTCCTCTGGATCAGTTATTTAAAACACACACCTTTGAGATATATCACGTTTTAAAGTCCCCAAGTTGGTTCGTAAGGACTAGAAACTTGCGTTTAGATCAGTGAACATAACTCCTTCCTCCTTGGTTTGTTGAATGTGGCATCCATTGCTTAACTTTACGCATGCATAGAAATGGAATGCGCACAGGTCATAGAGTAACACAATTCCTGACTGTTGCAATATTTAGCAAGATTTACTTTTCAGCCATTATAGGGTTAATGTGAATGTGGAGTATTATGGGCTGGATTTTATGTGAAGAGCAAAGCTGATTGGTTGTTGAGATCACACCACTTGGAATGTTCTGGTAGAAGTCTAGTTAGTGTGTGTGTGTGTGCCTTGTACTCTGTGAGAAGAGAAACATGTTCCTGGTTTAGCAAGATGGCTGTTAGAATAGTTATAGTTAGAAGACCTCCCGTGTACCCTTCCCTTCTAGTTAAATAAATAGTTTCTTTATATAGTAACACAAGAGGTATCTCTCTCATTAGAACAACTAAAAATCATATGCAACAACCGATCCAACAAAGATCCCCAACAATGACTCACGTCATTCAGGCAAGGAGTCAACCTGTAAGCAAGTCAAGACTTTGACGGAAGCCCCTTTTCCTAGGCAGGCTGTAGCTGGAAGCGTATCTTGACCAACGTCGGCATGAATCCACAAGAAGACGGTGGACTTGAGTGCATGGTTCCTAAACAGAGACCCCACAACCCCACAACTCCAGACTTGGAAAAGAGGAAAGTGACTCACATGACAATGAGGGCTGCATTGCGGGAGTGATCCTGAAGGATCTCGTGAAGGCGCATTTGCTGTTCGGACTGAAAAGGCCAAGCAGAGAAAGAAAGATGAGACCCCGCTCCGGCTTATGAAGGACAGCTAGTTGGGGAAGTTACTAGAAACCCTCTCCTTAACAAACCTTATGTCGAATATGCTGCTACAGAGGGTGGTGGAGTCACCTTCTTTGGAGGTTTTTAAGCAGAGGTTGGATGGCCATCTGTCGGAAATATTGTGATGGGGGTTCCGACATGGCAGGGGGGTTGGACTAGATGGCCCTTGAGGTCTCTTCCAACTCTATGATTCTTGTGACCGTGATGGCCGCTCTCCTGTTCCCTCCCAATGGGACAGAACCTACAAAGATCTCACCTTCTTCCTGTATACCCTGAGGTCTTCATCTGTGACCTTCCACGGGGCATCCTTTTTCATCCCATCCACAGCATCTGGGCCTTTCTGGCCCTCGTTGAGTCGGTATGGGGCTATAAGGTCTTCAAATTCTTTACGGCTGCCACCAGCGAGCAGAAAATAATAATAATAACAACAAAGTGGTCACACAAACAGTGGTAAATGAGGAGTGGAACAGCTCAGCCAATGAGAAAACATGGGATTGAATCTAATCGGGGAGTTGTAGGATAAAGTGAAACCAATCCCAGTCCACACTCCATCTAAGCCAGTGGTTCCCAACCTTGGTTCCCCAGATGTCCTGGGAACTCTGGCCAGCACAGCTAGCGGTGAACGTTTTGGGGAGTTTTACTCCCAAGAACATCTGGGGACCCGAGGTTGGGAACCTCTGGTCTAAGCTTGATCTGCATCCGTGGTTCTCAACCTGTGGGTCCCCAGATGTTCCTGGAGTGCAACTCCCAGAAGCCACCACTCCCTGTGCTGGAAGGGGTTTCTGGGAGTTGCAGTCCAGGAACATCTGGAGACCCACAGGTTGAGAACCCCTGATCTACATGGTCTTCAAAGAGAGAAAAGTCAGACTATCTCCGAAATGTAGAGGCCAAGTGATAGATTTGCTTAGCATGACACTTGAACAATAACATCTCATATAATTGCTCCTCCTGTCAAACAGAGCTTTTGTGTCCCTCTTCTGGACTGGTTTGCCAAAATGGCGCTGTCAGAAAGCTCAGAGACTTTCTGCTTTTTTAACATCAGCCCCTCTCCAAGCATACGTTTGTAAAGATTCTCAGTCACCCAGGT
The DNA here is from genome assembly GCA_037367245.1 of Phrynocephalus guinanensis. Taxonomy (NCBI): domain Eukaryota; kingdom Metazoa; phylum Chordata; class Lepidosauria; order Squamata; family Agamidae; genus Phrynocephalus; species Phrynocephalus guinanensis. Next base: position 6,646,792 of record CM074743.1, on the reverse strand, counting down.
GAGGTTATCCTGAAGCTGAGTCGGGGCCACTGGACTTCTTTTCTTGTGAGATCAAAACATTTTGCTACTCTTCATCATTTTGAGGAAAGTTAGTGGCGAGGCTTCCCATTTATAGCTCACCTTGGTTTCGCACCACCCTGGTGTGCATAGGTTCGTTAGATGGACAGTGGCCTGAATAGACTCATTAAGTGGACAATGGCCTGAATAGGCTTGTTAGATGTGCAGGTGGCCTGGGGTGCATGAAAGTCCCACCAATTCAACCCTTCCTAATGCCCATTAATTATGGGACATTAGCCCTGGCCTTCCTGCTGGAGGTGTGAAGTGCTTCTTATTTGTCTGGGGATCGATGAAAGGGCAGCATGATAAGTAGCAGACAGGTTGAGCCTGAGTCCCCCACCTCTGTTGAGAGAAGGAATTTCAATACACAGATGAATGGCTTTCCTGACCCCTCTCTTGAACCACCTATCTTCTCTGTTTAATATTTATTTATTCATTTACAGAATTTTTTAGCCGCACCACTTGCAAGTGGTCTCTTGGGTACATCCTCATCTTTGACTTTGAGGCAAAATTCACACACACACACACACACACACACACACAAGACATGTGGCACCTTAAAGACTAACTTTCATATTTTAATGTAATGTTCCGTGGACACGTCCACTTCTTCAGACATAGCAGCAGAATGAGGTGTGCAATATAATATGTAATGGAATATACGTTTCATACCAAATATTCATTGGCTGTTGTACGTAGGTATATTTGCATACAAGTTCTGTTGTTTAAATTCCTGAAGATACAGAAACCAGATCTCTTTGCGGGTGGGTACAGGAAGAAGAACAGATAGAGAGGGGTGTGTGTGTGCCACATGTCTTTTGTTTTTTTTTCTTTGAATTTTGCCTGGAATTCTTGCACAGACTAGCATGGCTACCTTCTCCAGAACCTCATATTTGAATGAGTGTCCTTTGTCCTTCAAATGGAGGTACACTGCTGTTGTCCTTCCTGTGAAATTTCAGGTTGCTTTGGTCCGAGAACATGACTTTCTTGAACCACCTATCTCAGGCATGTCCATACTTCGGCCCTCCAGATGTTTTGGAGCACCACTCCCAGAATTCTAAGGTTAGCTTGCCAATGACAAAGGACTTTTGGGAGTTGTGGTCCAAAACATCTGGAGGGCCAAAGTTTGGACATGCCTGACCTATCTTCTCTGTCAAGAAAAGAAGTCCAGTTGCCATGACTCAACTTCCCGGCTCCCAAGCACACTTGATCCATCACCCCATCCTCTCCTTGGTCCTAGTTGGATGCTGTCGTCTCACAACGCCTACTTTGACCTACAACTGCACGTGTCCAACCTCCCTGCCCTTCTGTGGGCACCATTTGCTTTAGACGGCACACACAATATCTTGTTTTGGAGTTCTTTGGCCCTGAAGAGGCAACATGAAGAAGCAAAGTCAAACTCAGCTACACTCACACACAGGAAGATTATTTGAAACAGAAAGGTGGGATTCAAGAAAAATCTCAAAAAATGGGGGGATGAGGTGGGGGGGTCTTGCATTCACCTCGTCTCCTCTGGCCTCCACAATAGTTCAGGCAGCACCACAACTTCATTGAAGCCCAGGCGGAATTTGTTCAATAAAAACTGGATCCTGAAGAAGAAACAAAAGGATATCAGTAGCTAGGAGGCTTTCTCTGGCCACCAACCATTTGGCAACAGTGGAGCAGCTGGTTGCTACTGATTTAATTAAGCCACTGATACCCATATTGTGATTGTGTTGCAAAATAAAACACCCAAGAGATAAGACAGTTTGAAGGTATTTTGCTTCAGAGACAACAGCATCTGTGATCTTCCATTTGCAACATAAATCAGAATCTGCCCCAAATTTTTCCTTCTCATAAGAACATAAGAACATTAAGAAGAGCCATGCTGGATCAGGCCAAAGGCCCATCTAGTCCAGCTTCCTGTATCTCACAGTGGCCCCACCAGATGCGTCTGGGAGTGCACGAGACTAGATCTCTGTCTCCTGATACCACTCCTCTGCATCCGCTCCAGGTTTTAAGCCTGGAGATTACAAATCTCCATCATGGTTTGTAACCTGTGATGGACGTTTCCTCCAGGAATCTGTCCAATCCCCTTTTGAAGGCATCCAGGACAGATGCCATCCCCACCTCCTGTGGCAGAGAGTTCCACAGACTAACAACCAGCTGGGTAAAAAATATTTTCTTTTGTCTGTTCTCACTCTCCCAACCCTCAGTTTGAGTGGATGTCCCCTAGTTCTGGTATTTTGTGAGAGGGAGAAGAGCTTTCCTCTATCCACTTTACTCATACCCTGCATAATTTTATACGTCTCAATCATATTCCCCCTCAGGCGCCTTTTTTCCAGGCTAAAGAGCCCCAAATGATTCAGCCTTTCCTCATAAGGGAGGTCCCCCCAGCCCAGTAATCATTTTAGTCGCTCTCTTCTGCACCTTTTCCAGTTCCACTATGTCTTTTTTGAGATGCGGTGACCAGAATTGCACACAATACTCCAGGTACAACCCGTGTATGTGTGAGCATCAGGTATTTGTGTTAATTAATATATATTAAAGTTTGGGGTAGGGGGGTCACTGAGTTTTGCGTCATTCGAACTGCGAGCTCTGCCCTCGGTTCCTTACTCTTCTCGGTGTTCTTCAGCATTGGTGATCTGGCTGCTGAGGAAAACTCGGACTTTGCAGCGGCTCCAACGTTTTCGCCGTGTGAGGAGGTAAGGAATGAGAAGAGTCAGTCCTGTAGGGGGAGAAGAAAAGGGCGTTTTAAAGAACTGGCTGCAAAAATATGGTAGAGTGGGGTGCAGGTCAGTCCTGTCTTCCAAACAGCCTGGCCCGCACCGGAGTGTGGCAAGGCAACCCGTTTAAGGACAGATGCTAGGCAGAGAGGCCTCACACTTCAGTGATGCATTGGATTATTAGAAGGTGATCTGCCTCTTCTGTGTCATCGCCTTGTCCACAAAATGGGATAGTAAGAGACGTGATAGCCGTTGTGTTGTCCTTATGCGGTGGTGATGGTCACACGTGCCAGAGGGGAAAGGTCCTCCCCACCACTAGAGGGCACCAACCTCCACCAGGAAGGAAAGGCACGTACCGCCATCATCAAAAAGCCAGTATATATCAATGTTTTTCTTCTTCTGTTTGCTCTGGAACACCGTCTCCAGGTGTGCATCGGCGCCGACCACTTTGAACGCCTCACCTGCAGGAAGAGTTAGTGAGGCCGTGGAACAGGTCCTCCTTGCGTGGTCCTTACATTGCTTTCAAACTTCTGAGGTTCCTACGATCTGCATCTAGAACGCTCCAATCCCAACTCAGCCTGAAATAGACCCCGGAAGCCCTTGGGAACCCTTGAAGATTGAAAACCTTGTCATTTATTTCTCATTTTTATTTTGTTTTGCCCTGGTAGGCTAGTGCCGACTAAGATGGCCGACTCTTCTAAAACTATGACAATGGCCCAAGTTATTTTTTTTTAAACTGAGAATGGCTGGTTAATCCAAGCCCCTTTGCCTCTCGGTCTGCTTTCTTCAAAACACTAACTGGGTGAAATATATAAAGGACCACCTCTGTATCAACTGATTTGCCATCTGTGGATTCAGTGATCCACGGCGGGTGATCAATGGGTGGTGGGGGGGAAATTGGCTGTTGGGGTTGAAAGCTGTGCCACACTGCCTAGGCAGCGGACTGGGCGGCACTTTCATACCCAGCTCCTCACCACTCCCACTGGGCATCTCAGCAAGGTGCCGGTGTGTGTGTGCAAGCCACATGGCGCAGCTTTCACGCCAATGGCACCAACCGTAGCTTTGTGGTGGTCTGAATGAGTTTTCAGTGTGGCCCATTGGGCTCGATGGCCCTGGAGTTACAAAAATATCTTCAAGAACTCATAGAATCATAGAGTTGGAAGAGACCTCAAGGGCCATCCAGTCCAAGCCCCTGCCATGCAGGAACTCCCATCCCAGTATTTCCAACAGATGGCTATCCAGCCTCTGCTTAAAAACCTCCAAAAAAAGGAGACTCCACCACCCTCCGGGACAGCATATTCCACTGCTGAACACCTCTAACCACCAGGAAGTTCTTCCTAATGTTCAAATGGAATCTCTTTCCCTGCAGTTTGAAACCATTGCTCCGAGTCCTAGTCTCTGAAGCCATGGAAAACAAACCAGCCCCCTCTTCGATATGAAATTCTTTGAAATATTTAAACATGGCTATTATATCCCCTCTCACTCTTATTTTGGTAAGGCTAAATATTCCCAGCTCTCTAAGGCACTCCTCATAAGACTCTTACAACTCTCTAGTCAACTCGTACAACTCTTTATATTTTGACCCTACAATCTCAAGAAAGGCAGCGATCGGGTTAGGAACTTGGAAGCATCACCTTCTCCCAGAGAAGTGACAAACGGATTGAAGACAATTATGGTTAACAGTATCAATGTTTCAGTACACCTTGACCTGTATGCAGCTACAAATAAATACTGTATATCTCCAGTGTTTCTAAAGAAACTGAATCCTGGCTCTAGGCATGGAGTCCTTATAACATCCTACCACTTAGAAGTGGATTCCAAACATAGAAAAGGCTACAACTTACGTTTCTGCTTCTCTCGGCCCAGCACTGATTCCGAGTCATCAAAGCCTAAGTTAACTGGTGGGAGAGACGCAAACAAAGGGTTTGTCAAGACAGGAGGCTTTCAGAATAAAAAAATCAAGATAAAAAGTACACATTCTGCATCTAAGTAATGCCTTCCAGAAGCCTTATTGGTTCATAACATTAGGCTCCCCATTCTCTTTTCCCAGGACCAAAAGAGCGATAAGAGGTATAACTGGCAATAGTCTCTGGTTTCTACCCACCACACATCTCTCCTGAGCAGACCCACCTTGAGCCCTCACGGTTCTCGAAACATCCAATCCATCGCGCATCCGGAGAACACACACGCCAACGCTTAAGTCAAAGCAATCGCTGTAGAGAAAAAGGGCACAGAGAGAGGGGGGGGAAAGGAAGATATAGAGAGTTAATGTTTAATATTTTCCCATGTCCTCCTTAAAACATTGCTCATCATGTGGTTAGGTTGGCGGGGTGCTCTTTCCCTAGTTAATGAAGGAGAGTGTTTCTAAACATGTCCAGGATACAGTACGATCCCCATATCTGCAGGGGGATCAGTTTCAGGAACTCATGCGGATACCAAAATCCGTGGATAAGAGCGAACACTCTTATCCGGGGGTAACAATGGCAACAGAGGTGGTGGGGTGCTGGGGGCAAAATCTGCCACCTCTGATATCTCCAAACATTGGGCAGTGTGAAGGGCCGCCAAGCTTCCCATTGGGGGTGGGTTAATGCCGTAGGTGTGGAATCTGTGCTGTGCGGCTTTTATTCCCCTGCACCCCGCCGAGGTAACCAGCCGGAGTGGGTTAATGCTGGTGGGGTGAAAGCCACACACTCTGGGACCTCGCTGAATTGCCTTTGCCCCCGCCACTCCCTGATCACCAAATGTGGATGGTGGTACTGTGTATATTTCGCCCAGTTAGTGTTTTGAAGAAAGCAGATCAAGAGTCAAGGGGCTTAGATTAAACAGCCATTCTCATTAAAAAAAATAACTTTGGCCGTTGTAGTTTTAGAAGAGTTGGCCATCTTAGTCGGTGCTAGCCCACCAGGCCAAAACAAAATAAAAATGAGAAATAACGATAAAAATGTTGTGGCACCCGAAAGACAAACTGCTGTGTATTAATGTAAACTTTTGAGGAAAATATAACTAATTGTTATATTTTAATGAGAACCTTTGTGGTGTCTGAAGGATTGGACTGCTCACATTAAAGCTCACATTAAAATATAGCAGTTAGTCTATAAAATGCCACAATCTTTCTTTCTTTCTTTCTTTCTTTCTTTCTTTCTTTCTTTCTTTCTTTCTTTCTTTCTTTCTTTCTTTCTTTCTTTCTTTCTTTCTTTCTTTCTTTCTTTCTTTCTTTCTTTCTTTCTTTCTTTCTTTCTTTCTTTCTTTCTTTCTTTCTTTCTTTCTTTCTTTCTTTCTTTCTTTCTTTTTCTTTCTTTCTTTCTTTCTTTCTTTCTTTCTTCTTTCTTTTTCTTTCTTTCTTTCTTTCTTTCTTTCTTTCTTGGCCTTGGACCATGTTCCTCATACCTTTCTTCCCTGCTACAGGGTTTTTCCATACGAAATGGATCATTGAGTCCACCAATCTTGTAGGTTAAAACTCACATTTCCGTATGTTTCCAGCACCTCTGACCAAAACCATATGCCACCATTTCCGCCCCCACCCCCGCTTTCACATACTTTCCCCTCTCTATCACCTCTTTGCCCAAGGTGCACCCCTTACTGTATTATGCCCACATAACTCTCCAGATTCTGTGGGGAATCGGTCTGCCAATTCTTCTTGTAACCCAGGACCATCGTGTTGGGTTTGAGGCGTCCCAGACCAGAGACCTGAAGGGAGAAGTTGCCATAAGCTTGTAGCCCACGGAGGAAAGAGATTGTTGTGAAGATAAATCTGTGGTGTAATACTATTTCTGGCCACTAGAGGCCAACATTTCAAATGTGCCTTAATACTCCACACAGTATGCTGGGGGTGTCGCTGTACATGCAGTTATGCACACCCTCACATGCGTTCTGAACTTCCACTTTATGGGTCAAAAGTACAAATACAGTTTCAACTTGAAAACTCTTCTGCAGGGTAGTCAAGAAATGTATAAGAAGGCCTCTAAGGGAGAAGCTGTAAAGGCATGTTACGCCGAGATAGAACACCATTACCTCTAAGGGTCATAACTGGCTCTTCCAGTGGTTCCCCAGATGTTCTTGGACTGCAACTCCCAGAAATACTAGCCAGCCCATTTAGTGGTGAAGGTTTCTGAGAGACACAGTTGAAGAACATCTGGGGACCCGAAGCTGGGAACCCTTGGTCTAGTAGTCTCACTCAATCATCAATCAATCAATCAATCAATTTTTCTTGAAATCCTTTTAATTAAAGTTCTCACAAGACTAGATTGTATACAATACATAAGTCTGAATGGAGCCCTGCAACCAAACAAAATCAGAGTCAAAGAATAAACCAGCAGACACACCAAAAAGTTGCTTTCCGTTCTTAACACAGCTTGAGTGGGACAGGAAATCCTCTTACCACCCATTGTTCGGTTTGGGTGGGCAGAGTTAGGGTAAGACCATAAGCAGCTTAGACTGATGCTGCAATCATGTTATTTGGTTGCTCCACATGCAGGTGAGATGCACGCAGACCTCAAAGTTCCACCTTTGAGTCCCGGAAGCTTGCGATGAAATCCCAGAGTTTACACCTGAAGACCTTCTATGTACAAAATTCCCACTAAACTATGGATGTTCTCTAGAACCTGTCTTCTTCTTATAACTACACAGCACTCCCATCCATTTGGGAGAAGCAAGTGAGTCTTCCAGGCAGAGATATTATTTTCTTTTGAGGACAGCTCGTTGTTTTCCTCCACTCTGGAACAGTTTCCCTTCCATAATAGACACAATACCAGTCAAGAACAAACATTTTGTTCAGAGTTTAGCAGCCTTGGATGGGCAGTTCCCAGGGTCAGAAGCCATTACTGGCAGGTATTAGTTAGTGAAATATATGTATTAGACAGAATATTCTATATGTATTTGATATGCATTTAATTGTTTTTTTTTTTAAAATTGAGTCTGTAAGAAGTGCAAATCACAGTGACTCAGTGTATAGTTTTTTTCTAATGCAGTGCAGGTATCAAGAATGGACATGATGAGTTTTGGCTGATACAAGAGGTTGCAATAGCTATGATGTAATTTAATTTGTGATTGGACAGATATGTGTATAAAGATGCTCTGTAAATCACTGTTCATTGGGCCTTCTGTGAGTAAAGGCACCCACTTTTGTTTCTCTGTTATATATTTTGCCTGCGTACTGTTATGCTGTTTAATTTTGTATCCACGAACTAATGTGATTTTCTCACCTCTGCTTTGTGGAAATGTATTGAAGTTCTGTGATGCTGTGATATACTTTGTACATTTGCAATATAGCTGTTTGGTTTTAAGAAAAAAAACTCTGTCTCTGGCTTTAATAAATTATTCATCAAATACTGCTTCTGCTGGCTGACTAAATAGGTAATATTCTGATAATTATGTTGCTCAGAGACCAAAAGCCATAGGTTTTATCTTGTCGGTGAAGATTCTCAGTCTTCTAGGTGAGGTTATCTGGGAGATGAGTCGTGGCTACTGGACTTCTTTTCTGTGACCACAATTCCCTAAAAGCCACAATGGTTCATTTTGGGCATTGAACTAACTTGATCCAAGTTTTGATGCACACCTTGGTCACCCTCTCTCTCTCCAACCCAACAACCAACAATGGAAGGATGTTCCTAGGATAAAATGCTGAAGCTCCCCTGCCCACCCCCTTCAACTGCAAATAAGATACCTGCAAAAGGCTCCTGGCACCAGATCTGAGGTCCCCGGTCAGGATGAAGTTGTAGAAAGAGCGGGCCTTGCGGGCGCTGAGCCATTGGAGCTGGTCGTTGTAGTTCTCGGCGCAGGAGTTGTCCTGCAGCTGATGGCACAGAAAGGGGTGGGAGGCTCAGTTAAAAGCACGGAGACCCAGCCACGGCAACTGCTTCCATCCTCTCCCACCTTTTGATCAACCCCAACTTTCTGGCTAAAGAGACTTACCCCGGCCACATTCCTACAGGTCATGAGGTTCACGTTCTTTGTGAAGGCGCCCACGAAATCCACTAGGGCTGGGCGGAAGTTGGGATGGCCCCATCCATCCATCCATCCATCCATTCAACCATGCACATCCATCCATCCATCCATCCAACCAACCAACCAACCATGCACATCCATCCATCCATTCATCCATCTAACCAACCATGCACATCCATCCACCCATGCATATCCATCCATCCAACCAACCAACCAACCACATCTATCCATCCATCCAACTATGCACATCCATCCACCCATGCTCATCCATCCATCCATCCATCCATCCATCCATCCATCCATCCATCCATCCATCTAACCAACCATGCACATCCATCCACCCATGCATATCCATCCATCCAACCAACCAAGCAACCAACCAACCATCCACATCTATCCATCCATCCAACTATGCACATCCGTCCACCCATGCACATCCATCCATCCATCCATCCATCCATCCATCCATCTAACCAACCATGCACATCCATCCGCCCATGCATATCCATCCATCCAACCAACCAACCAACCAACCATCCACATCTATCCATCCATCCAGCTATGCACATCCATCCGCCCATGCATATCCATCCATCCAACCAAACAACCAACCACATCTATCCATCCATCCAACTATGCACTTCCGTCCATCCATGCACATCCATCCATCCATCCATCCATCCATCCATCCATCCATCCATCCATTCATCCATCCATCTAACCAACCATGCACATCCATCCGCCCATGCATATCCATCCATCCAACCAACCAACCAACCAACCATCCACATCTATCCATCCATCCAACTATGCACATCCATCCGCCCATGCATATCCATCCATCCAACCAACCAACCAACCAACCATCCACATCTATCCATCCATCCAACTATGCACATCTGTCCACCCATGCACATCCATCCATCCATCCATCCATCCATCCATCCATCCATCCATCCATCCATCCATCCATCCATCCATCCGTCCATCTAACCAACCATGCACATCCATCCGCCCATGCATATCCATCCATCCAACCAACCAACCAACCATCCACATCTATCCATCCATCCAACTATGCACATCCGTCCACCCATGCACATCCATCCATCCATCCATCCATTCATCCATCCATCCATCCATCCACATCCACATCCATCCATCCATCCATCTCCATCCATCCATCCATCCAACCATCCATCCATCCATGCATATCAATCCACCCATGCACATCCATCCATCCAATCAACCAACCAACCATGTACATCCATCCATCCACCTTTCCATCCATCTTTTGATCAACCCCCGACTTTCTGGCTAAAGAGACTTACCTCGGCCACATTCCCACAGATCATGAGGCTCACATTCTTCGTGAAGGCGCCCACGAAATCCACGAGGGCTGGACGGAAGTTGGGCGGCCCTGAGAGCACCAGACACTGAGGCCTGTGGGAAAATGAGGGGTTTCTCATGATCTTGGGTTGGTTTGTACACACATAAATCACTAACAGACTATCACAGATTAGTGATAAGGTAGAGCAATTTTCCATTCAGCCTCGAATGGGCTTAGATCGAATGGATATTGTCCCTGGCATTGAGACTAGGGCTCGGAAGGCCTGGATTCAGGTGCCTAACTAGTCACAGGGCTCGCAGGGTGACTTTGGTCTTCACCTACCCCACAGGGTTATTGTGAAGATAAAAAAAAGAGGAAAGTGGTGTATGTCACCTTGACCTCCTAGAAAGAAAGCAAGGGTTAGAGGCAGCTCAAGGATGGAGCCGATGCTTCGTCACACTCACTGCCCCTATGAGCAGTCACCAGCTCCAATACTGAACTAAAATTTGAACAGTGTATTTATTGAACTAATAGGTTCCTGCTATCTGTGGGAACAGTGTCTGCCAATTCCAGGCTATGGTGCTGTACACATCTGTTCTCCCAGGCATGCTGTACACATGCTATACACATGTGTTCTCAAAAAACCCTCCAGAACACAGCCAAACAGGCCAAAAACCCCACAACCACCACCCAGTCTACACTTACCATGGAGTAAGCCCTGCTGTGTGGAGATAACTTCTAAGTCAGCCATGTCCTAACTTCAGCCCTCCAGATATTTTGGACTGCAACTCCCACAGTCCTTTGTCACTGGCAATCTAAGTCTAGAATTCTGGGATATGTGATCCAAAACATCAGGAGGGCCGAAGTTTGGTCATGCCTGTTCTAAGTAAACATGGCGGTCCTCACCTCAGCAGCCTTTACCCTACCTCTACCCCAGAAAGGTGACCAAAACAAGACCAAAGCCACCAAATAAACCCAACTCTGAAGCGTCTCACCCTCCACTTAAGCAACGGCAATGCTCAACTCACCGGAAGTTCTTGACGTGGTCTTCTACATTGGACAAGTTCATTGCATTGGACAAGGCCATGTTGTAGGTGCCAGCTTGCACAGAAGAGCCCCAGTTCACCTCTAAATGGAGAAAAGGATTCAGTTTCTCTCCCTCCATGCAACAGAGCAAAAAAAAAAAGAAAAGAAGAGTTCTTATTTGTGTCTTATGGTAAACCCTAGGCTTTCTTACCTGGTTTCTTGTAGGTCGTGTATGCCAAGCTCACTATGATGATCCCGACGACAATGAGGGCAGCCCACCACGTCAGGAGGAACATAATGACCACGGAGACGACAGCCCCGAAGAGAGCTGTCCATTTGCTGAAGTAGCGGAAGGAAGGCCTCCAACCTGAGGAAGAAAGACATTACAGTGGCACCTTGTACGAAGGACTTAATTCGTTCCAAATGAAATTCTGTTCAGCAAATTCTCCTTTTGTCCAAATTTCCCATAGGAATCCATTGAAAACAGATTAAGCTCTAGTCATGACCGTTTTTCTGTTGTACGGATTCACCCCATATTTATTATTTATTTATTTCAGAGTATTTTTACCCCGCCTTTCTCCTTGGAAAAGGACCCAAGGCGATTCTGTTAAGCGATTTTCCCCTATCTCCGGAAATGTTTTCCTTTAAGTGGATTTTCTGTTAAGCAAACTGCTTGTTATACGAGGGTGCACTGTATTTATTCACCACCCACCCACTTGGCAGTATATTCTCTTAGCTGTAAGCTCTCCCTTCCATTTTTGCCAGGTACTTTTCAGTTCTTACTCTTTCTCATCCATCCCGGGGTGGATGAATGAGAAAGAGTATCATCCATCCCAGTTGCATAAAATTCAAAAACACGCCCCCCATGTTTTCCAAACACAACACCAAGCTCTTTTCTTCAGCACAAATTCCATAACACCCCTCGTGCGCTGTTCTGCTACGGTAGCACCAACACTGACGTAGCTCAGTGGTTTGTAGGAATCTGGCTGGGGAGCCAGAGGTCAAGAGTTTGATCCCGACCTGGACTTCTTCAACAGGAGGGGAGCCTCAAGGACCCATGGGGTCCTCTCCAGCGCTGCCGTTCTGAGATTGTTGCTACCTGCACTTGCTTTCCCCTGTCTCTGCGAAACCTCCCGCCCTCTCTCTCGGGCCCTTTGTACACGACCCCTAAACTCCGCCGCAAATGGCTCCCAGCTCCGGAGCTTCAAATTGTTTCCCCACCAGCTCCGGAGTTTACAGATAATTAAGTGCGACCACGCCCACCTAAGCGCGTCCCAGCGCACTTTTCAGGTACCTGCTCTCCGGAGGTGAAAATTCCTGATGCGCATATAACGTAGTGACTGCCCGGCTCTCCTTGCTTCTGTTTGTTCTTTTTTTGCCCCCCGCCCCTTTAAGAGATCTGAAAGCAGTGCCCGGAAGGCAGAACGGAGGTGAGCCGGCATTCTTTTCTTCCTTTTTTTCTCCCTCCCCTCACGCAGCCAGCAGCCAGGAGTGCGGAGGGGGTGGGAACGCAGGAACAGCGACAAACCCCTAAAATCTCTGGTCCGAATTTAAGTGGCCAGCGGCTCTTAGGGGTCGTGTGAAAAGGCCCTCAGCCTATCCGCTTTCGCCCACCTTACCTGGGGAGTTGGTCACGGTGGCGTGGAAGCAGCTGAAGTTGATGAGGGCGTAGGAGCACAGAAAGAAATTGGAGATAATGGGAGCAATGGTGTTCAGCTCAGCTGCAGAGGCAAAGAAGGGAAGAGGACCGTTGACGAGGAGGCCACCCTGCTCTAGCAGACTGGGTTCAATTCTGAGCCCTCCCTCCTACATATCCCATCTCTCTTCTCCTTCCTCTTACTGATTGTTGCCTTTTGTTTACTGGCGTTGGCATGGAACATTTTATCTTTTCTACAACATGCTCTTGCGCCCAGCCTTTGGCGAGTTATATCCTACATCGGCTACAATCTTTCTAAGTGGCCCCCAGTCCATACTTTTGTAGCACTCTCCTCACAAAGCCTTTGATCCTGTTGACGACAATGTTTACACGATCGATTTCCACAGACAAGCTCGAGTTCATCTCGTTTCCTTCCTCACTCCATTGTTTTTGTTTTCTTTCTTTCTTTAACGTATACCCTGCCTTTCTCCCAGCAGAAGAACCCAAGGCAACTTACAAATACAGTGGTACCCCGACTTAAGAGCAGCTCGACTTAAGAGCAATTCGACTTAAGAGTGAAAACTGTTGGCATTTTAACTGCCGCCTTACAAATTTTATATATGGTCTGCTCCACTTACAAATATTTTTTTCATTTTTTCGATTTTTTAACCTATTTCCCCCCCAATTTTTTAGATAGGTACCCCGACTTAATAGTAGTTCGACTTAAGAGCATGCCTTCAGAACGGATTAAATTCGTAAGTCGAGGTACCACTGTGTATATATATATATATATATATATATATATATATATATATATATATATATATATATATATATATATATATATATATATATATATATATATATATATATATATATATATATATATATATATATATATATATATATATATATATATATATATATATATAAATGAAGTATTGAAACAATTTCAAGTACCATAAATTAAATGATTTTTTTAAAAAAAGATGGCCCAAAGCCTATTGCATAGCATAAGTTGTACTAGAGATACATTGAACCAATGGGAATTCAGTGACTCAACAATTCCATAATTTCCATTGATTTAAATTGGCCTACTCAAAATGGAACTTACCACGTTAAAGTAAGTCACAGTTAGGGTAGGTCCATTTGAGTTAACGGAGCTTACAGACAAGTTAATTTACCATTGATCCAATGGACCTATTTTAGTATAATTTACTACACTAAGCGGCAGGATTTTGGCCAAGGGTTTAATCCATGGGTGTCCAAACTTCAGCCCTCCAGATGTTTTGTAACCCCCCCCCCTATTCCAAGCCTGTATTGCCAATGACAAATGACTGTGGGAGGTGTGGTCCAAAACATCTGGAGGGCTGAAGTTTGGACACCCCTGGTTTAATTGTTTAAAGCAGTGGTGGCCAAACTTTGGCCCTGCAGATGTTTTGGACCACAACTCCCACAGTCCTTTGTCCCTGGCAATATGAGCTCAGAATTCTGGGAGTTGCAGTCCAAGACATCTGGAAGGCCGAAGTTTGGCCACTACTGGTTTAAAGCCCTGAATTTGTTCTCATACTTCTCTATGAAACAGGCTGAGAAAGGTCACTCAGCGAGTTCCGTGGACTTGAATCTGGAGTCCAACCACGAAGAACCAAAGCACCCCACTGGGTCTCTCTGGACCAATACACTGGACCAATACAAAGGGAAGCGTGATGGACTCACCAATGAGGATGAAGGCAATCGCAAGGATGAAGGTCAAGGCATAGGCTCTCAGAGGCTCTTGGTTCTTTCCATATCCTTTGGCAAAGAAGCCAATGAGAGGGTAGAGGTTGTCCTGGCAGAGACACTGCAGAGGGAAGAACAAGACACGCTTGAAGGTAAGGGCAACGGTGTCCATATAGGATCAATAGGTTCAATCTTAGTCCTTTGTCAGCAAGACTTGTTGGGCTTCTGATTGAGGAACATCAAGTCCTGGGAATGGTCCCGATCCCACACCTGCACACCCTCATCCTTCCTTGAGATCAGAGGGCATGGATGCCAATGACAAATGACTGTGGGAGTTGTGGTCCAGAACACCTGGAGGTCTTGGTTGGTACCCTCATCTCTCAAGATCAACTTGACATGGAAGAGCCTTAAAGGCCAGACACCAGTGGCAGCAGGTAGGCATCGTGGCAGGTGGGACAGAAGGTCCAGCAGTGCATCCCTTCCCAAATGAATAAATAGTACCACCTTGCTCCAAGGTTAGGACCTTTCCATTTTGCTAGTGGAAAGGTCCTATTCACTCATGGCCATTGGTTTAATTTTCTTCCTCTCCTGCCTACCACTGTCCTGACCCTCCTCCACTTCTGATAAGGAGTCCAGCAGTTAAGGGTTGGCTGATCATAAATCTAGCCTGAGATGGGTTGGCACCACATTTGCCTACTAGCTGCCACTGCTGGGCAGATCCATGACGAACTATGGACCATTAACCAGGCTGGGTAGGTGCTTAGCTTCCCCATGTGCTAGCAGGATCCTCGCCCATAACTTTTCTTTCTGTCGTGCAAGCTTGTTCTTTCCGAGTTGCCTTTAGGAGTGTGTGTGTGTGTGTGTGTGTGTGTGTGTGTGTGTGTGTGTGTGTGTGTGTGTGTGTGTGTGTGTTGGTTAAGCAGAGGACTAACCTTTTGTGAAACCACCTCATGTTGAAGAGGTACAGCCCCTCCCTTGAACTCAGGATCCTATCATCAGCCCATGTTTAGAGTGGCACCAAGTAGGAAGTGATTCCCAGGCTGGTGTAGTGGAGAAAGTGACAAACCAGGACTCTGGGAGAACAGGGTTCGAATCGCTGCCTGGCCGTGGAAACTCACTGGGGGAGTGGAACTGGCACCGTGGCTCCTTAACTCCCCTGTTTCCCTGAAAATAAGACCTACCCCAAAAATAAGCCCTAGCAGGATTTCTATGCATTTGTTAAATATAAGCCCTACCCCGATAATAAGACCTAGTGATGGGCATGGCTGTGCCTGCGTGCGCGCGGACGCACACACACACACACACACACACACACACACACACACAGAGAGAGAGAGAGAGAGAGAGAGTGCACATTGCCCCTCCCTTTCAATCCATGGTCCTTCCCACCCACCCTCACCCCTTCACTTGTGCCACCAAAGTTATCCGTAGCATGTTTGCTTGCAGTTCCTGTTTCCCCCAAAATAAGAACTACCCCAAAAATAAGCCCTAGTGTATCTTCTTGAGAAAAAATAAATATAAGTCAGTGTCTTATTTTCGGGGAAACACAGTATCTCACTTGACCTTGTAAGCTCTATCGTGTGTGTGTTGTGTTGTTACAGTCGTGATCGACTCTTTGTGACCCCATGTCTATGGAGTTTTCTTTGCAGGAATACTGGAGCGGTTTGCCAGTTCCTACTCCAGGCGCCTACAGCGCCTGGTATTCCCTGGTGGTCTCCCATCCAAGTACTAACCAGGGCTGACCCTGCTTAGCTTTTGAAATCAGGTGAGATCAGATGTGCTTAAGGCACTATTCGGGTTGATATAAATCCATTTCAACTTCACAGCACAGAACATGCAGGCAAGTAGGAAGGGTAGAATGTCAATGGGCTACAGCTGGTATTCTTCCTAGAGAACACCTGTAACTAGGTTTGGCAGGGGGGGGGGGGGCACAGGGAGAAGTAATAGCAGAGACTGGAAACTGGAAACTTTGCCCAGCACCACTGCCTTATTATCCCTGTTTGAAACAGCACGTTGGTCATTATGGATGGTCTTCTGCAGATCTGCTTTTACCCACATACCTGGGTCCAAGCTATCTAAAAGAGCTCATCTCCCCAGGCATTAAGAAAATCAGGGGAGAACTTTCTCTCACTCCCACCACCCTTACAGGCATGCTTGGTAGGAATACAGGAGAGGGCCTTCTCTGTTGCTGCTCCTAGGCGCTGGAACTCCCTCCCACAGGAGGACAGGCTGGCCCCATCGTTGGTTTCCTTCTGCAAGCTGGATGGTTGTGCTATGTTTCTTTTATAACCTCTGTTAGTACTGATTGTATCTACCGTTTCTAAGATAACACTTGTTTAATTCTGTTTTAATATGCCTATATGTATTAATTTTAGCTTTTAAATATTGTCCTTTTAATGAAGTAAATAATTAAATCCACCCAACCAACCAACCAACCATCCATCTAACCATACACATCCATCCATCCATCCATCCATCCATCCATCCATCCATCCATCCAACCAACCAACCAACCATCCATCCATCCATCCATCCATCCATCCAACCAACCAACCAACCAACCAACCAACCAACCAACCAACCAACCAACCAACCCAACCAACCAACCAACCAACCAACCAACCAACCATGCACATCCATCCATCCATCCATCCATCCATCCATCCATCCATCCATCCATCCATCCATCCATCCATCCATCCATACCTGGAAGACCTTGGGGGCAGAGACGAGACAAGCTAAAGCGGAGGAGAGGGTGGCAGCAAAGATTCCAGCGGTGATAAGGGGGCTGAACGCAGACACCATGCTCAAGATCTAGAAGACATGCAAAGGAGACAAACTTGATGATGTGAGACTTCAAGGACAGTCACACAGCTCAAAGGAGGACGGGGACCCAAGGATCCTGTGTTTTCCTTACTTGATAGTCGTTGGCCAGCCCATATTCACAGGTCCCAGCCAAGGTGCACTCTGTGAAATTCCACCCATACCGACAGCCAATGCCGACACAATCCCCACCAGTGAAGTTGGCGACGTCCAAAGTGTCATTCATGTTGGCGGTGGCGTCACGGATCACACACGTCCCTGGCAAAATGGAGATGCAAGAAAGCCGCGCTAGATCAGATCGAAGGGTGGCGTAACCCCAGAATCCTGCTCACACAGAGGCCAAACAGTGGGAAATCCGGCCTTGCCCTGCCCTCCTCCTCCTCCTAGCAGTAATCATATGTTAAAACCTTCTGTCTGAAGAGCAGGCAAAAGGGCATGAGAAGACTTTCCAAGTAGAAGGATTTTTAGGGGTCAGGATGGCACTCAGGGGCCATTGGTTGGTAGTGGTGGGGCGAAACAGACCCTGAAGCCACATGTCACCCACCCCAGCATCAGAGGATACATAACCATCTAGACCAGTGGTTCTCAACCTGTAGGTCCCCAGATGTTCCTGGACTGCAACTCTCAGAAATCTCTTCCAGCACAGTGAGTTATGGAGGCTTCTGGGAGTTGTAGTCCAGGAACATCTGGGAACCCACAGGTTGAGAACCACTGATCTAGACTACCAATTGTTGGTCCTAAGTCCCCTCCATGAACTTCCCTCCTCCACCTCTGCTTAGTTAAAAGCTAGGGCTGAACTCTTGGCAGAGCCATGTGGAACTCCAAGCACTGGACTCTTTACCGATGGTGGCAGCGATAGCCAGGTACGTCAGGGTAGTCAGGAAGATGGCCATCAGTGTCCCCTGGGGGATGGCCACAGCCGGGTCCTGCAAAGGACAAGGAGAGAAAGTGAAACAAATGCCTCACATAACAAATGTTTCAGATGCCAAATGGAAATTTCCGGGTATGGGGCTGCGTCGGATAACGAATGTTCCCTATGGGCTGCCTCGGATAACAGATGTTTCAAAACGCCTGGCAAAAAAAGTGTACCCAGGATGCATTGCAACCCCCCACCCCTACTTTGTGGAGGGGTGGTGTTTTGGAGCCATTCTGGACATTTTTTTTTTTTTTGCTGAGGAATTTGGACCTTTCAAACTTGGAAAGGTAGGGAGCTAGCTTTTATTAATCTTCGCACTGCTTTTCTTTGCATTTTTGGTGGGGACAGGCTAGAGTAGTCTTGCTGCTTGTGTTTGTGTCTGTTTGCATCCCCCCCCAATTGAATCTTTGGCAGGAAAAGGCTGGGGTAGTCATGCTGCTTTCTTTTCTCCAGGTTTGCATTGCACTGCGGGGGGGGTGTTCTGGGGTGGTGGTGTTCCAGCACTGTATGCCTTTATAGTGCACTTTATAAAGAGGTCGGGGGCGGGGGGCGGGGGGGGGACCCAGCATTTTGCCTTTTTTCGGACCTCTGGAACGGATTAATCGGTTTCCCATTCATTTCGGTGGGAAACCACGTTTCAGATAACAATTTTTTTTCCGGATAACAAACTGCCTCTGGGAACAAATTAAATTCGCTATCAGAGGTGCCACTGTGGGCTTTTTTACACGACCCCTAAGATCCGCTGGCCACTTAAATTCGGACCAGAGATCTTAGGGGTTCGTCGCTCTTCCTCTGTCCCCACCCCCCTCTGCACTTCCTGGTTGCTGGCTGCCTGAGGGAGGGAGAAAAAAGAAAGAAAAGCATGCCGGTTTACCTCCGTTTTGTTCCGGGCAGCATTCCGATCTCTTAAAGGGGCAGGGCGCAAAAAAAAGAACAAACAGAAGCCAGGAGAGCCCCGCACTCACTATCCTTACACCGGATCAAATATTTGTCACATCCAAAAAGCAGGTACAAGAAAAGTGCTGTTTGGTCGCGCTAAAGTGGGCGGGGTCGCACTTAATTGTCTGCAAAGTCGGGAGCTGGTGGGTAAACATTTAAGGTCCGGACCTTGCAGCCATTTGCGGCGGAGCTTAGGGGTCGTGTAGAAACGCGCTGTATTTCTACGCAATCCATGGACAATGGCGACTTCTCTCTGAAGGGTCGCAAGGCCAAGCCGCCTACCTTCAGGTCTCCAGAGATATTGGCACCAGCCAGGATTCCTGTTGCTGAAGGGAAGAAAATGGAGAACATGCCGAAGAAGCTGCCTGATTCTCCTCGCCATTCAGGCCCAATATTCTCCAGGAAGATGGCACCTTGGCGGGAAAGAGAAGGCAGGAGCGTCGACTCAAACAGCATGTCAAAGAGGCAAAATATATACACATATTAGACGAAGAAGAGAGGTGGTTTGAGAGAGGGGTCAGGGAAGCCATTCATGTGAGCATTGAAACCCCCTCCTTCAACAGAGGTGGCGGCCTCAGGCATAGTCTGTCTGCTACTTTTCAGGGTGTGCTTTCCACAGTACCCAGACAAATCAAAAAGCCTTCACCACCAAGGCCACAGCTAACGACCCGTACTTTATAGGTCTCAGCACCTTAGGGCAGTGATGGTGAACCTATGGCACCGGTGCCAAAGGTGGCACTCGGAGCCCTTTCTGTGGGCACCCAACATCGCCCCTTCACAGCCACCCTGTATACCCGTTAAATTACTGTATTGGCACTTTGTAAAAAAAGTTAGTGGGTTCTGAATTGCAGTTTGGGCACTCGGTCTCTAAAAGGTTCGCCATCACCGCCTTAGGCCGTTGTTCACCTTAAGGCCATGGATACTATTGTCAAAGCGGACTATAAGATGGAGCTGTTTGGATGAGCAGTGAAACATTTCTATCTCTCAAGAAAAAAGAAGTCCAGAAGCCATGACTCAACTTCCAGATAAACTCACCTGGATGACTGAGAATCTTCACAGACATATGTCTTTTAAAGGACATTGCAATTAAGTGAAGTGTACCAAGTCCTGGTTAATCTAGCTCAGCACTGTTACATCTGGTGCCGGGGCAACAAGGCCCTTGCCAGAGCCCACTGACCTTTAGAGGGTACTGAATTTAGAGAGGGGAACCTACTTGTGAGGGTCAAGAAAAATAAGCGGGAATTGTTTCCTTTTTCTTTGTAGGAGATCACCACATTCCCTTTATTTATTTATTTATTTATTTTTTTTTGCAAGGGGCTTTGTGCTCCTCTCTCAGGAGTTGCTCTATGCCTTGAAATTGCTGCTTATAGCTTTGCCTGCTGGTCTGGACTACAGCTCCCATCACTGGCAATAATGACTGGGGAGCATGGACACTGTCGTATGACCACCAAGAGGGGAAAGGTTGGCCTACTGTTATGAGCCAGCACTCTCCCGCACGTCAAGCGGGAGTTTTCAGAGGTCTATCGGGAGACAGACTCAAGGCGAGAGAGTTACAAAGTCGTGTTCTTGGACTACATTGGTTGACTCAGCCTTCTAGCCTTTCGAGGTTGGTAAAATGAGTACTCAGCTTGCTGGGGGGGGGGCAATGTGTAGCCTGCATAACTAGATTGTAAACTACCCAAAGAGTGCTTGAAGCACGATGGGGCGGTATACATAAGCAGAACACTTTGCTTTTACATTGCCCAGAAACTGCCTGAGAAGCTTTTCTGGGAGGTGTAGTAAAAGTACATAGATCTATCTATCTATCTATCTATCTATCTATCTATCTATCTATCTATCTATCTATCTATCTATCTATCTATCTATCTATCTATCTATCTATCTATCTATCTATCTGTCTGTCTGTCTGTCTATGCAGGCAGAATATTTACAACTCATCCCACATGGAACCATGACTGCCTGATCTTAGCAGAACTCTACCTTGGTAACTGAAATAACCCTTGGCCATCTTCTCCGGCGTGGCAGGGATGAATGTTCCAATGAAGTAGTTGATGAAGGAAACCATGATGAAAAAGAAGAAGACAACCTGAGCCTGGAAAAAGGGAAAAGGGAAGGGGAGACTTTTAGGGAAACAAATGGAGCCATCTTCCCCCGTAACCATTCCATCCTCAAAGTACAAACATTTACTCCAGAATCCTGTTCCTGATTTACACCTACAACCAGTTGCTCATTAAGTACTGATTGTGTTCCTTTTTGGTATACAGGTCAACATACGCCCAAGAGAGCAATCAGCACCTCTATAAGGAGAGGTAATGTATGGTTAAGATTTACTGTATGTGATTCCCCTTGGCCATCAAAAGATACTGGGAGGTGTCAATTGTAAATCATTCCTTGAATATCCTTTAAAAACCCTATTAGGGTCAATATAAGTTAGAATCAACCTGATGGCACGTAATAACAGCAATGATTATCTACACATCAAATTGCTTTTCATGGCAGAAGAATAGACTCGATTATCCCCGGCTCCCCTTCCTTAGGTAGCGGGCACGACTTAGCAGACACTTCCTATATATTTATTTTTCATTTTGAGTATTTTTTTAATCCCGCCTTTCTCCTTGGAAAAGGACCCAAGGCGGCTTACAGTAATGAGGGACAATATACAGTCCAGTACAATTAAGATATATTCAAGTTTGAGAACAGGGAATCGAGGGACATCTTCCAGCATTAAAAGATAATATGATAGCAACAAGATAACACAAGCAATTAAAGAGAGAGTAAAAATTCCACCCAAAAGTTATTAGGGATAGAAACAAAAAAGGAAAACATAGTGTCAATGCAATCATGTAAGGGGAGATACTGCATAAACACAAAGTTATACAGTGGTACCTTGTATAAAGGAATTAATTTGTTCCAAATGAAATTATGTTACTCAATTTTTCCTTTATACAAATTTCCCATAGGAATGCATTGAAAACAGAGTAATCCTTAATCGCGACCATTTTTATGTTGTACAGATTTGGCCCATAGGCGATTCCGTTAAGCAAATTTCCCCTATCTCCAGAATTTTTATGTTGTACAGATTTTATGTTATACAAACCGTTTGTTATACGAGGGTCCTCTATAAGTGGTTATAAACACAAAGTCTAAGTAACCATCTCCGCTATGGGAGCCGATAGAGATCCAAACATTTCTCAAACTTCTTGGCTGTCGAAAACTGTAGCTGAAATGGAGTCACAATAAACCCCATCATTCCGCCATTACCTTAGCCTCCCATTCCATGCCGGCCAATGCGATGCCAAGCAGAACTGTGATGGTGATGACACCCACGATGCGGATGTCGTTCGTTGGGTCAGTCATGACAGCATCAAACTCCTGTTGGAGGGACAGTGGAGATGGGCAAGTTCTTCCTGTTCTCTCATGCATTTCACACCACAAATGTGTCGCTTGGTCCAGGATAGTAATTACAGAAACGACCACCCTGGCTTCCAATGAACGACACTCAACTTTTGTCCTTCCAGATGCTAGTGCTCAGAAGAACCACAGAACATGTATGGCTGATGGTCAAGGATTCTGGGAGATGACGTTGGAAACATCTAAAGCAGTGGTTCTCAACCTGTGGGGTCCCCACATGTTCCTGGACTGCAACTCCCAGAAACCCCTTCCAGCACAGCAAGTGGTGGAGGTTTCTGGGAGTTGCAGTCCAGGAACATCTGGGAACCCACAGGTTGAGAACCACTGATCTAAAGGACCAAAGGTTCTAGCCTTGGGTCACCAGATGCTGTTAGACTACAACGCCCAGAAATCCTGGCTGGCACAGCTAGTGGTGAAAGCTTCTGGGAGTTTTAGTCCAAGAACATCTGGGGAACCAAGACTGGAAACTACTGGCCTAGACAAACAGCATGATTATATTTAAGTAGATTTGTAGGACGTTCCATTGTACCAAACGGCACTTCCTTCTAGAGTAGCATGGCAATGGCACCAATGACCTCAATAGGCAGTGAGTGCTCCAACACTAGAGGCATTCAAGAGAAATTTGGAGAACCACCTGGCAGATATCCTTTAATTTGTATTCCTGCTTAGAGCAGAGGGTCAGACTTGATGGCCTTATAGGCCCCTTCCAACTTCAATAGTTTATGATTCTGAGGGGAAAGGAATAGAATTATGCTGTACTGAGATCAAGGGGCAACTTCCAAGTTCATTATGGGTCATGTGGTTTATATTTTATAAGTAGGTGTTATGAGTTTGTTGTCTGCCCGTCTTTCGCCGTCTTGCCTTAGTAATGTTTTGCATTTTTAGCTTTTTAAATTTTGGTTGTACTGATTGTTGTTGGGTTTGTTTTTGTTCTTTATGTCATCTTGTAGAACCGATCATTATTATTTTCTGTATTTTGTTGTATGCTGTTCCTTGTTAACCACCCTGAGTTCCATTCTGGGAAAATCTGGCAGTATATAAATATAAATAATATAAATATAAATATAAATATAAATATAAATATAAATATAAATATAAATGAATGAATGAATGAATGAATGAATGAATGAATGAATGAATGAAAACTGCTGATAAAACTAGTGTAGAATCCAATGCTTTACTAAGACAAAATTAGCATTTGGAAAAGACTTAAGATTCAGTCTTAAGTCTGAAGCAGGAGCAGAAAATGTATTTTCCACATCATGGGCTTCAGGAGAGATTACCTGACCATCTCTACAGACAGAACTGTGAATAAAAGAATGATTAAGGGTCTGGAAGAAATGTCTTACGAGGAGCAGCTTAGGGAGCTGGAAATGTTTAGCCTTACAAAAAGAAGGCTGAGAGGGGATGTGATAGCTATGTTTAAATATTTGAAAGGATGTCACATTGAAGAAGGGACTGGTTTGTTTTCCATGGCTTCAGAGACTAGGATGCAGGGTAATGGTCTCAAACAACAGGAAAGTGATTCAATTTAAACACTAGGAAGAATTTCATGACAGTTAGAGCTGTTCGACAGTGGAATCTGCTGCCACGGAGGGTGGTAGAGTCTCCTTTTTTGGAGGTTTTTAAGCAGAGGCTGAATGGCCATCTGTCGGGACTCCTGTGATGGGTTTCCTGCATGGCAGGGAGTTGGACTAGATGGCCCTTGAGGTCTCTTCCAACTCTATGATGTTATGATTCTATGAGTTTTTTAGAGGAGAGCAGTGTTAGGTTGCTCCATACATACCACCAGAAGATCCTTGACTGTTTCTGAGAAACCCACTACATGCATAGCCACAGCAACGGCATTGGCGAAGGAGAAGAGAAGGCCAATGGAGCCCCCAAGCTCTGGGCCCAGACTGCGGGAGATGAGGAAGTAGGTACCCCCTGCGGGAGACACAAAAAAGACCATGCAGATTTCAGCTACATCCAGTTTCCAGGGGCATCCCTGCCATGAAGCGAAGTCAAGCAAAGCTGGAAGGCCAGCTCTACCACTAGGCCAAGTTGACGGCAGTTTAGCGCAGAACAGCAGAAGGTACAAAAACCCCCAAGCATCATGATGCAGCATTGGTAGAAAGCATTTTCTCTGTGATGAGAATTGCCTATTTATGAGAATCAAAAGTGAACTACTGTATCATCACTTCTGGTTTCATCCTTATAACACTTGGCCTTTGGGGTGGTGAATGGAGCTGTTTTTTTTCTCTCTCTCTCTCTCTCTCTCTCTCTCTCTCTCTCTCTCTCTCTCTCTCTCTCTCTCTCTCTCTCTCTATCTATCTATCTATCTATCTATCTATCTATCTATCTCTTTGTATGGTTTTTAAAAAAATCATATCCACAACAATTCAATAGGAAAACACAAAGAAGCAAAGTCCTTTTATTTGAGTATTTAAAGATAAGAAAATAGGAATACCCTAAGCTTTTCATAAAATATTCGACCATCATGAAATGAACCTTTATAATGGAAAGCAAGCCAGAAACACTGTATTGTTGAGAAACGATTTGTAGGTAATTCTATCTATCTATCTATCTATCTATCTATCTATCTATCTATCTATCTATCTATCTATCTATCTATCTATCTGTCTGTCTGTCTGTCTGTCTGTCTGTCTGTCTGTCTGTCTGTCTGTCTGACAATTTATATTCCATCTTTCTCCTTAAAAGGATCGAAGGCAGCTTACATCATTAAAAGCTTATTATTTAAAAGCTAAAAACAATCACTATGTGTGTGTGTGTGTTGTGTGTGTGTGTGTGTGTGTGTGTGTGTGTGTGTGTTGTGTCGTTACAGTCGTGACCGACTCTTCATGACTCCACGTCCATGGAGTTTTCTTGGCAAACACTATACAAATGTTTAAAAAGAATTAGAACAAGCACCACGCAAAAACCAGTACATAAATGCAATGCTAACAACACAACAATCCAATTTGAAATAACACTTTCCGACGGACAGCCTTTAAGGGAGAGCCAGCCTGAAGAGAAAGGTTTTTGCCTGCTTGTGGAAGGGCAGCAATGATGGGAACTCCAGTGGGAGGGAGTTCCAGAGTCTGGGAGCAGTGACAGAGAAGGCCCTCTCCCACGTCACCACCACCGGTGATGTGGTTGGACTGAGAGAAAGCTGCTCCCTGGGCAGGCTCATAGGGGTGATGTGGTCAATGGATGTGTGGCAATCCTGAGTCCCAACACCAGGAGTGGGAAACCTTTGGCCCTCCAGATATTTTGGACCACAACACCCACAGTCCTTTATCATTGACAATGTGTGTGTGTGTGTGTGTGTGTGTGTGTGTGTGTGTGTGTGTGTGTGTGTGTGTGTGTGTGTGTGTGTGTGTGTGTGTGTGTGTGTGTTGTGTCGTTACAGTTGTGACCGACTCTTGTGTCCATGGAGTTTTCTGGGCAGGAATACTGGAGTGGCTTGCCAGTTCCTACTCCAGGCGCCTACAGCACCTGGTATTCCCTGGTGGTCGCCCATCCAAGTACTAACCAGGGCCGACCCTGCTTAGCTTCTGAAATCAGGCCAGATCGGATGTGCTTAGGGCATCTAGGCAGCTCCATCGTTGACAATAGAGGCGTGGAATTCTGGGAGTTGCAGTCAAAAACACCTGGAAGGCTGAAGGTTCCCCACTCCTGCCCAACATGACCACGCTCCCTATCAAGTATCACTTTCCATCCACTAAGATTGTCACCTGCTCAGGCTGTCCCTCTTGTCACTGCTTAGCTCAGGGAAAGCATGGCACCACAAAGACCATTGTCTGTGGCGGCAAGAGGACCACTTTACCTGCTTTGACCTTTCCGTTGGTGGAGATGGCAGAGATGGAGAGACCTGTAATGCTGGTCACCACAGAGGACATGATAATAATCAGCCAGGTCAACCCTGAGGAAAGGAAAGAGAGAGGCATGGTAGGTTGGAGACGTCATGATCTAAACCTTCCTCAATGCCACAAGACAATGAGGGCATCTACTATTCTCACATTGAAAATCTTGTCAAACCGCCCACACATAGGCTCAGAAAGCGGACCCCGAACCTTCTCTCCAATCTGCACTCCACTCTATTTAAAGGAAACTTTCACATGGCTTGTGGTTACCGTAAGCATTGGTGTCTCTCCCTGCTCCCAAATTTAGCTAATAACATCGCTATGGGCAAAAGGTCATTGCTAGCTGAGAGAGCCCAGATTTTTACCTTAGGTTTTGCTCTGTGTTCTGTTTGTTACTTACCATTATTATTATTATTATTATTATTATTATTATTATTATTATTATTATTATTATTATTATTATTATTATTATTATTATTATTATTATTATTATCATCATCATCATCATCATAGTGTTTGAAAGATCAACTCCTTCCCCCAGCAAAAACAAACAAACAAACAAACAAACAAACAAACAAACAAACAAACAAACAAACAAACAAACAAACAAACAAACAAACAAACAAACAAACAAACAAGAAGACATTTCTAACTGGTTTTTCCTCTTTTGTACCTAGATTGGGCTCAAAACTCATCAAGGCACCTAAGACAGAGAGTCAGGAGGGATTTTGCAAAGCATTTGCTTGGGTCAGAGGAGAAGCAAAACCATTCTCTCAACAAGAGCCTGTTTAAAATAATGCCTCCTCTTCATTAAACAGATAGCTTGGTGGTTTAAGGCATCTGGCTAAGGCCTCAGTGGGCCTCCATGACAGGCGCTGGACTCAAGGATTGATAAAATCCCTTCCAGCTCCGAAATTCTAAGATTACAGATTGAAACTGCCATTACCTATTCCAGCCTGTGCTGTTATCCAAGGCAAGCGGAGATAAAGGATCACGCCCCAGATGTTCAACATGCACCGGATCTTTGGGAAGAGTAAAACACAAATCTGAGAACCTAGGAACAGAGGTATGTCGTTTACTTTTAAAAATAATCAGGACCCATTCATTCATTCATTCATTCATTCATTTCTCCTTCCGCTTCTTCCCAGCTACGTTCCGCCTCTCTGCCGCTAGATGCTCCCCTGCCCCATTCCCTTCTGATTCGAACAAATCCACCTATTTCATTAGTGAACTTTACCATGACACCAGTCACCCAGCCAAAACGGACAGGTTCTGCCTCTGGTTCCTCATCTTCTTCATCTTTTTCTTCTGCGTCCTTGGCTCCAGACTCAGGATCAGCCTTAGCCTGAAAAACAAACAAGTAAAATCCAGTGGTGGAGGGGCTAATAAATACACTTGGTATTCCCTAGGAACTGCAAGGGATTGGCGGTAGGTTGGCCAAGGTGACCACCAGAAGATTTCCTTGGCAACCCTTATTATCGATTAGGAAGGATTCTCCAAAACAACATACATGAATATTGTTTGCATCTGAAGAACCCGACCAGCAAGCTTCCAATTAGGAAATTTGCCCTTACCAGAAAGTGGCATATCTATCTGGAGAAAATCTGGAAGTTAGCGATCATCATTGAACTAATATTAATACAATGCAATATTAGTGAGTGGAGGGGTTATCAAGAGTAATAGCAGTGATAAACTAGAAGAGACTAGAATAATGCGTATGAAAACTATGTTGTAACTTCCACGCACATCTCTCTTTGCCTGGTGGACTGAGGAAAAGGAGAAGAACCTCAGTTGTAAAGTAAGGCGGTGAGTAATTTCATAATAAATTGATTGGTTTCAAGTGCTAGACAGCTCATTGGTTTAGATGTTGGGTTGGGGAGCCATTGGTTGGGAGTTCAATTCCCCGATGGTGCCTCCCTAACAGGGCCTGGACTCAATGAACCATAGGATCTCTTCCTACTCAGCAGTTCTGAGATTATTATTATTATTATTATCCACACTTACTTTTTCCCGTCCCTGAGAAACCTCCCACCCTCTCTCTCAGACCTGCTTTCAGATGATTACTTTTATCAACCCTGGTTTCCGTCTTTGTTTATTTGAGATTCTGCCAAATGAAACCCATTCGCTTTGCACAAGACTTGAGGTTGCCCAGCCCCCAAAACGTTGTGACTTCTGTCTGCGTCGATTGCAGAGGGAAAGTATTTGTTTGTTTGTTTGTTTGTTTGTTGTTTAGCTTGTATGCTGCCCACTACCCAAAGGTCTCTGGGCGGCTCACAACCAAAATAAACAATTCAGACAATTAAAACATCAAAATTGCAATACAGTTAAAACAATAAAACACTTAAATACAATAACTACAATATATTAAAATACTATACTAAAATTGCCATCAGGACCCACAAAAATCAGTTAAAAAAAACTTCTGGAACAGGAATGTTTTTACCTGGCGCCGGAATGTCATCAACGTTGGCGCCAGGCGGGTCTCACTTGGGAGGGCACTCCATAATCTGGGGGGCAGCTGCCGAAAAGGCCCTGTTCCTACAAGCCATCCCTTTCACCTCCTTGAGGGATGGCTCTTTCAGGAGGGCCCCCTGGCTCAATCTTAATTGCCGGGTAGGTTCATATGGAAGGAGGCGGTCCTTCAGGTATCTAGGTCCTAAGCCTAAAGTATGAGACTTGCTCCCCAGTCACCCTTCCCTAAAGATCCCCCTGGCATGCATCTCACCGGTTCTGCGTTCCGGAGCATATCCAGTGACGGCCGTATTTTCCGACGCCCGGGCGGTGCCGAAAGGGCATAGAATTCATACCGTGGGCAGGCATCGATCGTGGTCTCGTAATCTGGTGGGGCCGAAAGGGAACCATCTTCTTCCATTTGTGGGGGAGGTGCATTCTGCTCTGGGCATTTGGGGTTACTTCCCTTGGCTTGCTCTGACGGGTTCCCTCTCTGCTGCTTCCGAATCTTGAACTTCCCGAGTGAAAAGACAGTCTTATATGACTCTGAGTCTTCCATTCTCTAATGGGAATTGTACTTGTCGCTCGTCTGGAAGATAATTAGCAGAGAGACTCATGAGTTAAAAACAGAGTTTAATTTTAATCATGGCTCAACAGTTCTTGGATCCAGAAACTAACTAATTAACTAGCTAACTTATTTACTTACTTACTTACTTACTTACTTACTTACTTACTTACTTACTTACTTACTTACTTACTTACTTACTTCAAGTGTTTCTCCTTAGACAGGATCCAAGGGCATCATTAAAAGACACTATTTAAAGCTAAAACCAGGAAGTGTAGATATCCTAAAAGGATAAAATAAATACCACACCAAAAGACAGTAAACAAAAGCAGAACCAGAACCACAGTGAAAGCAACAGAGTACTGTATAACCATCCGTTTAAAAAAAAAATTCACTCAGGCAGCCAGTCATTGAGAGAAAGCTTGCCTGAATAGAAAAGCCTTCCTCTCTGGGTGGTTTACAGCAGAAAAGGGAATACAGTGGTACCTTGTATAAAGAAATTAATTCGTTCCAAATGAAATTATGTTAAGCAAATATTCCTTTATACAAATTCCCATAGGAATGCATTGAAAATGGAGTAATCCCATGTTTATGTTTAACGGATTTTCCCCATAGGCGATTATGTTAAGCAAATTTCCCCTATCTCCGGAATTTTTATGTTGTACAAATTTTATGTTATACAAGCTGTTTGTTATACAAGGGTCCACTGTAATATATAATACTAATACTGAACAACTAACAAAAAGCAATGTAACTAACAATACCGTCAAACTCAGCAAGATAAGCAGGGTCAAAATTAACAATAAAATGAAGGCATTCCTTGGATTTTCTTTTTCTGAGCTGAGAGACATCTTTTTTAGAAAGTCTCTTAGCCCAGAAAAAGGTGAACTCACAACAAAGATGTCTGTGAACATTCTTAGTCATCCAGGTGAGAATACCTGGAAGTTGAGTCATGGCAACTACTTTCCACTCTATCCAAACCAACACTGGATGCAGCCATAGAATTCGTCCACAAAGCACAACTGGCCAAACAACACAAAAAGGCAAAGAGAGGCAAATGAAGACGCTTGATCGTCTCCTCTTCCAGAAACAGTCAGTAGAAGAAATCGGCAGCAGGAAGAAGGATGATGGGACCATGGCAGAAGTTGCAAAGGGCCTATCCAAAGGCCGAAATTTTGCCATCATACCCAAACTGGTTTCTGATGTGGATTTCATCACAGCTACAGAATTGGCCATTCACAACAACAATCTACCAGCAGAAGAACAACAGCTAAAAGTCTCTGCAGCACCCTCCTGTGCTCAACCACAACCATCCAACCTCATCAGCCAGGAGAGAAGTGCTCTGACATCCCTCAGCAGGGATGAGAACATCACCATTCTGTCTATGGACAAAGGAAGGTGCACTGTCGTCCTCAACGCTGTTGATTACCAATTTGGGGTATAAGAAGTTAAAAGGGAAAGTTTTATTGCTATTTCTATTGTTAAGGCAACTGAAAATCGGGTACCTTTGGTAAGCTACTGCAAACCACCCAGAGAGTTACTAGCAGATCCTAGCAACTTGACTTCGACTGTCACCCACAAAAACGAGATTGGTCTAAAATGTGCTGGTATTTTGGATGGAGCAGAATAACCCACCTCAAGAGGTGAGTGCTCCAACACTGCAGGCTGTGAAGATTCTCAGTCATCTAGGTGAGGTTATCTGGAAGTTGAATCATGGCAACTGAACTTCTTTTTTCACAAGAAATTAAGCCCAGTTGCCATGACTCATCTTCCAGACAACGCTGGAGGCATTCAAGAGAAATTTGGACAGCCACTTGGCAGATATCCTTTGATATGTATTCCCGCATTGGGTGAGGAGTTGGACTTAATGGTTTTGTAAGGCCCCTTCCAACTTCACTCTTCTATGATTCTATGACCCTTCAGAATAGAATCCTTATATGCAGCCTTTTCTTCCATGAAATTTGGACACACACTACACTAATTAGCTTGTGAAACTGATGACATTAAAATGTACCGTATTTCTGTGCCACCACAAATGGGTTTTAAAAAGTATAACAACAGCAAAACACCCACAAATCATTCCTGCTTATCTATATACAGTATAATATAATATAATATAATATAATATAATATAATATAATATAATATAATATAATATAATATAATATAATATAGTGAACCCTCGTAGAATAAACGGTTTGTATAACAAAATCTGTACAACATAAAAAATTCCGGAGATAGGGGAAAATTTGCTTAACAGAATCGCATATGGGGCGAATCCATACAACATAAAAATGGTCACGATTAGGGACTACTCTATTTTCAACGCATTCCTATGGGAAATTTGTATAAAGGAAAATTTGCTTAACATAATTTCATTTGGAACGAATTAATTCCTTTATACAAGGGACCACTATAATTTAATATAATATAATATAATATAATATAATATAATATAATATAATATAATATAATATAATATAAATCAACCATTTGATTGCTGTCACCATACAAAAAGGAAAGAAAAATGGTTACAGCTAGTTTCTCTCTCACCAAAAAAAGCAGATGTTTAAGCCACATGAATAAAGTTAGCTAGAGCTGAGATTATTCTGTGCAGAAGGGGGTGACGGACAGAAACTGCTGGGTAGCTGACAGAACAGCCTGGGGAAACAGTGGAAAGGACAGACACAGCAGAGTTGGATAGATAGGCAAAGGAAGAGACAGAGGACAGGTAGCTGGACAGTCCATCCTTGTTTTCTACCTGTTCCTTCGGCGAGTCTCTGCAATGCCTCAGGTCTTGTATCTTTCTCCAAGCAAATGGTTCAACTGTTTTCTGCCTTCTTGGCTTATAAAAGGCCCCAGATAATGACCAGTCTGGCACTTCAGAACTGGACACAACAGCCCCGGTCTGCCTCAATCCCTCCCTCCATCCATCCTTTTTATCACTTGCGCCTCCTCCTCCTTCTCCAAACAGACAAACTTTCCTAGGGCCCAGCAGGAGGCTGAAGGAGCATCCCTCGCCCCCTTTCCGTCCGCATACAAGCCTCCCCTGTTTGCTCGCCTTATCTCCAGCCACAAAGTTCTTTCCACTGGGCTGGTTTGCACAGGGCAATGGAAACCAGCCCAGACAATGGAAGACGGGGAGCCTGGAGCCACAGAGATCTAGCGGATTGGGCCCACGCGGAGCCCATGCACCAGCCCCAAGCCAAAGGAGCCAAGATCACAGGCAACCGAGCTGGGGGTGGGGGGGTGGGGGAGATCCAGGTGAGTGAGGAGGCAACCCTGGTTTGACCCTAGCTTTGAGTGGAGACCTCTGGTATTTCTATTCAGTGTCACAGCTAAGCCCCATTATCGGTGTGAAATGATAGAAGGAGAGTTCAACCTTTGCATTCTTTGGGGGGAGCAGGCAGGGTTTCTTCCATCTGAAGATACCGGAGGGACTTTCCGAAAACTGGGATAAGAACAAAAGAACATAAGAAGAGCCATGCTGGATCAGGCCAACGGCCCATCTGGTCCAGCTTCCTGTATCTCAGAGTGGACCCACCAAATGCATCTGGGAGCACATGAGACTAGATCTCTGTCTCCTGATACCACTCCCCTGCATCTGGCCCTTGAAGGACCCAGGTTTTAAGCCTGGAGATGACACATCTCCATCATGGTTTGTAACCTGGGATGGACTTTTCCTTCAGGAATCCCCTTTGAAGGCGCCCAGGCAAGATGCCATCACTACCTCCTGTGGCAGGGAATTCCATAGACTAACAACACGCTGGGTTAAAAAAAATATTTTTTATTTTCTCACTCTCCAAATCCTCAGTTTGAATGAGGGTAGACAGACGCTTCGTTGCAGGCCAGTGGTCCTCAAATACATCCCGCCAGCAGGATGCAGAGTCTAAATGGGGCACAGGCTTTTCATAAACATGAAATTACATCATTGTTGTTCATTTTGCTCTTTGTGACTTAGTTGGAGCAGTAACATTTGACAATAATACTACTGCCATTTTTAATGTATAATTATTTCCTCCTTGTTGTTGTACTCTGTGCTGTTTCATCTTGGCCTCTCCATCTTTTTTGCCTTCTGGAACAGCTCTTACCTCTGGCCTGCTACACTTTTAGTTCCTTTCAAAGGCAAAGTTCTCTAGGAAAACACAAGGATGCTAGAAATGGCAGAAGGCAGCAGTGAAAGGGAAAAATTTATTTATCATTATTATCATTTTTTTATTTCTTATCTCTTTTATGTGAACTGCCCAGATTTCCCTTTGGGAAATTGGCACAGTAAATAAATAAATAAATAAATAAATAAATAAATAAATAAATAGGAAGAACAAACAAGAAATGGATTGTCTTTGTAAAGGAAGCCACGGGCTCAAGGGCAGTTGAGGATAGGTTGTTTTGTTGCTGTTGTTTTTAAAAAAGAAACAGCAACATGACAAATATAAGATCAAAAAGAAGAGAGAAACAACTAGCCACAGAAACATAATCTCCATTTTAAACCAAAACTCATAATACATCCAATGCTTCCCCCCAACCCTCAAGAATTCCTTCTCTCTCCCCCCCCTCGCCTTTTTAGCTTACATATTTATTTATTTATTTTTAATTAATGTATTTTTACCCCACATTTTTCCTTATAAAAGGATCCAAGGTGGCGTAGAGTAATGAGGGACAATATACAGTCCAATACAATTAATACATATTCAAGTTTGAGAACAGGGAATTGAGGGACATCTTGCCGCATTAAAAGACAACATTAAAGCTACAAGAGAACGCGAGCAATTAAAGAGAGAGTAAAAAATACATGTAATCATGCACAGTAGACCATCCAAACGTTATGAAGGATGGAAACTAACATTGAAAACAATGCAATCACATAAGAGGAGATGTCAACACAAAGTTATAAGTGGTTATAAGCACAAAGTCTTTGTAATCATGTGTGGTAGATTCATATAAAAGACACATAATCGGTAGCCAATCATTCAGGGAAAGCTTGCCTGAAGAGAAAGATCTTTGCCTGTTTCCATAAGGAAAGCAAAGATGAGGCAGTCCTGGCCTCTAGTGGGAGGGAGTTCCACACTCTGGGCACAGCAGCCAAGAAGGCCCTTTCATGTGTTCCCACGAGATACCCCAAAACTATGATTTTTGTCCTGGGGTATAACCATTCCCTTTCTCAAATGTGTGTATTAGAAAAACATTCCACATCAAATAAAATAATTTACTATACAATACAATATACAGTAATATATAAAATAATTTACTTTCAGTATTCCCCATCTAACTTTCAATTCACACATTGTTGTTGATTGCCATATTCCACATTTCTATATGCCAGTCCTCCTTATGAAACTGGCTACGATTCTTCCAATTCCTTGCCAAGATCAATCTTGCAATTATGGTTATTGTAATAAGATTTAATTCTCTCCCCCCCCCCAATTCTAATTTGAGAGTTCCAAACACATTTAACAAACCTATCACTGGACACCTTTGTACATAATAATTCTGAGGGCAGGACAGTTTTGAAGTCTGCTCATTCATAGTGTCATCTTAAGTCAAAGGCAACTTGACAGCACGTAATGACAAAAACTTGTCCACCCAAATTTTGTACCACCCACACCAAAATCTGCAAGTGGAGTCATGGCAACTGGACTTCTTTTCTTGTGAGATCGAAACGTTTCGCTACTCATCCAAGCAGCTTCTTTTTCATCTCACAAGAAAAGAAGTCCAGTTGCCATGACTCAACTTCCAGATAACCTTACTTGGATGACTGAGAATCTTCACAGACATCCACGACTAAAGAAGAGTTCTGGAGAATCCTTAAGTCTGCCTTCTTTACATGTTTTTGTGATTCAATGAAGGCCTTACGCAACCTAGTTTTTTTTCCACCACCCTTTAGCAGCTGATAATTCTCCCCCTTTGCTCTTTTAACTAGCAGCTAGGGTTGTGCCTCCTTGTTTTTTATTGTGTTGCAGGTTTTTAACTAGCCCATAAGATAATGACTGTGCTTTTTCTAATTTTCCGACACTGCTGTAGAAATTAATAATAATAATAATAATCAAAGTACAGATCTATTAAGTAAAATAATATATGTGATGCTTAGAGCTTGAAACTCCCTATGTTGCGCCATGACCAAGCCAGGCAGCATGGTTTTTCATGAAGGTTATTTTTCCCCTTCAGGCGCTCACTCATAAAATGAAAGATCATCAGCAGTGATACTAGAGGCCCCCCAGTTTTTACAAGAGTGTTGCTCTACTAAGTAGTTCTTGATTGCATTTTTTAAATTGCTGTCTTGTCATGTGGTTTCAGATTTTTTTTCTGCATAGGACACTTTTTGTTCGGCAAGGGATCTGTGCCCGTGACAGTCAGAAATTCAACAGGTAGAGTATCCTGCAACCCTTGGGCATTCTTTGGGCAGAAGGCAGAGCAAAAGGTGAAAGGAATAATGAATACTAATTTCTCAGAAAATCTTTGTATTCTATGTGGTGTTTAGAGTGCATTCATAGAAGTGCAGAGCTATGGATCGCCATGCCCACCCCTTCTCAGGGACAAGACGGGGGTGGGGGGGACCAGAGGGCAGGACCACAGATCTTATGCTGAGGCATGACTCTATTAAAATGTAACAGGCTCAGGGAAGACCTGCCTGAATAATTTAGGATTATGGAACACATTTTCTAACTTTAAGGTGCAGAGGCAATCCAGACAATAGTGTTTGTCCTGCTTTAAAGACCAGGTTGTGTGCTGATCTTATCAGAAATGTTCCTTGCTTCAAGACGGCATTCTGCTTATTTCATTTGGTACCTTCTTATGAGTTCCCGCACCTTTTGGTCCTGCTCAAAAATGGTTTATTTCTTGTCCCAATCTGGAGAGTTTAGTGGAGTGGCTCTCAACCTGTGGGTCCCCAGATGTTCCTGGACTGCAACTCCCAGAAGCCTTCATCACTAGCTGAGCTGGCCAGGATTTTTGGGAGCTGCAGTCCAGGAACATCTGGGGACCCACAGGTTGAGAACCACTGGCTTAGAGTGCTTCCCAAGCATTTGGGAAAGTCTCAAAAAACAGAGAACAAGAAGGGATGGTACAGCCATTGTTTCTAGATGTTCATGCAGTTGGGAGATGTGACTTTATGGCCAGCCATCCAATGCCAGAGAAGAACAAAAAAAAAAACAGAGGTGGGTTACAGGACTAAGGACAACCCTCTCCAGGCCAGCAGCCAAAGAAAGGAAAGCACCATGTAACCGGGGAAAACTCGAGCAGCACTGCTTCATTCTCCTGGCTACAGAGTCTTGAGACATTGCTGGTGCCCATAGACATGGGCCAGGAACTTAAGATGCCAAAAAAAGGAAAAAAAGGAAATGCTATTGATGATCATAAAGACAGAGAGGTGGATAGCTTTCTAACAGCAGCACAATAATAGAAGAATCAGCAGGTAGGATATTTCAGGCCTGAGAAATAGGTGTTGAACTCTGCTATCATCTGTAGAACAAGCTACTATTAAAGGCAGAAGGCTATGATTAAAGAGCAACGCTATGCCCTGGCGCACGTGTGTCTCGCACTGCACAATGCGACAAGCCAGAGATCGGGTATAATTAGAAACAGTATCCATACTAATGTTTATTGCTTTGCTGAGAGCTTCGTTTATTTCATTCATGCCCCAGGCATAGCTATGGGCGAGGCGCTGTCATAAAGTTGTCAGCTTTTGTTACTTGTAGCAGCAGCATACGCATGAGGTAACACATATGATCTCCATGCCCTCAGAATGCTTGGGACTGATGATTCCTCCATGCCAAGTGGCAGCTCCAAGAAATAAGGAGGCTGGTTGGTTTCTGAGCAGCTGTCAGACTGACACGTGAGGTGCCACGGTCTTTTCCCACCCATTTTTGGCCTTTTCTAGCCAGGAAGCCTGTTTTGAAAGCTGTTACCCGGGAATTCCCGTGCCGCCGTTTAGGGGGTCGAGGGTTGAAAGATCACGCCAAGGACCGAGGGTCGGAGAAAAAACTTTTATTTTGCTGCAGCAAAAGGCACCCAGTCGAATCGCTTCGAGAACTGAGGCAAAGAGCTCGAATTCATATACAGTTTTTATAACAAATCGATCCCCAACATCTCCTCTCCTTATCAAAGAAAACCGGACACATCTGGGTGCTGTAGAACGCCCACAATAGCCCCAAGAAACTTCAAAGGAAACTGGCGTGTGCGCTTTGTTACCACCCACTTCACAATACTTAACAGACACTTGAGACCGATAAGCTTAGAGGACGCAATTAATCACATTGTTCTCTTGCGCCACCTAGGCCGGTATTGCAGGCTTTGACGTGCGCCTTCCGGGAAGCGGGCTTTGACAGCTGAATGGAGCCGCTTTGACAGTTGGAGTCTGCCGTGCCGATAAGCGGCCAGCGGCTATCTCGAGGATCAGGGGGCTCATGGCTTTGTCCACCCTTTTCCAGATGGTGTTCTGGCCACTGCCTGCATCCTGTTTATCACACAGGACAGGCCAGCCAGAAACGGGAAGTGGGGGTAATTCGTGTACTGCTTTGCTCAACAATTTCGTGTAGGGGCTGAGGTGAATTAAGGGGCAGAGGGGGTCAGAGAGGATTTTATAGAGAAATAAAGAGCCTTCCATTTTATCTACAATGGAGGCTTATATGAAGCATAAAACATGAAATATAGGAACTAATTTTGTCCCCTACAATCCCTCCTCTTCTGGCAGGACACTCTCATCCAGAGTCGTCCATCCGAAGAGCCTCATAATCCTGAAGGACTGCAATTAACTTGGGACCAGTTACTTTCTCCACTACTTTTGAGACAGTTGACTGCACAAACCTCAACAAACAAGGAATACATATTAAAGCAAACAGTAAAAGACATAAAGGAGCAATTAATACACTTGCTAATGTTTTCATCCAAGTTTGTGGCATGAAATCATTTAACCACTGCCATTGCATGCCTTTCCACTCCTGGGTTGGATTAAAAGTCAATTGTTTAATTTCCGTGGCAAGCTGGGTCACGACCTTGCCCACGGGGTCAATCTTTAAGCAGCAATTTGTTAAATTAAATTTACCACATACTCCATTCTCTGATGCGAGAAGATAATCCAGAGCGAGCCTGTTTTGATAAACAGCTGTTCTTAATTGATCTGTCACCTCTGCTATGGCAGTAAGCGCTGTAGTGATGCGCTGACCCGCCAAGTCTAAAACTGCCTGTAAACGAATAATTCTATTCAGCATGTATATAGGGGTTCTGTACCCCCAAGACCCATCTTGTGCCCATGTGGCTGGGCCATAAACACACACAAATTCTCTGTGAGTCCCAAATATCCCCTTCATATTCCTCTGGGTTCTTACACGAAAACCCTGCAAATGGGGTGTCATCCCTCTTTCTTCTGTTCAGAGGGCCATAGACTGGGGCTGCCAGAAATTGTTGTGTTTGAATGGGAACTAGAAAGAATGATGGCTTTATGAATGCCAATACACAGGAACCTGACCATGAGTGGGGCAAGAACTCATAAGCCATGTTTCCACAGATCCAGTACATATTGAGAGGGGCTTTCCACTGTTCTAATGATGCTGAGTACAGAAATGGCAGAAAAGTGGCATTAAACCTCTCTGGTTGTGGAGCATAGGAAGGGGAGTACCAGACACCATTTTCCCAGGTTCCTATGCAGGTCAGATAGCCCACTGGAATAGTACCATTTTGGGAAAAACAGACACGACCCACTAAATGAGATGTGATGGTCCATGTCATGTTCTGTGACTGAGTTCTCCTGGTGACATTGCCAATTTTGGACATGTTGTTATACAGTTGTGGAGAGATCTCCATGGCTTCCCAAGGCCAGTCTTCGCCATAATTAGTACCTCCACAAACATAGCAGTTTGAAACTCCTAGTTCAGTGGCTATAGATTGGGCCATTTCTAGGAACAAATTCTTGGCCTGTTGGGAAATTTCATAAGGATTATCATCCTTTAATTTCTCCACAACATTTTCCACAGACCAGGAATGGCTTCTCTTTTCCCCATCCCTTATTTCTGTCCGTGTGATTGTCAAGTAAGTTACTGGATCATTTCCAGGCCCATCTATCCCAAAGCCATACACTTGGATAGGGGGATGTGAATGGCCAATCACGAAACTAATTCTGTTTCCTCCTATTCTCCTGAACTGTGAAAGATGAGGGCAGCCTGGGTAGCCCCCTGCTGTATAGGCACACACACAACCCCATCCTGAACATAGCTTATTTGACCCGCATGGTGCCCAAACTTCAGGGTTTCCTGCCCTCGCACCTTCATGGGGGTAACACAAATATTTGTGACTGTCTCTGTAGGTGGCTGCCCATGTTTTTGTCCCACATCGTGTTCCTAAGCCTTTGCTTAAGGCATCACAGGCATTGAACCAAATCACTGCTCTTCTGATGCTGTGTTGTAACACCACAGTGGAATTTATGTAAAACAGAATCCCACCACCTTCAGGGTTGTCTCTCCTGGGCTCTTTGGTTCTTGGCATCCCCGCCCAGAGGGTGACATTAAATCTCACCGGAACCTCAGGCTTATAACACAGATAACCTTTTGATTCACTCTCACATATGTGATACATCTTGTCTTGATTTAGACAGGTGGTACCCTCTTGTTTACATTCCACTGGTTTCTGTGTGAAATAGACCAAAGTGTTCACTATTTTACTGCCTTGGCTTGCTGCTATAATACAAGGAGTACACTCTCCCATGCCTTCAGGGCTAGCACTTAAGCACATTGGCAGCAGAAACAAGGAAATCATCACTGTCATTAATCCACACATCCTAAAAGGGCCTTCACTTCTTAACATTCCAGACCCAAAGGGCATTAAAGCACACATTAGTGGATTAAAAGAACAATTCCACTTAGAGGTTAACTCACTGAAGCATCCGGGGCTCTTTTAAGAGGATTTTGACAGCCGCTCAGCGTTTGACAGCTCTTGGAACGCTCAGTGACAGCTCTCAGAATGTTCGTTGACAGTTGCTGCTGCGCTACCGGGGAGCTGTTCGCTCGCTGCAGTTCCTCCGAGAAACCAGCAGGAAAGCTCTGTGCGGCTTCAGCAAAAGGAAAAAGGGCACTTTTGAAACACTGTCTCGAACTGGAAATTGCCCTTACCGGTTCAACTACAATGAATCACCCGCTCTCACTACAGTTTCTCCCTCCTCTTCTTGTGAGAGAGATCAATTTAGGAGGCGGGAAATTCAAATGTTGAAGGGAAAATCGAGCTCTCTGGTGGAAACACCTTCCAACACAAAGGCGTCCAGACTTTACTTTGGCCTTTCTATGTCCGATGCAACCTTCTTGAAGACCAATTTCAAGCTGTCATCTGGGTCGGTGCGCACTGTCCACTCCTCCTCGGCCGATGGGGCAGCTCTCTTCACGCGGGTGTGATGAATCCAGGCACTCACTTCGGCAATCTTGACAGCTGTTGGTGTTGATAGCAGCACTACATAAGGACCCTTCCACCGTGGACGGAGAGGCTGTTGATTCCAATCCTTTATCCACACCGAATCTCCTGGCTCAAAGCGATGGAGAGGCTCCTGTAGTGACACGGGTAATCGTCCAAGCGTCCATCTGTGTAAAGAAGAGAGAGACCGACCAAGCATCTGGAGATATTTTGCATGTGTCAAAGAAGCTACACTCTCTGGGCGTAAGCCACATGAAATTGGGACTGGCCTGCCATAAACTAACTCAAAAGGAGAAATGCCAGTTTTGCTTGAGGGGGTAGTCCTGCTCCTGAAAAGAGCTATGGGGAGCATTTCTACCCAATTCCTTCCCGTCTCTTGGGTAAGCTTAGCCAAATGGCCCTTTAAAGTCCTGTTCATCCTCTCCACCTGTCCTGAACTTTGAGGCCGGTATGCTGTATGCAAATTCCACTTAATTTGCAATGCCCTAGCCAGTCCTTGAAGCACATGATGAATGAAACCTGGGCCATTGTCTGTCGAAAGTGAACGGGGTATCCCATGCCGCGGCAGGTGATCCCTCAGGAGACAACGAATCACCTCACTAGCCTTCTCAGTTTTGGTTGGAAACGCCTCTGGCCAACCAGTGAATGTACACACTAACACAAGCATGTAACGGTACAGTCCACATCTAGGCATCTCTGTAAAATCCACTTGCATGTCTTCAAAGGGCTCCTTTCCACTATATTGAATCCCTGGGGGTGGCAAAGGACCTGTCCTGGGATTATTCCTTTGGCAGATGACACACCTGTGCGAAATATTTGAAGCCAGCTGCCGAAGCTTAGCTATGTATAGATGAGGACTCAAGTGTTTGAATGCTACTTCAGGACCCTGATGTGTACTGTCATGATGATTCTGGACTACCTGACGAGCCAAGCTTTCTGGGACCCATAATTGCCCACTTGGGAGTTTGTACCAGCCTTCTGGCGTCCTGTCAAATTCTTGCTCTTCTGCAAACTCATCTTCAGCCAACGAATACCTGGGGGTTTCTGGAGGCAAAATGTCTATTGGAATGAGACTAAGCTGCATTTCAGTTGTACCCTGGGCTGCCTGTTTGGCAATGCGATCTGCCAATCTGTTCCCTCGCGCTATAAGTCCCGGACCAACTTTATGACCATGGCAATGAATTACTGCCACCTTTCTTGGTTTCCAAACTGCATCTAAAAGCTGCAGCAAAACTTCAGGGTGTGCTACCGATGTGCCTTCAGAGGTGAGCAGACCTCGCTCCTTCCAAAGTGCCCCATGCGCATGAAGTGTAAGAAATGCATATTTAGAGTCAGTATATATATTAATGCTCTCTCCTTCTGACAACTCCAGTGCCCTAGTGAGAGCTATCAATTCCGCCACCTGAGCTGACGTTCCAGGGGGCAACTGTCTGGCTTCCACCACAATATCTTCCAATTCCACTATTGCATATCCCGCTTGTCTTTTCCCCTCAATCATTGAACTACTGCCATCCACAAACCATGTTCTCCAGTGTGGCTGGGGGGTGTCCAGAAGGTCTGGCCGTGATGAATACACTTCATCTAATGTTTGTATACAATCATGGGTGGCCGGCTGATCACTAATTGGAAGGAGGGTGGCCGGATTCAATCCCTCAGTTGTTTGAAAAGTAAGACCGGCTCTTGAGAACAGTTTTTGGCACTTCATCATGGCACTTTGAGACAAATGATACCCTCCTTTGGCATCTAGCAGGGGCAAAACTGCATGCTTGGTGATACATTTTGTGTCTTGTCCGAAAGTGAATTTATCTGCTTTCTTTAAAAGGGCAGCCAGTGCCACTACTCCTCGCATACAAGACGGAAGTCCCTGCTCTGTTGGGGTTAACACTTCTGACAGATAAGCCACCGGTTGCTGCCAGCTTCCTAACTTCTGACACAAAACTCCCTTCGC
Organism: Phrynocephalus guinanensis; assembly: GCA_037367245.1. NCBI lineage: Eukaryota > Metazoa > Chordata > Lepidosauria > Squamata > Agamidae > Phrynocephalus > Phrynocephalus guinanensis. Next base: position 6,604,087 of record CM074743.1, on the reverse strand, counting down.
CACCCCATTTTCTTCATCTACATATAAATTAAAAGGCTTGTTCGGGTTCGGAAGTCCCAGAGCTGGCGCTTCAATCAAAGCCTGCTTGATTGCTTTGAAGCTCTCCTTCTGTTCCGGGCCCCACAGGAACTCATCACTCTCCTTGCCTCTCGTTGCCAGATGTAGGGGCTTTGCTAGAAGGCTGTAATTTGGAATCCAAATTCGACAGAAGCCTGCTGCCCCCAAAAAGCCTCTGAGCTCTCTTCTATTCCTAGGCTCAGGAATCTGGACAATTGAATGTCTCCTCTCATCTCGAAGTTGGCGCCTTTGTTGCGAAATATCAAACCCCAGGTACCTCACTGTTTTCTGACAAATTTGGGCTTTCTTTCTGGTCACCCTGTATCCTGCCGCTGCCAAATGATTTAAAAGATCAATTGTGAGCTGCTCACAACCTTCCTTGGTTTCTGCTCCTGCCAAAATGTCATCTACATATTGCAGGACTATTTGGCCAGGTTTTCGGGGGAAACTGGCCAGATCTGATGCCAGGGCACCCCCAAACAAAGTACTGGAATTTCGAAATCCCTGTGGCAATCTCGTCCATCTGAATTGAGTTTTTGTGCCAGTTTTGGGGTCCTCCCATTGAAAGGCAAAGATGTGCTGACTTTGAGGTGCTATTCGGCAGCAAAAATAAGCATCCTTTAGGTCTAAAACGGTAAAATAAGCCACTTCTGGAGGAATCAAAGCCAGAATCGTATAGGGGTTTGGCACATTTTGATGAAGAGGTTCGGTGGCCTCATTCACCAAACGGAGATCCTGAACTGGGCGAAAAGTTCCATCAGGTTTGCGAACCGGGAGAAGGGGAGTGTTCCATTGCGATTGACAGGGAACAAGAATGCCATGATCTATCAGTCTCTTAAGGTGGACCCAGATCCCCTCTGCTGCTGCTCTCCCAATGGGGTACTGCGGGACTGAAACTGGTCCTGCAAAGGGCTTGAGTTGAATCACTATAGGAGGGATGTTTCTTGCCATGCCGGGGGGGTTATCTTCTGCCCACACCTCTGGGTTAACTTTACTCAAGAAATCTTGGGACAGCTGCACTGGTTCCTCTTCTACCACCATCAAGCGCCATCTCTCCCTTAAAGGGTATTCCAAACACATTTCTCCTCTAGGACTGGCACTGTCAGTTGTCAGATGAATCTCTCCCCTAGGAGTGAAGGTGATCTGTGCCCCCAGCTTAAACAGTAAATCGCGCCCTAGTAGAGGGATCGGGCAATCTGGCATATGTAGAAATTTGTGTTGGACAACCTGTCCCCCTAACTTGCATTGCACTGGTTGCATGAAGTAAGCACGCTGTGCTTTTCCCGTGGCACCCATCACACTAATTGAAAAAGTCTTGTCTATTGGCTTTACAAGTTGTGGAATTACTGAATGGCTGGCTCCTGTATCCACAAGAAATCTGACAGATTCGTTCCCGGTTTGGACACTGACCAAGGGCTCCCGAGAACCAAAGCCCTGTCCTTTTCAATACGGAGTGTCTTCCTCCAGAGCCATCATGTTCTGGTACGGTGGGACCCAGGCTGGACCCTGCCCTCTCTGGGTTGCCTGCTGAACCTGAGCTGGCTGCGCTGGGTTCTGACTTGCAGGTTGAAATTGGCTGCCCTGTCCTTGGTTAACTTGAGGACCCCTTTGTTGTTGAAAGTTAAAGGGACCGGGCGCTGAATATCTTTCATGAGCTGGCGGCTGCCAAGGGCGTCGTGGACCTTGATTAAAGCTCCCACGTCTCTGATTTTCGGGGTTCCTGAAACATTCCCTGCGCCAATGTCCTGCCTGACCACAGAGTGCACATTGATTTCTTGATAATGGTCCTCTCCTATTTCCTGGGGCACTGAAGTTTCGTGACTCGGGGACCTGGTTGAGAGCCATCACCTTCCTGGCTTGTCCCCTGCTCTTTGGGCTTTGATCCTCATCTCTATTATTAAATTTCGTTTGTGCCAGCTGGAGCATCCACTGTAAGGTTTGCCCCATAAAATTGGCCTCTTTTTGAATTCTTTTTCGTATGTCAGGAGCACTTTGGGCAACAAAAACCGTTTTCACAATATTCTCCATGCCAGGGTCTTCAGGGGAAATCGGGGTATATTTTCGAAATGCTTGATATAATCTATCTAAAAAGGCTCCTGGGGATTCATCCGATTTTTGAATTACATCATTAACTTTTGACATATTTATTTTCTTTCTACCAGCAGCCCTAATGCCTTGAAGTATCGCTGCATGGTAGTTTCTCAGAGCAGTTTGTCCTGCATCTGCATTGTAGTCCCAATCGGGTGGCGTGGTTGTTGGGACGGCTGCCTCAGCCTGAGCGGGAGTATCTCCTGCTGCTAAACGGGACTTTCTAGCCTCCTCGAAAATCTTCCGCGTTTCCTCTGCATTAAATAAGCCTTTTACTAAATGCTGAACATCTTCAAAGGAGGGCATATACACATTGAGGATGCTAGACATAGTTTCAAAGTTTTTATCTGGGTCCTCCTCCAAGCTCGGAAGGGTATTCTTCCAGTTTATGATATCGCTTGAGGAAAAAGGGATATGTTGCATTGTATATGTACGGGGACCCTGTTGGTTTGGGGGCAGTGGGTCGTACACTCTTCTGAGGGGCATGACTTTTGCCTGCTCTTCCATTTTCCTATTTTCAAGAAATTCCTCATGTCTCCTTGCTGCATCATACGCCCTTAAGAGAAACCTCTGTCTCTTTGCCCAATTTCGCTCTCCTGCCGCCTCCAATGCAAAGTTTCCCCACTTCCATCACTGATTCTCTGTGTTTCTTAATTAGATCGGCCACTCTTTGATGGTCTGCTTCTCCCCACTCTATATTTCCCTTTATTCTGTGACGAAATTCCTCCTCACTCTCGTCTTCCTCCTCATCCTCATCTCTCTTAGGGGCCCCTTTCTCCCCTTGCTGTTCATCTTTGGGAGGTTTACTCATTGGTCCCGGTTGGGGAAGATCTTTTGGCACAGGGTGTCCACCATCCGTTGGGGGAGAAGCGGGTGCTGGACCTGGCAAGGGCAGTATTGGAAGGGGGGCCACTGGGTTTCCTGGAGGGATAGGCGCCAAATAAGGAGGTGGTGGAAAAAGGACATCATAATCTTCGGGGCGGCTTTCTAAAACCTCCTTTTTCTTCAGAGCCAACAATTTGGCTTGGGGTGGCAATTCTCTACATACTTGAATCCATGAATGATTTTTCTTCACGTTTCCCTTCCATACTTCAATGTAGGGGATGTGTTCGGGACAGTTCTTAAGAATTTTCAGCCACAGTTGTCTAATAATACTTTCATTAAAAGTCCCCTGGGGTGGCCAGTCTACCTGCACGATGGGCCATTCAAGTTGACACAAAGTCTCCATCCTTTCTTTCTTCATTTTGATCCCAAAGTCATAATTTTTGACAGCTGCACGCCAATTTAAAAGGAAGCACTCAAGGGGAGTTGAGGGCTTGCTGGTGTTGTGGCCCATGATTTTAATTTTTGGGTTATTTTATTTAAGCCTTATTCCTATATTTCTCCCACACACAGCCACTGGACCCGCTCCTAATTCTTTACACAATTTTCATGCACGCACCACTCACTTCTGACAGCGACTCGGTGGGTCGCCCCAAACGAGAACTGCGCGTGTCCACACTCGATCGGTTAGGGAGAACGCTAAGCTCCAACCTTCATGCACTCACACACTCACTGGGTCAGTGGCCACTCAAATTGCCCACATTTCAAACCACCTCCCAACCTAGTCTAGTACCCCTACCTAATAAAAACCTTTTTTCTGCTATTCTACTTTGACAGCCGAGATCTTCTTCCCGCTGCCCATACCAAACAACCAAACAACATTTGTTTGCTTCACAAGGGATGTTAAGACATATATACTGCCTTGCTCCTCCCACAAACACAGAACCGTCGTTCCGTTACCCTTTACCCGCTTTTAGAGGCTCACCCCCAAAGCTCCCCCTCTGGACCGGTCCGATCTCTTACCAAATTCCCCCCGAGACGTCTCCTCCTCCTGGCCAGAGTTTTTCTCCCCGAGCGAAAGCCGTCTCCGCCACCACGTTGAACGAAAGAAACCCCTTTTTCAAGTGGAAAAGGTGTGCACTGGTTCGTCGTCCACCGCTGGCTGTTCGGATTTCGCCTGGCTTGACCCCTCGCCCCAAAAAGGGGGGGCAATCCCGGACGAGCCCCCAGATGAAAGCTGTTACCCGGGAATTCCCGTGCCGCCGTTTAGGGGGTCGAGGGTTGAAAGATCACGCCAAGGACCGAGGGTCGGAGAAAAAACTTTTATTTTGCTGCAGCAAAAGGCACCCAGTCGAATCGCTTCGAGAACTGAGGCAAAGAGCTCGAATTCATATACAGTTTTTATAACAAATCGATCCCCAACATCTCCTCTCCTTATCAAAGAAAACCGGACACATCTGGGTGCTGTAGAACGCCCACAATAGCCCCAAGAAACTTCAAAGGAAACTGGCGTGTGCGCTTTGTTACCACCCACTTCACAATACTTAACAGACACTTGAGACCGATAAGCTTAGAGGACGCAATTAATCACATTGTTCTCTTGCGCCACCTAGGCCGGTATTGCAGGCTTTGACGTGCGCCTTCCGGGAAGCGGGCTTTGACAGCTGAATGGAGCCGCTTTGACAGTTGGAGTCTGCCGTGCCGATAAGCGGCCAGCGGCTATCTCGAGGATCAGGGGGCTCATGGCTTTGTCCACCCTTTTCCAGATGGTGTTCTGGCCACTGCCTGCATCCTGTTTATCACACAGGACAGGCCAGCCAGAAACGGGAAGTGGGGGTAATTCGTGTACTGCTTTGCTCAACAATTTCGTGTAGGGGCTGAGGTGAATTAAGGGGCAGAGGGGGTCAGAGAGGATTTTATAGAGAAATAAAGAGCCTTCCATTTTATCTACAATGGAGGCTTATATGAAGCATAAAACATGAAATATAGGAACTAATTTTGTCCCCTACAGTTTCACTTTCATCATTTCTAAAGGCCCAGAGAAAGCACCAACAATAGCACATGAGTCGTTCTCTCAGGTTATTTCTTGGGCTATCTGAGCAGCCTTTAGAAGGCACCTCCCCAAGTAATCAACTTTTGCTCCCCTCATGGAAAAATGGATCCGGAAAGAGAGAGGATGGATCCACAGTTCCACACATCTGAGGGACAAAAGGCGTTTATACACGACCCCTAAACTCTGGGGCAAATGGCTCCCAGCTCCGGAGCTTAAAAATGTTTACCCACCAGCTCCGGAGTTAACAGGAAATTAAGTGCGACCACGCCCACTTTAGCGCATCCCAGTGCAGCTTTCAGGTACCTGCTCTTTGGATCTGGTGTAACGATAGTGAGTGCAGGGCTCTCCTTGCTTCTGTTTGTTGTTTTTGGGCTCCCGCCCCTTTAAGAGCTACTTTTACAGAGACTAGAGGCAGAACGGCATGCTTTTCTTTCTCTTTTTCTCCCTCCCCTCACGCCGCCAGCAGCCAGGAAGTGCGGAGGGGGTGGGGACACAGGAAGAGCGACGAACCCCTAAGATCTCTGGTCCGAATTTAAGTGGCCAGCGGATCTTAGGGGTCGTGTAAAAAGGCCCAAAGATGAGACAGCTCACGGTCTCATGGTTGGGATATATTTTCAGCCAGGGTTCATCAGCCTCTCATACACCACCCTTAGCGATCGGCACCGGAAAACACCAAACAAGATCTGGAGGACCACAGCATCTGCAGACTCAGCTGTTTTCAGCCCACAAACACAGTGTTAACTTGAGTCTTCTTGCTGTTTCAGAAGTCGGTCTAATCCAGTGGTGTCCAAACTTTGGCCCTCCAGATGTTTTGGGCAACAAATCCCAGAATTCTAAGCCTGTACTGCCAATGACAAATGACTGTGGGAGTTGTGGTCCAAAACATCTGGAGGAGGGCCGAAGTTTGGACACCACTGGTCTAATCGGTCTAACAGCTGGTCTTATAAGCATTATGGCAGGCAAAATGTCACAAAGTAAAGCTCGGGAAAAAAGCGACACAGAAATATTCTGCACATCCTAGCTACACAGAGAAGACATCTCCAAATGGAATGTGTTGGTTACATACCCATTTATTTATTTTTGTATTCATTCATTCATTCATTCATTCATTCATTCATTCATTCATTCATTCATTCATCCAAAATATTCTTATTCTGCCTTTCTCCTTAAAAAGGGCCCAAGGTGGCTTGCAAAATTAAAACACACAATATTAAAAGCTAAAAACAGTACATTGTTCAAATATTAAGTACGGATTTACAAAATTAGGTAAATGCGTTACTAACAACAGATTTACAGTAGAGAAAGAGAAGAGAAAGGTCTTTGCATGCTTGAGGAAGGACAGAAAAGATGGCGCCAGCCTGGCTTCCAGTGGGAGGGAGTTCCAAAGACTGGGAGCAGTAACAGAGAAGGTCCTATCCTATTTCCCCACCAAGGGCATCAAGGAGAAGACCAACCCCAAGCCAACTTCTTTACTTACTCATAAAACACGGCTTCGGCCACAATGTTGTGCTGATTCTCCTCCAGTCCTCAAGCACGAAGTGGAAATGTGTTCTTGACTCATCCGCTCGTTCCCAGCAGATATACTTGAGCAGCAGTGCCTAATTTGCGGTGGGATGTCTCCTCCCATGCCATGGTCCTGCACCCAAGCATGGCCAAAGCCACACACACTAGGTACGCCACAGACCATCGAAACCCGAGCCCCACCCGTGCAAACGGAGGTTTCCTTCTTACAACATAAGTTCATCTCTCTAGGGCCTCATGAAGTCCTGACGCACAAACAGGTGTACATAGAGCAATTTGTTGTACCAAACAGGGTGGCATGGCACAAATCAAAAGTGAACGAGGCATTGCCAGGACCTGTTGGGTGGCAACTAATCATGGCCACATATTTTGCTAAGGTGACCCAAAGGCTCCCAAGCAAACCACCTTGGCCAAAGTGTTTTAGCCAAGAGACTAGAACAGTATGATCTTTTTCTTAACAGGACACTGAGCATTCAGAAATTAAGAACATCCCCAAGATAAAGAAAAGCACATAACAGCTCTTGTGGTTTCCCTGCAGTGTTTGAGAGAGGCAACGACAGCTTTGGAATTTGTAGGTCTCTTGGACAACAGATCCTGTCCCTCATTATTGCCACTGCTGACCCGTTGCATGAACCACTGTTCAGAAGGAGTGGGCATTTATTTATTTATTTATTTATTATTGTATTTGTACCCCGCTTATCTTCCATACGGAACTCTAAGCGGCTCACACAGGGCGAACAAGCGCCAATAAACACAAAACAATAATTATATAATATACAACAAAGAAAAAGAAAGATTAAAACAGTTAAAACCCGGTGCGTCCAAAGACCAGCAGTAAAATAGTTATCATGCCAAGGGACTAACTAACAACATAGCCCTACGATACACACAAACATGGTCGCTTGGAAGTTAGAGATGGCGGGACCAAAAGGGAAGGAAAAAAAATCAGGGCTCGCCAAAGGCCTCTCGAAATAAATACGTTTTTACAGCTTTTCGAAAGGCCAGCAGGGACTCTGCAGAGCGCACCTCGCTAGGGATGGAATTTCACAGGGAAGGGGCTGCCACCGAGAAAGCCCGGTTCCGGGTGACCGACTTCCGGGCTTCTCGTGGTGTGGCAACCCGGAGCGAGTGCGCTCGCACCTGCCGAACAGGTCGGGCCGAGGTGGATCGCTGGGCGATACGCTCTGCCAGGTAGTCCGGTCCCAAGCCATGGAGGGTTTTATAAACTAAAACCAAGACCTTGAATCTAATCCGGGCCGCAACGGGCAGCCAGTGCAAGCGGGCCAGGACTGGGGAGATGTGGTCATACCGACGCACACCCGCCACCAGCCTGGCTGCCGCATTCTGCACCCGCTGCAGACGCCGGAGAAGAGTCAAGGGCAACCCCATGTAGAGGGTGTTGCAGTAGTCCAGCCTCGAGATCACCAGCGCCTGGACCACTGCTCTCAGAGAGTCACCATCCAGGTACGGGCGGATCTGGGCGATCTGGCGAAGGTGGTAATACGCGGCCCTGGTCTAAGACGCCACCTGGGCCTCCATAGTCAGCGCCGGGTCCAGGACCACACCCAGATTCCGCGCCCTCTCCACAGGCCGGAGGGAAACTCCCCCCAGAGAGGGAAAAGAGCCACCGTACCCGGATGGCGAGCCCCCAAAGAACATGACCTCCATCTTCTCGGGGTTGAGCCTAAGCCTGTTTGCCCCGGTCCAAGTCAGCACGGCATCCAGGCACCCATCAAGGATCCTCACAGCTTCCACTGCAGAGGTGGAAAAGGAGAGACAGAGCTGCGTGTCATCAGCGTACTGATGACAGCACACTCCAAAACTCCTAATGACCCCTGCCAACATCCTTACGTAGATGTTAAACAGCAAAGGAGAGAGCGACGACCCCTGTGGGACCCCACAAGGGAGAACCCACGGGGCCGACAGCTCCCCCCCATGCTGGACGTACTGGGGACGGCCCTCCAGGAAGGATCGGAGCCAACTGCGAGCAGTGCCCCCGATTCCAACCGGCATGGTAGACAGAGGATGCAGTTACACTATTGAAATAAATCATGTGATGGATCAGGATTTTTTTTTTTGAAGTTCATTAGAGTCATGTGGTCGTCACAAAATTTGGGGGTCATTCTGAGCATCTTCTTGGTACCACTTTTAGAAATTCATTTTAAGCTGTGTGGTGAATATACAGTACAACAGAGTCAAAGGGGCCACACAGGCTTTTGAAATCATTGCATTTGATACTTGGTCCTATGCCTGCCTGCCCTTGCACTGGCATATATGCTCAATTGTGTTGAGTTGTCAAGTGATGGATGCGAAGGTGATGGGTTTTGGACTGCAGGGAAAACTTGTAATTTTTTCCCTATCTGAAATGCTGGAGTAGTGCTATCCCAGTTTGAAAGAAAAAAAGAACCAAAAACAAATCAAAAAATTACACTGGACTCTCACAGCCACTCAGTTCCGCCAACAGTGTGATTTTTAATATTTGTTTTATTTCTCTCATGTGATGATAGTGCTATTTCAGTATTGCAGAACACCTTCCATCCTCCAGGGCAACTGGATCAAGCATATGGACTGAAAGATAAGCTGCCAGGAACCAGAACATCTATACCAACAAAACAAGGTAGGTATGGCACATCATGTCCAGGCACAAAACCCTGTAACATGCCCACATCATACATTGGGCCACTTCTTCCACTCAAAACTTTCACAATGTTGTGTCAGTGGAATGTTGAAGGAGGCAAGTTTTAATTATAAAACCTTAGAAGTAAATGGCCTCCCACATTCTGTCTGCATCAGGAGAGACATCAGCAGGATATTATTATTTTTACCAAGAACAAACTGGCAGAATTGTTCTGGTTCTTAGAAATCTTGGCACATCTTCTAATTTTCCGATGCCTTCCTACTCTCTTTCGTCTGTCATTTCAGCTCCTCTCCTGCTCTGTTTATCCATCAAGCATGCAGTAAATCCCTTCACTGACTCCTAGCTTCTTTATGGGCCAATGGAAAAAGTAATTTGAATTCACCCCACCACCACCACCTCAAGATTCACACAAGGTACACAAATAGGTGACTAACCTATTCTTTTTTCAGGTGTATAGCTCATTCCTGTCAGGTCACACCTTGTACTTAATTCCATCATTCCAGAATTCAGACCCAAGGTACACTACGTCTCTTGAGTCACCCATTTACACCAGACTCCAGTCCCTTGCCATCAAAAAAAACCTCCTAGCTATTTTTCTTCAGACTCATCAGTCCACTTCTTTATGTCCTTTTGTACCAGAGATCAGATACCATTCTAAATGCAAGCCTGGTTTCCTTTACCAGGGAAGCGTGTTTTATAGGGGAAAACACTGATTTAACTCCCCATTTGGTATCTCTGAGATTTGGTATCTCCAGATGACACATGTGTTCACTTCAGATATTCAATTTTTTCCTCACGTGAGTTCAAGGTGGCATGTTGAATGGTGTAGTGGCACTGCTGTTCCCGGGGACATTTTGGATAGTAGGAAGGAACTAAGAATATAAGAACAGCCTTGCTGGAACAAGCCACAGCCCATCCAGTCCAGCATTTTGTCTCACATGGTGGCTCACCATTTGCTTCAGGGTATTCCCAAGCAGATACCTTCGCCAGCTTACGATTCCCCGCAAATGGCATTGAGAGATATCCTGCCTACCCTGTTTCCCCCCAAATAAGACATCCCCCGGAAATAAGACCTACTTACAGTTTTGCCTCTCGCTGAAATATAAGGCATCTCCCTGAAAATAGGGCCTCCCTGATAATAAGATAATAATAAATGTGTACTGTATTCTTCTTCATGGAAAAATAAGACATCCCCTGAAAATAAGACCTAGCACATCTTTGGGAGCAAAAATTAATATAAGACACTGTCTTATTTTTGGGGAAACACGGTATCTCTCCAACCCGGAGGTTGTCCTTAGGCATCCATAATGATAACCATTGATACCCTTGTTCTCCATGAACTTGCCTAATCCTTTCTTAAAGCTGTCAAGGCTGACAGCTGTCGCCACTTCCTCTGGCAGGGAGTTCCACAGACCAGGGATCCTCTGGGTGAAATAGTACTTCCTCTTATTTGTTTGAGATCTAGCACCCAAAAGTTTCATGGAGTGCCCCCTAGTTCTAGTGTTGTGCGACAGGGAAAACAGATTTTTCTTATCTACTTTCTCTACACCATGTATAATTTTATAAACTTCAATCAGGTCACCTCTTAGGTGCCGTCATTCAAGAGTGAAGAGGCTGAGCTGTTGCAACCTCAGATGGTAAGGAAGGTGTTCCAGTCCCCTAATCATTCTGGTTGCCGTCCTCTGCACTTTTTCCATTTCCATAATATTGTATCGTTCTGGAGGTATGGTGACCAGAACTTTACCCAGTACTCCAGATGGGGCCTCACCATAGATTTATAAAATGACACTTGCTGACTTGCGGACTGTGTGACGTCATCTGGTCCCTTCTTCAGGCTTCCTTACTTTATCTCAGCTTTAGTTACAGTTCTGAAAGGAACAGAGAGAAAAACTGTTTTTGTGTGGGAACGAGGTACCGTTGCTAGCAGTCCATGTAATAAAGCAGAGTATATGAGCACAATTTGGATTTGAATGGGCAGTTAAGACCCATGGCCTTTACAAAAGATCTGCTCCTTGAGTGAGGATGTCGATCCAGCAGCCTGGATATTTGGACTCTCCTTACGGCCAAAGAGTTGGCTACAAGGATTGCTCACCTGCAAAAAGCCTAGGCCAGTGGTGGTGAACATTTGGCACTCCAGATGTTTTGGACCACAACTCCCACAGTCCTTTGTCGTCGGCAATCTGGACTCGGAATTCTGGGAGTTGTGGTCCAAAACATCTGGAGTGCCAAAGGTTCGCCACTAGAGATGGGCACGAAATGAACTTTTAGTTCGTTTCATTATTCGTTATTTGTTGCATTATGTAACGAAACGAATAATGAATCTAGGGGTAAATTTAAAACGAAACGAAACAAACCAGAAAAATTTGTTTGGTTGGGTTCATTTTGTTAATGGTGTGTGGAGGGGGTGGAGATGTCTCCTACCTGGTGCTGGTCCGGAGGTTCGGTCTTCCTGGCTTCAGGGACGGCGCTGCCACGTGGTCAGCAGTAATAAATAAATAAATAAATAAATAAATAAATAAATAAATAAATATAAAAAAGGAGCACCAGCCCGGCCCCACGGATGGCCAGGTTGGCACCCTAAAATAAAGGAAAAAATAAAACAAATAAAACCAGCACTGACCGGGCCCCAGGGGCTGCGCGATCGGTGCTTGAAAAAATAAAAATAAAAAAGAAGCGACGACCGGACCCCAGGGGTGGCCTGTTCAGCACCCTAAAATCTTTTTAAAAATAATTTTTAAAAAACAGCGCTGACCAGTCCCCGGGGCTGCGTGGTCAGCGCTGGGGGGGGGGGGGAAGCCGGCCACGCTACAGCTGTGGCACGGCCGGAACCCGGAAGTTAAAAAAAAAAAAAGAAAAAATAAAAAATAAAATAAAATAAAGGACTGCCAACCTGGCCCCAGGGGTGCCCCGGTCAATGCTCTAAAATTAAGAAAAAAAAATTAAAAGAAGCACCCACCTAGCCCCAGGGGGCACGGTGGGTGCTTGGGGGGGGAGAGGCGCTGGCCCCATGCCAGTGCCTCAAAGAGCCCCTGCTGCGCGGGCCAGGATCCGCCAGCGCCGGTAAGAACCCGAAACCGGTTTGGGTTCAAATGAATTTTTTTAATTTGTTCGAACCCGAACCCGAACTGAACCAAGGGTGGGCCCGAACCCGACGAACCCAAACCATGGGTTTTCTGGTTTGTGCCCATCTCTATTTGCCACCACTGGCCTGGGTGATTCTCCCTCCTTCCCTTTGCTTTCTCCTCACAACTATCCTGTGAAGAAGACCAGGACACAAGGGTGTGATCGGCTCAAGTACACCCATTAAGCTTCATGACCAAATGGGGATTTCAACCATGGGCTCCTGCGTTTTCTAGCCACTATACTACACTGCTCCTGTGGTGGGTCCTTAGGCCTGATTATTGGATTCCTTAGGCTACTTAGCTCTGCCTTATCTCCCCCACCTTGGCTTGTCCTGTCCTCCTTTAATAAACACAGGCCTTGCTATAATTAACTTTGTAAGCGCTCAACTGGGATGGTGGCCAACAGTCAACCAGCAACCAACGGGGCAGTCTCAGGAAAACCCCGGACCGAGCAGATCCAAAAGGTGAGAAGATTAAGTTGGGGACCCCCAAGGGGTTATGGAATACCTCGGAAATGCCTGGGGGAGTTGAGGAGGGGGTCATGAGAGGGTGGGTCAACACAGGGAGTAAGGAGGTGTTGTATGGGATCTGCTTGTCCGTCCTGCCCCTCCTCCCTTCATGGCCCTTCAGATAATAGCTGCTTGTTGGAACTTCCACTCTGCACAACATATACAATGCAGGCTTTTGTCTCCAATTAAAAACCACATGGCCTGTGAACACACCCTATAAATAGAAGCCCAGGCCATGTCTGAGCTTGAGCCATACGCATGCAGGCATGTTTATGTTGGTTGCAACATTGCATCGCTAAGGGAATGCCTCCGTTTTTAAGCTTCTAATGGCATCACTGTTGTTCAGCTTCCTAAAAAAATAATCACCACAGAGGTTATGGGCAGGCACTACCTATCTCTGATTCTCAACACAAAGGGATATCACAAAAAGCAGAAGGCATAGCCTTACAACTGCAATGGAAACCCACACATATAAACGTAAGAACATAAGAGCCATGCTGGATCAGGCCAAAGGCCCATCTAGTCCAGCTTCCTGTATCTCACAGTGGCCCCACCAAACGCATCTGGGAGCGCACGAGACTAGATATCTGTCTCCTGATACCATTCCCCTGCATCTGGCCCTTGAAGTACTCCGGTTTTATGCCTGGAGATGACACATCTCCATCATGGTTTGTAACCTGTGATGGCCTTTTCCTCCAAGAATCTGCCCAATCCCCTTTTGAAGGCACCCAGGCCAGATGCCATCACCACCTCCTGTGGCAGGGAGTTCCACAGACTAACAACGCGCTGGGTAAAAAAAAAAATTCTTTTGTCTGTTCTCACTCTCCCAACCCTCAGTTTGAGTGGATGTCCCCTAGTTCTGGTATTTTGTGAGAGGGAGAAGAGTGTCGCTCTGTCCACTTTCCTCATGCCCTGCATAATTTTGTACATCTCAGTCATATCCCCTCTCAGGCGCCTTTTTTTTCAGACTAAAAAGTCCCAAACATACACAACATACGTACCTCTTTTATGTCAGGCATGGGAAACGTGGGGCTCTCCAGAAATCAACAGGTCATCTTTAACATCAGACTGAGCCAGCTGATGATAAGATATGGTAACACACGAAGGACTAAGCAGCCTACCCACATCTGAAAAGTCACATATCCCCTATCCATAATTAAGAATATATCTTATTTATAACATTGACTGTGGAGGTTGCACGCACATTCTCTTAGTATGTGTGTTGACCTCCTTCCAAATGAAGCAAAGGAAATGTGGTGGGGGACCTGTGTCAGAAATCTGGAAGTCGAGTCATGGCTACTGGACTTCTTTTTCCTGAGAGACAGAAACGTTTTGCTGCTCATCCAAACAGCTTCATCAGACTAGACTGCTTGTCCTAGACTGATGAAGCTGCTTGGGTGAGCAGCGAAACGTTTCTATCTGTTAAGAAAAAGAAGTCCAGTAGCCATGACTCAACTTCCAGATAAACTCACCTGGATGACTGAGAATCTTCACAGACTGTGTCAGAAAGTTCACATTCTTCTGAATGCTACCCCAGTGGTTAGTAACAACGGGAAGGCAGTTGGGTCTGCACTGATATGGTGTACTGTGAGGCTTTGGGTTTGTGTAATTCAAGGGTCTGTGTGGTGCCACCCAACCTCCATTTCTACCACGTTCTTCCCCTTGTTTTGGCCTTTGGATTTTCATGTTGTCATTCCCTACAGGGATCTTGTATTCACGAAGAGATGTCGTCCGAGGACAAGCCCCCAGAGGGGGAAACAGGGAACACAACGGAACAACAGTGGACCTTGAGGAACAAAAGCCACGCCGAACGCTTCCTAGCAGCAGCCCTCCAATTGAGGGAGCAACACCAGCTGGTGGACATGACGGTGACCATAGGCCCAAAGAGCTACAAAGCCCACAGCCCTCTTCTTGCCGCCATCAGTTCTGTCTTCCGGCAACGCATGCAATGCAGGGAGCCTGGGGTGATGGAGCTGGACGGGGTGACCACCCTACGTGGTTGGGAGGTCATTTTGAATTTTGCCTATACTGGGGAGTTAGATGTCCTACCAGAGGAGGCCGGGGAGGTCCTGGATGCAGCTGAGTCGTTAGGCGTTCCTCGTGTAGCTGAGATCTGCAAGGCAGTGTTGATTGGGGTAGAGACAGAGGACAAGCTGAGTCCAGCTGAAGAAAAATGGGAGACGCTCCGGAGCTTGGAAGAACTTTACAAGGAAGGCATTGGCTGGGATTTAGAACTTAAAGCTGAGGGAAATAGTTTCCAAGGTAAATATGGAACAGTTGGCTGGAAGGCCAGAATATGAACTGAATGGGTTCTGTAGGTTGGGATGAAGCAATACATTCCAGCTGTAGGCTGGCTGGCTAATGCGTTGAGTTTGGGGCTGTGGGATCCCGACAAACATTTGACTATAGGGTCAGCTGACATCCTCTTCTTTCCTTCCAGTTCACCGCCTGGCTTTGGCTTGTGGGTGTGAGTTCTTCCATGGTATGTTCACCAGTGGCATGAAGGAATCTCACCAGGTAGATGGCCCTCTTTGCACCCATTTCACCTCAACTGATTTGGAACTGATCATCTCCTTTGCATACTCAGGCACTCTGGTTGGTGGATGGGATTATCTGTTTGACACAGCTCAGGCTGCTCTACAGTACCAGGTCTCTGGCATCTGGGAACTCTGCCTAGATTTCTTTCATCGCAAGCTGAACCCTGAATCCAGCTTGGACATCTTGTCCTTTGCCCGTGCCTATGGCTTACACGATCTGGAAAGCACCGCAGAGAGCTTTGTGTTGAAGAACTTTGCACACATCGCGGCGACACCAAAGTTCTTAGATCTTCCAGTTAACCAGCTGGTTGAGTTCCTCAGCTCCGATGCCCTCTACATCCTCAACGAATTAGAGGCCTTCCAAGGAGTCATCCGGTGGCTGAATGCAGACCCAGCTGGGCGGATGGACCATGCGGAGAAAGTTATGCGCTGCATCCGATTCTCACTGATGTCCACTAGGGAGTTCAAGCAAGTGCGGGCGGAAAAGATGATGGCAGCCCCAGGTCATCTCTATCACGTCATGGTGGAATCTTTAGCTAGCCACCCGCCAGGACCCTCCAAGATGGAGCAACTCCCTTGCCGAGTGAGATACCCACAAAAGGTGATTGTTATCAGTGGTGGAGATACTCTGGCAAAGAACATGGCCACCCGCAGCCCCACCCGGGATGTCTGGTTCTCCCATCGCTTTCGGAACGGCATTGGACTGGTCAAGGAAATTGAGTGGCGCCGTCTGGGGCAGCTCCCAGAACAGCCACGCTTCCGGCATGCTGTGGCGGTCAAGGACAACGTGATGTACATCTTTGGAGGAAAACGCTACTATGGCGTCAGGGACACCATATGCTCAGTGTTCAAGTGAGCTGGCAATCTTTCAGCTTCAGATAGGACAGTGGTTCCCAACCTGGGGGTTGGGATCCATTTGGGGGGTCAAATGACCATTTCACAGGGGGTGTCATAAGCCAGTGAAGAAAAAGGCACAAACAGCTTGGGTCTGGAGGAGGAAAAGGGGGGAAAGAGTGAGTTACAGCTTGATAGGTTGGAGGGGATGTCAGTCAATGGCACCGGAGGCTGCAATTGGCTGAGGGTGCCTGTATAGAGAGAAGTTCTCTATGGCAACTGTGGCAGTGGCCTGCCAAAGGGGGCTTGTGGCCTCTCCCAAGCAGGGCAAGGGGGTCACCACAACATGAGGGACTGTATTAAAGGGTCACAGCATTAGGAAGGTTAGGAACCACTGAGTTAGGAGAAGGGGTAAAAGCCATTTCCCTTCTGTGAGGAGAAGTGTAGGTAAAGATAAGCTTCTTGGAATCTCTCCCTGTAGGCAGTCATTTACTTGGGATCAATAACAGTTTTTTTAATATGCACTGTCTTGACATGCGGCAGTCAGAATACCAAGAAGCGGAGGTGAATTGACCCAACATGTTTATATAAGATTCTCTACCCAATCAGAGGGCTAGCCTGTGAGCCAATCATAGTATGACACCTCCCCAAAAGACAGGGCAGGGGAGTGAAAGAGTCTGGCATTTCAGTTCTCTTGCACATGCTGATTGGCTATAGCTCCCACCAATCAACTCCTGAATCTTAATTTTCCACAATCCCTGAATTATAGCATCCAATGTGCTATAAGTCAATGGTCCAAGAGACTGAAAAATAGGTGCTTCTAGAAAACTTTGACTTTCTGATTGTGGTTTTATGATTAACTGCCCCCTGACTGGATGGCCCATTGAGTTGGGGCTCAGCTGCAGAACCAGAGGTTGGGGGGTTTGATTCCCTATTTTGCTGCCTGAGGGAATCATAGTATAGTAAAGTTGAAAGGGGCCTCTAAGGTCATCAAAGTCTCCATGCAGGAATACAAATCAAAGGAGATCTGCCAGGTTGTTGTCCAAATTTTTCTTGAATGCTTTCAGTGTTGGAGTACTCCCCTCTTCTTAAGGTAATTGGTTCCATTGCTACACTGTGAAGAGCCAAACAGTGTAGCCTTGGGCAACCTGTCTTGATCAGGGGCTTGGCCTCGATAGCCTTGTAGCCCCCTTCCAACTTCATGTTTCTAAGTTCCAGAGGAACTGGCAAACCTCTCCTGAGTACTGTACACTCAGTAGAATGGGTCACCATAAATCAGAAACATGTTGGTGGCATGTAATTATTGTTGTTAGTTGACTGCTCAAGATTTTAAGAAAAAAACCATGGACCAACGGGAGTGCAAAATCATGGTGGTGGAGGGATGAAATGATGTGAAGGGTAGCATGTGTGTGTGTTGTGTCACTACAGTCGTGACCGACTCTGTGTGAACCCATGTCCGTGGAGTTTTCTTGGCAGGAATACTGGAGTGGTTTGCCAATTCCTACTCCAGGCCCTTACAGCACCTGGTATTCCCTGGTGGTCGCCCATCCAAGTACTAACCAGGCCCAACACTGCTTAGCTTCCAAAACCAGGTGAGATTGGATGTGCTTAGGGCAGGCATGCCCAAACTTCGGCCCTCCAGATGTTTTGGACCGCAACTGCCACAGTCCTTTGCCATTTGCAATCTAAGCTTAGAATTCTGGGAGTTGTGGTTCAAAACATCAGGAGGGCCGAAGTTTGGACATGCCTGGCTTAGGGCATCTAGGCAGCTCGTCTGAAGGACATGTACATTCCATTGTTGCAGGTTCGACCCTCTGTATGAGAGATGGGAGCAACTGGCCAACATGACAAGCAGCAGAAGCTATTTCCAAGTGGTCTTCTCAGATGGCTTTTTCTATGCCATGGGTGGGAGCTCCAACGACGTCTATTGCTTGGATTCGGTGGAACGCTACGAACCTAGAACCAATACCTGGAGGTGAGCTTAGGCCCTTTGTACACGACCCCTAAACTCCGCCGCAAATGGCTCCCAGCTCAGGAGCTTAAAATTGTTTCCCCACCAGCTCCGGAGTTTACAGATAATTAAGTGCGACCACGCCCACCTAAGCGCGTCCCAGCGCACTTTTCAGGTACCTGCTCTCTGGAGGTGAAAATTCCTGATGCAGATATAACAGTAGTGACTGCCCGGCTCTCCTTGCTTCTGTTTGTTGTTTTTTTGCCCCCCACCCCTTTAAGAGATCTGAATGCTGCCGGCCGGGAACAGAGCGAGACCGGCAGAACAGAGGTGAGCGGCATTCTTTTCTTCCTTTTTTTCTCCCTCCCCTTACGCAGCCAGCAGCCAGGAGTGCGGAGGGGGTGGGAACGCAGGAACAGTGACAAACCCCTAAGATCTCTGGTTCGAATTTAAGTGGCCAGCGGATCTTAGGGGTCATGTGAAAAGGGCCTTAAGGGCTTTACCAGACGTCAGCTGGAACACACCTTTGTAAAATTCTTTTTGAACCTCTGTTCCAAAGAAATCCCAGTTTGGGAGTTGGGGTCCAAAAACGTAACTTGTGCAAGCTTTGACCACAGAGAGAGCATTGTGTCTAGTTTCAGGCACCCTGCCTTAAAAAGAATGCCTGCTGTTGGCATGGGTTCAGAGGAGGCCAGTGATGATGGTCAAGATAGGGAAGGAAATACAGGCTGAGCTATAACTATTCATCCCAGCATCTATGGCAGGGGTACCATCTTCCATCCCATATGCTCAAAAGCATGGACATGATGACCTCTGCACTGAAAAGGAGGAAAAGGATGCAATTTCCACTCTCTCCTCCAAAAGTGGAAACTTATGCTTAGCCAAAAGGGAGTGTGAATAAGGGCTGGATGGTGTTGCATTTATTTTCCCAATACTCCCCAGAAAACCAGATTTAGAGATCTAGATTTCGGTGCCTAGTTCCTCCATTCTATTTATAGCCCTGGAAATAAGACTCATTTGCCCTGGATAAAAGTAGGGTAAGTAAGATCATGATATCATTATTCAAACATCTGCAGGGCTACCATATGGAAATTGAGTAGTCTTATAGGACAAAACTAGATTTAATGGGCTTATGGTCCAGGAGCAGAAGAGAGAC
This sequence comes from Phrynocephalus guinanensis, assembly GCA_037367245.1. Classification (NCBI taxonomy): domain Eukaryota; kingdom Metazoa; phylum Chordata; class Lepidosauria; order Squamata; family Agamidae; genus Phrynocephalus; species Phrynocephalus guinanensis. The sequence goes on along the minus strand of CM074743.1, from coordinate 6,584,799 downwards.
CAGCTGAACACTAGAAGATACTTAACGGAACCATGGCTTGGAAATGGGACCCATTAGCTTGAAAATGATTATTGTTCCATCACTGGAGGCCTTCAAGCAGAGCCTGGATAGTCATCTGCTCAAGGATGGTTTCCCTCTGGACTTGAGTTATTTCATGAAATCAAGCCATCACAGTAAATGCCTTATTTTGTTTCCATGTTGTGCACCTTCACTGACATCCTGCTGGTGTTGGTATCAAGTATCCATGATCTGTCACAGCTTACTGTGACTAACGGATGGAATGCTGGGGACACATATCAGATGGGCCATAAACCTTTGCTGAGTGAAGTTTGGCGGAGTGGTGGATCTGCTGTCAGCTTTGGTCCAGACTTTATAGACACCACCCGTAGTGCTCAGTCTTATTCCTAAAGTGGGTTTGGACTCTTAGAGCCTTACACGACCCCTAAGATCCGCTGGTCCCTTAAATTCGGACCAGAGATCTTGAGGGTTCGTTGCTGTTCCTCCCTCCCCACCCGCTCGGCATTTCTTTGTTCTGTCTGCGGGAGGGGGGGGGAGGAAAAAAAGCCTTAGACAGAGACAAAAGAATAAAAGGCTTACCTCCCGGTGTTGGGGGAAGTTGCTCCGACCTCCGTTTACTTCCTGGTTCCTCTTTAAGGGGCGGAGGCAAATGAAAAACAACAGAAAGAAGCGAGGAGAGCTCAGGCAGTCTCCGCATCAAAATTTTTCACCATCAAAGAGCAGGTACAAGAAAAGTACAGTTTGGTCGCGCTAAGTGGGCGGGGTCGCACAATTGTCTGCAAACTCCGGAGCTGGTGGGTAAACATTTTTATCGTCCGGAGCTTGCAGCCATTTGCGGCGGAGCTTAGGGGTCGTGTATAAACGCCCTTAGATAACTCCTGGGGAGTTCAGGCCAAAACCCGGAACACACGGTGGATGGATCCTCCATCTGAAAAACGAAAGCATTTTTCAGATGGAGGATCACGTTTCTCTGACCCTTTCCTCTCCATGTCTCTCTCCTGCCCTTGATCTTTTTTAACCTCTCTTCCCCTTACACCAGGCCTTGCGAACCCTTGCCAGCTCCGCTCTGTGGCCACGCCGCCTGTGTCTTGGATGGATCCATCTACATCTCTGGAGGAAGTGATGGCTTGTGCCGCTGCCACTCCACTCTGATCCGGTACCTCCCGGGCGCGCCTTCCATCCCGTTGGCCACCATGCGGGAAGAGAGGGCAGGGCATGCCATGGAAGTCCTGAATGGACAGATCTACGTCGCCGGCGGCCTGCGTTGGCGGGATGGCCACGGAGGCTATGCCGACCAACTGGCCTGCGAAGTGTACAACCCCATACGGGATGTCTGGGTCGCCCTGAGCCCCCTGCCTCAGCCCCATGTTATCGCTGCCTCGGCTGTCCTGGAGGGAGATCTCTACATACTGGGAGGTTACAGCCACGACACCTATCGCGACACCCACTTGGTCCATTGCTACAACCCCATGCACGGCCGCTGGGTCAACGTAGGAACTCTGCCTCAGGCTTACGCGGACCTCAGAGCCTGCATCTTAGAAGTCCCCACCTCCCTCAGGAGAAAGCATGCCTCTCCCTTAGATACCCCCAGATTGGGAATCCCGGCTGATCCAGAACGCATCTGATCGGTTGCCAACTCTTCTCAAACACAAGCGCTGGGAACCTTTGACCTTCCAAATGTCTGGCACGTCAACACGCAGAACCCTACGCCAATGTGGCCAGAGGGAAAGGATTATGGGAACCGCAGTCTGGAAGATTAGCTGGCTGGATTGCTTAGTGGTTTATTTATTTATTTAATTATTTACAATTTATATGCCGCCCACTACCCAAAAGTCTCTGGGCTGTTTAGGTACCTTGGGGCCTTTTCCAAGGAGAAAGGCGGGGTAAACATACTCTAAAACAGTGGTGTCCTAACTTTGGCCCTCCAGATGTTTTGGACCACAAGGCCCACAGTCCTTTGTCATGGGCAATATAGGCTTGGAATCCTGGCAGTTGTGGTCCAAAACATCTGGAGGGCTGAAGTTTGGACATCCCTGTGCTAAAACAAACAAACAAACAAACAAATTGTTGTGTGACTGTGGGCAGAGGTTCTGTGTGCCACTTCACACATGGCATGCACCCTTTCTCCACACTTAATTACCTTACACATTCATCACCCGCATGAGTGAATGATGTGACAAAGATGGGGGGGGGGAATATATAGATCTGTGAGCGATATGAAAATTCTCCCTGGGGTGCTACCCGCTTGGAAGATCCCACATACCATGATTTTGATAATCCATATGTGAAAATTTTCCATGTGGGAAATTAACCTCATGCTTGTCATGGAGCCATGCCTAGGAGATATTGCATTGCCTCAACTGCTGCATTTCCGTATTTATTTATTTGTTGATTGATTTATTTGCAAGACTTGCATGCTGCTTCTGTACCAATAAAGGTGAGGGGCTGTGCATACTCACCTGCGTCAATCCCACTATCTGTCTGACTGCCTGTCTCCACAACAGTGAAAGGCAGATGCTTGAAATTTGACATGCCAGCTCCAGGAACCACCAGGTGGTTTCTTTGACCTCCTTTGGTTGGTTGGTTTGGAGCCATTGCAGTGACTTGACCCCCCCCCCCTTGCAGCACAGCACCCTATCGGGAAATGCCCTTAAACACTCTAGAGAAAGGCATGGCACAGCAAAAATCATTCATTAATTTTTTAGAAAATGAATGAATGCCAACCAGACAGCAGATCTGGATGCTCGCTAACACGCTTCGATGTAATGAAATGCTTGAAATTTGGAAATTATAAGGTCTTATATTTATGTGAGACTGGTCTATGGGCTGTAAACAAACAAATAAATAAATAAAATTATTATTATTATTATTATTATTATTATTATTATTATTATTATTATTATTATTATTATTATTATTATTATAGTAGTAGTAGTAGTAGTAGTAGTAGTAGTAGTAGTAGTAGTAGTAGTATTGTTATTATCCTCCTCCTCCTCCTCCTCAAATTATCACACAGCAAACAAGATAACTACGCTGCATATTGTATTACTAGTGGAACACTTCCCTCAAGCGTTTAGGACTATGGGTGGCCTTCTGCAGCTGACGGATGATATTATTATTATTATTATTATTATTATTATTATTATTATTATTATTATTATTATTATTATTACTACTACTACTACTACTACTACTACTACTACTACTACAGTGGTACCTGTAGATCCTTTCCAGGACAGAGAGGAGGGCAGCAGGATGAGACCTTGGGCAACATCATCAATAAATAAATAAATAGATAGATAACTGGGAGGACCACGTGGATGCCAACTCATGATCACAAGTTGTGTGTGTGTGTGTGGGGGGGGGAATAGATCCTTTCCAGGAAAGTGAAGAGGAAAGCAGGATGAGACCTCGTGTGTGTGTGTGTGTGTGTGTGTGTGTGTGTGTGTGTGTGTGTGTGTGTGTGTTTTGGGGGGGGGTGTTTGAAGCACAGCCGGCCGTCTCCCTTATTTTAAGTCGTCGCTGGTTAAAGGCCGCCGGTTGCCCCGTCGCCCCCGCCGAGGAGGAGCCGCCCAAGGAAGGAGGGAGGAAGGGAGGGAGGGAAGCCGGCCGGCCGCCCGGCCGCCGAAGCGACGCCCCTTGGATCCCCGCCCAGGCCGCCTCCCGGGACAGCCTCGCCCGGCTTCCGCGTCCGGCCGAAGCGGCCTGCTTCATCGCCCGGCTTCCCCCCCCCCCCCCAAGGAGCTTCGTCGCGGCTCTGCGGGACCCTCGCCCGCAGCGGCTTGGAGCTGCGCCCCCCCCCGACGGGTCCTGGGACGGAGAGAAGGAGGAGGAGGAGGCAGTGGGGTTTAGGGTCGCCCCTAAAGCTACCCCCACCACCACCCCTAAAAAGCCCGTCCCCAGGAGGGCGCTTCCTGGTCGGAGGGAGTGGCCGCCTTGCTATTAGCCCAGGTGGGTGGCACAAGAACGGTAGTAAGCAATCCGCGGTAACGGGGGCGATCGCGATTAAAGTAACTTGCCAGTTCCTCGTTACTCGAGTAGACCCGTCGGCTTAGCCCATTGCTAGAGTAGACCCATTCATTGACTCTGCGGGATCGACGTAAACGTTGACTTGGGGTTTAGCGGTGGGCTCAGTGAATCGGCATTTGGAAGACGCAGTACAGTACAGTATTTATTTATTACAGTGAACCCTCGTATAGCAAACGGTTTGTATAACATAAAATCTGTACAACATAAAAAAATTCTGGAGATAGGGGAATTCCGCTTAACAGAATCGCCTATGGGGCGAATCCGTACACCATAAAAAGGGTCGTGATGAGGGATTACTCCATTTTCAATGCATTCCTACGGGAAATTTGTATAAAGGAAAATGTGCTTAACAGAATTGCTCAACAGCAAACAAATGAAGTGCAAATGAATCGACTTTAAATTAAATGTAGGGTCATAAAAATAAAGTAGAAGTAAAGTAGTAAGTTAATAATACTGTATTTATTTATTTATTTTAGAGTATTTTTACCCCGCCTTTCTCCTTGGAAAAGGATCCAAGGCGGCTTACACAGTAATGAGGGATAATATACAGTCCAGTACAATTCACAGAAGACCCTACTGATTATTTGGAAGCCGGAGTCCCCCTCAAAAAGCCTACAAAAATTGCAACCTACTGACCATTGCTCCCTGAAATTTAAAAAGCAGTGATTTTTTACATAAGTTTATTGTAAAGTTTATTGAGTCCTCATTTTTATGATGGACTCCTGGGCAATCCCTTGATTTTCTTCCATAGCTAGAATGCCTCAAACGTGGTCACCTTTTCCTTGTGGCAAACCTGTTCCAATCCTTTGATGACTACTGAGACTCTGCTTCTCCCCCTGGCACAGAATTCTTGCCCTCTGTGACCAGGGTGGTGCAATGATTAATCGGTGCATCATAGAGGTGTGAGATAAGATTGCCAGCTGAGCGGAAAGGTGGTGGTGGGGGAGCCAATACAAATCGATGTGGCCTATTGTTCTACCTTTAATCTTGGCTTTCTTTCTTTCTTTCTTTCTTTCTTTTTTCTTTCTTTCTTTCTTTCTTTCTTTCTTTCTTTCTTTCTTTCTTTCTTTCTTTCTCTCTCTCTCTCTCTTTCTTTTTCTTTCTTTCTTTCTTTCTTTCTTTCTTTCTTTCTTTCTTCCATGGTGTGGACAAAGTAGATAAGGAAAAGCTGTTTTCCCTATCGCACAACACTACAACTAGGGGGCACTCCATGAAACCTTTGGGTGCTAGTTGGCAAACAAATAAGAGAAAGTACTTTTTCTCCCAGAGGATCACTGGTCTGTGGAACTCCCTGCTAGAAGAAGTGGTAACAGCTGTCCGCCTTGACAGCTTTAAGAAAGGATTGGACAAGTTCATGGAGAACAAGGGTATCAATGGCTATCATGATGGATGCCTAAGGACAACCTCCGGGTTGGAGAGAGAGGCAGGATATCTCACAAGGCCATTTGCAGGGAATCATAAGCAGGTGAAGACATCTGCTGGGGAATACCCTGAAGCAAATGGTGAGCCGCTGTGTGGGACAGAATGCTGGACTGGATGGGCTGTGGCCTGTTCCAGCAAGGCTGTTCTTTCTTTCTTTCTTTCTTTCTTTCTTTCTTTCTTTCTTTCTTTCTTTCTTTCTTTCTTTCTTTCTTTCTTTCTTTCCTTCCTTCCAGTTGAAGGTTCTTCTGGAATTGCAAGGTAAAGTTTACACACTGAGCTGAACCCCAACATATCTTGAGGATATTATCAGGGTAGAAGAAAGCAGGGCTCTGTCATTTGTAACTACTGTCATAAATCCCACTTTGTTGGGACAGGTTAAAATGCAGTTCGTTCTGGATCTGGCCTGTTAAGCATATTCTTAAAGCCAACAGGTTGAAGCCTGGAGATACCACTTGTTGATTGAGATTAAGTCTCTGGCTGGAGGTAGGAGTAAGAAAACGGATGAGGGGGTTCCTTCTGGGTCCCTCTGGCCACCGTGAAATTTGGCAATGCAACGAAGGCGCTTTGCACACCCTACACTGAGGACAAGGGACCAAAATTTTCAAGGCATGCTAAGAACACCCTATATCAGAGGAAATAGCACAAGAAACTGTGGTCTCCGGGAGACCTTTGACCGGAGGGAAACACCGTATTTTGAAAATAATAGCTGTGATGTATCAAAGGAAAGTTTAGCTGAAATGCAAACATCCTGAATGAAGGTTACATTTTCTTTAATTGAACTGTTTTACAATTGCAAAAACTAAGCTACAGGCCATACCTTTATAGGTCACTAATAAAAAAAATTGCAAGCTTTCGAGTGTGACACACTCTTCTTCAAAGCAGGTCCCAAAAGTTCAAACATGGCAAAAGATGTGCTTTGTCAGGAGGTTGTTCTTAAAGTTCTTGGCTAGATGATGTACTCCAAGTTTAATTCCAGATTCTTTTACTCTTGTATTTAATCTGGTGTCTTTGGTGGTGTTGCAAGACGTTTGTTAGGTGGTGACCTAAAATGTAAGCAATTGATGCAAAGCAAATGATTCATTTCTATTTCTGCAACTGCAAATGGATTTCATGCAACCATTTTTTGATGCCTCTTGCCGATGATTTTTACTTATTATTGTTTTGTTCTCTCCTCTCCTCTTTTCTTCTTTTATTTGTTGTTATTATTTTTTGCTGATGTTACTCTGTGTTTTACTGGTTCTTTTAACCCTTATTGTTAACCGCCCGGAGTTCTCTGGGAAGACGGGCGGTAGTTAGATAGATAGATAGATAGATAGATAGATAAATAAATAAATAAATAAATAAATAAATAAATGATACACAAGAGTTATTTTTTCACATTAGGCTAATTTATTTATTTGTTTTATTGACTTTTGTATTTGTGAACCGCCCGATTTTCCCGCAGGAACTCTGGGCGGTGTACAACACATTGCCAATCTAAACAATTTGTCCAAAAACTCAACCCAATAAAAAAACGAATGGAAATAAAAATAAACATAAAAACATTACATACAACATAGAACACAGGATCTGGCAGAGAGGGCTGGAGAAAAACACACACGAATCAAACAACTAACAGAGAACAGTGGTTCCCAACCTTCCTAATGCCGCGACCCTTTAATACAGTTCTTCATGTTGAGGTGACCCCTTGCCCTGCTTGGAAGAGGCCACAAGCCCCCTTTGGCAGACCGCTGCCACAGGTGCCACAGAGAACTTCCTTCTACAGGCACCCTCAGCCAATCGCAGCCTCCAGTGCCATTGACTGACATCCCCTCCAACCTATCAAGCTGTAACTCACTCTTTCTCTCCCCGCCCCGGTTCCTTCCCCTCCTCCAGACCCAAGCCGTGAAATGGTCGTGGCTCATGGTAACCCCTGTGAAATGGTTGCTCCGCCCCCAAAGGGGTCCCGACCCCCAGGTTGAGAACCACTGGGTTAATGTTTGATCCTTTGTTCCCTTCTTATAGGCATCCAAGCATCGAGGTATTTGGGAGAGATCCATGGATCCCACAGCCCACCTTTGTGGGGAGAAGCCCCCCATTTATACTTACTCTCCTCTTTCCCACCAAAATCTGGAGGAACTGCGGACTCGACTCTTGCGTCCCATTACCCCCTCTGCGCCGTGGCTAGCGGCCCTGAAGCCTCTTGACACTCAGAGCAGCATCATACCAGAGAATGAGAAGTTATCTTGTGCCTCAAATTTCTTGGCTTGCAGACGCACTGCCTCCAACGTTATGCAAGCACAGGTAATGCCAAAACCATGCTTGTGACATAGATGAAAAACATTTTTAGTAGTTTCGTTGTCCATGCTGTAGATGTGTGCAATGACAATAAATTGCTATTTCTATTTCTGTTTCTCAAGGCTGGTTGAAATGCGCCTCTATTTCATTCACGGTTTATTTTTTTTATTAATTTTAACTGTTTTAAAATTTAAGTTTAAAATATTTTTAAGCTGCTTTTACCCTTAAAAGGGACTCAAGGCGACTTGGATCGTTGAAAGGCAATATTTAAAGCTGAAAACAATTGAGTATACAATTGTGGTTTACATAATTAAAATATGATATTTAAAGTTAAGAACAATGAGTAAAAAGAGGCGGCTTACTTCATTAAAAGACAAAATTAAAGCTGAAACAATAAGGATGCATATATTAAGAAGGAACAAACAGCATACTGAGAGATGGGAAACACACACTACTCAAGACCCAGTCAGGGCAGTAATGTAATAACAATCCTAAAAGTCACACTCATGGAAGCCAGTCCATGAGGGAAAATTTGCCCTGATCCTGCCCTGCTTGTGGTTTAGCTCCCATAATGTCTTAAGAACATAAGAAGAGCCATGCTGGATCAGGCCAAAGGCCCATCTAGTCCAGCTACCTGTATCTCACAGTGGCCCCACCAGATGTGTTTGGGAGCACATGAGACTAGATATCTGTCTCTTGATACCACTCCCCTGCATCTGGCCCTTGAAGTACCCCAGTTTTAAGCCTGGAAATGACACATCTCCCCTCCAGGAATCCGTCCAATCCCCCTTTGAAGGCATCCAGGCCAGATGCCATCACCACGTCCTGTGGCAAGGAGTTCCACAGATTAACAATGCGCTGGGTGAAAAAAAACATTTTCTTTTGTCTGTTCTTACTCTCCCAGCCCTCAGTTTGAGTGGATGTCCCCTAGTTCTGGTATTTTGTGAGAGGGAGAAGAGTGTCCCTCTATACACTTTACTCGTGCCCTGCATTATTTTGTACATCTCAATCTTCTCTTTGTCCCATCAAAGAATGCTGGCAATTTAACGTTAAGGGTACTGAGAGCAATGCCATGTCATGAAACACTTCTGGCGGGGTCCTTCAGGGAGGCCAACCTGTGAGGCCCCGAATGTGTCTCCAATGCAGCTCTATTCAACTTTTGTGTCTCACTTGAAGGATGCGAATGAGGTGGAGAGGATTGGCTTGCAGTACGAAGGCAGTTCTTTCAAAGACCCAACCAAAGATGGCAGAACTGTGGAGGACCAGCAGACGTCAGGAGGTGGCGAAGAGGAGGACCAAACCACAGTTATAATGGTGAGGTGATTGCTGGTGTGAGACCGCATCTGCACAAGCCGTGGGCTTCGATTTAAACCTCAACAGCCAGGATGGTCTTCTGGGGTTACATCATTAGAATGGAAATAGTGTAACTCTTGAGAGCCCAGTTTGGTACTGTTTTTAACACAGTGGTGTCCAAACTTCGGCCCTCCAGATGTTTTGGACCACGACTCCCACAGTCCCTTGTCACTGTCAATACAAGCTTGGAATTCTGGGCGTTGTAGTCCAAAACATCTGGAGGGCCAAAGTTTGGACACTCCAGGTTTAGCAAGTCCTGGCGTGGATTCCTGGCCACGTGCCACTGGGGTTTGTTGAGCAAGCTTTGGAGGGGCCTTGCCGATCCGCGGCAAACTTCTGCTGTGTGCGTGCCACCGTTTCTGTTCTCCTGGCACGACTACGTGAGAGGATTTCGGCCTCTTCTTATCTCTCTTTGTCTGCTTCGGGCTGTTTGCTTCAAGGCTTTGCCCTGCTAATTATCGTGTCTTTTCTAGAGGGCTCAGCCGGTAGCAGCGGGCAGCGGGAAACTCCCGTCGTACTTTGCCTTGTCTGAACCCAAAACGTTGTGGTTGGAGAACCCCTTCCTGAAGGAGCCCTCCTCTGCTCCCCTTGGTCTTCTGAGGCTGGAAGAAGCCAGAGATCGCCTGTTGTGCCCCATTGCTACCTCTGCCCCCTATCAGATCTCCTCGCAGCCTTTGGAGGGACAGTTCCCCCTCCACCTAGATCTCCAGGGAACACCCCGTCTCCAGACTTCACTGTCATACTATGGAGACCAGGATGAAGAGACTCTGGAATCCAGCAATCGACCGGAACAGGTAGGAGTGAAATTGGGTGGAGATTCCTAAAGTTATTCAATTGCTGGAGTGTAGAGTTGCATTAACAGACATATATGCCAGATAGAATAGAAGCAAATAGGAGGGGAAGAAATGGAGGCAGTGACAGAGTTTATTTTCTTGGGCTCCTTGATCGCCGCAGATGGTGACTGCAGCAACGAAATTAAAAGACGCCTGTTTCTTAGTCATCCAAGTAGTTTCTTCGGTCATCCAGAGAAGCTACTTGGATGAGTGGTGAAACGCTTCGATCCCACAAGAAATGAAGTCTAGTGGCCATGATTCAACTCCCAAATACTTTTATCTGCATGTTCATCCATCTAATGAGCCTATTTAGGTCATTGTCCAATTACTGGGCCTATTCAGACCAAGGTGGAGTGAAACCAAGGTGAACTATAACTTGGAAGCCTTGCAAGCAATCTTTCTCAAACTGACGAAGCTACTGGATGAGTAGCAAAACGTTTTGATCCCACAAGAAAAGGAATCCAGTGGCCATGTCTCAACTCCGAGATAATGTCACCTGGATGACTGGGAATCTCCACAGATATGCTATGTACTGTACAGTGCTTGCTATTATCTGCATTTTTCAGCACCAGGGTGGTGATGGATGAACCAGTTTCCCCATGGATACAAGGTTCCTGTATCCCATTCTGCAACTTGTGTGTAGAGGAGAGAGACAGGAAGTATTCCTTGTAATTACTGAGTGATGTTGATGAATTAGTTCGAGTTCTTGCTAAGGGGATAATGTGCTTTCTGTGTAGCATCAAGGGGGATGGGATGAAGCAGACACAGCCACCACAATGCCAGAATACATCCTGACTGTCCCTGAAGATGGTTTGAAAATGCAAGTGGAAGAGAGTGAGCCCTCCAGAGATGAATTGCAGCCAGAGAACAGAGATGAAGATGTGAAGGAACAGAAAGTAAGTACCAGTGACTGAATAGGACTAACTGCATTCATTGGGTAGAGTGCAATATCAATAAAAGTTGTTGTTGTTGTTGTTGTTGTTGTTGTTGTTGTTTGAAGAGTAGGCACTGAAATGGAAAATTTCCTTGGAAATAAATTTATACTGTACACTTACCGGCATCTATTTATTTTTAACACTGATGGAAGGCCCAGCTGGGAAGTGCTCTGCAGATGATTTGCAAATCAAAATACAGCACTGTACAACAAAAATGTTGGTTTTACAACCAATACTGAGAAAATTGTGAGAAACAGCCTTGGAAATTTACAATATTTGAAAATAGTGAAGAATACAGCTGAGAATAACAATTAAAAAACAATAAAAGATTGTAAGGCGGATGGAAGAGACTGGTGATAATGAATTAGAGATAAATAATTAAGAGATAGAAAGAGTGCAGGTCACACAACAGCAGACCACCAGTTTTCTCAGGTGGAATATGAAGGTACTACTGGTTGTTTTTTATTTTATCTGTTTAGTGGATCTTTGGTTGGTTTGTGTGTCCCCACCTGAACTTCTCACCTTCCCACACAAACTGTTGCTCAAAACCCATAAATTTCCCCTAAATGTTGTGGAGAGCTAAAATGTATGATTTCGGCTTCCACTGAGTGGTTCAAAATGGATCTTTAATCTGATTTTGTGACGGAAGGAATGAAAACTGATTATGTCTCTAGGAACATCTGGAGACAGGAACATCTGTGGACAACCTGTGTGTCCCCAGATGTTCCTGGGCTGCAACTCCCAGAAATCTTGGCCAACTCAGCTAGTGATGAAGACTTCTGGGAGTTGAAGTCCAGGAACATCTGGGGACCCACAGGTTGAGAACCACTGCTCTAGATGGTCCCGGTGACAGGGTGCTCTTTAAAAATATTCTATGTTTTTATTTTGTGTTCTTAAGATATTCCTTGTGGAGTTTCTGATATGTTTTATAGTTTTTAATGAATAAATAAAACCCGGGGGGCATCTGTTTCTGTCCTAGTGGGTGGTCTCCACTGGACTAGAATCTTGGAATGTTATAGTTGAGCAAAGAGCTCCCATGAAATACTTCCTCTTCTGCCTTTTGTCTGCCTTCTTATTTTAGCTGATGCTGTTGAGCCTGGCCTGTTGTTCACTGGTGGAAGGGGCGAAGTTTGGGAACCCTCCCGGAGAGTTGCAGCAGGCGCTGACCCAAGTGTGCACAAGTCTTGCAGAGCACGAACCAGAATTTATCCTCAAGGTATGGGCACATAGCTTTGTACCTTGTGATCAGTATTTGAAGGAACAGTGTGAGGTATTATGGATAAATGCAAGGGTATACAGTAGGAAACACACACGCGGTTCACTGAATCATTATCCACTGATTCACTTATCCTCCATATGAAAATACTAAAAATATTAAAAGAAACATCCAAAAAATATACATTTTTAACACTGGAGTTTCCAGACTTGGCCACTAGATGGAGACAGAGACCACACTATTTGTAGTATTTGCTAGTAGAGATGGGCACGAAACGAACAATTTTTCGTTTCCGTTTCCGTTTTTTCGTTTCGCTACGTAACGAAATGACAACCGAATTTTGTCTCTAAAATGAAACGAAACGAACAGAAACACCGGAAATTGTCGTCTGTTTCGTTTCCGTTACTGCAATATGAGTGAATTGCTTAAAATCCTTTAAAAATCACAAAAAATTGAAATAGTAACGAAATGGCAACGAAATGAACGAAAATAAATTTTTTGCAAAAATTCGCAAAAAAAGAAACAAATTGAAATGGACCCTACAAACGACAAACGACAAACGAAATACCATTTTTTTGATTCGTGCCCATCTCTATTTGCTAGAGAAATAGATTTCCACTATGTCATTACAAGAACCAGACACTAGATGGAGCCCAAGGCCATGCTATGCATCAGGTTCACTATTAAAATAAAATTTCCAGTCTTAAGAAAGCTGCTCTAGACCATATTTCTGTTCTGATCTCTTTTGCATAAGTGTGTTCCCACTGCTTGTTCTACCATATGCAGGATTTATCACAGCAAGTAGTGATTTTTACGTGGGTAACCATGAATGGAAGGGCTTCGAATCCGATCCTCAGGATCCTTAGGATACGGATAGGATCCTTATCCTATTTATTTATTTATTTATTTATTTATTAAGAGTATTTTACCCTGCATTTCTCCTTGGGAAAACGACCCAAGGCGGCTTAGAGTAATGAGGGATAATATACAGTCCAGTACATTTAAGACATGTTCAAGTATCGAGAACAGGAATTGAGGGACATCTTACAGCATTAATAGACAACATTACATTAAAGCTACGAGAGAATGCAAGCAGTTAAAGGGGAATAAAGTTCCATGTAAAGTTATGAGTGATGGAAACTAACATTGAAAACATAGTGTCAGTGTAAACCCGTAAGGTTATAAGTAGTTATAAACATGAAATCTATGTGATCCTGTAGATTCATATAAAAGACACATAATAGGTAGACCATCATTCAGGGAAAGCTTGTCTGAAGCGAAAGGTCTTTGTGTTTCCGATAAGACAACGGACATGAGTCAGTCCTGGCGGGAGGGAGTTCCAGAGTCTGGGCGCAGCAGCCGAGAAGGCCCTTTCATGGGTTCCCATGAGATGTATCTGTGAGGGTGGTGGGATGGAGAGAAAGGCCTCTCCAGATGACCTAAACATCCAAGTTGGTTCATACTGTGAGATTTGATCTTTGAGGTAGCTAGGACCCAGGCCGTACAGGATACGAATATTTATCCTTATCCTAAGGATATGAATAGCCCAGGTCTAATAGAGAGCCTCAGAAAAATGGTAAATGGAGAGGGTGAAGGCAACAGAAGGCATCTTAGCTAGCTTCTTTATATACGGATATCAGATTCTCAAGAACTTGACTAACACCTTTCATTTTCTGTATGGGCTTTTTCTTTCATAGGTTGCCCTTTATACGCGCCAGGAACTTAATATCCGCAGCACGGCCAATTTTCTCCTGGCCCTGGCTTCCCGACTCCTGCCCTGCCGTCCCCACCTGCGACGCTATTTCTGCCATGCCGTGCAGCTCCCCTCTGACTGGATGGAAGTCGCCAGGATCTACCAGGTAGGAACAAACAGGCTTCCCTTTTCCTGGCTCATGGGCTACCCTTCACCAAAATCCTGCAGCAGAGAGTTCCACCTGTACCTGAGGAGCCATTGATCCTTCTCTCTGCTGCCCCCTGCTTGTCAGATAATAGAGGTTGACCTATTCTCTTCTATTTGTAGAGCTTAGCAGGAGGGGGGGAAACGTTGGCCTCCATGCCTTCCTGCCTCCGCAGTGCGATGGTCGATAAGTTCCGGCAGTTTGACGCATACCAGCTGGCCAAATACAACACCCGGAAGAGTCGTGGGAAGAAGCGTCATCGTCCGAAGCCCAAGAAGGTGGGCTTCTTCGGTGCCAGTTATAGTGACATGATGACTTATCAACAGGCCTTTGACTTGGCTATGGTGTCTCGGAATGTTCACAAACACTCACCTTGAATTTTTAGCTGGCTTTTAGCAGTTATTTCTTTTTCATCATTGCTTGTTTTGAGGAGTTTTGTGTCGATATAAGGTCTGTATATATTGTACTTTTTATTATTGATTTTACTGAAATACACTCTGGTGTAAAGAGCGATTTAGATCCATACGTATTTTATTTTATTTATTGCATGATTATCCCCTCTAAATCTGATTATTTATTTATTTATTTATTTATTTATTTATTTATTTATTTATTTATTTATTCATACATACATACATACATACATACATACATACATACATACATACATACATACATACATACATACATACATAAAACAACTTATATGCCGCCCACTACCCAAAGGTCTCTGGGTGGCTTACAATTAAAACGAACAGTTAAAACATTAAAAAGGCAATGGACAATTAAAAACAATAAAAACACTTAAACACTAAACACTAAAATTGCCACCAGGACCCACAATCTATGTTATGCCAGTTATTTATGTATAGTTATTTATGTATAGTTATGTATAGTTATTTACTATAAGTAACATATATTATTAAGTTACAATAAATATTCACCACGTACATTTAATGACGGCAGGAAATGTCAACTGTTTTGTGGAGACCCCTTCAAGCTTTTCAGACGTAGAAGAATTTGACAATTGGAGGAAGACCGAAATGGTTGCGGGATGAGCTTACGTTTCATCCAGAATTAGCAGTCTGCATTTTTTTTCCAACATGAAACAGAGCGATGGCATCCTTGAGAATTCTTCAAATGTGATTTTTTTAAGCTTGTGGAAAAAAGTGTTTTTCGATTTCGATTTTACTTGAACGTTTTCCATTGTTGGGATGAACCAACAATTTTCTATTCATTTTCTATTAGTTATTTATTTTTTCCCATTTGTTCTTGTTTTGAATTGTTAAATTATTTTGATTTATTGTATTTGTGCTTATTTGCTTATTTGTTCTTTTTATTATGATGGTTTGATTATTTGGTCTGATTGATTAGTTTTTATTTACTATTTTAAGTTTTTAAATCTGTTTTTGTATTTTGTATATGTTTGTAAACCGCCCAGAGTAGCTTTTTGCTAGATGGTTGCGGTATATAAATCAAATAAATCAAATAAAAATAATAAATAATTGAGTATTCATCCTATGGTCATGAGGGCTACCAGGCATGTCCAAATTTTGACCCTCCAGATGTTTTGGACTGCATCTCCCATAGTCCTTTGCCATTGGCAATCTAAGTGAGTTGTGGACATGCCTGGTAGACGCTCATTTACAAGATGGAACCTATCCATATATAGAGGCTTCTTGGTGATGTCCAAGATTTAGCTGCAGCTGTAAGTCTCTGATAAACACACACCCAAAATGATTTGCTTAATGCTTTTCCATACTCAGTGGGACAGTTCTCGTCAGGATGACTGGAAGAAATGTGCATGGGCCCGGGATAAAGTCCTCACATCGAAATTGGAAGCTTTTTTGAAACAGGTGAGCACTTCGAGAAGGCATAACGAGAAGGTGTGGTGCACATATTTCTCTTTAAACTATGAAGTCACAACTGTGGCCACTTCAGAACCACCACCGCCCCAAAATAGCAGCATGTTGTGTCACCCTTGTTACAGCGGCTCCATTGGCGGGTGGAATTTCAGTTTCCAACCAGTTTCTGGGCACAGTTCCAAGTGTTGGTTTTAAGTTGTGAAGCCCTCAATGACCTGGGTCCAAGCTACCTCAAAAACCGTACCTCCTAGCATACAACATTGCTCTTACATTAATTGATGCATTGAGCAGCTTGTGTCCAGATCCTTAATCCAACGGAAGTTTGACTTTTGCTGTGAAGGGGAAAGGAAGGTGACTTGGTAATTTTGCTTCATCTTGTCTCACTTGTTTCCTTACAGCTTCAGAAGCGCTTCGAACCAAAAAAGGAACGTCCCCCACCCCCTAAAGATCAATTCTCCTTGAAAGCACTGATCCAGCGTCTTCACATTTCTGAACCTGCCCAGCACGTGATGAGTCTTTTGGGACGCAAGTGAGAGCCTCTGCCTGCTGTGCCCTAGATGCCATCTCCTGACTAGCGGGAGCCATTTTGTTCTGGAATTATTGGCAGAAACTGCTGACAGATGGTCTAGAGCAGGGGTGCCCAACCTCTAGTCCACAGATGTTCTTGGAGTAAAATTCTGCATGGGCCATGATTTCTGGGAGTTGTAATCCAAGAGCATGTGATGATTCAAGGTTGGGAACCGTTGGTCTAGAACCATGGTGGCGAACCTTTGGCGCTCCAGATGTTTTGGACTACAACTCCCAGAATTCCAAGCCTGTATTGTCAATTCCAAAGGGGTCTGGGAGTCATAATTCATCCATTAAGTGCATCATAATGACCAGCAGCATTGGTTGACAGCCCCAAATAATATACAGTACAGTAGGATCCCTGTATCCACTGATTCATTATCCACCGATTCAGTTATCCACGGTTGTCAGAGGAAAAATAATAATTCAGCAGCCACAAAGCAAGCTATTGTCACAAACAGGAGCCGTAAAGCCAAGCTATTGTCACAAATAGTATCTGTAAAGCAAGCTACTGTCACAAACAGCAGTCATAAAGCAAGCTACTGTCTCAAAACAGCAGTGATAAAGCAAGCTACTGTCAGGAAACAGCAGTTTGGAGATGGGAGGGCAGGCATTCTCTCTTATCCATGGTTTTCATTATCCACGAGAACCAATCCCCAGCAGATACCAGGGTCCTACTGTATGTGTCCCCCCCCCAAAAAAAAAATTGGAAATGTACATCTAGCAGATTCCAGTTTCATTTTGTGAGTTTGTTTATGGTTTGAGCTTTTTGTATTTTATGTCGCCTTTGGAGAGTTCTAAGAGTGAAAAATCGGAACCTACTAAATTATCCACCTCATACTAGGGTGTGATTGAGGTACTTAGTTGAAAGGCTTGCCTTGGTTTTTCCCCTCTTACAGAAAGGGTGGACTAAATTTGGCTTTTCTTCTTTCTACTCTTAAACTGTATTTGCACTCGTCCACCAACATCTTTCAGATTTTCAAGGAGAAGATTATTCTTTAATCTCTTGTCAATTCAGGCATAACTAATCTGTCTTTTAACTGAAGGGTCTGTGGTAGACCGAACACTGTCAGATCTGACGCTGTGGGTGGGTGTGGGTTATGCCTTTTGAGACTGTTGTCAATCAAAAGCTGAAGATGTGCCGCCAATGTGGTGTGGCTGCAAAGAAGGCAAATGCAGTTTTATGATGTATTAAGAGAAGTATAGTCTCAGAATCCCATGAGATATATACTGGTACCTCTCTGTTCAGCACTGGCTTCTCCTCATCTTCAGTACTGTGTCCAGTTCTGGACACCACACTTTTATGAAGAACGCCAACACACTGTAGCAAGTTCAGAGGAGGGCAGAAAGGATGATAAGGGAAATAGAAGCCATTCTGAGGAAAGATTGAAAGAACAGGGCCTGTTTAGCCCAGAGAAAAGAAGACTGAGGGGAGAGAGGAGAGCACGTAAAAGCAATCTTACAGAGGAGGGGCAGGGTCTGTTCTAGATCATTCCAGAGGGCAGGATATGTAATAATGGCCTCACGCGGCACGAAGACAGATTTATGCTGAATGGACTTGCTTAGGACTTGTTCGGGGTTATTTGCTTGTTTTCTCTTTTTTGTACTGTCGTATTGAATTTTGATTTCTGGTTTTCTGTATTTTCTTGTTTTTTTTTATGTAAACCGCTCAGAGTTAGAGTTCCCATTGGGAAAATCAGTTGCGTTATAAAAATATAAAAATAAATAAATAAATAAAAACATTCTAACTGTTAGAACAGTACGACAATGGAACCAATTACCTCAGGAGGTGGTGAGTGCTCCAGTACCGGAGGCACCCGAGAAAATGGGACCACCATCTGTCACTTCTGCTTTGATTTGGAGTACTGCACTGAGTCAAGGAGTTTGACTCAATGGCCTTAGAGGTCCTTTCCAACTCAATTATCCTATGTTTTTATGTTCCAAGCAGTTAGAGCAGGCATGTCCAAACTTCAGCCTTCCAGAAGTTTTGGACCACAACTCCAACAGTCCTTTGCCATTGGAAAGACAGGCTTGGAATTCTGGGAGTTGTGGTCCAACACGTCAGGAGGGCAGAAGTTTGGACATGCCTGAGTTAGAGGTTCGCAGTGTTCAGGTGGATCAAAAGTGTGTGTGTGTGTGTGTGTGTGTGTGTGTGTGTGTGTGTGTGTGTGTGTGTGTGTGTGAGAGAGAGAGAGAGAGAGAGAGAGAGAGAGAGAGAGAGAAGAATTGGGCACATCTAAGGTAGCAATCTCTCTCTCTCTCTCTCTCTCTCTCTCTCTCTCTCTCTCTCTCTCTCAGGTCTGTCAGTGGACTACACTTGGCTTTGTGTTGTCCCAACCTGCCTTACGCCTTCCTCTTCTCTGTCTTCTTCCAGGTACCCCTCCGATTTGCATGCTTTCTCCCGAAGTCGCCTCCCGGGGCCTTGGGACTCAAGCCTGGCTGGCACTCGCATGAAACTGCCAAGCCCAGCAGACCTGGGATCGAGCGCTTAGTGAATTCGGGAACCGTGCTTGTGTCTGGGAAGACCTGATTGGTGAGCATGAGACTTCAGGTGTTTGGGTCCCTTGCTTCCTTGCCTTGGCATCACAGTCTTCTGTGGAGATTCCAGATCATATGGGGAGCAAGTCCAGAGAGGGGACAATTGGCATGAGCTAGGGATCAGTCTGTGGAATCCTGGCTTTAACAATGTCAGTATTTTAACCAGGTGACATTATGTTCTTGTTCCATTCTGGGGCTGCAGGAAGACTGTCTGCTCCTCTACAAAGAGTCCTTTTTTCCGCTTTTGAAATGGAAGTTTGCTTAAATCTGAAGCAGGAAACTGGATCTAGAAAACCTTTTGATGGAGATGGTTGACCTTTTCGATGTCTCAATTGACAAGTTTCAACTGGCCACAACTGGAATGGTCATTGCTGAGAAATTTAGAGGAACTGTACATCAACACATTTGGGAAGGCAAAGATTATTTGATCTAGGAGTTAAAAACCTGCAGGTCCAGCCACAGAGGAACCTTGGTTGTTTTAGGGTCCAGGGGCTCATGAAGTCCAGCCACTTGAAAATCCAACATCTTGTGATGCAGATGCAGGATTCTTTGCTAAGTTTTCTGATGACGACTTTGAAGTCGGTGCTAAGATTGAAAACCACAACTCTTCACATCTCCTTAGTTTAGGAAGGAAAATCTGAGTCTCTTGCATACACGGAGTTTACACAGGTCCAGAGTTGTTCTCCAATTGTTGCAGAGTTGTGCCTATAGATCAGGGGTCCTCAAAGTTTTCAACCAGCGGGCCGGTCCACCACCACCCAGACACCACTGGGGGCCGGATCACAGTCCAAAAGCAGCTGCAGAGGTTGGCTTGCTCACAAAACAGGGGGTAGGTGTGGGGGGGTTGCAATTGGTCCCAGGGGCCGGATTCAGGACCTTGGGGGGCCGCATCCGGCCCCGGGGCCTTAGGTTGAGGACCCCTGCTATAGATAATAATACCTTTATTGTCAATGTACAACATGTGCACAATGAAATTGGCTGAGTCTCCCTTTCCCCCCCCCACCCGCATCCCACTAGCAACCACTCAGTCTTATTGCACCCTGTGTACTTGACACAGAATGCGCCAGCCCACAGGTCAGTTCTTCTATACTTGTCCTGGGATTATTTCCCATTCAGCAGTCTGACAGCCCATGGATAAAAACTGTTCTTCAGTCTGTTGGTGCAGCAGGCTATACTACGATATCTTCTCCCTGATGGCCAGAACCCCATGATTTTCCTTTGCAGATTCAGGAAAGCTCCCGTTCATGGCCATGTTGCGAAACCTGCGCAACATCCTGCGATCTGGGGTGAGCGAGAGACATCACAAGCGCCTCCTGCAGCGCCTGGAGGACAAGGTGAGAAGTGTTGCCATTTTAATAATAGAGCCATCAAAAGAACACAGAAGGCTTGGTCGGCTGAGCTCAAGATGGTCTCCGCTGAGTGGTAGTGGTTCTACAAGCTCTTGGGCAGAGAGACATGTCCCCGCCCATTCGCCTACGCTTGTTAATGATCTGTGACACTTGAATGCTACCATCTTCATTCACTAGTTGGCGGTCTTTCCTAACCACCGCATAGATTTGCATCAGATAGTTTCAAAATGTGGCATGCACTCTGAGAGGACATAATTAGAAGGCTACTTCTTCTTCTGTGGGTCTGCCCACCCCCCATGGGCATGGAGTAGGCAGATACCTACTTTGTGGGTCTTTAAGGGTGTACCATGAGGAGTGGCAGATCTAGATGTTCAGTCAGCCGTGTTTTCACTACAACCAGGGCAGACAAAATATGTAGGTTTTGATTCATCTCATACACGCAGGCTCAACAGGGTCATCTGCCATAAACTGAGGTGGGGGTGATTTTTTTCCTTACAGTAGCTATAAAAGAGTGATCCACAACCTGAGAAAGTGGGATTTTACCCATGAAAGACTGCAATTTATGTTTTGTGTGTTTCCATAAAATTACTACCTTGTTATTGTATTTCTGTAGTCCAAAACAAATAAACAAACAAAAATACACCTACAAATACGTACACCTCTAGTATTAGCCCCTTTCACGCTAACTTTCTCATCTCTGACTATTTCGGTTTTCTTCATTTCTTCTCTTCCATTGGCATTTCTCGATTCTTTCCAGGATTCTGTGATCCGTAGCAAGCAGCTGCCATTTCGATTCCTCGCAGCCTACAAGGTCATCCTGGGGCTAAGAAGGGCTCTCCACAGCAATGGTAAGACCCATTTAACCTAATGACATTTCTGTGTCTTTGATGCAATGCAGTGGAAGGTTCAATGCACTCTTCTCGTTCAGTTACATATTATTCAAAGGCTTTTGAACTGACATTTTGTTCAAAGGTATTATTTATTTATTTATTTATTTTTATTTTAGGGTATTTTTACCCCACCTTTCTCCTTGGAAAAGGACTCAAGGCAGCTTACAGTAATGAGGGATAATATACAGTCCAGTACAATTAAGACATGCTCAAGTATTTGAGAATAAGGAATTGAGGGACATCTTATAGCATTAATAGACAACATCACATTAAAGCAACACGGTTATAAGTAGTCATAAACACAAAGTCTGTGCGAACCCATAGATTCATATAAAATACACATGGTGGTCCATCATTCAGGGAAAGCTTGCCTGAAGAGAAAGGTCTTTGCCTGTTTGCGGAAGGACAACAGAGATGAGGCAGTCCTGGCCTCTAGTGGGAGGGAGTTCCAGAGTCTGGGCACAGCGGCCGAGAAGGCCCTTTCATGGGTTCCACATGAGACGTACCTGTGAGGGTAGCGGGATGGAGAGAAGGCCCTCTCCTGATGACCTTAACACCCGTTTCAGTTCATACTGTGAGATTTGAATCTTTGAGGTAGCTGGGACCCAGGTCATAAAGTGCTTTGTAGGTCAAGGTCAGAACCTTGAATTGTGCTTGACAGCTAATTGGCAGCCAGTGGAGCTGTTTTAACAGCAGTGTCGGTAATTAGAATTTCATTAAGGAAGGTCATGTATGCTCGGTTTTGGAATTTCACACAAAAATAGACAGCAGTGCAAGACTGGATATGTGGCACTTCAATGTTCATTTTTAATTTTGGAATTTTAAACATCCAATAAGCTGGCTTTCTTCTGGTGGACAAGCCTCTGTGGCTACTGACACCCCAGAAAAATAAGGATTTTCACACACACATACATTGATCACGTAATGAAGGAAGGCCCAGGAGCGAAGGGGAAATGACATTTCACCAAGCATTAGATGTTACTATTCTGCAAGGTTCTGTAACAGCAACAGGGAAGTGGAAAGAGAAGGTGAGAACAGTGGACAGGAAGCGACTGACCTTAGATCAGGCATGTCCAAACTTCGGCCCTCCTGATGTTTTGGACCACAACTCCCAGAATTCTAAGCTAAGATTGCCAATGGCAAAGGACTGTGGGAGTTGCTGCCCAAAACATCTGGAGGGCCGAAGTTTGGGCATGCCTGCCTTAGATAAATTATGTGGATTTCCCAATAGGAATATGTGGTGGTAAGAGATGGACATCTAGGTTGGCTTAGGTCGGGATTAGAGATGGCATGAAGCTTGATACAAATCAGGAAGTTGGTAAAAAAATGGCTCATTAATTGGCTTGGATTGCTTCGGGTTCATCCAGACTGGAGAAAGCAAAGCAAAGTGTTCTGCTTATATATCGCCCCATCCCACTTCAAGTAGTCTCTGGGGGGTTTACAGTTTTAATGACAGTATGCAGGCTACACACCAGCAAGCTGGGTATTCATTTTACCGACCTCGGAAGGATGGAAGGCTGAGTAAACCTTGAGCCGGCTACCTGGGATTGAACCCCAGGTCATGAGCACAGTTTTACCTGCAGTACAGGCATTTAACCACTGCGCCACGAGGCTCTTACTTTTCTTGAGCCAATGAATTTTTGGTGATGCAACGAACATTCTGGTTCATTGTACCCACACACCATGCCCCCTATCCCCTTCCCATTGCCCTGTCACTTCCTCACGTTTTTCTACCCCTGCCTCCTCCACAGCGGCCATCTTGGGAGATGGCCATATCCACAGACTGGTGGCCTCTGCGTACGTCCCCGCCTCTTGGCCAGAGGGGATCCGCCCGAGAGGGGAAAAACACATCATTGGTTCATTTGAGGGAGGGGATTGTGATTCGTAGCATGTATCGTCTTTTAAGAAAACAAACAGTAACTCATAAAAATCAGTTTCTATGTTTTCAGGATCCAAATCAGAATCCTTTTATTGGCTAAGTGTGGTTGGGCACACCCGGAATTTGTTTTGGTAAAAATGCTCTCCATATACAAGAAGGAAATATAAGAATCGTATATTCAACAATAAAAACACAGTACTACAACACAATACAGTGCACCCTTGTATAACAAACAGCTTGTATAACATAAAATCTGTACAACATAAAAAAATCCGGAGATAGGGGAAATTTGCTGAACATAATCGCCTAAGGGGAGAATTTGTACAACATAAAAATGTGATTACTCCTTTTTAAATGCATTCCTATGGGAATTTGTATAAAGGAAAATTTGCTTAACTTAATTTCATTTGGAACGAATTAATTCCTTTATACAAAGTACCACTGTATAACCTATTATTAAAAAAGAAAAGAAAAAATGAATTATTTAACAGTTTGATAGCACTTGGAAAGAAGCTATCTTTATATCTGGTTGTCCTAGTATGCAATGCCCTAAAACGTCGTCCTGAGGGTAACAGTTTGTTTGTTTGTTTGTTTATTTGTTTTATTTACATTTTTTTTTCGCCACCCCACTACCAAGAGGTCTCTGGGTGGCATACAACAATGTATTAAAAACTATAAAACAAAACATTATTAAAACTATAAAATACAGTACAGTTTAAAACAACATACAATACAAATTATAAAACCCTGCTGCTCATGAGTCCACCCCCCCCAAAACACACACACACACACACACACACACACACACACACACACACACACACATCAAATTAAAATGCTGGCTGAACAGGAAGGTCTTTGCCTGGTGCCAAAAACCCAAAAGTGTCGGCGCCAGGCAGATCTCCGTAGGGAGGGCATTCCAGAGTTGGGGGGCAACCTCCGAGAAGGTCCTGTTTTGACATGCCTCCCCCCTTATCTCTTTGAAGGTTTGCAGCATTTTTGAGGTGCAAGAGAGGGGAGGTTGGACTGAATAGAAGCTGTTGATTAGGTCAAATAGCCGTCTCTCTTTTAGTACCAGGTACACCCTTTCCGGAAAAATCTCACATCCTCCGAGGGATCCTGAAGGAATCTGGTGACGTCTCCCAAGTTGAATCCTTGGTCCAACAACACTCCCGTCACTTAATGAAGATCCCGGTGATCTACTCCTTGGTGAGGAGGAAGAAGCAACAGCTGCAGAAGGCAAGGTAGGGGCGGTTCCCCATGGGGGGTGTGTGCCTTCTTTGACCTCAGTCTCTGCCTGGGATGTGCAGAGGTGGGTTATTTAGTCCAGATTTTACATGAGTGGACTTCCCGAACAGCTGCTCATGCAAAATGCTTCCGTTCTTGCGTTTAGGTTTTGAAACATGAGAGCTAACTGACTCTCACTGGGGCTGCAAATTTTGGCTTTTTTTTAGGGGGGGGGCCATCATTCTCCCTTCTGGAAGTCCCCCGCACCCACCCACAATCTAGACACCTAAATTGTGCTCACCTTTGCAGCAACTCTTAGTGTTCTTTTCAAATAGGAAGTGAGGCCTCTCCAAGGCATGAAAGCTGGGCCTTCTTTCCGAGTGAGCACAATTTGGGTATCTGTAAGTTCTGGCTACTGCAGGTGGGACACCCAGAAGGGAGAATTATGGGATTTGAGGTCCAACCCCCCCCCCCCCCCAAAAAAACCCCCACCACACCAAAATGTGCATCCCTGTCGCAATACATCTTGTAAGCAGTTTATAGTACAGTAGTACCTCGCTTGATGTAATTAATCTGTTCTCTGCAACGTTCCGTCAAGCAGAAATTACGTCAAGCAGATCCGAATGGGGCGCAGTGCAGAGCAGTGCATCTTGGGAAATGAAGTCCTTCGGAAAAAAATGTGTACACCATTTACTTTGGATGTTCCTTGCACTGTGTGCAACTTATACACACATGCGCCCTCACTTTTATTCTCATAACAATGCTGTGAGATGGGTCCAGTCAGTTTTGTGTGTGAAAGAGAGATTGGCCCAGGGTTACCCTGTTCTGTAGTCAGTTGGGAATATGAACTCACAATTTCTGGGTCTACTACAATAAACAAACAAACAAATGAACAAACAAATAAATAAATAAATAAATAAATAAATAAATAAATAAATAAATAAATAGACTGACTGACTGACTGACTGACTGGCTGACTGGCTGGCTGGCTGGCTGGCTGACTGGCTGACTGACTGATTGACTGACTGACTGACTGACTGACTTTACTGCCCTATTATCATGCAGTAGCTTTTGCGGATTTCTGAATTGCTGGCAAAAGCTCCTTTTTTGGTATGCATTGGAAGTTCAAAGATCCATAGAGGAGAGCACCTCCACGTTCCTCAGATAGTCACCCCGTTTTCATTAACTGGCACTTAAAGTTTCAATAACTCACTCAGACATTTGTAGGAAAAGGGAATAGAAACATGTCATTGCTTACAATTGTTAACAGATCAACAGCAAGCCAAAGAACAAGTGGACTTCCAACAGATTAAAGGGAGGGAAAAGGAAGTACACAGCAGAGAGGGGGGGGGCTCTCTTTGAATTCAGACGTGGGACGGAACGATGGGTTAGTGATGGATAAATGGATGGTCACGGCAGCCCAAAAAAGTCTCTCCCAGTCAAACAAATGACAGGCAGCATGCGAGGTTGTTAAAACTCCAGCAGTAGGGCCATCTATTTGCAACAGTGTACATAGTTCATGGACCTTCTCCCCATCTCTTTTCCACCACAGAGACATATCCTGTCGCCATGACACCCTGCAGCGCTACTGCCAGGCGCTTGAAACAGCAATCTCCTTTGCGGTCCGCCACAACCTACCCCCGATTTCTGGCCGCACCCTCATCCTGATTGCATACACCCCGGAAATGTTGGAGCCTTACGTGAGAGCCAAAGAGCTTTGCTGTCCTGATCCCGAGAATAGGGATGAAGCCGTATGGAAGACCAGACCCCTCACGGTTTGTAAAAAGACTTTTTAAAAAACTCATATGCCTCCATTATTTGATGGTCCTTTGTATCTTGTCTGTCTCCCATAACTGAGACTCAAGGCACTTTGCAGCGAGATTAACTCAAACATGTACAGGGAGAAAATGTTTTCAAAGAAACCAGAACATTGGGCCTTTTTACACAACCCCTAAGATCCGCTGGTCCCTTAAATTCGGACCAGAGATCTTGAGGGTTCGTTGCTGTTCCTCCGTCCCCACCCGCTCCGCACTTCTTTGTTCTGTCTGCGTGAGGGGAGGGAGGGGAAAAAAGCCTTAGACAGAGACAAAAGAATGCATTCTTACCTCCGGTGCCGGTGGAGGTTGCTCCGACCTCCATTTACTTCCTGGTTCCTCTTTAAGGGGCGGAGGCAAAAGAAAAACAACAGAAAGAAGCGAGGAGAGCTCAGGCACTCTCCGCATCAAATATTTTTCACCATCAAAAAGCAGGTACAAGAAAAGTGCGCTGGGTCGCCCTAAAGTGGGCTGGGTCGCACTTAATTGTCTGCTTAGGGGAGCTTAGGGGTCGTGTATAAACGCCCATTGTTAAAGGAACCCTAATATCACAACATGACTTGAAACCATGACCGTAAGAAGTGTATGGTGCCTGCCTGCTGAAAATCCCTTCTGATACAACCCATCAATTGACAATTTGCTTCTACTGCACTCCCCCCTTCCCAGATTTTCCGAATGCCACAACCCTTTAATAAGACTGAGTTGTTGCCAATGGGATGGGGGTGGGGTGGGGGTGGGGGTGGGCAAGGGAGACTCAGCTACTTTCATTGTGCACATGTTGTACATTGACAATAAAGGTATTATTATTATTATTATTATTATTATTATTATTATTATTATTATTATTATTATTATTATTATTATTATTATTATTATTATTATTATTATTATTATTATTATTGCGGTGACCCCTTGTTCTGCTTGGAAGAGGCCACAAGCCCCTTTGGACAGGCCACTGACGCAGGGCCCATAGAGAACTTCCCACTATACAGGCATCCTCAGCCAATCACAGCCTCCGATGCCATTGACTGACATCCCCTCCAACCTGTCAAGTTCTAACTCACTCTTCCCCCCCCCTTCCTCCCTCTCCTCCTCCAGACCCAAGCTGTTCGTGCCTTTTTCTTCCCTGGCTCATGGCGACCCTTGTGAAATGGTCGTTCGACCCCCAAAGGGGACCCCCAGGTTGGGAACCACTGATCTAGAACTTCCAAAATGCAAGCTTTCAAAATGCAATGAGGTCAAATCTAGACAGGAAGACTAGGAGCAATCCTGAAAATGGACTGTGATGCATGTCTAGATATCTAGAAGGTTGAAAGCAAGAGTGCTTATAACTGAACAAGAACATCAGGGTTGTCTTGATTGGGGGGGGGAATGGATCCCCCACAAAAAAAAACTCCTAGTGCGGGGCTTTGTTTAGCAAAACGCCCAATTCAGTTACTGATGGAAATTATTTTATTTATTTTTTATTTTATTTATACAACTTATATGCCGCCCACTACCCAAAGATCTCTTCTATTAACACTCTCGCCCATTCATCTCCATATAAAAACGGTCTTTATGCCAAGCCAGGCCATTGGTCCGTCATGTTTGGAAGTGAGGGTGTTTCTTCAAAGGGACGTGAGCCTCTGGTTTTTAAACTAACATACTGTATTATGTCTCGTTTCTCCAGAAAGTGGACATGGCCATGTTGTTAGGTTCCATGGTCTACTCAGCCTCTGAACAGGCCCAACTCATCTTTTGTAACCAGTCAGAAGTCTTGGGACCGGTCGCCATGACAGCCTCTGTGCTGAAGGATGCACAGGCGTTGCAGTCTCTGGTAAGACGTAGGTGTGTGTGCGTGCGTGCGTGTGCGTGCATGTATGTGTGTGTGTGTGTGTGTGTGTGTGAGTGTGTGTGTGTGTGTGTGTGTGTGTGTGTGTGAGAGAGAGAGAGAGAGAGAGAGAGAGAGCATGTAGGGCAGTGGTGTCCAAACTTCAGCCCTCCAGATGTTTTGGACCACAACTCCCACAGTCCTTTGTCAATGGCATTCTAGGCTTGTAATCCTGGGAGTTGTGGTCCAAAACATCTGGAGGGCTGACGTTTGGACATGCCTGATGTAGGGGGATGGGATTCGGTTAGTCTCTCTGAGGGTAACATTCAAGGCAACGTTTTTCTGTTCCATTTATTACTCAAGATGGCTATTTTCATCGGTATGAGGAGAACCTTAGTGAGAGGAAATGGGCAGTCTAATTTTTAAAGGGGTATTATATAGAATCATCCTAGGCTATCCAAGAGGCTAGTCCTCACTAATCCCTCTGCTCGGTTCAGCTGGAAGATGTGCTACTAATTTGGGGCCTAGGTAAACTCAGCAGCTGTAAACAACCACCTTAGAAGGTTGCTTGAGGGAGGAAAGAGTTGGTAGGAAACATAGTGAAAATTACGATTGTAAAATTGTGCCCCAGGCAAGCACAGCAAGTGGAGATGGGGGCAAACTGTTGGTGTGGTGGTTTGTGTAAATTCGTTTGTCAGCCAAACAGATATTCAGCCCTTCAAAGCCCTGCCTCCTTTGATGAGGAGGCAGGGCTTAATTCTGTTCTTTTCAAATAAAATAGCACTTTGTGAGACACTTTGGGGCCCTTTATTGGGATAAAGGAATAATAATAATAATAATAATAATAATAATAATAATAATAATAATAATAATAATAATAATAATAATAATAATAATATAGAGCTAAGCAGCCTGTCTCCCACTGTCTCCCTGGCTGCGAGAGCCACATTGCCTTTATTTATTTATTTATTTATTTATTTATTTATTTATTTATTTATTTATTTATTTATTTATTTATTTATTTATTTATACAAAAGAACAGAAAAATCAGCACAATAACATAAGGAAGAAAAAAAACACACACATCCATATAACTAAAGTATAACAATATAACATAAGTAGACCCTGTGCAACCCATCACCCTCGGGACTTGAACAGAATGACAACTTCATAATAATGACCTGCCCATTTCCCTCCAAAAGTACATTGAATCTTCTCTGGGTGTATACCCTTTTACCCTTTTGAAATACATATACCAATAATTTATCCCATATTCCAGTAAAATCGTTAGATTTGCTCAGCCCTTTCCTAATTTTAATTTCACAAGTCAGTTTGTCATTAATAGCTAAATTCCATAACTCCTTGTACCATTCTTCCATCACTAATTGATTATTAGATTTCCAATATTTAGCAAAAATCAACCTTGCAATCGTAGCCATTATAATTACCAGTTCCCCCTCCTCTTTCTTCAGTTGTGTATCTGCCACATTGCCTTGAATTTTTTTGGCTGCACCTTTTCTTTAGAGGGGCTGATTTTGATTTGGGTTTGATTGATTGATTGATTGATTGGCAAAAGTGGTGGGGCAAGGACAGGGAGCTACAGGTCAGGCCTCTGAGGAATCTCGCTTCATTCCCCTTCTAGAGCGATACATTTCAGGAGTGTTCCAAACAGATGCCCAGTGATGTCGTCATGGATCTCCTCACACGGCGCCAGCACGTGAGTCTTACAGCTTGTGATGTGAGGGGAACTGCTTAATACAGTGGTGCCCTGACTTAAGAGCAGCTCAACTAGAGAGAAATTCGACCTAAGAGTGGAAAACTGTTGGCATTTTAACTGCCGCCTTACTAATTTTAGATATGGTCTGCTCGACTTACAAATATATTTTTTTCATTTGTTTGATTTTTAAACGTATTTTTTCAATTTTTAGATAGGTACCCCGACTTAAGAGTCGTTCGACTTAAGAGCATGCATTTGGAACGGATTAAATTTGTAAGTTGAGGTACCACTGTAGGTAATGACCTGTGAGAGAAAGACAGCCCCCCCCAAAGGCCCAACAAAACATAGGGCCTTTTCACACGACCCCTAAGATCTGCTGACCACTTAAATTCGGACCACAGATCTTGGGGGTTTGTCGCTATTCCTGTGTTCCCACCCCCTCTGCATTCCTGGCTGCTGTCTGCGTGAGGGGAGGGAGAAAAAAAGGAAGAAAATAATGCCGCTCACCTCCGTTCTGCCGTCTTGCTCTGCTCCCGGCAGCATTCCAGTCTTAAAGGGGCGGAGGGGGGGAAACAACAACAAACAGAAGTGAGGAGGGCCCGGCACTCACTACGTTACATCCGCATCAGGAATTTTTCACCCCCAGAGAGCAGGTACTTGAAAAGTGCGCTGGGATGCGCTTAGGTGGGCGTGGTCGCACTTAATTTTTTGTAAACTCCGGAGCTGGTGGGGAAACAATTTTAAGTTCCGGATCTGGGAGCCATTTGCCGCGGATTTTAGGGGTCGTGTGAAAAGGCCCATAGTTACTGAACTCTTGATTGATTTTTTTTCATTATTTTGGCTGAGATTTCTTGAACAGGGTAATAGCCCAATAATGAATGAAAGATAAAGGGCCGATTCATTAGGTTGGCTTGACATGGAGGTAAAACAAGAGCTTTTGAAGGGAAATCCACATTTTCTTCATGACGGCATCTGTTTGTTGCAGCATCTGCTCTTTTAGATGCAGTCTGAGGGTGGCGTGGCAGTTGAGACTTTGGATGGGGTCTTGAGAGATCTGTGTTCAAGTCCCCACTAAGACATGAAGCAGACGGGTGAACTTCAGGAGATGACAGAGAGAGATCTCCTCAGCTGAGTACAAAACCTGCTAGCTGTTCTTTCAGATCAATTGTCAGGTTCTGCAGCTTTTTATTTTCCTTCCTGTCACCCCAGGTGGACACGATTCTTTTGCTGAGCTGTAAACCCGAGGAGAAACTTTGTGGCTCTTGCCAGTGGCTGTATCGCCACCAAGTGTCCCCAGGCTGCCTCTTTGTCAACGTCTGTGCTGATGCGGTGTAAGTGTGTGGGGAGATCCAGCCGAGTGGCCCAGGACATTTTGCTGCCTGAGGTCTAGAATGAGCGTGACCTAGACCTCAGAAAACATCTAGATGAAGAGCTAAATATTGGTTCACCTCCGGTGACAAGGCAGGGCCCTCCACAGCCCCCGAGGGCTGCTGGATAATTTAGAAATTAGACGGCAAGTTATAGCAAGACAATTTTCTTCCCACCAAGCAATTGGTACCTGAGGCAGCTGCCTCATGTTGTCCAACGCTAGGGCCGGCTCTCCAGTCCAGTCATCTAGTGTGGTAAAGTGAATGTCCCCCTTTTATTTAGACTCCTCTCTCTTGTTTGTTGTTGATGCTATTGCTTTTAATTTTGTGTAAACCGCCCTGAGTTCCCGCTCGGGAAATAGGTTGCGGTATACAAGTTTGAAAATAAATAAATAAATAAATAAATAAATAGCCTTTTCTTCAGGCCCTGTCCTGTTTTAATAAAGTAGAAGGTGTTTAAGAAGATAAAATATCCTGCCATGTATCAAGTGCTGTTTCTAACGCCTCCCCCTTCTGATTTCAGGAGTTCAAGGACGTTTAGCTCCAGAAGCGATGTGGTAATGAGTGGATTCAGTGAGCACGTGTTGAGGTGAGTCTCAGGGCAGCATCACTGGGTGGTTGACGTCCAGTGAAATAACTGCTGATCAAGTGGCTTCTTCTAACAGCTGCTAGCTGCTTAAGAAGCAGTTGGGCCTGGTTGGAACTGAGCCAAAGTCCTGAGAGGTGGTGTGTTTTGTCGCCGAAGCAGACTCTGGAGGCATAACTTTCTGGTTTCCATTTTGGGCAGATTCATGGCCGAATGCGGCGACTCCTCGTTCCTCGAGCATGTTGAGAAGATGGACGAGATCCACGGAGTGCCCAAACAGCGTGGGGTAACCACAGCTAAGCAGGAAGCAAGGGTTCTGCCCTTGATACCGTCCCCCAAGACCAGGTAACGTGGAGGGAGACTAGAGATGGTGGCTGTGGGTTGATTCGCAACGGGCTTTTTGGGGTGTTTTGACTCCATTTTCCCCCTCAGGTGGCGCTCGGTGAGGATTTTCATTTCGTCTACCTTCCGGGACATGCATGGAGAGCGTGACCTGCTGACCCGCTCTATCTTCCCCGAGCTGCGAGCGCGGGCCGCCCAGTTCTGCCTGGCTGTGGAAGACATTGATCTGCGCTGGGGAATCACCGAACACGAGAGCCAGAGGAACAAGTGTGTAGAGAAGGGGGGTGGGGTGGGGGATGTATGGCAGTTGTGTGGGTCACGAATCCGGACCGTGAATTCTTTGGTGGGATACAGGAAGCTGGACTAGATGGGCCTTTGGCCTGATCCAGCATGGCTCTTCCTATGTTCTTATGAGAAGCAGAGAGAAGGCCGGTGATGGGTGTTCAAGCATGTGGGGTTGTTGGTTGCCACCATGAGGATTCTGCACTCAATGGGGGCCTTTTCACGCGACCCCTAAGATCCACTGGCCCCTTAAATTCGGACCAAAGATCTTAGGGGTTCGTTGCTCTTCCTTCCTCCCCACCAGAGAAAGAGGGGGAAAAATTGCAGCTCACCTGAGGAGCTTCCCGGAGCTCCGTTTCTCTTCTGCTTGCTTTTTTTCCTCCCACCTCTTCTCTTAAAGGGGCAGGAGGCAAAAAAAACACAAGCAGAAGCCAGGAGAGCCCCGCACTGACCAGATTAAATCCGGACCTGGGGATTTTCACCCACCTCAAGCAGGTACAAGAAAGTGCAGCTGGGTCAAGCTTAGGTGGGGGGGTCGCACTTAATTTCCTGCAAACTCCGGAGCTGGTGGGAAAACACTTGTAAGGTCCGGAGTTTGCAGCCATTTCCTGCGGAGTTTAGGGGTCGTGTATAAAGGCCCTGGGTTTACACCAGCCATGTCCAAACTTCGGCTCTCCAAATGTTTTGGACCACAACTCCCGCAGTCCTTTGTCATTGGCAATCTAAGCTTAGAATTCTGGGAGATGTGTTCCAAATCATCAGGAAGGCCGAAGTTTGGACACTCCTGGTTTATACTTCAAATTGGTTGTGAGATCAATGAGACCATTGGCGGTCCTCCAGATGTTGTTGAGAACATCATTCATCCTCCCCAGCTGTTGCAAATTCTGGCTAGGGCTGGCAGGTGTCCATCGTTTGCATGTCAGCCTGTAATTATTTTCATTGGATAGTTTCAGGTGGTTTCTACAATGAGCGATAGAGTCACACAAAGGGGGGGGGATCACACATGCTTCTCCACTCATGGGTCTGGTATGTTGAAGCTGTCAAAGTATGTGCTGTTTGATCAGCCAGCAGAAGCGATACTTATTGAATAAAGGCCTTTTCACACGACCCCTAAGATCTGCTGGCCACTTAAATTCGGACCAGAGATCTTAGGGGTTTGTCGCCGTTCCTGCGTTCCCACCCCCTCCGCGCTCCTGGCTGCTGGCTGCGTGAGGGGAGGGAACAAAAAAGGAAGAAAAGAATGCCGCTCACCTCCATTCTGCCATCTTGCTTTGCTCCCGGCACTGCATTCAGATCTCTTAAAGGGGCGGGGGGGGGGCAAAAAAAGAACAAACAGAAGCAAGGAGAGCCCGGCAGTCACTACTGTTATATCCGCATCAGGAATTTTCACCCTCCGAGAGCAGGTACATGAAAAGTGCGCTGGGACGCGCTTAGGTGGGTGTGGTCGCACTTAATTATCTGTAAATTCCGGAGCTGGTGGGGAAATAATTTTAAGCTCCGGAGCTGGGAGCCATTTGCCGCGGAGTTTAGGGGTCGTGTGAAAAGGCCCTAAATTGTTAGACAGAGACAGAGTATCTTAAAACCAAACAGCTATATTCCAAATGTACAAAAATATATCACAGCATCACAGAACGTCTACAAAGTTCAACAAAGCATAGAGGGAAAAATCACATTAGTACATTGATACAAAATTCAACAGCATAACACCATGCAGTGCATAGGCAAAATATATGACAGAGAAACAAAGTGGGTGCCTTTACTCACGGAAGGACCAAATAAACAATGATTTACAGAACATTTTTATACACATGTCTGTCCAATCATAAATGACATTACCTCGTAGTTATTGCAACCTCTTGCGCCAACCAAAATTCATTATGTTAATTCTTAACATCTGTACTGAATTTGAAAAAAAAAACTATACATTGAGCCACTGTGACTTTGCACTTTTTACAGACTCCATCTTTAAATCAATTAAATACATATCAAACACACACATATAGAACATCCTGTCTAATACATATATTTCACTATCAATCCCTTTTAAAGCATATATAAAGCATTCCTGATTGACAGGGCAGCAACTGACAGCTCAACTTGTGTACAAAATGGTGTCACCTAAGTCAGGGTTCCCAGCCTTGGATAACCCAGGCAGTCTTGGACTGCAATTCCCAGAAGCCTTCACCACCAGCCATAGTGGCCAAGGATTCTGGGAGTTGCAGCCCAAAAACACTTGGGTCATCCCAAGATGGGATTCATTATAGAATAATCCAGAAGAAGGACTTCTGGATGGCTCACAATTTAGGGTCTCCGGCTATGGAGCCAGAGGTTCGGAGTTTTGATTCTCCACTGTGCCTGCCTGGCAGGTGGTAGAATTGACCGATCCATAAGGCTCTTTCCAGCTGTGCTGTTCTAAGATTACTATATTATTTATTCCCATCTCTGGTTGCTCGTCTTGTAACTTCTCATGGGGATTGGGATCTTGGTTGGCTCAAGTGCTCTAGAAGGTGGTTGATTCAATAATTAGGCATCGTGCGGATGGTTCTTCTGTGTATCTACAAGATGGTGTAAAGCAGGCTTGTCCAAACTTCGGCCCTCCAGATGTTTTGGACCACCACTCCCAGAATCCTAAGCTTAGATTGCCAATGACAAAGGGCTGTGGGAGTTGTGGTCCAAAACATCTGGAGGGCTGACGTTTGGACCTGCCTGGTGCAAAGCATCCAGGCCAGCCTGACCAGATGCTTTACACCTTCCCGCTCAGTTGTTAGATGCTTGGTGGAAGCAACAAGGGCCTCAAACGTTGCTCCTCTTGGAGGACAGAGAATGATATGCCAGACACCGCCTGTAGGTTGCACCTTAACCTCCTCTCAAATATGGTGGAGGACTCTTTCCCTGTGATCCTCATTGCCATAAGGTCCAAGTGCTTGTCAGTCTGCTTTCGTATAGACCTGTGGTTCTCAACCTGTGGGTCGCCAGATGTTCCTAGACTGCATCTCCCAGAAACCCCTTCCAGCACAGCGAGTGGTGGAGGCTTCTGGGAGTTGCAGTCCAGGAACATCTGGGGACCCACCGGTTGAGAAGCACCGGTATAGACAAACCTTGTTCCCATCCTTGCATCCTACATCTCCAAGAAGCCCTTCACCACTTCCTGTGCTGGACAGGATTTCTTGCAGCCCAAGAACAGCTGGCGAGTCCAGTTTGCGAATCACTGGCATAGAGAATGGTCAAGTACATCATCCATGTGGCCACATATATGCTCTAGCCCCAAAGGCTGCTTTCACACGACCCTTAAAATCCGCTGGCAACTTAAATTTGGATCCCCCCAACCAGAGATCATGTGGTTTTTGTTCTTCCTGTCTTCCCACCTTCCCGCACTCTGATTCTATTGCTTCTGTCTGCTGTGAGGGGAGGGAGAGAAAAAAATGCAGGCTCACCTCTGCCTGCTGTCGGCAGCAGCTGCTAGTTGTAGTAGGACCAGAAGCCCGTTAAGGATTCCTGTCTGTTAAAGGGGTGGGGGGACAACAAAAACAAATAGAAGGTGGAGGAGAGCCAGACATTCACAGCTTTAAAATCTGCATCGGAAATTTTTTTACGGAAACTTGTAAAATGTTTGGGGCGTGCTTAAGTGGGCGTGGTTGTACTTTATTTTTTTAAAAGTCCGCTCTGGCGGGAAAACACAATCGCAGACGAGCCTTTTGGGTTTTAGGGGTCATGTGAAAGCAGCCATAAAGGCTTCCTTGGGGAAGGAATGAGATTGGAAATCTAAGCCGGGTGGAATATGTTGTGTCGCAGAAATTCCTCCCTCTTTTAGGCAACTGGAGCTCTGCTTGTCTGAAGTCTGCCAGAGTCAGCTCTTCATCGGGCTTTTCGGAGAGCGGTACGGCCATGTCCCTAAAGACTATTCCTTACCGGAGGAGCCCCAGTACGAATGGGTGAGTGAAAACTCTGAGGGATGACGATAGCCCTTGCTAGTGGAATTGGACGGTCTTTATGGCTGGAGAACAGCTGTGCCTCCATTAGAGACCCCCCACATAGGTCAAGCACCCTCCTGCTTTGTATACCTGGAAGGAAATGCGTTGCTCCCATGGGCGTCGAACTTTCCTCTGAGCTTAAACACCGACGGGGAATGTCAGCAAACAGAAGTTGTTGCAGAAGAAAATGAGCAAAAATCGATGGAAAACGGACACTTCCTGCACTTGCTAATTAAATGTTTGATACGGAGGGGAAGAGACAAGGGGAGGGTCAAGGTTTCTAATAGCTATTAGTGTAGTCCAGTGGTGGCGAACCTTTGGCACTCCAGATGTTTTGGACTACAACTCCCAAGTCCTTTGTCATTAGCAGTACAGGCTTGGAATTCTGGAAGTTGTGGTCCAAAACATCCGGAGTGCCGGAGGTTCGCCATTACTGGCTGTACTCCAAGAGAGAAGGTTAACGTCCGTTTTGCTCTCATAAGCTTCCGTCCTCAGACGTTTTCAGTTCTGATGGAATTGACAGAGATGGTGTATTCCTCTGCAGATCAAGTCCTACCCGGTGGGCCGTTCAATCACAGAGCTGGAGGCTGTTCAGTTCCTGAATGGTTGCAAAGATCCCACGGCAGAATCCAGGGCGTTTTTCTACCTCCGAGAGCCCGACTTCCTTGGGTAATGTATTTAATTTTTAAACGAAAGGGCTAGAGTAGTGGTTCTCAACCTGTGGGTCCCCAGATGCTCCTTGACTGCAACTCCCACAAACCCCTTCCAGCACAGCATGTGATGGAGGCTTCTGGGACTTGCAGTCCAGGAACCTCTGGGGAACCACAGGTTGAGAACCACTGGGCAACCTTTGTGGACTCCCCCCAGATAGCTCCTCCTTCAACCTGGAGCCCTAAATGGCCCAGACTGCAACTCCCCACAACCTAGTGACACGAGTGCAGTGCCCCAGATGAATCCAGCACAGCATGTGATGGAGGCTTCTGGGACTATGCAGTTAAGGAACCTCTGGGTGGCCCACAGGCTTTCCCTGAAAATAAGCCCTAGTGGTCTTCTTGAGCTGTCCACAGTGCTGAAACTCCATGCGCTTGGGTAGCCAGGGGCCTGAGATGGGCCATGAGTGGTGTGGTGGCTGATATCCTCGATTACCTGCAATGGATAGCTTCACCAGAAGGCAAGGCTGATAAAGAACTTTATAGGATTTGTTGACTCCACGTAGAATATCCATACAATTTGTGTGGCCGTTCAAAATACAAATGGACTAGCCTATAGAACAGGCGTGCAGCCGTTCTCCCACAATCCTTTGCCATTGGCAAACACTTGGAATTGTGGGAGTTGTGGTTCTCATTGCTATAGATGCCTATTTTATTAGTTTTGGTATCATGAGTAGAAAGGAGCTGTCCACAGTGCTGAAACTCCATGCGCTGCAAAGCTTGTGATATCCATACAATTTGTTGTTCTATTTTTTTAAGGACTATTGGGCCTATGAAGTGAAACACTACAAAGGGCTGCAATGAAAAGGGCCACAATGATTAAGACGCAAAGGTTGTGTCTAGTGTTGTTTGCTGTTGTTTCGACTTACGTACCAAACCATGGTGCTAGAGCACTCTCAACGTAATTATGCAAAGAACATCTGGAAGCGGAGTCATGCCAACTGGACTTCTTTTCGTGTGAGATTGAAACGTTTCACTACTCATCCAAGCAACTCCGTCAGTCTTAGGAAAGTTAGTGGTGGGTCCTTCTGTTTATATAGTTCACCTTGATTTCACATCAGCTTGGTCTGAATAGGCTCATTAGGCGGACAAAGGCCTGAATGGGCTTGTTAGACATACAATGGCCTGGGGTGGCATGAAAGTCCCATCTAGGTGACCTTTCCCGTTAAGTATGGCTCGTTAGCAGTGGCCTTCCTGGTGGAGGTGTGAAGTGCTTCTGATTTGTGTGGGGATCAATGAAAGGGCAGCATGATAAGTGGCAGGCAGACAGGTTGTGCCTGGAATCCCCCACCTCTGTTGAGAGAGGGGTTTTCAATATGCAAGGAATACTTTGACCCGCATTTTACTGACTTGGGGAAGACAGAAGGCTGAGTCCATTATACCTTGGCTTCCTGAACCAGTTGGGATCGAACTCAAGAGCACAGGAGTGCCCGAGGTACTTCAGCTTAACCACTGTGCCACAGGGCAGCGTGAGCTTTTATGGCCGTCTAATTTCAGAATTACTGATTTGCATGTACAGTGGTACCTTGTATAAAGGAATGAATTTGTTCCAAATGAAATTATGTTAAGCAGTTTTTCCTTTAAACAAATTTCCCCTAGGAATGCATTGAAAACAGAGTAATCCCTAATCGTCACCATTTTTATGTTGTCCCGATTTGCCCCCTAGGCGATTCTGTTAAGGAAATTTCCCCTATCTGCGGAATTGTTTATGTTGCACAGATTTTATGTTATACAAACCGTTTGTTATACGAGGGTCCGCTGTAGTTATAAGAAGTTGGCATGTTTTTGTAGCGAAACAAACAGGTTCCCTGAGTCGTTGCCTCAGAGAGATCATGGTCTCCTCAGAGAAAGGACCTGATGTTTTACAGCTTGCTTTCAAGACCTCTTAGCCCAGGCATGTCCAAAGTCAGGCCCGGGGCCCAAATGCGGCCCATTTTCAAATTCTGAATGGCCCGCGGCTTCTTCTTCCCACCGGCTCATCCTGTCACGCATCCCCACCAGCTGGCCCCTCCCCATTCTGGATGGAGGCGTTTGCTTGAAGTTTTACGGTTTGCCTGCCCTCCCTGCCTCTGTCCGTCCCCCCAGCCACCTGGCCAGCCTACCCGCCCCTGGCTCCGTTGCTGCAGCATCCTCCCTGCCTCCTTGCATGTTCTAGAGCAGCGTTTTTCAACCACTGTTCCGTGGCACACTAGTGTGCCGCGAGATGTTGCCTGGTGTGCCGTGGTAAAAATTGAAAAATTCTAAAGAAATTCAACCCAGGGCCGGCAGGCGGCCCACAGCTGGGAGGCGCTATAAATAGTGTCCAAGGGCCAGCTTGGTTCCTCCCCCCCAAGGCCCGCGGCTCTGGCGTCACTTCCTCCCCGGCCGGACCTGGCCCCGCTCATTCTCTTAGTGTTTGCCCTGTGCCTGCCGCCGCGACTCGCTCGCTTCCCTCTCCCCCCTCCTTTTTTTACCCTGGACCACCACCACCCCTTTCCTGGGAGCTACCAATGGACTGAGCCGCCCGACAGCCCGCCCGCCAACACGAGCCGGCCCGGGAGCCCCAGCCCAGAACAAACCACCAGGTGAGAGGAAGTGGAGGAGGGGAGCCCGGCTGCCCCACGAGCACCGCGGCAGGGCTGCGAGGAGGATGGAGGAGGCCTCCGCCGGGCCTGGGCTGAGGAGGCGGGCGGGCGGGGGGGCTACTGGCATGGCTGGACAGCCGGCCGGCCGGCCTTTAGGGTCGGCCCTTAGGAGTCTGGGGAGGGGAGCCGTCTCTGAGGGGCCCCGCGATGGGTTCCTTGAAGTCTTGCCCCTTTCTTTCTGTCTTGGGTCGCCCTCTTCTCTCTCTCTGTCTTTTCTTTCTTTTTTTCCCCACCTCTCTCTTTCCATTCGTACCCTTTCCCCTCTTCATAGAAACGTGCTCATTTCTAGCCTGCATATGTGTATGTCTAGCAGCCTGCCTACTGTAATTAAAACTGTAAACCACCCAGAGACTCCTTGAAGTGGTATATGGGGCGGTATACAAGCAGAACACTTTCTGCCTTCTTTCCTTCCTGCCTTCCTTCATCCTCCTCCCCTCCTGTCACTGGACTTGCTGAAGGCATCTGCCTTGGCCACAGTGTGGAGAGCAAGATGGGCTTTTGGGTCTTATTTGTGTTCCTGGAGAGTCAGTGCCCCTTCTCAGGTCTCCACTGGACACAGAAGTCCATGCAGGGCAAAATGTCTTTAAAAAAACAACACAGGTAAGTGGGAACTGGGTGCTAGAGAGCGGGCTGCCTCAATCTGGCCCCTCTGTCACCTCCCTACACCAGCAATGGCCCTTTTAGAGAGTGATATAGGCACAGAGTTGCAATTTTTTAACATTTTCTAATGGTGGTGTGACATGAAACCCTTTGCCCAAAAAAGGTTGAAAAATACTGTTCTAGAGACTTGTCTAAAGTCAAATGTGGCTGAATAGTCAGCCGCCACACATTTTCACCTCACCAAATCCGGTCCTCCTTGCAAAAAGTTTGGACACCCCGTCTGAATCACAAAAATCTGGAAAGCCAAATTCCTGAATGGAAATTGGACCGAATGTGGGTTTCCTTTGATGGAGAATCAGAGTTGTATCTCTCCTCTCCTCTCTTCGTTGTTGTCCTTGTTTTTCCTTTCGTCAGTTCTGTGCCGGAAGCGTGGAAGGCAGATTTTGTGGCTGAGTCAGAAGAGGCCAAACGTCGCGTGGCAGACCTGAAAGATCATCTCGGGAAGCGCGAAGGCGTGGCTTCCTTTGGCAGGTAATCTAAGTTGACATTGATGGGTGTGCTGGGATGGCACGGTTTCCCGCCATTGCCATCTCTACCGCTTTCTCCTTTTCCCCCACAGATATACGTGCCAGTGGGGTGGAGTATCCCAAGGCCAGCCTTATGTCAAAGGTCTGGAGGGTTTTGGGGTCCGAGTCTTGCAAGACATCTGGGAATGCCTCCAGCACAATTATATAGAGGTAAATGCATTTTATTTATTTATTTATTTATTTATTTATTTATTTATTTATTTATTTATTTGACCTTTATACCGCCCATCTAGACCCAGGGCTACTCTGGGCAGTTTACAACATGGGATAACACAACAATTAAACAAAGGAATACATCTTAAAAGCCAAAATACAGGGTAAATAATAAAATAAAATATACATAAATCAACCAAAAAACTAAAATGAAGCTAAAATGAAGCTAAAAATGGCAAGAGATTGATAAAGGGGGGGGAGAGAAGAAAAGTGGTTAAAAAATAGTGCCTTACTAAATGCATCTAGGAGGAATTCATGTCAAACTAGAGAGCTTACAGGTATTATCCTTCTCTTTGCTGGATGTGGGAGGTGTGTTACAGGGACTTCAGATATGAGCGTCAGCATGTCCTCTGGCTCTATGGATGGGCATTTTTATTTGAGGGCAATATAATTATCTACTTATTCCTTTTTGTTTGCCCTCATCCTGAACATGCTGGCTGAGATCTGGAAGCTGAGTCATGGCTACTGGACTTCTTTTTCTTGAGAGACAGAAACATTTCGCTGCTCATACAAACAGCTTCATCAATCTGAATGCAGCTAGTGCGAGTCCCCCATCTTATAGTCAGCTTTGACCTCTTGTCACCCTGGTCTGAAATAGGCTCATAAGATGAACAATGGCCTGAATAGGCTCGTTAGGGAGACAATGCATTCCAATGGGGAAAACGTTCTCCATTGAAATGCATTGAGCCAATACATTTCATTGGAGATTGCGGGGCAGTGCTGGCCCCAAGCCAGCACCAAGCAGCTGATTGGCGCTGGCTGGGGGAGGAAGGGTGCCTGCAGCAAGGGCAGCGGTGCTTTTGCACGGGCTGCTGAAAGGCTTTTGTAAAAGTCTTCCAGCAGCCGGGAAGCGGCGGTGACGTGCTCCAGCTGATGGGTGCTGGGGTGGGGAAATACCCCAGCACCAATCAGCTGGAGCCCCAGCATGTACTCTGGTCCCGCGATATAGTGGGACTGCAGTATATGAACCGCGAAATGGCGGGGGGTTTACTGTACCACTCTTTGTGTCTCACACCCATCCCGGTTTATTTAGAAAGATGGCTTTTCCCTTGCCGGTGACGCAGAGGAGGAGGAAGGAAGCTGCCTGCAAGAGTCTTTCCAGGAGTTGCAGCAGAGGAGATTCTGTGCCCGGGCAAAGCTGCTGCAGGCCACGGTTGCCCAGCTGCAAGGGGGTAGGCTCTACGTCGTGAGTGGTGAGCCTGGACAAGGGAAGACGGTCTTCTTGGTGAGCAAAAAGAACTCCCTTTGGGATGAACCTAGCTATAGGGGAGGGAGGGGAAAGTAGTATTGGCAAAGTTTAGAAATTCATTTGAATTTCCTTTTACAGTCACCCCCCGCCATTTCACGGTTTAGGTACTGCGATCCCACTATATCGCGGGACCGCAGTACCTGCGCCTCGGGCCGCGCGGGGGGGCGGCAGGGGGGCGATTGCATCCTCCGAGAACGCGGGGGGCCGGCGGGGGGGCGATGCGATTGCCCACGCTACCCTCC
Source organism: Phrynocephalus guinanensis (assembly GCA_037367245.1). Taxonomy (NCBI): domain Eukaryota; kingdom Metazoa; phylum Chordata; class Lepidosauria; order Squamata; family Agamidae; genus Phrynocephalus; species Phrynocephalus guinanensis. The sequence goes on along the minus strand of CM074743.1, from coordinate 6,542,389 downwards.
CACATGGCCCGAGGCTTTTCGGAAAAGCGTGGGATGGCGGTGTTGAGCAGTGCCCTGAAATCTCCATTGAAATGCATTGGCCAATGCATTTCAATGGAGAAATTTTCCCCATTGGAATGCACTGAGCCAATGTTTTCCAATGGGGGGAAAAAATTTCCCATTGGAATGCATTGAGCCAATGTTTTCCAATGGGGAAAATTTTTCTCCATTGAAATGCATTGAGCCAATGCATTTCATTGGAGACGGCCCCGGACGAGAAGTCTCGGGGCGGCGTGGTGGGTGGTGCCGGGAGGTCAGATCCCCCTGCTGCCGCTGCCCCGCGCTGGCCCAAGACTTCTTGGACTGGCGTGCGCCGGCGGCGGCAGGGGGAATCTGATTGCCCCCCCCGCCCCCACCCGCTTCCGCATATCACGGATTTTCAGGCATCGTGGGTTGGGTGGGTCCCTAACCCCCGCGATAGGCGGGGGGTTACTGTCATATGCAACCGAAGTGTGGCATGGCTTACAAGAAAAAAAAAATCAAAAGTCATGTGGCTGGCACATGACCAGAAATGTAAACAGCAACTAGCTAGTGAGTGACAATGCACTGCCACCATTTACCGGATGTCACTTGATGCCCGCGCAGACTCCCAGTTTGGGCCAACGAATCGCTCTCGGATGGCGCCAGATCTTTCTGTGTTTGCTGTCTCTGCTCGTCTGTGCAGAGCTGAATGCATTGAGCAACTTTTTTGCACAGCCAGAGGGCAAAGGTTCCAATTTCACCCTCTGCCTCCTGAAAGAAGAGCCGGCTTGTGTAGCCTTGAGCCAGCTGCACAACCTCAAAGTGCCTACAGAAGAAAGGAATTAGAAACCAGTTACTGTTTACTCTATGGCTGAAAAAGGGTCGCCGTATATCAGAATTGATTTGATGGATGATGATGATGATGATGATGATGATGGTACAGAAGCCCTGATTTTTGCAGCTCAAGAACAAGCTATCAGAACAAATGCAGTTGAGGCTGGAATAGAAAAATCAGCTGAGTACCCCACATGTGCACTCTGTAAAAGAGGCGGATGAAACTATCAACCATATATTGAGTTGTTGCAAGAAAATTGCTCAGACTGATTACAAACAGCGTCATAACGTAGTTGCTCAAATGGTCCACTGGAATTTGTGTCACAACTATCATCTGCCCGTAGAAAAGAACGGGTGGGACCGTAAGCCTGAAAAAGTAATCGAAAATGAGCATGCAAAATTACTTTGGGACTTCCGAATACAGACAGACAGATATTTTGGAGCATAATACCCTGGATATTATGATTGCGGAGAAGAAAAAAGTGTGGATCATTGATATTGCTATATCAGGTTATAGTAGAGTCACCAAGAAACAACTTGAAAAAATTACCCAATATCAGGACCTGAAAACCGAACTTCAGAGACTCTGGCATAAACCGGTAGAGGTGGTCCCAGTGGTAATCGGCACGCTGGGTGCGGTGCCTAAAGAGCTAATCAAGTATTTAGAAGAAACTGGAGTTGAATCACCATCAGTCAGCTGCAGAAGGCTACCTTACTAGGATCTGCTCGCGTAATTCGCCGATACATCACGTAGTCCTAAATGCTTAGGAAGCATTCAACTAGTGATTTGTAATACAAAATCCAGCGTAGTTATCTTGTCTGCTGTGTAATAATAATAATAATAATAATAATAATAATAATAATAATAATAATAATAATAATAATAATAATAATAATAATGGCAAAATGTATAATAATAGTTGTTACTAATTTTCAAGGGTGTTTCTACTCTTTCCTCAGTTCATGCATTTTCTCAAAAAACGAAGAAGCGACCTGTCTAGGTGTGGAGTTGCAAATAAATTACTGAGCTCCAGTGACTTTCACTGCCTAAGGAGGTCATAAATCAGTGGGGGTGGTTGAAGTGGATTTCAGGATTTGTGAGCTGGCTTGGTGGCTTCCTGGTTTTACGCTCACCCGGCTTGGTTGAGAGTGCCGACTGACCCGCTGTTCTCTCTTACCTCAGGCAGCCCTCGCTCAGGAGCTCAGAGCAAAGGCCTCGGCACAAGGAGAAGGCCAGACCCCCAGTTACCACATGGTGGCCCATTTCACCCGGGCCCGGCCTGATCAGGCTGGAGCCCAAGTTGTGCTGGGCCATCTCTGTGCCTCACTGAGGAAGCTTCTGGATCCACCACCAGCTGCACCGGGAAGCTACAGGTTGTCACAGCTGTGTAAATGTGATGAGCAAGAGTGTATGTTGCATGGGTTGTGGGGTGAGGGAGATGTAGAGCAAATTTCCACAGGGCAGCCTGCTTCTCGGTGCTGATGAGCTTCTAGAAATCAAGCTGTCACTTTCTTCACAGAGTACATCCTGTTTTCAGTTTATGGTAGGACCTCCTTTCCTCAGGACCAGCAGGTTCCCTTATCCGCTGCCTGAAAACACTAAATAAGAAAACCCAGAAATATATGTTTATACTAGAGATGGACATGAATCAAAAAAATGACATTTCGTTTGTCGTTTGTCGTTTGGGGGGTCCGTTTCGGTTTGTTTCCATTTTGCGGGAATTTTTGCAAACAATTCGTTTTCGTTTTTGTTCATTTCATTACCGTTTCGTTACCATTGATTTCAGTTTTTTGTGATTTTTTTAAAGCATTTAAAGCAGTTCACTATATTGCAGTAACGGAAACGAAACGCACAACAAAATTTCCGGTGTTTCTGTTCGTTTTGTTTCATTTTGGAGACAAAATTCGTTTGTCGTTTCGTTGCGTAACGAAACGAAAAAACAAAAACGGAAACGGAAAATTGTTCATTTCGTGCCCATCTCTAGTTTATACATATGTTCAGGATGTATTTAACAGAAGTGGCCATTAGAGGGTGTCTGTGTGTGTGTGTGTGTGTGTGTGTGTGTGTGTGTGTGTGTGTGAGAGAGAGAGAGAGAGAGAGAGAGAGAGAGAGAGTGAGAGAGAGAGAGAGAGAGTGTGTATGTTGTGTTGTGTTGTTACACTTGTGACCGACTCTTCATGATCCCATGTCCATGGAGTTTTCTTGGCAGGAATACTGGAGTGGTTTGCCAGTTCCTACTCCAGGCGCCTACAGCACCTGGTATTCCCTGGTGGTCTCCCATCCAAGTACTAACCAGGCCCGACCCTGCTTAGCTTCCAAAATCAGGCGAGATTGGATGTGCTTAGGACATCTCGGCAGCATGTAGCACATAGCACTTGTTATTTCTTAAATACTGTATGTCTTAAATGTTCTGGGCTGCATATTGTCCCCCAGTATTGTAAGCCGCCTTGGGTCCTTTTTAAAGGAGAAAGTTGGGCTAAAAATATTCTAAATAAATAAATAAATAAATTTCTATGTTTTTTGGCATCCACTGGAGGGCTTTGAAACCATTTCCCGTGCATACTGCCACAGTCTTACTGTGTTTTTGTATTTTAAATGTCTCAATGCTACATGCATTTTTTCCCTTTCAAAAATGCTATTCTCTCAATAGCTGAACAGGCTGATATTTAAGCCCTTCAAAGCCAATCTTGGTGGTCAGATATTTTCGCTCATTGTGGGTCTGAAGGGCTATCTACATTTTTAATACATTACTTCTTATTGGTTTCATCACTTATGCTAATGATCAGAAATTAAGCACCAAACTTTCCAGGTGTCATATGTGTATTTCTGATGTCATAGGTGCTAGTCAATAGGTGACCTCCATGACTATGGGCGTTTATACACGACCCCTAAGCTCCGCTGCAAATGGCTCCCAGCTCCGGAGCTTAAAAATGTTTCCCCTCCAGCTCCGGAGCTAACAGAACCTTAAGTGCGACCCCGCCCACCTAAGCGCAACCCAGCGCACCTTTCAAGTACCTGCTCTGGGAAAGTGAAAAATTTTGATGCGGAGAGTGCCGGGCTCTCCTCGCTTCTTTTTGTTGTTGTTGTTGTTGTTGTTGTTGTTGTTGTTGTTTGCCTCCCGCCCCTTTAAGAGGAACCAGGAAGTGACGGGGGGTCAGAGCAACTTCCACCGGCACTCCGGAGGTAAGAGTGCATTCTTTTCTCCCTTTTTTTCTCCCTCCCCTCACGCAGCCAGCAGCCAGGAAGTGCGGAGGGGGTGGGAACGCAGGGAGAGCGACAAACCCTCAAGATCTCTGGTCCGAATTTAAGGGACCAGCGGATCTTAGGGGCCGTGTAAAAAGGCCCTATGTTTTCTCTCTCCATCAAACTAACCATACCATGGTGTAGGATTTCATTTTTCCACAAGCCGATCAAAGCAAGAGAATGAGAGAATGTTTTGCATCGAATGCAAGGGACAGGCTACAAACCATTGTCGTGAATCTGAATGCACGCAACCTTTGGTTCACTTTTCTTCTTTTGTGTGTGCAAATAAGAAAGGTAGATGCTTCTTTGCACATGTTCCTGTCTCTGACCGAGAAAGCATCTGGATCGTGGAAGTTACTGCTGCCCATAAATAAGCGCTTGCCGGAAAAATGTCCAAGATGCATGTGTTTTCTTGCAGAGGGTTGGTCGTCCAGTTTGAATCCCTCTTGCACTCGGTGGCCCAGACACTGAAACGAGGCCATTCCCTGGTGGTGTTGATTGACGGTGCCGACCTGATCCACGCAGCCAAGGGACAGCTGGTTTCAGATTGGCTGCCTGAGCAGCTGCCCCAGGTGAGCCTTAAGAAGGGACGTGCGCCCTTCTCCCACCTTGTACAGGTAACCACCTAAAGCAGGCATGTCCAAACTTCGACCCTCCAGATGTTATGGACTGCAACGCCCACAGTCCTTTGTCATTGGCAATCCTTTGTCATTGGCAATGTCAGACCCCACCTGGAGTCCTGTGTCCAGTTCTGTGCGCTTCAATTTAAAAAGGATGTTGACAACCTCGACTGGGTGCAGAGGAGGGCGACCAGGATGGAGGAAATGTCTTAGGAGGAACGGATAAGGGAACTGGGAATGTTTAGCCTTTCAAAAAGAAGACTGAGAGGGGATATGATAGCTATGTTTAAATATTTGAAAGGATGTCACATTGAAGAGGGAACAGGTTTGTTTTCCATGGCTTCAGAGACGAGGACTCGGGGCAATGGTTTCAAACTACAGGAAAAGAGATTCCATTTGAACATTAGGAAGAACTTCATGACAGTTAGAGCTATTCAGCAGTGGAATATGCTGCCACAAAGGAGGGTGGTGGAGTCTCCTTCTTTGGAGGTTTTTAAACAGAGGCTGGATGGCCATCTGTCGGAAATATTGTGATGGGGGTTCCTGCATGGCAGGGGGTTGGACTAGATGGCCCTTGAGGTCTCTTCCAACTCTATGATTCTATGATTCTATGATTCTAAGCTTAGAATTCTGGGAGTTGCAGTCCAAAACATCAGGAGGGCCAAAGTTTGGACATGCCTGAAGCCTTTCCCATACTACATCAACTCTGTGCCTTTCTGTGCAGCGCGTGAGTTTCGCCCTCAGCGTCTCAGAAGATTCGGCGCTCCTTGGATCCCTCAAGCGGAGGGTGGATGTGGTCTCCGTTCCTCTTGAACCTCTGGATCTCCGTGACCGAGCGGCTGTCGTGCGCAAAGACCTGGCCTTGTATGGCAAAAAGTTGGAGGAGTCTGCTTTTAATAACCAGGTGAATGGGGAAGAAGCCACACAGGTTTTTATGGAAGGGAGGCAGCCGTTGGAAGCTGAGAGGAGCCTCTCAAGAGGGACTAGATGAGCGGTTCCTAACGTTGATTCCCCCAGGGGTTCTTGGACTAAAACACCCAGAATCCTTCGCCATTCACCGTGCTGGCCAGGATTTCTGGGAGTTGTAGTTCCAGAACATCTGGGGACCCGAGGTTGGGAAACAGTGCTCCAGATGGCCACGGGTCAGCACAGGAGCATTCTTTGAGCTGGCACAGAGGTTGGGGTTTTGACTTCATTTCCTAGAATCCCACAGCCAGCATGGTGAGTGGCTAGGGCATTCTGGACATTGTCATCCCACCACCCCCTTGCCCTGCTTCCTATCTCAGAGTCTAGCCTACTCTGGTGAAATAGAGCAGGGCTGCCCAACTTGGAACAGCCCGCGATCTACCTGGAGCTCCTGAATGTCCCCTGTGGTCGATTCTCGGAGCTCCTGAATGCCTCTGCGGGCTACTTTAAGGAACGTGCGTGCGTGTGCTTGAACTTTAATGGTGTTCCAGATTAGCCGTACAGGCCAAATGTCTGGGCGGGCAGGCCATTTTCCACCAAACACGCTGCTGCTGGCGGCAGATTAGGAGGCCGGCAGAGAGCTTGCGGAGCTATTTAAAACGGCCCCGCAGGCTACTGGTCGTCCGCGGTTGTTGTGTTGAGCAGGCCTGAAACAGAGGGAGGGAAAGGAGGTGTGCACCATTCTGACGAAGGTTGGAAAAAAATATAAAAACACTTACCTTGGTTTTTTGCTGGAATATTCCAGTGGTTAAAAGAGTACAGTAGAACACCAGTATCCGCTTGGGATTGGTTCCAGCCCTTCGCGTGGATAATGGAAACCGTGAATAAGAGAGAATGCAAAAAAAAAACCCAAGACTGCTGTTTTGCAACAGTAGCTTGCTTTACAGCTGCTGTTTTACGACAGTAGCTTGCTTTACAGCTGCTGTTTGTGACAGTAGCTTGCTTTGTGTCTGTTGAATTATTTATTTTTTTCCTCTACCAACTGTGGATAACGGAATCAGTGGTTAATGAATCAGTGGATACGGGGGTCCTACTGTAATGAGAAGATAACTGCAATTTGGATTCCTACTCTCCTTCCCTGCAGATGCGGCTTGTGCTGCTTAAGAGGGGCTCCCGCCAGCCTTTGTACTTGACTCTGCTGACCCAGGACCTGCGCCTCTTTGCTCTTTACGAGAAGGTGGGTTGGCTGCTAAGAAGGATTGTTAGTAGGTTGTGAGGAGGAGGACCCTAATTCCTCCAAATGGATTGGTATCTCAAAAGCAGCGATTGGTGTTGAGGAGCGGATGTTTTTCCGTGACCACCCCCAAAGCTACGCTCTTTTTAAGACATATCTGGAAAACAGAGGTCTGTCATCCCTACCAACCAAAACATGGCTGCCTGGAGCAAGGTTTAGCAAATCTGACTGGTCTTAATTGCCCATTCAAGCCCAAAGACAGACCAAAATATGTTGCATTACAATAGGGGACAGCTGTCTGGGGAAACACCTTGATTCTTCTCCCCTGTGCCATTATCCTGTCCTCAGCAAGACTCTGAGATAAAAAGGAGAACTGAAGAATGAGTTTCTCAATATTCATCCCTTAATACTTGTCAGGTCCAGGTCCAGGTAAAAGTAAAGGTAAAGGTCCCCCCCCCCACATTGCTAGTTGTATCCAACTCTAGGGGCGGTGCTCACCTCTGTTTCCAAGCCAAAGAGCCAGTGTTGTGCAAGTCCGTGACCACGTGGCCGGCATGGCTGAATGCATTTCTGCACACAGAACACCGTTTATATACTTTCCTGCTTTTTACAACAGTACCTGTTGATCTACTTGCATTTACATGCTTTCAAACTGCTAGGTTGGTAGGAGCTGGGGTTAACAGTGCTGAGTGGCACCTGGGATTCGAACCGCCGAGCTGCCGACTTTGCAGCCGCAAGTTTTCAGCGCTCTAGCCCACCGAGCCACCAGTGGGGTGGTAATGCAAGTATTGACTTTCCTGTGCTGCTGATCTTGAGGGGTCTGCGGTAGAGATGGGAAATGAATTTTAAAAAAACTGAATTGCAATATTCTATTAATATTGCCAGTTTCTCAAATATTTCTCCCTTAATATTCGTCAGGTCCAGAAGACCTGACAAATATGAAGGGACAAATATATCCTTGTTTTATTCATCCCGCCACTTTTTACACAGCCCATAAATGTCTAGAAAATGAACTAAAATAAAAAATCCTAGTCTTGGGAAGTTTGGGGACAAGGTGGGAGAGATGATTGTCCTCCCCAGAAGCCAGGGACTGCCCAAAAGGAAAACACAAACTAAGAAAACTAAATTGTTGGTTTGTGGTTTCATGGGTGAGGGAATTTGTGGTTCATCAACCTTGACAAGCCACAAACCGGGTCGTCCCCAGCTTGAGTTTGCAGATTTGGATTCTCAAGGAAAAACTGCACGAGGTGCTGATCCCATATTTTGAGGGGGTGCTCTCTCAAATGGCAAATGATGTCTGACTGTAAAAGCCTGTTCAAAGGCATAAGCATATTTGATCGTTAGTCTGCAAACACCGGAATAACGTAATAAAAGCAGACAGTTGGCTTTTCTGTGAAGGTTTATTTTTATCTCTCCTGTTTACAGCTCTCGGAGAGGATCCAGAAACTGCCGGTGTCCCTTCCGTTGTTGTTGCAGCACCTCCTGGGGTGCCTAGAGCAAGATCACGGCTTAGAGTTGGTTGCCGTGGCTCTCGTATCGCTGTGGGCCAGCAGAGATGGTAAAAGGCGTGGGCAAAGCAGAATTCTGGTGGGGCTGCCGGGCTTTATTATACAGCCTCTGCCCCGTCCTAGAAGAGGTTGGCTCTTAAGATGCTGCCAGGGCAGGGTTTCTCCATCTGGATGGATGTTGTGGTTCTGGCCCCTGTAGGACTGACAGAGCAAGACCTCTACGGGATCCTTGCGACCTGGAAGGAATTGAATAGGGCTGGCGTGACCTTTGAAGAAGCCCTGGTGGCCGGGAAACGGGCTGGAAGCTATCCGGTGGCCCCCTTCGTTGACTTCCTGCGCAGCCTGAGAGGGTGAGTGGCTCCGAATCGTGTTCTCTGATTTCTCCCCTGTGGAATGAAGTCTTCCTTTCTCCACCCCCCTCCATGGATGATCCCCACAGTTTCTGAAGGTGGTGGTGGTGGTGGTGGTGGCGGTGGTGGTGGTGGTGGTGGTGGTGGGATGAAGAGAATATTCGGTGAACGTAAGAGCTTCTCCACCGAGTCCAGTTGGATCCCTTCAGGAAACCCACAGGCTAAGAGCAAATGAACAGTAGGACCCCCATATCCACTGGTTCATTAACAACAGATTCAGTTTGTTTGTTTGTTTGTTTGTTTGTTTGTTTGTTTTTGTTTGTTTTTGTACTTATTGACCGCCCGGTTTTCCCATAGGGAAGTCTGGGCAGTGTATAGCACATCACCAAATAGTGACTACCCAACAATAACCCCAATACATAACAGACACAAAACATCATGGAAAATGCAAAGACATAATAAAATGCTAGCCGATATGGGAGTACCATATACCATACTAAAAAAAAAAAAATAACCAGGCAAAGTGGACCTAACACCACCCACCAAACGAGTAAGATCCGGTACGAAAAACTGGTACCAAAAAAAAGCCACTATGACAATGTGCTCAGACATCCCCAAAGCATTGCCTGAAGAGCCAGGTCTTTAAGGCCCTTCTGAAAGCCGACAGCGATCCTAATCTCTGAAGGCAGTTTGTTCCACTGTGCCGGGCCCACCACCGAAAAGGCCCGATTCCGGGTCGAAGCCCTGCGGGCCTCTCTTGGTGTAGCCACTCGGAGAGAAAGGGAGGACGAGGTTCTGGTTGTTTAGGACAAGATAGACCTCTGGGAGATCCACGGTTGGCAGAGGAAAAAAAATAAATAATTCAGCAGCTGCAAAGCAAGCAGGCTCCAGATAGTTTAAAGTTTCCAGGATTTGGAATCCTGGACTGTTTGTTCAACTTGTTACGGCTTCTGGGAGTGGATGTGCCGAGACCCATGTTTGGGAATTGCTAGGTAGATTGGAGAGCCGGGGTTGTTGGTTCTGATTTTTTTTAGAGGGGAGGGTGCAATGGGATTGATCCTTCTAACGCTTCCCCATAGGCTGCTCGGGGCATGCGGTTCCCCCTCCGAACCTCCAGGCTCTCGGCTGCATCTCTGTGGCAGCCCCTTAAGGATGGCTGTAGAACGGCGCTACCTGAAGAAGCCAGGTTTGGACCACGTGGCACAGGTACTCTTGGCAGGTAAGCCATCACTAATTCCGAGGTTCTGTAGGCTCACCTTCCTTCCTATCTTTGGTGCATGCTTCAACTTCCTCTTTTTTCGGACTTTATATTTAAATGACTGAAAGGATATCGTTTTGTTACTTCTCTGTAAGCCCGTCGAGGCAGTCCCTGTCTCTGTTGACAGCCTATAATTAGCGTTGGATGAGGAACTATCTCAACTTTTTATCTTGTGTAGCTCACTGGTGGAAACGGGCAGACCCAGATGGCTCCAGAACGTTCCAGAACTGTGAGGCAGAATCCTTGATGGCGCTCCCCTATCACCTGGTAATGGACTGGACAAGGGCTATGAGCAAACAACTTGAAATAGATCTGGAAGTTGAGTCGTGGCAACTGGACTTCTTTTCTTGAGAGGTTGAAACGTTTCGCTGCTCATCCAAACCGCTTCGTCAGTCTCAGGCTGATGAAGCTGTTTGGATGAGCAGCGAAACGTTTCAGTCTCTCAAGAAAAAGAAGTCCAGTTGCCATGACTAAACTTCCAGATAAGTTCACTTGGATGACTGAGAATCTTCACAGCAACCCATGTGGCTGCAGTGTTAATAGTAAGGGACAGCAGTGCAATTATCGCGTCTTACGTGTGAAATTTATATTTTTCATTGTTTGTCTCTTTTGCTATATTAACCTGCCTGTATGCTGCCCAGAGTAGCTGTTTGCTAGATGGGAGGTATAAAAGCCACAATAAATAAATAAATAAATAAATAAATAAATAAATAAATAAATAAATAAATAAATAAATAAATACAGTGGTACCTTGTCTAAAGGAATTAATTCGTTCCAAACAAAATTATGTTAAGCAAATTTTCCTTTATACAAATTTCCCATAGGAATGCATTGAAAACAGAGTAATCCCTAAACGCGACCATTTTTATGTTGTACGGATTCGCCCCATAGGCGATTCTGTTAAGCAAATTTCCTCTATATCTGGAATTTTTAATGTTGTACAGATTTTCTGTTACACAAACCATTTGTTATACAAGGGTCCACTGGAGAGAGAGAGAGAGAGAGAGAGAGAGAGAGAGAGAGAGAGATGATGATAGATAGATAGATAGATAGATAGATAGATAGATAGATAGATAGATAGATAGATAGATAGATAGATAGATAGATAGATAGATAGATATGCTTAAAAACAAAATTTCTAGAAGGGCAGCCCAGAATAGTGCATAGATATAGATAGATAGATAGATAGATAGATAGATAGATAGATAGAACAAAATTTCTAGAAGGGCAGCCCAGAATAGTGCATAGATAGATAGATAGATAGATAGATAGATAGATAGATAGATAGATAGATAGATAGATAGATAGATAGATATTGGGTTCATTCCAAGTAGGCACATGTGTGGGCTGACTTTCTGGGCAGAAAGCAGAAGCGGTCCCAGCCTGTTTCCATTTTGAAGAAGGGCTGTTTTCCTCCTTCAGGTCCAAAGTGGCCGCCTCGATATCCTGGCATCTTTCTTGACCAATCTCAGCGTCGTGAGGGCTCACGTCCACCTGGGTCTCCTCCCCTGCCTTTCTGAAGCCTATGCACTCTATGGTGAGCTTTCGCTCTCCCCCTTGTAGCTGGATCGGGGGGGGGGGTAACAGTTTGAATAGGTTTGGAAACATCTCTTTTTTTCTGGCTGAAGTAGGAAATCCATAGGCAAAGTGTAGGTGTCAGTGCCAGATTTGTGTACCTTAGGAGCCCCTTATCTGTGGGGGATAACTTCCAAGACCCCCTGCAGAGGCCAAAAAACCCCACCCCAGATTACAGTGGTCCCCCGCCCTTTTGTGGTTCATATATTATGTGCTATATAGCGGGACCACAGTATATGAAAAAAGGCCCCCTGGGGTGAGGGGGGAAAGTCCCTCGGAGGCCTCAGAAATGATTTTTGGTGATCCGGAAGTCACTTCGTTTTCTGGAAGTCACTTCCGGTTCGCAGGGAGGCCCTTTTGGGGCCTCCGTAAGGCCCTCACAGGCCCATTCGGGGCAGCGCTAGGCTGGGAGTAAGTACAAGGGCCCCCAGCTAGGCCCCCCCAGGCCTGACCTGACCTGCATCCGCATAGTGCGGATTTTCAATTATCGCGGGTTGGCTCGGGTCCCTAAACCCCGCGATAGGTGGGGGGGTCACTGTATAGTGCATGCTATGCATAGCACGGTATCTGGCTCTCTCTAGTGGCCAGTTCTGGGAACTTCATTTGTAGAAGTATGCATATACATTTCTAAGATTTTTCTTTTACCGTTTTTAAAATTTTCAGACTGTGGATAGGTGAATCTGTGGATACTGATATGGGTGTCCTACTGTATATGCTGCAAGTGACAGAGGACAGCCTCAGTTTTTGGGGGGAGGGTTATTGCCTCTAAATAAATGAACCAATAATAAGTAAACAAAGTTAAATTTCAAGTTTTACCAGATACTTGTAGAATAAAGCAAACTGGGAAGGGAGATCCCAAAACGGACATTATTCCACCATGACAAACATGATAATAATTATGGCCAGAATCCTGCAGAGGTGTAGACTGTTACCTCCTGCAATTGTGACATTCTGTGAGGTCACTGTTGCGCAGAAATTGGAAATTTGGTCTGTTTAATGCTGGGGGCCTTTTGTACGCTCAAAGGTGTGATGAATATTTTTCTTGCACGTGCTACAGAAAGATGCTTGGCTGTTGCAAGTGTACTAGAAATGAAGAGGATTCTCTCCCGTACACATATGAGTCATATGGTATTTATAAATCTGAAGAAATCACTATAATTTACATTTAAACGTCATTCATTCTGATATGGAGTGTATTTAAGGCAAGGCTCGAATAAAAAACATAGCATTGTGTGAGGAGATTTGAGGTCTAAATTTGGATTGTGATAGCCGAGAATTATTTCAGGGCCAAATGGTTTCCAGATCGGATAAATACAGCGGAAATATGGATGGCTCCAGGTGGTGTCTGTTGATTTTGGTTGTTTGCCCTCTGCCACAGAGACCGCTGCCGGGTCGGAAAGGGAAGAGACCGTTGACTTCTTCCGGGCCTTCCTGCAACGAAACCTGGGTCTGCTTTCCCAGAATCCCCTGTTGCTCCTGCAGCAGGCAGCCAACGAACCCGACACCTCAGAACTGTGTTTGCAGGCCGAGGCTGCTCTCAGTGGGAACGGGAGTTCTTTTCTCAGATGGGTTAACAAGCCTCAAAAAGCCCAGAAAACCAACAGGTAAGGTTATAGCAAGGGGAATCTCTGGATGTTTTCTCTTACTTACTCTCTCTATGAAGTAAAAAGAGCTTTGGAGCCGTGCGGCCATGAAAACAAAATCAAAGCTAGACTATGGGCGATACCTTCGTAGAAGGCTGCTAGTAGAAAAACAAAAAAAGTTGCTGAGCTTTCGAGAGCACAAACCCTCTTTTTTCAAAGCAGGTATAAAAGTCCAAACATGGCAAGGGATGTAATTTGCCAGGAGAGAGTTCTTAAAAGTTCTCTATGAAAACTCACGACTTATTTAGGTTTCTGTGTCTTTCCTTCCAATGCCAAACAGCCTCGTTCTGACCCTTCCTGACATCCCTTCTTGCATCTCCGTTGCCCCGTCCGGCAAGTTGGCTACTGCGGGTACCACGGACGGGACACTGCACCTGGTGGATATCGAGACTGGGCAGGTAGCAATACCATCTGTCGCCGTGCACACACACCTTCCCAAGCTCAGAAGAAAGTGGCCCTGTTAGGTCGGGCGGTCTGGGAGCTTCAGTCCACGCACAAAAAGTAACTTCAGAAAGTTTTCAAGGCAGGGTATGGAGACCCCCAATCAGCTGCTAGGCCAAGGTGGCCATTTGAGGAACCAGAATTACTGATTATTTGGCACCTTCACACAACTTTATCCAATGGCGTTCTTCCAGAGTTTGTGACTGCAATTCCTTGTGGTAGAAAAGGGCTGGGGTGGGGGCTGATGGGACTTTAAGGCTGCTCTCACATGACCACTAAAATCCGCTGCAAAGAGCTCGCCGATACGGAGCATAAAATCGTTTCCCCACGAGCAGCAGACTTTCAAAAAAAAAAAAAGTGCGACCATGCCCACTTAAGCGCGACCCAGTGCATTTTATAAGCACCTGGTCTCGAGGTGGCAAAAGATGGATTTGCCAGGAGATTTCTTAGATGTAAGGTCCTTGGCAGGATGGGGAAAAACCCAGGCATTTTTCTTAGTTGAGGTTCGGAGCTTGGATGTTCTTAGGCTGCATCCGAAATGAAGGGAGGGAGGTGTTTTTACAAATTGTCCCAGTTTTAACAATTTTTGCATATTGTCCCAGTCCTTCCAAAGACATGTCACGGCTCACGTACACACATTCCCACCTCTCCTCCATGTGGCTATCGAGGAAATGAATTAATCCTAGAATAACTGAGGAAGTCTGCTGGGTTGTGTCTCTTCCGCCCTCACTCCCCAAATATGTAGGAGGTGAAGTCCTTGCTGAGCACCTGCGACGGGATCTCAGCTGCTGAGTTTCTTTCGGAAACGAAGGTCTGCCTGGGGGCGTTCAACGGACGCTGTGAGGTTTGGAGCCTGACGGAAGGGTGCAGGTAAGGAAGGGGTGGAAGTGGGTTCTGCTGGACAAGATGGCGGCGAGACGGTTGACGCCAGGCTTCACCTGAGGCAAAATGGAGAGCTAGAGGGGGGTGACGGCCAAGGATGAGTCTGGGTAGGTGAGGAAAGGGTCGTGTCCTTGGTAAAATCGTCTGGCCAGAATATTGGAAGGGATTGTAGGAGGTAGTAGTGGTAGATCGTTTCTATTTACATTTCCATCTGACCTTGGTCCAAGAATACAGTTGGACCCCGGTATCCGCTGGGGATTGGTTCCAGGCCTTCCTGTGGATAATGAAAACTGCGGATAAGAGAGAATGCCTCCCCACCCACCCTCCCCAAACTGCTGTTTCCTGACAGTACTGTAGCTTGCTTTATGACTGCTGTTTTGAGACAGTAGCTTGCTTTATGGCCGGTATTTGTGACAGTAGCTTGCTTTACAGATGTTTGTGACAATAGTTTGCTTTACAGCTGCTGTTTGTGACAACAGCTTGCTTTACAGCTTGCTTTGTGGCTGATGAATTATTTAATTTTTTCCTCTGGATAACTGAATCAGTGGATACAGGGGTCCTGCTGTAGATGGATTAGTCTGAAGGATAACTAATGTCTGACGCTCACCCAGTAACCCTCATGATCCACATGAATTCATTGCAGACTTATCTATGTAATCATCACCCATCATCATCATGTTCTGTTGAGTCATTTTTTTTTAACCTGTGGTGGCCCTTTCTAGCGTTTTTCCAGGCAGAGAAGACTCATCAGTGACGGGCCATTTCCTTTCTCTGAGGGTGCCCTGGGACTGGGTAGCTGGCCCAAAGCTGCACAGGCTTCCTCTTCTCCCAGAGAGCACAGTGGGGGGTCGAACTCTCAACCTTTGGCTCTGCATCCAGGTGCCTAATCAAATAACTCCTTTGAATGATATTTCCTTGGAATGTATATCCTCGTCGAGTCAGACTATTAGCAAAACCAATTAGGCATTTCAAATCAAGATGTTCCTCCCGCCACTCCTGGGTTCCAAGTTGAACAGGTCGATTTTTGTGTGTCTCAAGACTTCCAGCTCGCTTCCTCTTTTCCCTAGCATTTTCCTGCACATGCGGGGTCTGCTTTTTGGATCCTAAAACCACCACTTTGCCCACTCAGCCTTGTCTTCAGGACACAGGCCAACAATTCACATGTCCTTATTGACCGTGTCCTGCCATCTCTGTTTTGGTCACCCACATGGCCGCCAGCTGTCGATTTTCTGGTGGTACACAGTTTGGGCAATGTAGGAGAAAGACAGCTTTCTCCCATCTTCTCTGTGATGGATACCTCGAGCTTTTTCACACGACCCCTAAACTCCGCAGCAAATGGCTGCCAGCTCCGGAGCTTACAATTGTTTCCCCACCAGCTCCGGAGTTCGCAGAAAATTAAGTGCGACCACGCCCACCCCAGCGCACTTTTCATGTACCTGCTCTCGGAGGGTGAAAATCCCTGATGCGGATTTAAGGGAGTGAGTGCCGGGCTCTCCTCGCTTCTGTTTGTTGTTGTTTTTGCCTCCCGCCCCTTTAAGAGAAGGAATCAGGACGACGACGGGGCTCCAGGCGGCTTCGGAGGTGAGCCTGCATTTTTTCCTCTCTTTTTTTCTCCCTCCCCTCACGCAGACAGGAGCAAGGAAGTGCGGAGGGGTGGAGACGTAGGAAGAGCAACGAACCCCCAAGATCTCTGGTCCGAATTTAAGTGGCCAGCGGATCTTAGGGGTTGTGTGAAAAGGCCCCTCATCTAGTTGCTGTTGTGACGTGATCAAGTAGGGAGACACCCAATATCCAACAGAGCCTACCTATTTCCATGGCATGAAGGTGGCCCTCTATGCCCACGGTTGCCGTCCAACACTCTGTGCCATACAGTGCAGTCAGGCGGACTATCATCTTATAAATTTTGGATTTGAGACAGGTTGGCTTTTCTCTGTCATCCGGCAGTGATAGCCCATCCCTCCACCTTGTGCTGCTGAAAACTGCTCCCATCCTGATTGGAGTTGAGCTAAACATGGAATCATAGAATCATGGAGTTGGAAGAGACCTCAAGGGCCATCCAGTCCAACCCCCTGCCATGCAGGAATCCCCACCACAGTATTTTCGACAGATGGCCATCCAGCCTCTGCTTAAAAACCTCCAAAGAAGGAGACGCCACCACCCTCCTTTGTGGCAGCATCTTCCACTGCCAAACAGCTCTCGCGGTCATGAAGTTCTTCCTAATGTTCAAATGGAATCTCTTTTTAAATCTCGTTTTGTGTAGTTTGAAACCATTGCCCCGAGTCCTAGTCTCTGAAGCCATGGAAAACAAACCTTTCAAATATTTAAACATAGCTATCATATCCCCTCTCAGTCTTCTTTTTGAAAGGCTAAACATTCCCAGTTCCCTCAGCTGTTCCTCATAAGACATTTCTTCTAGACCTTCAACCATCCTGGTCGTCCTCCTCTCCGACATCAGGCTAGGGCAACAGGCACGTCGGTATTTTGCTGCAACAGTTGAATCAGTAGAAATTGGATTGGATGTCCAGTCCACTTCTGGCTTATTAAAACCCCAACAAATCAACTGTGGGGAGTGTGACGGCGTCATTGTCCTCTCAGGTCACCTCCTTTTCCCTCCTGTTTTGTTGGTTTGTTTTAGGCTTGTAGGTATCGACGCTCACAAGGGGCAGATCATGGACTGTTGCATCAGCCCGGATCGCAGACTGCTAGCTACTGTGTCTTTGGATGGCTATCTCAAGGTACTGCTACCCTTCGATGACTCTTGTTCTTCTGAAGCTTCCTGTCTGCTTCCTTTTAAAAGTCAGCCCTCTTTCAACAGAGGTGCTCAGAGAAATGCACAATTCTGTCATGGGGAAGAGGTGACCAGAAATGCAGGTGACATCGGTCCTGTTTGAGCCTATGGAACGCCAGTAGGATTTTGGCTGTTGTTTGCTGCAGAATGATACTGCAAGAACGCAATAGATGTCACTGGATCCCCCCCCCTTTCTCGATCTACAGAAAGGGGCCGCCCATCTTGTGTGTGCTATTCTTTGGGGCAGAGCAAACATTTCCAGAACTATTATTTTACCCCTGCACAAACTACTTGGGCTGAGAATTACTTGCCCATGTGAACTTGCAAGCAGAATGATACTGGAAGAAAGCAATAGATGTCACTGCCCCCCCCCACTTTCTCGATTACTTGCCCATGTGAACTTGCAAGCTGCTACTAAATACACGTTTTTTGGGAATGACAGCAAGAATGGTTAAAATGAGCAACGGCTTTCCTTTTTCAGCTGTGGGATTCTGCTCGCGGCAAACTGACTCGTAAATGGGACTCTTTTCGTCCTTTGAACTGTGTGACCTTTCACCCCAACGGTCAGCTGGTGGCTACAGGGGGATGGGACAGGACGGTCACCATCTTGGATGCCAGTGAAATGAGTGTGACCACGGTGAGGAAGGGAGATACTCAAAGTCTTTTGAAGTGGGGTGGGTTAGGGGTTCAAAGAGATTGGGGACAATGGAAGTTTGTCCTTTTCTGGTCTCAGTCCTTTGTGGTCCTGCCTCCAGTGAGCTCAAAGGTCTCCCTCCCTTTCTGGTTTATCCTTACGACACCTCTGTGAGGTAGGTCAGGCTGCCAGATTGTTAACTGGCTCGCAATCATGGCTCAGTGGAGACTAGAACCTGAAACCCCCACTGTAATCCCCACCCAACACTGGCTTTCAGCACAAGGAAGCCTTCTGCAGGGTGACCAGAACCCAACCGATCCCGTTGCATTTTTCTCAACTCTTCCTCTGCAGGCACTGAAAGGTCACGATGCCTCTGTCCGTTCCATTTCCTTCTCCCCGGCTGGGAACGTTCTAGTAGCCGGATCCTTGTCCGGGTCCGTCCATCTCTGGTCATGGCGCGAGGCGGTCGTCTTGGCCACGTTCTCAGCTCACTCGGGCTGCATCTCTGCTGTTCGCTTCCTCCCAGGAGGGAAGCTTCTCACCGTGGGGGAAGACTGCAAGGTCTGTGTGTGAGAGACGCCTTGTGTGACAGTAGAGTGGAGGATCAAAGGAGGGAAGTCAACCGAGGTCACGGTTCAAGCTTTGAAACTGGGTCCGATCGCCGTGTTTGGTGAAAAGGAGAGTCCAACCTTCAGCAATTCAGTGACTGGGTGGAAAAAAACGCTGGTCCAATAGATGTCCGTCCGGTGTTGTTGTTCCATGCCATGAATAGAATAGAATAGAATAGAATAGAATAGAATAGAATAGAACCCAATAGAACAGAACAGAGTTTTATTGTCGTTATGCATACGCATATATGAACAACGAAATTAGAGTGATGTTCAATTACACACTCAGAACAACAAGGCACCATACCAAACACTTAAAACACATAAAACACCACACAAGATATTAAAAACTCTTAAAGCCACTTACAAAATGTAAAACACTACTTGAAAACTGCTTAAGATGATGCTAAAACCGTCACTTTCAAGTGACGATGGCCTTATCAGTTAGCAGTCTCTGAGAAGGCCCGTCGTTAACAGCCTAGATCAGGTCTCGCCGGCTCGAGACCGTGGCTTCCTTAAGTAAATGCATCTTGTGTTTGTTTTTTATTTTATTTTATTTTATTTTAGAGTATTTTTACCCCACCATTCTCCTTGGAAAAGAACCCAAGGCGGCTTACAGGAGGGGGGGATAATATATACGGTCCAGTACAATTAAGACATGTTCAAGTATTGAGAACAAGGAATTGAGGGATGTCTTACAGCATTAATAGACGTTACATTAAAGCTACAACGTTATAAGTAGTTATAAACACAACGTCTATGTGAACCTATAGATTCATATAAAAGACACAGGATGGTAGTCCATCATTCCTCTTTTTTTTCTACTCAGGGGAACCCGGTCTCATGGGTGTTCCCTGTGACTTTGTTTGTTTGTTTGTTTAAGAGCATTTTTACCCCGCCTTTCTACACAGGTCCAGCTTTGGGAAGGCCAACTGGGACAATACGGTGGCACATTAGGATCCGCCACTCTTTCTCCGGCTCTCTGTGTTGCACCAAGTCCAGACGGCAGCTGCTTGGCAGTGGGGCACCATTCAGATGGTGTCTGGGTTTACAGCCACCCTTGCGGTAAATTCTTTGCAAAGTTGCCTTTGTCAGTGGGAAGCCTAATGCTCAAAAGCAGATGTCCCCGTTGGTATTTCTCCTGCATGAAGTAATGCCCCTTACCTAATGCAGGGGTGTCCAAACTTTTTGCAAGGAGGGCCCGATTTGGTGAGGTGAAAATGTATGGGGGCCAACCATTCAGCCTGAAGGGGGTGGGGGAGAAAGGGCATGGTCCATGTGCATCTGCAACAGATGCAAATGCTCCGGTTTTAACGCGCCCAAGGGCCCGACGGCTGTTGCACAGCCCAGGAATTGGCCCACGTGCACCCAAGACGCACCACTGCTCGCCTGTGCTGCCCTCCCTTGCAAGGAGGTGGGGAAGACGGTGCAGCAACAGAGCCAGGAGCGGGTAGACAGGATGGGTGGTCGAGGGGATGGACAGAGACAGGGAGGGCAGGCAAACTATGGCCCTTTGTACATGACCCCTAAACTCCGCCACAAATGGCTCCCAGCTCCGGAGCTTAAAATTGTTTCCCCACCAGCTCCGGATTTTACAGATAATTAAGTGCGACCACGCCCACCTAAGCGCGTCCCAGCGCACTTTTCAGGTACCTGCTCTCTGGAGGTGAAAATTCCTGGTGCGGATATAACGTAGTGACTGCCCAGCTCTCCTTGCTTCTGTTTGTTCTTTTTTTGCCCCCCCCCCTTTAAGAGATCTGAATGCAGTGCGAGGATGGCAGAACGGAGGGGAGCGGCATTCTTTTCTTCCTTTTTTTCTCCCTCCCCTCACGCAGCCAGCAGCCAGGAGTGCGGAGGGGGTGGGAACACAGGAACAGCAACAAACCCCTAAGATCTCTGGTCCGAATTTAAGTGGCCAGCGGATCTTAGGGGTCGTGTGAAAAGGCCCTATAAAACTGCAAGCTGACGTCTCTACCCAGCACAGGGAAGGGCCGGCCGGTGAGAATGAGTGATCGGCTGAGCCGGCGGGGAGAAGAGGCTGAGGGCCTCTCAAAATTTTAAATCGGGCCGCATTTGGCCCCCAGGCTGTACTTTGGACATGCCTGACCTAATGCATTACCTCATCTCGTGGCACATGACAAATCAGCCTGCACTTTCTCTGATTCCAAACACCTGTGTCCTCTAGACTCCATTTTATTATGTCTCTTTTCTGTCCCAAAAAGGAAATAATAACTCAACTCCATTTTCTGTAGGCCTCGACAATAAGAACCTTGCAAGGTAGCTCGGAAAGATCAGTTCCATGATTGTTGTAGTTTGGGGGAAATATTTATTTATTAAATTTATTTATAGCTGCATGGCTACTCTGGGCAGTTTACAAAACTGAACAGAAACCAAACCCATAAAAAATACAATACAATATACTAGATAAGCACAAATAATAGAAAGAGAATCCATCTGTCCCAAATCCTAGGGCAGCACTTCAACCGCAGCTTCTAGTTGCCTGATAAAAGATCCAAAAACTGGCTCACTTGTAAAGTCTGGCTTACTTGGTGATGGCATGGGCCTGGATGCCTTCAAAAGGGGATTGGACAGAAGGAAGAAAAAGTCCATCCCAGGTTACAAACGAGGAGATGTGTCCTCCAGGCTTTAAAACCAAAAGGGCCAGATTGATCAGGAGACAGATATCTTAGGGGGGATTGAAGGTGACTCTTGGATTCTGACGAGATTGTTTGTGGAACCCTTATCAGAAGAAAACGAGCCCGGGGGGGCATAGGGGGGAATTGAGTGGGGATTCTGAGAGATTGTTTGTGGAACCCGTCCCAGGGAAAACTGGGCAGGGTGAAGTCGGCGTGGGTGTGGAGGCCTGGACTTCAAAACACCCTGATTTGCTTCCACAATCTGTGCCTTCCACAGGGACGAACGCTGGCCCAACTCACTGCCGGGCTAACGGAGTGGCTCTCTGCAGCTTGGCCTGGCTGGAAGACCGCTTCCTGGTTGGGGGCGGAAGTGACGGATCCATTTGCTTCTGGAACACCTCGGACCTTCGTCCCTCTTGCCTCCATACGCTGCGAGGCCACGATAAAGCTGTGACAGGCCTGGCCGTCTCGGGGAAGCTGGTGGCATCGACTTCAGGTGAATCAGAGGGAAACTAGCAGAGAAACTTTGCTCAGGAGAGAGTGGATTTCTGAGGCTGCCCTTTGGGAGGTGTCTGGCTGCAAGAGGGAGAGAGATGGGAGTTCAGTTCCCCACTGTGGCTCCTATAAGCAGCGCCAGCCTTCATGGGTTTGGGCCAGCTGCACACTTCAAGGGCGCCCCTGGAGTAAGATACGGGTCAACCACTTCTGAGTGCAGTCTACCTGGGAAAACCATAAGTCAGAATTGACTTGATGGCATAGGCGTCTTGTTTATTACTCTTTTGTTCTCATTGGCTTTTCTTTAGTCTGGAAAAAAGGCACCTGAGGGGGGGGGATATGATTGAGACATACAAAATTATGCAGGGCATGAGCAAAGTGGATAGAGGGATGCTCTTTTCCCTCTCACAACATACCAGAACTAGGGGACATCCACTCAAACTGAGGGCTGGGAGAGTGAGAACAGACAAAAGAAAATATATATTTTTACCCAGCATGTTGTTAGTCTGTGGAACTCCCTGCCACAGGAGGTGGTGATGGCGTTTGGCCTAGATGCCTTCAAAAGGGGATTGGACAGATTCCTGGAGAAAAAGTCCATCCCAGGTTACAAACCATGATGGAGATGTGTCATCTCCAGGCTTAATACCAGGGCACTTCAAGGACCAGAGGCAGGGGAATGGTATCAGGAGACAGATATCTAGTCTCGTGTGCTCCTAGACGCATCTGGTGGGGCCACTGTGAGATACAGGAAGCTGGACTAGAGGGGCTTTTGGCCTGATCCAGCACGGCTCTTCTTATGTTCTTATGTTTTTATATGTTATGGTTCTCCTTCGTGGCCTTCGTGAAGCCACACAGATGGGTTTCCCAAGCGCGCTGCATTATTTTTGTACATCTCAATCATATCCCCCCCTCAGGCGCTTTTTTTTCCAGACTAAAGAGCCCCAAATGTTTTAGCCTTTCCTCCAGTCGCTACCACGGCTACGTAGTTACATCACGGATGCAATATGTGGTGCTTTTGCCTCCTTTCTAACTTTCCTTCTTCCTGACCTTCCAGAGGATTTCACCGTCCGGCTGTGGCTTTTCAGACCGCTGACCCAAGACCCCCTCTCGCCGCTTGCCCTCCTTCGGGGTCACACGGGGGGCGTGACCTGCTGCGCCTTTAGCCCCGAGGGATGCTACCTTGCCACTGGAGGAAAAGAACGGGTGAGGCAATGAGACTAGCAGGGACCTGAAAGGTGCCCCAACATCGCACCGTCTAGCCTCCTAGTAGAGAATAAGCCTTGTGGAGGTTATTGGGGAGGGCAACCAAAGCCAACTACAAGTTGTGATATGCACAGCAGCAAGAGGTGTGAACGTGCTCACTTTAGACAAAGCAGCAGTGAGGTTCAGCCACAAGAGCCTAGTATAAAGTGATGAGGCTTTTTTAAAAGAACTACAGTTCCCAGTATCCATCGGCCAGCACAGTTGGTGGCTGTGCTGGCTGAAAGGAGTAGACTTTCTTTAAAAAAAAACCCACAACCCAACAATATTTGTTATATTTTTGTCATATTGGTGTGTGTTTTGATTAATATTTTCCTTTCCTTTATGATATTTTTTTGTTTCCTGTGTTTTCTGTATTGTAGTTTTATAATTCTTAATAAAAATTAAAACAACAACAACCCAGTTTTCTTATCAACAACCCTAACTTGGGCAAAGCTGCCTAGATACCCTAAGCACATCCAATCTCGCCTGATTTCGGAAGCTAAGCAGGGTCGGCCCTGGTTAGTCCTTCGATGGGAGACCACCAGGGAATACCAGGTGCTGTAGGCGCCTGGAGTAGGAACTGGCAAGCCTTACTCCAGTATTCCTGCCAAGAAAACTCCATGGACATGGAGTCACAAAGAGTCAGTCACGACTGTAATGACACAACACACAACACAACCTGGGCAAAATAAGGTGTACCAGACCACATGGCCCAGAATCCATTGCAACGGACAGGGCAGAACCGATAAAGGGTTCTGCTTATATACCGCCCCATGGCACTTAAAGCAATCTCTGGCCAGTTTAAAATTCAATTCTGCAGGCTACACATTGTTCTCTATCCACCCCCACCCACCCCAAGCAAGCTCGGTATTCGTTTTACCGACCTCGGAAGGACGGAAGGCTGAGTGAACCTTGAGCCTGCTACCTGGGATTGAACCCCAGGTTGTGAGCAGTTTTGACTGTAGAGCAGCCATTTAGCCGCTGCGCCACAAGCATCATGGGTCTGAGCAGGACGTATTGAAGCAAGCAAGAAAAGAGAATTAAGGAAGAAGGCAAAAAGTTTTTGAACCTCGACAGGAGTAAAGGGGCAAGATTCTTTCCTGTTTTTCTTTAAAAAAAATAGAATGGATTTGCTCCCATTTTTAGGCCTTGTTCCTCTGGGATGTAAAGAACCCCTGCCAAAAGACACCCACCCTCTGGAAATCCCTGCTTTTCTGCCACCAGGACTGGATCTCCAGCTGTGCCTGGGTTGGCCCCAAATTGGTGAGTTTGGGGAGACCTTAGAGGCAGAGTGTTGCTTGGGGAGGGGGTTTGGGGAAGAGGCTGGCTTAGGGCCATGCTCAATTAGTGGGGTGGCCCCGTCTTGTCCACGAGACTTTCTTACATCAACTGCACCCCATTCTTTTTGTTGTGTGTAGAAAGAGGCAGTTGAAAGGTGTCATACTGAAGGTGCCCATCACTCTGTCTCGCCTGAAGAGAAAACAGTTACGCACGTGTGCAGGGTTCCTGGACAGACCTTCCATTCACATGGGAGCCGTGTCTTCTTCCATTAGATTATTATCCAGATTGCTATAATTTTTCCCACCTTTGAGCAATGATGGTTCTGGCCCCACCCTTTTCCCTGTCTTTTGTTGGAGCTGTCATTCCTTGGGTCACAGCAACTTCCCTTTTTTGCTGTTTAATTTAGTAAGTGGCATAGCGCTACAGAGATATAGTACACCAGCCTAGCACAGCACTGTGCCACTTAGGAAAAGACTTAAAAATTGCAGAAGAGGGAATACAGAGGAGAGAGTTTTGGCTTCCTTTCTTTTTTCTGCCTTCCCACTGGAAAACTGAGCTGGGAGTAGAACTGATTGCCACACTCTATACAGAGCAGCTTCTGGTATTTCAAGAGGCGGGAGAGAAGACACAAGTCTACGGGTTCCTAATGTCCTGCTCATTTCCACTCACCCCCCACTCTTTTCCAAATAGCTCTCTGGATCCAATGATGGCACCGTTCGCCTCTGGGACCCCCAAACTGGACAGCGCTTGCAAGAATTCCTGGGCCACCAAAGCCCCATCTGTGGCATCGCCAGTGAGGTGAGATCCTTTTTTGGAGAGGCTCCCCATTGAAAGTAGCCATGTGTGCATGTTTTTCCCAGACTGAGCAGCTGATCTTAGAAGGGTCCCTGGATGTTCTTGGTCTGAAAATCCCAGAAGCCTTCGCCAACTAGTTGTGTTGGCCAGGAATTCTGGGAGTTGTGATGCAAGAACAACTGGGGACCCAAAGTTGGGAAGCAGAGTCCTAGGGCATGCCTTGGATTGGGGTGTGGCATCTGTAAAGCAGGGGTGTTGGGGATAAGAATAGATTTCTGCTTTTAAGTCAACAAGATTTGGAACTCCTGAAATGTCCTCGTGTACTAGAAGTTCATCCCCAGATCTGCCGCCTTCTCAAACTCCCAGCTCTTAACTGAGCGGTCATGGAATATGTGGCCACTGACTACCCCTCCCATCATCCCTCATTCATTAATCTTGTTTGCCATGGCTGATGAGGGTCGGAGCCCACTAACATCTGGAGGGCGACAGGCTCCTCCTCACCATCCATTCCAAATACTTGCTCTAGGCTCCTCTTTATAAACTGGGATGCCCCGGGATGGAGAGAGGCCTTTCTCTCCATCCCACCACCTTCACAGGAGCACCTCAAAAGAACCCATGAAAGGGCCTTCTCTGTTGCTGCTCCCAGACTTTGGAACTCCCTCCCACTGGAGGCCAGGACTGCCCCATCTCTGCTGTCTTTCCTCCCTCTTCAGGCAAGCTTTCCCTGAACGATGGGACTTCCTACTATGTAACTTTACATGGATTACCATACATGATTGCATTGACTGGTTTCATAAGAACACCAGTGTTTTCCATGTTATTTTCCTTTTCCTTTTATTTTTGCTCTTTGTAGCTCTAATGTTACCTTTCAATGTTCTAAGATGCCTCTTCTAATTCCCTATTCTTAACTTGAATCTGTCTTGTGGGATGCATATTGTCCTTTACTACTGTAAGACACCTTGGGTCCTTTTCCAAGGGGAAATGTGAGGTAAAAATATTCAATAAATAAATAAATAATTAATAAAATAAATCATCTTCACCTTGACTCCTTCTGGCTTGTTTGGCAGAAAGACCATGTGATCTCCGTGGATCGAGACGGGATGCTGATCGCATGGGACCTGCAGGGAGTGGAGAAAACCCGGTTCTTGGCCCACCCTGGCCAGGCCAACCATTGTGCCGGCTTCAGAGATCCATGTAAGATAATTCTGTCTGTGTGCCCCCCCCCCTGAAAACATTGTAGCCGTTTGGAAAACCGGGAAATGAGCAACCTCTGTTTGCATTACCTAAGGCCAGATGTGGAGGGCTTTTTTTTTTTTTTTAGTGTGCACATTTTATTTCAGATGTAAAAGTCTCGTAGGATTCAAGTTTATGCTAAAGGTACAACAGAACCCGAGTTGTCTGTTTGTTGTTGAGAGAGGATCTTACAAGGGGTTTACCACTGTAGCTCAGTGGTAAAACACCTGCCCTTGTTGACTGCCGGGTATGGTCCAAGGTCTTGATTTCATATAAAGCAAGCAGCCTTGAAGAGCTGGGCTGTTCAGGAGAAGTTTCAGTGAACCTTGCAGGCATTTCAAGAAACAAACCAATGCCACTGTCGCTTAATTGGAGAGTCTCTCGTTTTCCTGGCAAAGGAGCTGGCAGTCCCCTTGCAAATGTCTTTGCTTACCTCCAGCCCAAGGCAGTGCTCACAGAGTTTGCTGTTTTCATTGCTCATTAAGAAGTTTCCAGGAAGGCTTTTTAACTGGCATTAAGACCCCTAAGATCCTCTGGTCCGCTTAAATTTCAGACCAGAGATCTTGAGGTTTCGCCCTGGTTAGTCCTTGGACCCGACCACAGGGACTACTTTGGTTCTGTCTGCAGGAGGGCCTGGAGTAGGAAAAAAAAGCCGCTCCAGACAGAGACAAAAGAAAAAAAGGCCATGGACATGGGTTGTCACAAACCTCCGTTTACAACTGTAATTCACAACTTTAAGGGGTGGAGGAAAAAAAAAAAACCAGAAAGAAGCGAGAGAGCTCCCTCTAGTCCTTCTTCACTTCAGACTATGATTTTGCATTTCCCTGGCCTACCTTCCGTACTATAGACAGTCAGCAGTTTGTGTCGCGTCTAAGTGGGTCGGGGTGAAAGAATTAATTGGCTGCAAACTCCGGAGCTGGTGGGTAAACTTTTGGAAGCGTCGGTAAGAGACTTGCAGCCATTTGAGGGACGGAGGAAACTTAGGGGTCGTGTATAAATGATTCAGTTAAGTCGGTTGGCAGAGAAGGCTGGAATAAATAAATCTGCAGCCGCATTAAGATGCCCTAAAGAACAACTGATCTCAAGCTACTGTGATAAAACAGAAGCTAAGCAAGCTACCCTCCTGGTTAGTACTGTGGATGGGCGTTGCACCAGCAGAATCTGAAGGTAGTGCTAGGCGCAAAACAGGAGTTTTGGGGAACTTTTTGGTGTTCTCCACTCCAGTACTCCTCCCAAGAAGGCTTGGAACCAATCCATGGGATATTGGGGTCCTACTGTAACTCCATGATCTGAGCTTTCGTGGCCACGACTGTAACAGACACAACACACACAGGGTGCATATTGAAAAGAATAGAAAGAGTTTTTGCAATGTGGCAAGATGCCCAACTTAGTCCTTCTGCTCCACTTCAGGACTCCATGATACAAAACATTCCCTATAAACCTTCCCATACTATAATACAGTCAGCATCTTACGTGTTTCTTGTCAAAATTTAAAACAGGGGTGAAAACTGATTCGCGTTGGCTGCAGTCGCATGGAGCTTGGACGGGCTCTGTGATAAAAACTCTGGAAGCCACTGACGGTAAGAGACGTGGAAGGGAGAATCTCCAGTGAGTGGACGTGGCAGGAAACCAAATATACAGTAGGACTCCCATATCCACTGATTCAGTTATCCACGGTTGGCATCTGGATAAATAAATAAATCCAAATTAGCAGCCGCACAGCCCACTATCCGTCACAAAGTTTATGACCCTCTGGAAAGCAAGCTACTATCTGCCACTGTGCAGCCGTAAAGCCAGCTCCATCACAAACAGCAGCTGTTTCTAACAAGCCCCTGCTAGAAAACAGCAGCTCTGAAGCAAGTTACTATCACAAAGAAGCAGTTTTGGGGAAATAATTTTGGTGTTCTCTCTTATCCATGGTTTTCATTTGGCACAGGAGGGCTTCCTGGAACCAATCCCCAGCGGATATGTCCATCCTACTGTACTCCATTGATCTCCAGCAATTTCGTGGCCAGTGTCTGACTTCCTCATAGTCCACTATGAGTGGGACTACAGGGTGCATATTGATACATTTGTACATGGTCCCCAAACAAAGGGCTAGACTTGACGATCCAGAGTCCTGTCTATCTATTGTTCTAAGATTATGACAGTAACAATAATACTTGTGAAGATGGACTTGTTAAACCTCACAGCAAATGTAGCAGTCTCTTAAGATGGCACAAGTTTTTTTGTTTTCCTTGCTTTTTCTTTTTCTTTGGTGTTAGCCTGATATGTCAAAACAATATCTTGATCACCGCAGGACACGTAATAATGGGCTCAAATGGCAAGCAGCCAGATTTCAGCTGAGTAGCAGGAAAAAGTTCTTAACTGTTAGAGCCGTATGCCAATGGAACGGCTAACCTCGGGAGCGGCAAGTGCTCAAATGCTAAAGGCAGTCAGGACAAAACTGGACAACCGTCTGCCAGATCTACTTTGATGTGGATTCTAGGCTTGATCAGGAGGTTCGACTTGATGGCCTTCTGGGTTCCTTCGAACTCAATTTTTCTGTGTTTCTACACTACCACCAACTAACATGGCTTCCTCTTTTGAAACCGCTTTCCTTGATCTGCTTTCTCAAAGGCTCTGACCCTGTGGCCTGTTACCCGGCTGCTGCCCCCTAAGTGCCTTTATTACAACCAGTGCGGTTCTGTTTCTCCTGTTCCGCTAAACTGATGGTGCTACCGGCAAGTTGAAGAGGAACACGCCTTTGGCTCAGCAATTGGGTTCCCCCCCCATTTTGCATTTGGTGTATGTAAGCATAGATTCAACACTGCTCTTCCTCTTCTTTTTCTCTCCCCCCCCCCCCCCGCAACTCCTGTTTTGATCCCAGATGGAGCAACCCCTGCTGCTTTCAGGGCATGGCGCTGCCATCCGGGGGGCGGCTGCCTCCCCAGCATCTTTTGTGACCATATCAGAAGACAAAACGGTCCGGATATGGGCTCTTCCCAAAGAGGGAGGTGAGTCCATTGACACGCCTGCAGGCCCTTCCGGCTGGATATCTCATCAGCTTTGGTATCTGGCTGCAGTTGAGCCAGCCTGGGTGGCCACGGGCAGATCCAAGATGCCCTCAGAAGAACGGAATAGTAAGCCACTTCTGAGTATTGTCTACCAACTTGAAAAAAGGTCGCCATAAAAGCAAAAAGCAAAGTGTTCTTGCTTATATACCACCCCATAGTGCAGGCCTGCCCAACAGGTAGACGCTGGGCTACTGGTAGCCCGCGAAGGGTTCAAAAGTAGCTCGCCGGCCATCAATAAAAAAAAAGTGAGGGGATAAGTTCTCCACCCCTCCCTCCTCCATCCCAAGGACCACCACTGCCCCAGCAAAGTTCTGGGTCTGCCAGCCCACTGTCTCAGCCGAGCGGGGCAATTCAAGGGCCATGGCACATTGAAATCTGTTCCCTCCAGAATATATTAATTGGTTTTCAATGCATTCCTATGGGAAACCGCTGCTCTCCTTACAAAAGTTTTTACTTACGAGCATTTTACTTACAATAAAATTCGTAAGAAGAGGTTTTAATGTAGTAGCCCTCGGGCACTTTGGGCTGGAAAAAGTAGACCTTGGCCTGTTCAAAGTTGAACAGCCCTGCCATCGTGCTTAAAGCCTTGGCCTTTACTTCCTCATGCACGGCCCTTGTTGGCATCTGATGGGGTCAGCCTCTCTGTTATCCTGCTGAGAGACGATTCCCTCCGTCTTGCCTTCCAGATGAAGCAAAAGACCTTCCTCCTCACGGCGGCGCCGTCACAGCTTTGGCCTGGTCCCCAGATGGAGAATTTGCCGCCTCTGGCAGTGACCGGGGAGACCTGGTTGTCTGGCATCACGCTCGGCCTGTGGCAACCACAAAGGTATCCAAAGCCCACGATTACACGGGTGGTTGAGAGGCATCCTGTGACCCAGGCATGGGGAAACCCTGGTGCTGCAAGTCACTGCCCAACTACAGTTCCCATAAGGCCTTGGCAGTATGGTTCTTGGGTAACCCCTTCCTCTGCCTTCTGTGTTGGATGTGCGCATCAATGGTGGAGTCTCTCTGTAGCCCTCATGGAAGTGGATTTAGCTGGGAATTGACCCGGTTGACTCATGGCCTCTTGAATATGCCCTTTCCAGGTTGGCCAGTGCTGTGTCCGTGCCTTGGCCTTCACTTCCTCACGCACGGTCCTTGTGGCATCCGACGGCGTCAGCCTTTGGGACATCAAGACCAGAGGACATGATGGAGTAGTCGGGTGAGGCCATTCAAACTTCACCAAGGAAGATTCCCTGGGACTCCATCTTTTTCTTTATTTTATTTTAGCCTCAGAGCTTCATTCTGAACACCTGTGTTCGAAGCCCATCTAGCACAAGTTAGAACTAATCGTAATCATCCTTATCGTCATCTTAGAACTATAGAGTTGGTAAAGTATGGATCCTTAAGTCCCAGCCTCTGGCCCCACAGCCAGATGGCTCAATCCCTCGGCTGTCCACAGGAGGAGACATAATAAAAGGAAGGCCTTATCTGAGCATGTGCAGAGTCTCCTTTTGCCTTTGGGAAAAGTGTCAGTGCGCCATTGATTCTGGTCAGACGGAAGGACGATTTTTCTCCACCCGTTGTATGACTAGGAGAGTTCGCTGCTACAAGGAGGTTCTCTATTCAAAATAAAAAGCTGTAAAAGGAGGATAAATGAAATACATGGAGTGAGAGGTCCATCCAGAACATAATCCTATTCTAGCTGATGGAGCCTCTACAATCAGAAGCAGTGTACAGTACCTCGGAATAACAGATGTTGGGCGTATCATATGCGGGAAGCCCTCACTGTCTGCTGTAGGCCCCCTGTCACCTCTAGCTGGTCAGTTATGGCCATGGAAGTCCTGGCTAGCTGGCTTTCATGTCTGACCTGGACAAGTGATTCTTCTATACAGCTAGCTGGAAAAAATGACAATTGAGTCACTAGCCTTGGCTTCCAGGCCTGCTTGCCCAGGCCAGTACCTATGATCCCTCCAGGACCTTCTCTCTGCATTTTCAAGGACCTGTTCTTTGGCCCCATCCCCTCCGCCTCCCTAGCACATTGGTGGGACTGAGGGCGCTTTTACACGACCTCTAAAATCCGCTGGCAACTTAAATTCGGAACAGAGATCGTGGGGTTTTGTTCTGCTTCCTGTGTTCCTACCCTTCCACACTTCATTGCTCCTGTCTGCGGTGAGGGGAGGGAGAAAAAAAGGGAGAAAAAATGCAGGCTCACCTCCGCCTGCTGTTGGAGCAGCCCCGTAGGGATTCCAGTCTGTTAAAGGGGCAGCAGGGACAAAAAAACAAAAAAACAGAAGGCGAGGAGAGCCCGGCATCCACAGCTTTACAATCCGCATCGGAATTTTTTTTTACTTCCGGAGACCAGGTACTTGTAAAATGCGCTGGGGCGCACTTAGGTGGGTGTGGTCGTACTTAATTTTTTTTAAAGTACGCAGCTGGTGGGAAAACAATTTTAAGCCCTGCATCTGGGAGCCCTTTGCATCGGATTTTAGGGGTCGTGTAAAAGCGCCCTGAGTCTCTCTCTCTTCTTCACCCCTTTCCCTGTTGCTTAGCCTGACACTCAAGAAACTTCTGCGCCCAGCCGAGGAGGCACCAGTGCTGTGCGTGGGTAAGCCCAGTCCTCGTGGCCCTCTGGTCCTCGCACTGGCGGACGGAGACTTTCTGGTGCTACCGCCGAAGTCGGAGAGTTTTCAGGCAACCCCGTGAGTAGAAGAAGAGCATCCCTGCAGAGGGAGAGGCAGCAAGAGAGGGGTCAGCCTCAAGAGTGCCTTGAAGCATGCATGGCACTCCAGAGGCTCCAGGTGGGCCGACGCAGCCAGGAGCGAGGGCTGCTGGGAGCTGCAACGCCAACAGTATCCAGAGGGCTGCCGTTGGTCCACCCTCTGTCTCCATGATCTTCATCTCCTTTCCTCAGGTACAGCGATGGAGCATGGGACAAGAAGTCATCCGTGTGCTTTGATATCACTGCCTCTGAGGAGGAGGAGGAGGAGGGCAGAAACCCTTCACGTTTGGGACTCCATGAACCAACCTAACTTGTTCAGGATGGTGAGTGTTTTCCAGTGTGCCAGTTTCCAAACCTAATCGTTAAGCAAAACGATCTTAGATTCAACGTGTTGAGGTTTTGATCATCACCTTTGCGTTACAAAGACATGGAACCTTTCCAAACAACAGTGCTTTCAACAAATATCCCTTTCAACCTTTTATCCCCTACAGGCAAAGGGTTTCATGCTTGTTTGTTTATTTGTTTGTTTCTTTTATTTACAGGCTCCCTTTCCCTCAATAAGGGAAACCCAAGGCGGCTCATAATATTAAAAGGAATAGAATTGAAAATATAATAAGATAAACATTAAAAACAAATTATACGCAAATGGAAATACCATGGAATCATTGTGTGTGTATGCTGTGTTGTTACAGTCATGACTGACTCTCTGTGACCCCGTGTCCATGGAGTTTTCTTGGCAGGAATACTGGAGTGACTCGTCAGCTGCCTAGATGCCCCAAACGCATCTGATCTCCCCTGAATTCGGAAGCTAAGCTGGGTCGGCCCTGGTTAGTACTTGGATGGGAGACCACCAGGGAATACCAGGTGCTGTGGGCACCTGGAGCAGGAACTGGCAAGCCACTCCAGTATTCCTGCCAAGAAAGCTCCATGGACATGGGGCCACAAAGGGTCGGTCAAGACTGTAACGACACAACACGCACACATGGAATCATTACAAGCAAATAAATGTTAAAAAATATCTTAACTCTAAGAAGGCCTTCAGGGATTCAATCATGATTGTTAAAAAGCCTGCCTGAAAAAGAAGCTCTTCACACCTAAGAAATGATTTAAACATTGGCATTTTAAACCTAATCCACGATTCCCAGCTTTGCTAGGAGCCCCCACTTCCAAGTTGCTCCTGTCTGCACTTCCAAATTCCAACCAATTCACACACCCTACACCTCCTCTTCTGCTGCTAATTTCCATCCACCTGGCATCAATGCTTTTCAGGGATTGTTCTGCCGGGCTATCCTGTCCCGGACTAATCCTGCACCTGAGCGGCCATTGTGGCACGTCTCCATTTGCGGAGCTGTTCCCCCCAAACTTGGTGCCCCCCAGTTCTTTAGGATCTCCACTGCCACTAGGTCTAGCCAGCATAGCTGATGCCCAGAACTATGGGAGTTTTAGTCCAAGAAAGGCGCCTGAGGGGGGGATATAATTGAGACGTACAAAATAATGCAGAGCATGAGTAAAGTGGATAGAGGGACGCTCTTCTCCCTCTCACAAAATACCAGAAACTAAGGGACATCCACTCAAACTGAGGGCTGGGAGAGTGAAAACAGACAAAAGAAAATATTTGTTTACCCAGCACGTTGTTAGTCTGTGGAACTCCCTGCCACAGGAGGTGGTGATGGCATCTGGCCTGGATGCCTTCAAAAGGGGATTGGACAGATTCCTGGAGGAGACATCCATCACAGGTTACAAACCATGATGGAGATGTGTAATCTCTTAAAACCGGGGTACTTCAAGGACCAGATGCAGGGGAGTGGTACCAAGAGACAGATATCTAGTCTCGTGCGCTCCCAGAGGTATCTGGTGGGGCCACTGCGAGATACAGGAAGCTGGACTAGGCAGGCCTTTGGCCTGATCCAGCATGGCTCTTCTTATTTTCTTCTGTTCTTAACATCTATTAACCAATGCATTCCCCATCAGCGTGTAGTCCATGATCCGAGCACCTTTTCTGTGCTCCCCTGCGGTTGGTGTGGCTTCCTACATCCTTTTTTTGTCTCAACAGAACTGAGTCTGTTCTCTTCTTGTTCCTTAGAGAGTGACTGCCTCTGGGACACTAACAGATACTCAGGAATCTGAGCACATACCTTGGGCACCAACCCAGCGCTCTGGCTGGGTCACCGTTGCTCGCCTGGTGAAAGGTGAGATAGAGTGGTTCATATGCAATGCTATGTGTGAAAGAGGATGAGAGAGATTCCGAACTTAAACTAGAAGCACTGGGAAGTTCTTTGCTCCTCAGCATTGAACATTTTTCTGCTAGAAGCACAGTCTGCACGGTGGGACATTTTAAAACGATGTCTCTCCACCTAATGAATTCATTTCTTGTCGCTAGAATATAATCCTATGCATGTAATGCATGCAGGTGGGGGTATGACTTATTTTGCCGCCATCCTATATTTTTGATATTTTATTGTTCCTGCTCATAATTTCTTCGAACTGTTGACTTCTGGCAGAAGATACAGAACAATTAAAACTCAGACCACACATCTTCTGAATAGTTTTTATCCCAGAGCTTTAATTACACTTAATAATGAACTTAAGGACCACCACCAGTGAGCACTTGGACAGTATTACCCAGCCTGTTGTGTAGATGCTTGTGTTTTGTGGGGGGTGGGTGGGTGGGGGAGTGTTCAGGGATTTTTAATGTGTGTGTTGAGGGGATTTTTTTAATGTGTGTGAGAGTGTTCAACAATTTTGTGTGTGTGTGTGTGTGTGTTGAATCTGGTCACTGGGTGTCTGAATTTCGTTGTGTGTGCATACTGTGTATATACACACAATGACAATACATTGTTTATTATTATTATTATTATTATTATTATTATTATTATTATTATTATTATTATTATTATTATTATTATTTGTTGTTGTTGTTGTTGTTGTTAGGGTTGTTGTTCTATTTGTCTTTTGTTCATGTTAAGGACTTACTCTGTTTTATGTTGCATCCTGTAAACCGCTCAGAGTTCCTCTGGGAAAATCGGGTGATCTTTAATTTAAATATAAATAAAATGGCTTTTAGTAACAGGTGCATCATTGGGTGGAATGGGGGACGGCCCTGATGCCTCAGAACAGTTCCTGTGCTGTGAAAACGATTCTAGGAAAAAGTTAGTTGTCTGCCCTGAGTATCCTTGGCAACGTACAAGTGGTAAATCCGGCAGGAGAATGACAGGTTACCTATCTGTAACTGTATTCCTTCGAGTAGTCCCTTGTGAAATCACACATCCTATCCATCGTCCCCTCTCTGTTACACCCTCGACAATTGACGGGAACCAAGGGGAGAGGCTTGGCGCCAAAGTAGCTATAGAAGGCGGGACACTAACGAGTCTGATTGCTTGCTGTAGAACAGGCATGTCCAAACTTTGGCCCTCCTGATGTTTTGGACCACGATTCCCAGAATTCGAAGCTTAGATTGCCAATGACAAAGGACTGTGGGAGTTGCGGTCCAAAACATCTGGAGGGCCGAAGTGTGGACATGCCTGCTGTAGAAGCTCTGGAACATCCCGAAAGAGGTGCCGTGCATGTGCAAATTACCCTACGTGGTGATTCACAACAGCTACAAATTGGAATTGGTGGATCTGAAAGGAGTAGGTGGAAGAGAGACCCTACCTCCCTATTACCAGTTTTCTTCTTCCTCTTCTTCTTTCTGGCAGATAAATTCTTGTTCTGTGCCGACTCCGAAGGTTATCTTTGGACTCAGGGCAAGCAGAACGAGGAAGGCGCGCCTGGGTGGGTGCCTGATGGCTGGCAGAGGAGAAAGGTGAGTCCCAGTCTCGACTGGACAAGGCACGGCGAGTGGGGAGTAGGCAGCGTAACCCATCTCCCAGGCTGGTGGGAGGGAAAAGGGACCTTGCGCCTTACGCTTTGGGCTTGATCTTGTCGTCAAGACTTCTTTGGCTTTTATTTCATCTGGCCGTTGGGAGGGGACAAATTATTTGGATTTTTTAAAAATATATATATTTTGAATGCGTTTTGCTTTGATCCTTGGGTGCCTAGGATTAGAGAACTGCTTTTCACACAGGTATCCTTTGGATCAAGTAGTCTTCAATTGCAGCAGATTCTTTCCCTTCGATGTTCAAGCCAAGGATTGATCCCTAGGGCATCCTACACCAATGCGAGTTTTCGGGGAGGCCGAGATGGGAGGGAGATATTTTGATTGTTCCCTTGCCTCGAGGGGGCATTCCCTGAACCCCGTTGGTCCCATTACCCTGTTGGTTCTGTCATTCTCTGTAGCTCCACAGCGACAGAATCACCGCCCTGCATATCCTCGGAGACAGGATGGTAACAGCTTCCCATGATCGGGATGTGAAGATCTGGGAAGGCGGCACAATGAAGCTGGTGAGTGATTCCAAAGAGGGCTGACTTTTGACAGAGCCTGTTATGAGCCAACCATGCCATGAATTCCCTTCTGAACCTACTCTAAACTACAGTCCCTTTACCTGCTGGCTGTTGCAGATGGAAACTAAAATCCACTGAATGTGTCATAAGAACATAAGAGCCATGCTGGATCAGGCCAAAGGCCCATCGGGTCCAGCTTCCTATATCTCACAGTGGCCCCACCAAATGCCTCTGGGAGCGCACGAGACTAGATCTCTGTCTCCTGATACCACTCCCTTGCATCTGGCCCTTGAAGTACCCCAGTTTTAAGCCTGGAGATTACACATCTCCATCATGGTTTGTACCCTGTGATGGACTTTTCCTCCAGGAATCTGTCCAATCCCCTTTTGAAGGCATCCAGGCCAGATGCCATCACCACCTCCTGTGGCAGGGAGTTCCACAGACTAACAACACACTGGGTAAAAAGAAATGTTTTTTTGTCCGTTCTCACTCTCTCAACCCTCAGTTTGAGTGGATGTCCCCTAGTTCTGGTATTTTGCAAGAGGGAGAAGAGTGTCCCTCTATCCACTTTATTCATGCCCTGCATTATTTTGTACGTCTCAATCCTATCCCCCCCCTCAAGCGCCTTTTTTCCAGCTCTCCCCATGTTTACTCAAGACTTGATGGCACATAATATCTGTTAGGCTATCATGTCCTTTTCTACATAGCAAGCAATGAAGTGGTTCATTGTTCCCTCCTTTGGTGGATGTTCTAAGGCAGTACAATTTGACCAAGGTTAATGGTCAGGTTAACAGGAATGGCTTTTTGTTTCGGGCAAGAGATAAACACCGTGGGGAATCGAACCCCTTGCTTTGTGTCTTTGTAGACAAGTGTCCCGTTCTCCTTGGATTATCCAGGCGGCCTCTACTTAACGTGACCCTGCGCCCTTCCTTCCCTGCTCTAATCTACTTTCCCTCTCCTTTTGGTGACAGCTGGGCCAGTTTCGCTGCCGTGCCCCGGTTTCTCAACTGCAGCCTTGTCCCCGGGCAGGTCCTCCGCTCCTTCTGATCGCAGGTGACATCTTAGGCAACGTTTACTTTTTCGAGTGGCGCTGCTTCTGCCGTTGAGGCCCCGTCTCGCCTCCTGTAAGAATTTCAGCCTCCTCCATGTTCACAAGCATCTCGCAAGCGCCACTCGACCTGGCCAAACTGGGAGTCGGGAGTGGTGGTTGCCTAGCAACCGAGTCTAGGCCAAAGCCATGCCATGCCAACCAAAGATGACAAATAAAAATGTATTGAAAGCTGAGCTGACCTTCACTAGTATCGAGGTCTTACAACATTTTGAGTGCAACTGCAAAAGTGAATAACACTTGTTGGAACTCCAGATAATATTTTCATTTGTCTACACAAATCCAAGTCTCTCAAAAGTCAGAGTTTAGGCTCCTCTTCCCATCTCGTTAGCTACTAACGCTGGGGAATGTGACCCATCCATCCTTCAGGAAGCGGTTAAAACCATCTCTAATCTCCTAGCCACCTTGATTTTTAATATATTAAGATCCACTGAAATTTAGGCTGATAGTTGCAAAATCTCTGTGTAATTGTAGACCAAATCAGCAGCCAAACTCCCTCAGGGGTGAGCTCGCATTGTATTTTCCCTCCAAAATTCCTGACAAATTCCTTGTCAGGAAGACTGGATTAAAATGTAGTAGGAGTAACATTCATAGTGACATGTAGCTATATTTTGACCACTCCTCCTCAGGGGTGTGAGAATTTGAAGAAGCTGTTTGTTTTAAGGGGAATAACGTAGACAAAGGGGAAATCCCCATGTACTTTCTCCCCCAGATCTACCAGCCCTGACATGTTTCAGACTCAAGACCACATAAGCAGTTTCCCCCGCATTTATTGAAAAATAAAGTGACAGTAGTTCTTTTGTGTTGCTGCCACAATTGAGCATAGATCCAACAAAAGCAAGGAAGAACATTAAAGGAAGCAGAAGTCCTTGATTGTTAAACAGGTTTCTTCGTCTGTCATTCAAATACAGCACAGTAAGGCCCCTATTCCACAATGATCAACAGTAGCTGCTCTCGTTAGAGACTATTTTTTCCTTCCAATTTTAAGTGTCCAAAAAAATCGTTGACCAAGGCTGAGTCTCTCTTGGCTTGAAGGCACTTAAAATGTCACGAGTTTTCAGCACATTCATCATTGTACCTTTCACCAGAGCTGTGTAAAATTGAAACGCACTTTGAGGAGGTATTTCATGCGCACCTGGCAAGGGTCATAGACAATGAACTCATTGTAGTTCAGAGTGTAACCATGGGGGTTCACGACTCCAGTTTCCACAGCAGGGCCCATGGGTATTACTGCTCCGTCCCTGCCAAAGAAAATAAAGAGACGCCCTATAGAAGATCCATGTTGGCGAACCTGTGGCACGGGTGCCAAAGGTGGCATTTGGAGCCCTTTCTGTGAGCACCCGTCATCACTCCTTCGCAGCCACCTGCATTCAGGTTAAATTGCTGTCTTGGCACTTTGCGAAAAATAAGTTGGTTTTGAATCGCAGTTTGGGCACTCGGTCTCTCAAAGGTTTGCCATCGCTGCCCTAGATCATGCAACAGGGGTGACTGAAACAAGCCATACTTTGGACAACCTTGATTCCACACTAAACTATCATGTGCCCTGAAACTCTTCCTGGATTATAGTGACCCTTTCCAGGATCACAACAAGGTAGAGTGTCTTGTTCCGCCTCTATCCTAGTTTTTGAGATATATTTTTGTTTAGCCGTTGTTCCCATACTTCCAGATCCATCTTATGAGCTGGAAACTGGACTTCTGTGGCCTTTCCTGGATTGGGACGCTAACGAGGAATCACAAGTGGTTTGTAGGTGAAAGGCAGGCCACCAAGAAATGCTAGGCATTCCCAGATAGGGCTAGCAATTTTTTTTAAAAAAATCCCCTACCTTGGAAATTTGTTGACAGCATTGATCATAACAGTACTGGGCTAGTAAGGACTAACAATTCGGTTGGCAGTTTCCTATACAGTACTCCTCATTTGTAATCCAGGCAGCAAATTATCCCCCCCCCCCCCCCAAACTCACAATGTAATGCTGTTGGCTGGCGATGGAGCCAATTTGCCAAGCCCTTTGGTACTGTGTTTGCCGGGTGGCAATTTCTCCGCCTCTGGATTTGCCTCCAGCAGTTCGTTGCACTGGCCCAGAGCCACCTGCAGGCAAGAAAAAGCGCTGAAACCTGAGCCCCAGTTCAGACGTCACACACAAGATTCCTAACAGTGCAAACGAATGTGGGAATGGCACCTGGCTGGAAAACAGTACCTGTGAAAGGGATCTGGGAGTCTCGGTGGACCACAAATTGAACATGAGTGAGCAGTGTGATGCGGCAGCCAAGAAAGCCAACACGATTCTTGGTTACATCAACAGAAGCATCGTGTCTAGAGATCAAGGGAAGTGATAGTCCCACTCTATTTTGCTCTGGTCAGACCCCATCTGGAGTACTGTGTCCCAGTCCTGCCCGCCTCAACTTAAAAAGGATGTTGACAACCTCGAGCGGGTGCAGAAGAGGGCGACCAAGATGATTGAGGGTCTGGAAGAAATGTCTTAAGACTTAGGAGGAGTGCCTTAGGGAGCAGGGAATGTTTAGCCTTGCAAAAAGAAGACTGAGAGGGGATATAACTATATTTAAACATTTGAAATGATGACACATTGAAGAAGGGACTGGTTTATTTTCCATGGCTTCAGAGATTAGGACGTGGGGCAATGGTCTCAAACTACAGGAAAAGAGATTCTATTTAAACATTAGGAAGAATTTCACTGACAGTTAGAGCTGTTCAGCAGTGGAAAATGCTGCCATGGTGGGTGGTGGAGTCTCCTTCTTTGGAGGTTTTTAAGCAGAGGCTGGATGGCCATCTGTCAGAGATACTGTGATGGGAGTTCCTGCATGGCAGGG
Organism: Phrynocephalus guinanensis; assembly: GCA_037367245.1. Taxonomy (NCBI): domain Eukaryota; kingdom Metazoa; phylum Chordata; class Lepidosauria; order Squamata; family Agamidae; genus Phrynocephalus; species Phrynocephalus guinanensis. Next base: position 6,502,111 of record CM074743.1, on the reverse strand, counting down.
GGGTTGGACTGGATGGCCCTTGAGGTCTCCTCCAACTCTATGATTCGGTGATTCCGAGGGGTTTTAATTCTACTCAGTGGGCAGGGAACGGAAGGTGATGGTCCTGTTGGGGGACTATAGCTCAGCCCCAAAGGGCCTAGGTAAGAGATGCCACTTGGCCACTTACACAGCCATAAATGAGGTAGTCTTTACAATCTTAAAACTAATGAGCTGGAAGGCACCTTATGGATCATTCAGTCCTGCCCTTGTCAATGAGACACCATGGGGGGAATCTGGCTCGACACCCGGAGACCTAAGCCACCAGGTGACCTAAGTAGTCTAAGGAAGCTCCTACCTCGGAGAGCAGGATCAGGCCAACGTCTTTCTCACAGGTCGCGAAGCAGTAATTGGCACTCTTGGAGGACATGTCTGCAAAATAGATCCCTTTCCCAAACTTGGTGGGGGAGGGGGAGAGAAGAGTTAAGTGTCGTCAACTCCACCACCACCACCACCACCCCCTCCAAACCCATGGAGCTGAGAGCTACAGGCGGAGAGCTGTACGAGGAGATGAGGAGGCTCACCATGTAGCCCGTGACGGGGGCTTCCGGCGGCGCCACCCGCAACCCCTGACTCAAAATCCCCGCCCAGTTGCCCAGACGGGATCCATGCCACAGCAGCATCCTAGGAACAGAAGGAAGGATACATGAGAGCTGAGTTCTCGGTGGGTTGAGGTTCTCCTCGCCAGCTCCTCTCTTTCCACTCACCGGTTGGGCAGGTCGGAGCGGAAGGCGGAACCCAGGTGGCCGCTCTGCTTGTTCAACACGAAGACTTCCAGTAAGGTCATCGAGTAATCCTTGTGAGTTGGGGCGTGGGTGGATGAGAGGTAGCGGAGCAGAAGCTGGAGAAAAGCAGCAGGAGACGTCAAAAGCAGAAGAAGGGATGGCCCCCTTTCTCCAAAAATCTCTGCTTTTAGAGGCAAGACGGAGACAAAGAACCTTGGGCCTAACATGTTTCGGACATCAGCTCCAGACACCAAGGCAGTAACAAGGAACCAGGCTTTTTGGTGGTGGCTCCATTTCTGGATTAAGTTCCCTGCTGAGGCATTCTTGTCTCCTTCCCACCTTATGCTCAAGAAACCAATGACAATAGAATTATTCAAAGCTGCCTTCCATGACTGATTATCTAGGATGATGTTAATTTCAGTTTTTCCTTCCGTATGAATTTTAAACCTATATAATATGCATGACTCCATTACCCATAGGATCTTCTGATTCTTTTATCTGCTGCCTAAAAATATTAAATAAATAAATCCCAGAAATACTGTGTCTTTATGAATATTTCCAAGGTGTATTTACCAGAACAGATCACTAGAGGGAGCCAGAGACTGTGTGAGGGGCATGTGGGTATCCACCTTACAGCTGGATGTATTTTGTTATGCTGGGTTTGGTGGGGGGTGAGTATAAACCTGCCCAGAGTCACACTTGCGCTAAGGGTGCAATCTATAAAACCAAAGAAAGAAAATGAATACAGGACCCCCGTATCCACTGATTCACTATCCACTGATTCAGTTATCCACGGTTGGTAGAGAAAAAAATAATAATTCAGCAGCCACAAAGCAAGCTGTAAAGCAAGCTGTTGTCACAAACAGCAGCTGAAAAGCAAGCTATTGTCACAAGTAGCATCTGTAAAGCAAGCTACTGTCACAACCAGCGGCGATAAAGCAAGCTACTGTCTCAAAACAGCAGTCATAAAGCAAGCTACTGTCAGGAAACAGCAGTTTGGAGGTGGGTGGGCAGGCGTTCTCTCTTATTCACGGTTTTCATTATCCACGGGAAGGCCTGGAACCAATCCCCAGTGGATACCGGGGTCCTACTGTAATTGTGGTTCAAGACCTCTGGAAGGACCATCTTTCCCCACACTAGTCTTAGGTCCTACGCTGTCCCTCCCCTCTCCTTCCCAATGCACACCTGGAAGTCCGGGCTGTCCTTGTCCAAAGGTTGGATCTCGCAGCCCAGCCTGTGGTAGCTCCGGTCGAGTGGATGCTGCTGGTCCAACAGCTCCGACTGCACGGCTTTGATCCCAATGCGGATCTCACTGAGGGCCTGGAGGAATAAAAAGGAAACAAGTGGGGGGGGGAGGCAAAGGCACAAACTTGACCAGATCTTGGAAGGAAAGATTGTGCTTTGCAATGATCCCGGTCAGGTATGCAAAAATTGTGTCTCCAAACTCAGCCACCATTGTCGGGGCAGCCCCCAGAATGTTCTGGCCAGCAGGGGATTATGGGAGTTGTAGTCCAAAAAAGCAACATGTCCAGTCTCCCAATTGACTTCACTGCCTACCTCTGAACACGTTCCAGATTGCTGGCAGCGTTCTTAAAGTGTGGCGCCCAGAACGGGACACAGTCCTCAAGATAAGGCCTGATCATCGTGCATCATCGAGCTACTTCAAACTTAGGACCACCCTAGTACGTTTTGATAAGGCATGTGAGATGTTCAGCAAACAGTTTCCATGATTACCACATCTCACCAAGTTTCCATGGCCTAGCAGGGATTTGAACTCAGGATTTCTGGTACCTAGCTCAATGCTCCATGAGCTGTAACCTACTGGTGCTCTGATGATGGTAGAGAGGCTATTGACTCCCTTGAACATCAACCTCTCCCCACCAAATAATGAGTTCCCAGCCTAGTTTCCGAGCCTCAGTTGTGCTGTTGCACTAGACATGCCTTACCTCCAGTAGCTGCATCTTCTCTCGCAACGCCTGGTCCGTGTTGATCAGCGGGGGAATTTTCAGCCTGCTCAGGCATGGAAAGAGAAAGACAATAGGAAATGCTGGAGGGCTGAAACATTGCAGGCATAAAAAATGTATATTTTGCACAGGAAATGTATATTTTGCCAGCAGAGGCATGGCACAAGTCTGCTGTTGGTCTCAGAGACCTTCCTCAGCACAGCCACCCCTCCTTACATGGCTGTACCCACAGCCCATGGAAAGAAAAGCTTCCTTCGCCCTCAGCACCTGGGACCACCTGTGTTCCTCTTGAGGCACCAAACAAATCAGTCACACTCTCTTTCAAGGTTGGAACAGGACAAGAGGGGGGGATGGTGCAGCTTGGACCCACTCCTAAATGGCCTGGATCCAAACTATCCTGAGGAACTGTAGACAGCAGGATACACCCATATCCAGGGATTCAGTATATGTTACTTATCTGCGGTCTGGAAATATTATACAGTGGTACCCCCATATCTGCTGATTCAGCATAGGCTGGTTCAGTTATCCACGGTTGTCCCCCCTCCAATAAATAAATAAATAATTCTCTCACTGCAAATAGGTGCCACAAAGCAAGTTACTGTCGCAAATTGGTGCCGCGGGGTGTGTAGTGTGCTGACAGGACGGTCGCTCTTATCTGTGGATTTCAGTATCCGCAGCGAGGCCTGGAACCAATCCCTTGGGGATATGAGGGTACTACTGTACATAGCATGGTATCTGGCTCCTTGTAGTGCTCAGTTTTAGTAATCCATGTCAAAATATATTTTCTGGATTTTCACCCTTTAGTATATATTTAGCATTCGCTATTATCCTCAGGCATTTCCTTTTTTTAGTGTTCAATATTGTCTTTTAATGATGTAAGGCAACTTGGGTCCTTTTGGAGGAGAAAGATGAGGTATATGTTATAATATAATATAATATCTTCTGGATATAATATAATATAATATAATATAATATAATATAATATAATATAATATAATATAATATAATATAAAAGCTAATTTGGAAAGCTGGTTAAAAACCAGTGGCTAGTGGAGTAGATAGAAATGCATATCTGCCATATGAAAAAGCAAAAAAAAACCTGTAGTTGAGAGAGACCCAGCCCAACAGGTGGAAGGCAGCCCCAACCCCTGGCCCAGCTCACCCAAAATCGTGGGGAATTCGAGTGTAGAACTCATTGCAAGCTTCTAGCAAGGGGCGGCCCATCTGCTTCCGCTTGAGACACGCCTCCACCTTTTGCAGAGACTGGTACCCTAGGCGGATCTGTTCGGCGGTCAGCTTTCCTGGAGCAGAGGCAGAAGAGAGAGAGAGAGAGAGAGAGAGAGAGAGAAGATGGATTGAAGGTAGACTTGGGTGTTTCAATCTCCCGAAAGACGGACGGACGGAAGGTACATAGGTAGGTAGGAAGGAAGGAAGGAAGGAAGGAAGGAAGGAAGGAAGGAAGGAAGGAAGGAAGGAATTTACTTATTTCAAACAAGGTGTGAACTTCCCAGCTGATCTACAGTGACTCATTATTTTTTATCCTTTTTTTTTCATCTCGAGAGGAAAAAAATAGCAGAAAGGAATTATAAACCTGTAAAATCATGGTGGGTCAGCGGACTAAGGCTCCAAAAACTGTTGGCTGCAAAGTCGGCAGCTCAGTAGTTTGAATCCCGGGTGCCACGCAGCGGAGCGAGCTCCCGCTGATAACCCCAGCTCCTGCCAACCTAGCAGTTTGAAAGCATGCCAATGCAAGTAGATAAATAGGTACCGCTGAAAAAAGTGGGAAGGTAAAACAGTGTTTCCTTGCAGCCATGCCGGCCACGTGGGCATGGACTTGCACAACACTGGCTCTTGTGGCTTGAATACGGAGATGAGCACCACCCCTAGAGTCGGACACAAACCTTTACCTTTACCAAAATCATGGGAAGTGATCACATGCACTTTGTCCTAAATCAGGCATGTCCAAACTTCGGCCCTCCAGATGTTTTGGATCACAACTCCCACAGGCCTTTGCCATTGGCAATCTAAGCTTAGAATTCTGGGAGTTGTGGTCCAAAACATCAGGAGGGCCGAAGTTTGGACATGCCTGTCCTAAACGGATGCAGCTTTTTGTATGAATGTGTGTGTGTACTTTTTTAAGTGGAATTACAATGTAAATTTTCAGACTTTGCTAGAAACAGTCTGTTCTTTACTAAGAGGGATTTCCCCCTTTTCTACTGTGGAAATTCTCAGCTAAGATATACAGGCATTCGGCTAGGAACACTGACCTAACGGGGCCTTCCTGGTATCGTACTTCATCTCCATCACCATCTCTTCCATCATGCGGATGTTGCAGATCAGCTCCACCAAGGCCTGGACCCGGGGCTCCAGCAGGGACACGGGCTTGGAACACAAAGTGGTTTTCTGCAAGAGACCTCCTTCTTCCTTGTCCTGTTATGAGTGAAAAGAGAAGAGAAGATGGAGCAGAACCTCTCTTGGACCACTGCACCCCCTCCCTGCTCATTCCCTCTCTCCCAGCCTCACCATGTCACTGGCTTCATAGTCCAGGTGAAGGAGGTCGTATTTTCCCGGAACCTTCCGGAAGTTCCCCCGCTTGGCCCACTCATTCTTGGTTTTGTCTAGGAATCTAGTCAAAGAGAAGGCAGAAGAGCAGTGAAAGGAGACGGAACGTCAAATGGATTTGGGAATTCTTAAAACAGTTTTAGCTGGACTCACTTCTTGGAGAACATGTCTTTGGCCTTGGCTAAATCTCCAGCACAAGTCACTAGGGAGTGCTGACCTGGCTTGCCCACTAGGAAGGAGAGAAGGCAGAAAGGAGATAAACCAAAGGAAAAAAAACAGTGATGTATGAGGGGTTAATTTGTTCTATACAAATAATACCTTTGTTTACAAGTACATATATATATAACTGAGGCTTCGATAGCAGTGGATTCACTCAAATTATCTCAAATTATCTGTCCCTGTTGAACATCAGAGGTGCACTGCCCCTGAATACGGCTCTCATACAGTCTGAGAGCCACTGTAGGTGGAAATCTCCAGATTTCCCTTTCATTTCGCTTATACAGCTTTCCACGGGATCAGTTTATGCAGATTCACTTATCTAAGATTTGAAAATATTAAAAGAAAAATCACCCAAATATCTATTTTTGACTATGAAGTCACCAGAATTGGCCTCTAGAGGGAGCCAAAGATCATGCAATGTACAGGCGTACCTCAGACCATGAACACCTCGGTTTATGTAATTTTTCAGTTCACGAAAAAAAAATCCACTGGAAATAATGCCTCTGTTTACAAATATTTTTCCTCACTACTTTGGTTTATGTAAGGCAATGCGGAGAAAAAAGTACCCAGAATGCATGGCACCCCTGTGCATTTCCAGTTTACGAATTTTCTGGAACACAAAACGTCTCGGAGAACAGATTAACTTTGTAAATCAAATCTACATTTTTTTTCATCATCCATGGGGAAAGCATTTGGAAGAGATCTCCTATGGATACAGGGGTCCTAGGCATTGATAGCTTCCATAGTGTCGCCTAGAAAACAGAACTGCTTCTTTCAGTCAGAGATTAAGATTTCGAGGCAGGCCGGGGCTCTTCTCTCTTTTTTCTTTCGGAAAGAGTTGCCTTTCTCCTCTTTGGCTGAGGTAAATTCCGTCCGCTCGTCCTTTTACAAACAAGTTCCCTCAGCCTGACTCACCACGCCCCCAGCGCATCCAGACGCTGTAGTTGGGTGCTCCGTCGTCCTCAAGTAACTGGATGAGATAGTACTTGTTGTTGTTGAACTGCAGGTTCGTCTGAGAGGAAGCAAAGAAACGTAAATGAGAGGTGAAGACCTATTCCACCTTCTCCATGGCAGCTGGGCCAATTCGCTCGGGGATCTGCCTCAAAAGCGCCTACAAAAAGTCCAGGCCCTGGCAGAAACGACTGTGCATTCTTCAGGACAAAACCCTACCATGGAAAGTGTCTATGGGCCACAGGTGTTTTTTTTTTGGGGGGGGGAAGCCAGACAATCACATGAACATAAGAACATAAGAAGAGCCATGCTGGATCAGGCCAAAGGCCCATCTAGTCTAGCTTCCTGTATCTCACAGTGGCCCCACCAGATGCCTCTGGGAGCACACCAGACTAGATCTCTGTCTCCTGATACCACTCCCCTGCATCTGGCCCTTGAAGTACCCTGGTTTTAAGCCTGAAGATGACACATCTCCATCATGGTTTGTCACCTGTGATGGATTTTTCCTCCAGGAATCTGTCCAATTTCCTTTTGAAGGCATCCAGGCCAGATGCCATCACCACCTCCTGTGGCAGGGAGTTCCACAGACTAACAACGTGCTGGGTGAAAAAAAAGATTTTTTTGTCTGTTCTTACTCCCCCAGCCCTCAATTTGACTGCATGTCCCCTAGTTCTGGTATTGTGTGAGAGGAGAAGAGATTCCCTCTATCCACTTGACTCATGCCCTGCATTGTTTTGTACGTCTCAATCACATCCCCCCTCAGGCGCCTTTTTTCAAGTTGGCTGGTTACGGTTCTTCACACGCTCTCATCTGGGCCACCCTTGGCTTTTTATTCTTCTTTTACACCATGGCTTTCTCCAAGAGGATCTCCAGATCTCCTCGTCATTCCCCCCCACTTCTCAGCTATTGTGTATACACAACGTGCCAGGCAGATGACAAAGGCCACCCGGGGTACTTTTGTGGCCAAGATGGAGGCTTGGAAATGGGAATTCCAAACAGGACACTAAGGCAATGGACAAAACAGACACCCTCCTCCAGAGTAGCTCCTGACCTTTACCACAGAACTAGCAAGAGGCCTGTGTGACCAATAAACCCACCCGCTTAGCAAGTGCTGGACAGTCCTTAAGGAACCCAGCTCTGTCCTCCAATACTGATCTAATGGTTGGAACTCTCCCTAATATAAAATACCTGAGGGCAGTTAAATCTCAAATGGGCAATTAAGAGTCATTAACTTTACAAAACATCTGCCCTCATTTGTTGATATGGGCCAATCCAGCTGCCCCAAATGCTGGACTTTTTTCTTGGCATCTTTGGGAATTATCACGAGAGGCACCTGCACAAGGACACTGATCGCTACAATACTGCCTCGAACTAGACAGAGGCCTCAGAGGAAGCAACCAGTGTGCTGCCACAGCATGACCACCACCATCACAGGCTGCCCGAGGAAGCTGCCTCTTTCCGCCAGCAGGTCCGTTAAAGAACAACACCCCATCTGTCGACTCTCATTTAAATAGCCAGAGTCAGTAAAAACGGCTGCCATCCACTCACCTGATTTAACATCACATCATAAACGTCATCTCCTTCACAATAAACGTGAGCCTTCCGTAGGTGGGAGACACGGGGAAACAGAAACGGGGAGAGGAAGGGAGAAAAGTTAGAAAATGACTCTGGCACCACCACCACCACCAATCAATCAGTTAATCTAAGGACTGCTAGTTGCCAACCACTAGAATAAACAGTGTATGGAAATAAGCATGATGGGACATGGTGTGAGTTGTTAAGCTGAATATTAACTGCACATTTCGGCCTTGTATTAGATCTTATCTAAGGTACTGTATTTAGAGAAATAGTCGTAACAAGCTAGCAGCGCGGGGCATGGTTAGCTGCTATTGGTCAGTTATGTCATATGATATCTGGAAGCTTCGAGCAAAACGATGAGGGGACCGAGAGAAGCCATTATTATGCTTAGGATCTCTTCGAGCAATGGAGCTCACCACAGTTAGGTAGAGTCGGAAACGTTAGTTTAGGAGAAATTTTGAATGTAATCAGTCAGGATGACTTAGATTTATTATTTTTAGGGAAATAAAACTTTTGATTGATATCTGTTAAGGTTTTGATACTTTTTGATAGTTTTTTTGGATTCTTACTTTTACACTTAAGAATAGAAAATAAAATATAATCTTTGAAAAGGTAACGTGGCCTCTTGTTTTGAAAAGAACTCAAAGGTAAATCAGAAGGAGATGTTTCGGAGTATTTTGCCTCAGAGAAAAGGGATTCTCTTTACTTTTGAACTCGGCCAGTGCAATCCCTTTTGATTTACTGTGCAAAAATCTTCCCAAATGTATTCTTGTGGTATACTGGACAGAGGATTGTCTAGATGAGCCTCGTGGTGCAGTGGTTAAATGCCTGTACTGCAAGTAAAACTGTGCTCACGACCTGGGTTCAATCCCCGGTAGCAGGCTCAAGGTTCACTCAGCCTTCCATCCTTCCGAGGTCGGTAAAATGAGTACCCAGCTTGCTGGGGGGGGCAATGTGTAGCCTGCACTCTGTAATTGTAAACCGCCCAGAGACTACTTGTAGTAGTATGGGGCGGTATATAAGCAGAACACTTTTAGACTAGCTGAATATTCTGACTCCAGCAAGTCTAGTCTTATGTTCTTGGTGACCTTTTGTACCAATTGTAGTAGATTCTTTACCTTCCCCAGCTTGGCAATGCATTCTGGGTCAACCGGTGCCTTCCCTTTCACAATTAACGTCTTCACCGTCTCTGCAAGGGAAATAAGGGGAAGAATTAGAGCAGGACAGTGGGGTTTTCTTTGTCCAAACCTCCAGATACAGAATTCACAGCATTATTTTTTTAAATCCAAGTTGCTAGTCCTTAAGGCAATTAGTTTGAAACTGCATGACACAGGAGCTTGAAGTGCTATACTTTGCTACAATTACTTCACGTACCTCTACAGATTCCTGGTGTTCAGTTGCGGTGATAAATAATGGAGGGTTGTTTAAAATACACCTCAATGACACCAGGCTGTCGTGCTTTGAATGGCAAGAAGTGAGGCTCATGACCCAACCACGCTCAGGTTTTTGCTTGGCTCTTACCTGTGCTATCCCGTTCCCCCTGAGAGGTTGGGGCATCTGCTCTGCTTCGGGTCTTCTTAGCAGGAACAGCGGCTTCCGCCGTCAAGCCTCTGTTGCTCAGCTGACATCCTTCGTCCTCAGCCTCTGCAGCATCTGGATGACAAATGGAAAACAATGTTAATAAAATCCAGAAATCACCTCCAGAGGTCTTTGGTTCCACTGGCATAATGCTCTAATACAGGGCTGTCCAACTTTGAACAGCTCACGGCCTACCTGCCACTTCTGTAGGCCCCCCGTGGTCAACAGCAGCAGCGGGTTGACGATTTAGGCAGTGGCAGGGGGGCGGTGGGGGCGGCAGGGCCAGGGGCCCAGGGGCGGTGGCAGGGGTGGGGGGTGGCTGGTCAGCGGGGTGATGGCAGTGGGGGTTGCTGGGGTGACGGCAACAATGGCGGTGACAGCGGCAGCAGCTGTGGCGGGGGTGGCAGCAATGGCGGCAGCGTCGGGGTGGGGTCGTGGCAGTGGCGGGCGGCGGCCACAAAGGCAGGCCCAGGCCAGCTTGCTGGGCCCATTTCGTATCTCTGGCTAACAGGCCCAGCAAGATGGCTCGGGCCCACCTATGTGGCCACTGTGCACGCTGCCGGAATACCCAAACGGGCCCAACAGGCCGTCCTGGGCCTGCCACCGCCGCCAGAGAGGGCAAATGAGTGGGGGGGGAGAATCTCCCCCCGACACAGGGACCTGGTGGACGACCCCTGAAGGCGCCGCAGGCAACTCGTCACCCGCGGTTGACGTCTTGTGCAGGCCTGCTCTAATAACATTTAGGAAGTTTTTCCTGCTCTTCAGCTGAAATCTGGCTTCCTATAATTGGAGCCCATTATTACATGTCCTACATGTGGGGGTGTTGAAGAACGGAACCTGCCCCTCCTCTGTAGAACTATCCTTCAAGTATTTGAAAAAGTGGGATCATGTCTCCCCGCAGTCGTCTTTCTTCAAGGCCAAACATGCCCAGTTCTTTCAGTCTTTCTTGACTGGGCTTGGTTTCTAGTTCCCCGTATCGTTGTCCTCCTCTAAACTTCCTCAAGTTCGAGGACAAACTGGAAACAATTCTTCACACATTGCCTTATATTATAAGGTTCGTTATGTGACATATACCACCCTGATTTAGCTGACATTTCTTTTGTTTATGGCCGTGCCCAGAAAAAGAGGGTTAGAACAGCCGCATGGCACCACACAGGGCATAATCCCAGGGCATATTAGCTTGGGGATGACAGGGCGTGTAGTCCAGAGACGTCATTTGAAAACATCTCCAGTGTTTACCATCCATCATCGTACCCGACTCCCTGCATTCCATCCGGCGCTCGAACCCAGTCCGGATGCTGATCTGCACCATGCGGGCGGTGTCCAGCGTGTAGCGTGTCCGGCCGACCGTCACGTCTATCGTGGGCTCCCCGTGACCGTTCCTCGCTGCCTGCAAGGCCAGGCACGTGTCTGCTGGGTACGCAAGCCATTCGTCTTCCTGATCCCCTTGCCACTGCCAGATAAAGTCTGCACACGAGCAAAGAGACAAGACAAGAGAGCACACAGAACAGGGAGGGAGAGAGAGTAGAGACGAGAAATTCAGCAGATCTACAGCATGGCAAATGAGAAGGAACTCATGGGGACTGCCTAGCAATCCCTTAGAGCAAGCATGTCCAAACTTAGATCCTCCTGATGTTTTGGACCACAACTCCCATAATTCTAAGTTTAGATTGCCAATGGCAAAGGACTGTGGGAGTTGTGGTCCAAAACATCTGCCTTAGAGCAGTGGTTCTCAACCTGTGGGTCCCCAGATGTTCTTGGACTAAACCTCCCAGAAGCCTTCATCACTCGCTGAGCTGGCCAGGATTTCTGGGAGTTGTAGTCCAAGAGCCGGGAAGCATCGCCTGAAGAGGATGGAACAAGCAACTAGCACATAGACTGTTACCCAAAGTGAATCCCAAGAATCAAACTTTTGACCCCTGGCTCCACACTCTGGCACCCAACTCACTGAGCTACCCGGATATCAAATATCACGGATAACAAAAAACACAGAAGAGCATCACTCACAGGAGTCCCGATCTCGGACCGCTGCAGCCACCCTGGTTTCCTCTCCGGAGTGTTTATCCTGCCGCACCATCCTTCGCAGATGCACGCAGGCGTCGTCGAGGTCGGCTGAGACCTTCCCTGCCCTGCAGGAAACATCACTGTCCACGTGACGCAGGCCTGGCCAATCCCAGCAGGCCCACCCCTGTGAGGCCAAGTCAGAGACCACCACCCCTCCAACTCACCGAGCTGCCTGGCTCAGGACCTCACTCTGTGCAGGGGTAAACTGCTGCCATCGGTTGCCTCCGGTCTCCCACTCCCACCGCAGCTCCAGCTCAGCCCCTGTGGCGCTGGGCTCTCCATTCTGAGCCTCGGGGGCCTTGCGTTTCCGTCCCATCTATGATCTGGAGGCGGGGCTCTTGTAAAAGGCTAGGCAGCCCCTTCACAATAATCTAAATATCCAGAACAAAATGGAACGCCCTGCTGTTTTCTCTGCCACAAGGGCTCTTGTATTCTCACTCCCAGCTCCTGGCACAAGTAAGGGTCCCAATTAAAAGTCCCCCAAACCAGACTGCATTCTTCCGCCTGGACCAGGAACATAACACAACACATGCAAACAAACAGAGATGTCCTGCCTCGAGTAACAACTGTGTCATGTGTTTTACAGGATGCATTTGTGTATTTATGAAGCCACATGGGTTTGGTTTCATAGATTCCTGAGAATCTGTGCCTCTCTGATATTGTTCTGAATCTTAGACTTAAGCCTGCTACAGTTTTATGGAATATGTTCTTGAGTTTATTTGAAGTAGAACGTGTATCAGAGATAGGAAGAAGTTTGTTCAACCTTTACAAATAGGTAACATTGGTGGTGGTAGTAGTGGGGAAACACCTTATTTGCATTCTATGTCAAAGTAGCAACCAAAGAAAAATCCAGCAGTTCCAACAATAAAACTAATGTAACATCATGTGTGTTGCATATGTGTTGTTTTCTATGTAAACCGCTCAGAGTTCCCATCAGGAAAATCTGTGCGGTATAGAAATAGATAGATAGATAGAGAGAGAGATAATGCAATTCATCTTAAGCAGGTGTAGATCACCAAGAGGATTTTGGCATAGAAGTGTTTTCATTACACTGAAGGTGGGAGAAAAGAAAACAACCACTTCTCCTGAAATATTAGACGTACTGAGGTATTTCTCCTACCACTCCCCTGCATCTGGTCCTTGAAGTACCCAGGCTTTAAGTCTGGAGATTACACATCTCCATCATGGTTTGTAAGCTGTGATGGACCTTTCCTCCAGGAATCTGTCCAATCCCCTTTTGAAGGCATCCAGGCCAGATGCCATCACCACATCCTGTGGCAGGGAGTTCCACAGACTACTTTCAAGCGGTTTACAATTTCTCTCTTATTTCTATGTATGGACATGCATGTACATTATGCATGCAGGATTTGACAAGAACGTGTCTCTACCTGATTCTGGGGGAAAGCCCTTCTCCTGCACAACACAGGGCACCCCATAAGACAGGGGTGTGTTGCATTTCAAGAGGAATGGTTTGGTAAGGAAGGCCAGGGAAACCACACATGCCAACTTCTTATAATTTCAGCATTCACACACACAGCCATCTGTCCACCCAAAAGAAGAGTACGCCTTTCCAGTGTGCAAGCAAGGTACGCCCCCACCACCGCAACATAAAACACATTACCTGTGCCAGAGAGCCTGTTTTCATACATCTGCAATCCCTTCCTCTACCTTTGCTAGCGCCTGGCAAGCGGGTTTCATTTGTGACCAACAGGCTGATTTGCTTGCATTCTAGAGACACAATCCAATTAACAAGGGCCCATAGAGGTTTGTACTAGCTAGGAGAGTAAGTTTCTAGTAGAGGATGCTGAGTGTGTGACATTTAAAACCCATGTAAAGCAAAAGGGGACTTAGTTCAGTGGACAGGTATCTAGGGTGCAACATTCATAACCACAAGACCTTGTAGCAAGCTGGGTCAAGGAGATTATTCCATTTAACAATAATTAACCGTTATATATTTATCTTAGATCCATTCCTGGCATTCCAAAGAGCTTCTCCGAGTTCGGAGGAGCTTCACTCTCAACCCATCCTGGAGACTGCTTTCTCTACCCATCCTGTCCCTCAGCCCCTTTTCTCTTTAAAGCATCCCCCACGCCCTACTGTATTTATACATTTCAGCAAAGATAATCTGCCTGCTCCCTGCTGATGTTTTCATCCTCACGGTGCATAAAGAAAACTTGCAACATTCTGCACTGTTCGGCTGCCCCAATTTCCCAACACAGGCTGACTCCGGTTTGCAACCCACCTGATCCTTACAGCGCTCCTGGGTGTGTTTTTTTTAATTGCAACTGCAGGCAACGCTTCGCTCCCAACACCAGCTTCTTCCTGCCCGGGCGCGCGCGCTCCCGGGAACGTTCTACTTCCCGCCCCCTCATTTGCATACGCTTCCCATTCGCCTTTCCGGAAGCCGGCAGAGAAAGCTTCGGCGCCGGCGGGCAAGAGGGCGGGGCACTGTGGCTGATTAGAATCTCTCACGTGGATTGGCTAAACTCACCCCAAAGGGCCGGGGGGAGGGGAAATACAGCGGGAAGGAGGGGCATGCAAATAAAACGCGTTGCATGACGGTCGCCGCTCGCTCTTTTGGTTTTCAGTCATTCTAACGCACTTTTTAAAAAGGCAAACGTGGTTAAAAGATCAAACCAGTTGTGTCTATATTGGTAAATGTGGTGTAATTATAAAAAAAAAAAGGACAGGAGGTGTGGCTCACCCAAACCTATAGTTATATTTGGAAACACCCTTTATATACTGACGTAAGTAGTGTTAGAAGTAAGCTGGGAGGAAGCTCTCCATAGAGGTAACATGCTGGGTGTACGTCACTCAAAAAGCGCCTCTGGGAAGGTCTGAGAGAAGGGCTGTCCAACCACCCTAGCAGGGTGCCGCCTTCTGAAGGCGGGTGAGTTCCCAGCAATGTGGGCCTCCAGCCGAGCCCCCTGATTGGAGCAAAAGAAGCAGGAGAGAGGCAGGTCCTTCTTCTCCTGTGGATGCTTCCGTGGCTGGCTGGGGGTTTGGGAATGACTCACGGCCAGCGTCCATGAGTACAATGGGAAGAGGTGAAGCAGGATCCGGCTTCATAACCCAATTCAGACTACTCTCCGCCCAGCATTTTTGCACTGTGGATCTCCTGGATACAATCAAACGATAGGGGAAATTTGCTTAGCATAATTGCCTATTGGGGCAAATCCGTATAACATAAAAATGGGATTGTTCCGTTTTCAATGCATTCCTATGGGAAATTTTTTTAAAAATTGCTTAACAGAGTTTCATTTGCAACGAATTAATTCCTTTATACAAGGTACCACTGTATTTTTTACCCCACCTTGGAAACGCCATCTTGCATCATTAATTACAACCCTTTGGTTGCATTTTTATTTTGCAAATCCTTTTATCTTATCTTTTGGAGATCAGCCAGTCCTGCCAGTTGATAGCCAGCTTAGAATCATAGAATCCTAGAGTTGAAAGAGACCTCAAGGGCCATCTAGTGCAGCCCCCTGCCATGCAGGAACCCCATCACAGAACTCCCAACAGATGGCCATCCAGCCTTTGCAAAAGTCCTTCGCCTAGGGACGGCTCTCTGACCCACAGAGGAGTGAAGAGCTCAGTCTTTCCACCAATGTTTCCTGGGATACTCAATTCATGTCCAGTGATATCCAGAATATGTCAGTAAAGAAGATGAGGGCAGAACCTCTGAGAATGTGGGTTGTTTTTTTTAAAAAAAAAAAAAAGGCAATATTTCCCCATATTTTGGATTATCCAAGTTCATATACAGTGCTCATAAGAATCTTGATTTTTATATCGCTGGTTGTGGGAAGGAACTTTAAAGATTATAGGTACAGATTGGGGGAAGTCTTAACAACCGGGCTTTCTTGTTTCAACGCGCTTTGAAGAACACACACACATACACAGAGATCCGAACCAGCGGAGGAGCTCTCCTATTGTCTGAAGAGGCCTCTTTTTATTAACCCCTGTACCATAGCTGATTACATCATTTCTTTGTGGCGCAGCAAGAAATTCCCCAAATACAGTTACAGGGGCGATGCATAGGAAAGCTACGTTAATATGCATTTCTATGTGTATAGGTATGACTATCTCTCTTACTCTAATTGGTAAGCTTTAGCTTTAGTGATAAGAGATACAGTGGTCCCCCGACCTTTCGCAGTTCATATACTGCAGTCCTGCTATATCGCAGGACTGTAGTGTATGAAAAGAGGCCCCCTAGGGTAAGGGGGGGAAAGTACTGTTTCAAGCCTCCCATGCTTACCCCAGGACTGGAGCTGCCCCGAACAGGTCTGTGAGGGTCTTGCTGGGCCTTCTGGAGGCCCCAAAAGGGTCTCCCTGCGAACTGGAAGTAACTTCCAGATCACTGAAAATCATTTCTGAGGCCTCTGAGAGCCTTTCTAGGCCGGTTGGAGGCCTCAGAAATGATTTCCGGTTTACTGGAAGTCACTTTCTGGTTCGCAGGGAGGCCCTTTTGGAACCTCCAGAAGGCCCAGGAAGGCTCTCACAGGCCCATTCAGGGTAGGGCCAGGCTGGGGGTAATTAAAAGAGCCCCCAGCTAGCCCCCCCCCCAAGCCTGACTCAACCTGCATCTGCATATCACAGATTTTCAATAATTGTGGGTCAGGTCAGGTCCCTAACCCCTGCAATAGGCGGGGGATCACTGTATTGCCCTAACTGGCAAACTTAACTGAGTAATAGGCGAAGATAAAGAGATCTCTTATTGGCAAGCTTAACTAAGGATTAATGAGGGAAGGAGGAGGGGAAGGCTAGTGTGCTGACATAAACTTGTCTGCTGTTGCAGAGAAACTTGGACCCTTGCCATCAGAAGCTATTGCCTCTGAAATGGCAAATGGCTCCAGTTATGCCAACTCGGGAGCTTATCCCCACAAGGTTCTAAGCTATCTCGAGACATAGCCATTTCTTCCAATCTCTGTTGTGAGAATGAGATCTCAACCTCCCATCCCCTGCCAGATCTCGGTCAGCATATGGTCCTGAAATAGAATTGAGACAGACTAAGCATGGAGTTGGGAATTAGTGCGGTTGAAATGCGATGTCGGCAGCCTCAAGGGCACGTAATCGTAGCAATTGGGGCCTGCCAGGGTGCGGCCGCATTCCAGCCTGTAAGAGAATTTGATGTGTCCATGACACAGCCACGTCCTGGGGCCTTGTCCAGCCACCAGGTTCCCACGGCATTTCTGCAGGAGGTCATCGTGCCAGACATCGCTATCCCACAGCTCCAGCGTATAAGAGTTGGAACCTGTGAGTGTGACAGCTCCAAAGTCCAAGATTTCAGACCACTGGGGGTTGTTGTCGCCGCTAATGATTGTGGTCCTCTTTTCCTGATCTTGGAAGAACACTTTGATGTAGGCGTCGGCGGCGCTAAAGTAGTCTCCCCAAAGGTTGGAGGCACTGTGAATGTAGAAGCTGAGATAAGCCCTTCCTCTTTCCCTGGCACAACACATGTTGTTGATCATGGAGTCGGCCTGGCACGTGCAGCACAGTTCTCGTCTGAGCTCCAGGACGGGCATTTCTGCGGACACTCTCTCCTTAGGGCCCTCCGGTCGATGTACTCCACGATGGCTCGTTTCAACAAGTCTCTCTTGGGGTCGCTCTGTTTCAACAAGGTGTGTAGCGGCAGAAGAGAATAGGAGACCAGTCCGGGCTTCACCTTGGCGCTCTCCATCCATTCCGAAAGACGGGGGACTTCTCTGGTGGTGGTGAACAACATCTCCACTTGCTTGTCTCCTCCCACCACTTCTGTCTGCTGTCTGCCATTGGCATCGTAGAAATCCTCCCAGGCGTGGCTCCTCCAGACCTTCTGGCACCTGAAACGGACATAGAAGGACCCATACAGCCAGTCGTGATCCCCAGAAGCCTTCAACTCCAAGCATTCCTTGAGGAGGGAAGCTGAGACCCTCCTGGGCCATTGTGCAAGTCCTCACAGCCAGCAGGTGGCGCACGCGCCCTCCCAGCTGCACGTGACTGATGTAATGGGTGCCGTAGGTGTTAATGAAGTGTTGGTATTCCTCCGGGCTGGGCTTTCTCGGCAGCCTGTCCACAGCACGGGTGAAATGGTGGGCCAACAGGGATGGACTCTGGAGAAGTCTTAGCCTGCTCGAGAGGAGGAAGAGGAGAATGTTATGCACTTTCTCACTTTCCCTCCGGTTTCTCATACATGCAGGGGTCTGGTTGAGACGTACAAAATAATGCAGGGCATGAGTAGAGTGGATAGAGAGACACTCTTCTCCCTTTCACAGAATACCAGAACTAGGGGACATACACTCAAACTGAGGGCTGGGAGAGTAAGAACAGACAAAAGAAAATATTTTTCTTTCACTCAGCGTGTTGTTAGTCTGTGGAACTCCCTGCCACAGGATATGGCGATGGCATCTGGCCTGGATGCCTTCAAAAGGGGATTAGACGGTTTCCTGGAGGAGAAGTCATCACTGGTTACCAACTATGATGAAGATGTGTAATCTCCAGGACTAAAACCAGAGTACTTCAAGGGCCAGATGTAGGGGAGTGGTATTAGGAGACAGATATCTAGTCTCGTGCGCTCCCAGATGCATTTAGTGGGGCCACTGTGAGATACAGGAAGCTCGATTAGATGGGACTTTGGCCTGATCCAGCATGGCTTTTCTTATGTTTGTTCTTATGCACTCATTGGACACGTGCACAAGTTAAGATTCCAGGAATTTGGTATCAAACAGTTTCCCTGCAGGACAATTCTGCAACTGGTATACTGAATAATGAGCAATTTGGGGATTGGCTATTTTAATAATTGTAGCTTTCAAAGATAGATGATGAACAACATGTTGCTAATATGCTATTAATGAGAAACACAATTAATTTTTGTAAATTATACTAGAACAGGGATGGCGAACCTTTTTGAGGCCGAGTGCCCAAATTGTGACTGAAAACCCACTTATTTTTTCCTGTGTGCCAATATGGTAATTTAGTCTTAATACATGGGTACCCAAGGTTTTCCCCCCAAAGGACAACTGTCAGGAGTTGAACTAACTTCCCAGTATCAGCTTACAAGCTGCTGGGTTGTCTCGGGAACATCAAAGGGAGGAGGTGTGAATGGAAAGGAAGAGGAGGGGCAATGCCCCCCACACACAGATAAACAGTTTGTTGCCAGATCAAAGACATCCCGAACTTTCTTGAATGCCTGGAAGCGTCTAGAAGCATCTATGAGTAGAAAGTTCTACTCCTTTAGAGAAGGGATCCTACCTCTATAAAAGCCCGACACTCAAATCAAAGGGAGGAGATATGTAGTTTACGACTGGGAGTCCCGCTGGCCAGAGGGCAAAGAAAGATGTGTCCTTACCATCGGAAATGTTCTTACTTTCAAGTAAGTAGATAGGCTAGACTAGACTTTCTTATTTTTCTGAGAATTGCAATATCTTGCCCTTTCAGTAGCTTACATCCACTCAAATTGACGGCTGGGAGAGTGAGAACAGACAAAAGAATTTTTTTTTACCCAGCATATTGTTAGTCTGTGGAACTCCTTGCCACAGGATGTGGTGATGGCCTCTGGCCTGGATGCCTTCAAAAGGGGATTAGACAGATTCCTGGAGGAAAGGTCCATCACAGGTTACACACCATGGTGGAGATGTGTCATCTCCTGGCTTAAAACCTGGGTACTTCAAGGGCCAGATGCAGGGGAGTAGTAGCAGGAGACAGAGATCTAGTCTCGTGCGCTCCCAGATGTATCTGGTGGGATTACTGTGAGATACAGGAAGCTGGACTAGATGGGCCTTTGGCCTGATCCAGCATGGCTTGTCTTATGTTCTTAACCAGCACAACCCACAACCTCTATTTAAAAAAAATAGTATAAAAATATTGCCACCCCAGAAAGCATATTTAAATTTAAAAAGTACATACCCACTCAAACATGTGCTGCCAGCAACTCTCCTATTCTGTCAGAACTCCCAGGGAAGAAAAGGCAGTGGGAAGGGTCGGGCAAAACTCCCAGGGAAGAAAAGCCAATGAAATGGAAGGAGGCAGAGGCATTTTAAATTTCCTGCTCATCTCCATCAGCCAATGAAACAATTTGATGCCATTCACTGGAGCTAACAGCCCTGTGCCAGCAAATGTACGCTGATTGGAGAGGAGCAGGACTGGTTAAATTAAGAATTATGTTAGCTAAGTTTTCCAGGCAAAACTCAAAGAAACGAAACCTAAGCATCCCTCCTCCTCCTCCTCCTCCTCCTCTCCATCTTACTGCTCATTCCTTGACTTGGCTTCTTCCCCTCCCTGCTTCTTCCTTACAAGTCAAAGAAAGGAAACCTAAATATCCCTCCTCCTCTCCCTCCTCCCCATCTTACTGCTGGTTAGCTGACTTGGCTTCTTCCCCTCCCTTGCTGCTAAAGAGGAGGGGGAATTGCTGACTCCCAGGGGGCGAAAGCTCTCCACAAGCAATAGGTTCGCAGTCCCTGTACTAGAATTATTAATTTCCATTTCCAGATTAATAGTTGCTGTTGCATTGTGTTATTAAACTGTTTCTAACTTGCAGCAAACATAATAGGGTTTTCTCTTCAATTCATTGCATTCTGCAGTGCGTGGCTCAGGGCAGTAAGGTTACGGATGCTCACCGGTAGTACTTGCAGGAGACATCTTGACTCAAAAAGACATGCCTGTCCTGCCTAGATTTCTCATGGGCATAGATGGTCATCTGGGACTGAGATCCAGCAAAGGCCACTTGAGCTTTGGAGAACCCCAGGATGTCTGCTGCCTCTGCCGGCAACCCCAGCTCCATATTCCAGTCATTGTTCACCTCCCTGGCCATCGCCTTGGCCACACTGATGTCTGACTTCTCCACGGAACTGCTCATCTGCCGGTGGCAATCGCCGTGCGTCCGCCAATCCACGCCTGCCAGGGGGAGCCTCTGCAGCTGCCCATCCATCAGAAGGTTCTGGCACAGGGTACACGTCCCATTGGGGCCCTGCCATTGGCTGGTGTCCACCACGTAAGCTCCCTTCCTCGCCAGAGTGGTGATGTCGACCCCTTCGCCAATGAAACTGTGCCCAGGCACAAAGGTGGTGTGCTTCCTGCAGACGAATCTGGGGAACGCATGGCAGTGACTGGCGGTGGTTGGTGGAAGGAGAAAGAGGAATAGAAGGTAGGATGCCAGGAAGTGGTGCTGTCTGGGCATGCTTGCTTTTTTCTCTGCCACCCTGGGGAGAAAAGAAGAAAACTGGAAGGGGATTGCTTATATACCATATCGGCCAGTGCTGACGAACCTTCGGCCCTCCAGATGTTTTGGACCACGACTCCCACAGCCCTTTATCATTGGCCATCTAGGCTCGGAATGCAGGGAGTTGTGATCCAAAACATATGGAGTGCCACTGATCTAGGCCTTGATTCACGTTTGCACCGTGGTTTTCCCAAAAAGAACCTGGATACAGTGCTACCCCGACTTAAGAGCAGCTCGACTTAAGAGCAATTCTACTTAAGAGCAAAAAACTGTTGCCACTGCCTTACCAATTTTAGATATGGTCTGCTCGACTTACAAATACATATTTTTATATATTTTTTTGACTCTTTAACTTATTTTTTCAATTTTTTAGATAGGTACCCCAACTTAAGAGTAGTTCGACTTAAGAACATGCATTTGGAACGGATTACACTCATAAGTTGAGGTACCACTGTACTGTAGTCCCATCTCGACTCGACCCACAAATCTCATTTTATTTCTGCTGCTAAGCCTGGCTGGACGAAACTGTCTATTTACCATTTCTTATGTGTGCAAATTCCCCCCTCCCCCATTTCATATTCTTTTCATTTTTTTTAATATTTTTTATTAGTCAGTAGTCAGAAAACATAACATATACACTAAACAGTACACCTTGAGTTAACAATACAAAACCTACCCAGAACGAGGAGGAGAGAGAAAAGAAAAAAAAAAGAAAGAAAAGAAAAAAAGAAGAAAAGACAAGAGTACAAATAAGTACACACATTGAGATAAAATATAGCTTCCACCGGAGAAATCCACACTTTTTAAATTCCTATTGTAAATTACCGTTAAATCTTAAATTAATACTCAAATATTTACTATTCAATTCTAATCTTCAGTACAATTCATCTATACACAAGACTAGTTATGAGTTAATCCAAACACAGCCATATACTATTCTTCCCTGAATTTGCTAAATACTTATTTAGGTAATTCCATTCTTCTCTTAACTTATCATTATTTTTCTCTTTTATTTTACAGGTCATCTTAGCAAGGTCCAGGTATTCACATAACTTCATTAGCCATTCATCCCTAGATGGGACTTGTGGTGTTTTCCAGTATTTTGCTAATTGTACCCTAGCAGCCGTAATCGCATACAACAAAATATTTTTTCTATCATTCGGGAATTCTGTGTTTATTATGTTCAATAAAAATAACTCTGGTTTTTTCTTGAATGAAGTTTTGGTTATTTTTTGCAATTCCTTATGTACCATACTCCAATAGCTTACGATTACGGGGGGCACGTCCACCACATGTGGAATTGTGTCCCTATAGATCCTGCACATTTCCAACAAAAATTATCATTTGATCTTTTTATTTTAGCTAGACGTTGTGGCGGAAGGTACCATCGATGTAACATCTTCCATAAATTTTCTCTTACCAATATACAAGATGTAAATTTAATTGTCCATAACCATGCTCTCATCCATTCTTTTTCATCTAATTGATAACCAAAATCATTTTCCCATTTTTGGACTGATTTAAACTTTATTTGTTTATCCACAGAGTTGTTTTGCAGTAAATTATACATTATAGTTATATATTTTTTCTCTTTGCTTTAAAAATTTTCTTCTCGAAAATAGATATTTCTTTCACAAATCCGACTTTATCTTTATCTTTTTTAAATGTACAATGAATCTGTTGATATTCAAGCCAATTAAGATTTTTTTCCCTAATTTCCTGGAAATTCTTAAGAATAGGATTGTCCGATCTTACTTGAACCAGATCTTCATATCTCACAAAATCCCTATTGATATTAATATTAAATATTGAGGTAGCTTCATGGGGGGAAATCCACCATGGGGTCTTATTTATAACTTTATTTTTTGTTCTTAACCAGACCTCCAAAAGTGCTTTCCTGATAATATGATTATTAAAGTTTTTGTGTAATTGGGCTTTTTCATAAAATAAATAAGCGTGCCATCCGTAAATTTTATCCCACCCCTCCAAATTTAACAATTCCCTCTTTTCTAATTTTATCCATTCTTTTATCCATGTCCAGGCCGCTGCTTCATAATATTTTTGGAAATTTGGGAGGGCAAATCCTCCTATATCTTTAGGTCTCATCATTAGTTCTAATTTTATTCGGGCCTTTCTGCCCTGCCAAATAAAATCTGCTAAATCTTTGTGCCATTCTTTGAAACACCTAGTTCCTATGATAATGGGTAAAACCGAAAACAAAAACACCATCTTGGTCAAAATTAACATCTTAATTAAAGCTACCCTTCCCCAAATTGATAAATTTAGCTTTTCCCATTTCTTCATTTTATTTTTTAGTTCCCTCCAATTATTAATATAATTATCTTTGAACAAATTTGTGTTACTGCTGGAGATCCACACTCCTAAATATTTTACTTTTGACACTATTTTCACCCCTATCTTATTTTCCAGTTCTTTTTGGTTTTTATTATTCATATTTTTAGTTATCAAATTTGATTTTGCTTTATTTAGTCTGAAACCGGAAATATTCCCATATTGGTTCAATTCTTTAAAGATTTCGTTTATGCACATAAGGGGGTTTTCTGTAAATATTATTACGTCATCAGCAAATGCTCTAAGTACATACTTTATTCCATTAACTTTAACTCCCTTTATCCTATTATTTTCTCTTAAAGCTCTCAAAAGAATCTCCAGCAGCAGGACGAATATCAACGGTGAGAGAGGGCAACCTTGCCTGGTGCCCCTCTCAATTGAGATTTCCTTTGTAATTTCCTTGTTTACAATCAATTTAGCCTTTTGGGTAGAGTATATAGCTCTAATCCCATTTTTTATTTCCCCCCCATTTTTAGTTCCTCTATTACATAATTTAAGAAATTCCAATCAACTAAATCAAATGCTTTTTCAGCATCAATTAACAACAAAGATAATTCCTTACTTGGATTCAACTCCGCATATTCTATTATATTTATTACTGTTCTTATATTTTCTTTCATAAATCGACCTGGGATGAATCCGGCTTGCTCCTTTCCAATGATTCTGGTCAGAACTTTTTTCAGTCTATTTGCGATTACCCCTGTGAAGATCTTATAATCTATATTCAGTAAAGATATGGGTCTGTAGTTTTTAACTTGTTTTAAGTCTGCCCCTTGTTTCGGGATAACCGAGATTAATGCCTCTTTCCATGATTCTGGCATTGTACCTTCTTTCATTACATTATTTATAATCTCTTTTAAGTATGGCAGAATCTCGCTTTGTAATTTTTTATAATAAGCAACTGTTATCCTGTCCGGGCCCGGAGCTTTCCCCTTTAAATTTTTAATTACTTCTAAGATTTCTCTTTAAATTTTTAATTACTTCTAAGATTTCTTCATCATTTATATCCGTATTTAAATATTCGATATCTTTTTCCTCCATTTTAGGCAGTGATTTACTTTCTAAATATCTTTTTATTTCCTCTATATCTGTTTGCTCAGATTTATATAACTCACTGTAGAATTTCACAAATTTTTCTTTAAGGATCTGTTATTATCTCTTCTTGATCTTCTATCTCAGTTATAATCCTCTCTTTTTGTTTTTCCTTGGTTAACCACGCTAACATTTTTCCAGGTTTATTAGCATATTCGAAAAATCTTTGTTTAGTCCATTTTATTTTCTTCTCAACCTCATGTTCAATCAGATTTGACAGGTGGTTTCTTAAAATCTTTATATCCCTCAGTAGATCAGAATCCTCAGGCTTTAGGATTAATTTCTTTTCTAGGTCTCTAATCTTTTTTGTAATTTCTGTTATATTCTTTTCTCTATCTTTCTTTATTTTATTCTTTTCATTTTGAACAAAAAGACATTTCTGACTTTGGGGAAACTTCCCTTCCACCAAACCGACAGGCAATGAATTTTCCTGCCTCTTCTAGTCTTGTAACAAGTATATTGTTCCTGGGGAAATCCACACCTGCTCCCGCACACTTGTTTGTTGTGAGACACACTTGCTATATGGTGTAGGTGGGTGGGTGCTTTTCAGAGGGGTGGCACTGGCGGATTGAGGCAGTATGTCCCAGCGAATGACCAGTTGTTCCAATTATGCAATTCCTGGCTTTTTAACCACCTAATTGCCGCGGAATGCTCATTTCTAATCGGCTGCACTTTCTCTGCAGACTTGTTGACAATTGCCTTTTGATCTCAACCTTGCAACCTATTTCCAGCATCCCCTCTCTGTGCTACTGACCTACTTTCCTCCCACCACTACTCTTTCTCCGTTTTGTATTCTCTAAACCGAATGTGGATGTGCGACTGTGGTCACTCACCAAATGCGCCGGTTCTCTCTGCCTACTCAGCCAAGGCCATTCCCAATGGCAGGTTCAGCAAACAGAGTTTATTTGCTTGCTTGCTTCTCTCTCCCTTCTTTGTTGTTCCAAATTCCATCTTTCAGCACACGTGGCTTGAATCATCAGAGGATCGGAAAAGCGGGAAGGAGGGGTTTTCCACTGGCATCTCTCAAAAGCTGCAGCGTTTTGAGTACAAAGAAGAGACTAAGAACTGGGGTGTGACCCGATCTCAAGCTTCTTTCATTCCTGAGATATGATCTGTCAGCTTCCCCCTCACAAAATAATAATAATAGTAATCAAGGATCTCCCACAAGTGAATGCTAGTTCAGTGTTTTCTTTTCCAAAACTGCCACATCGACTCTGAAACAATTCCTGGAAAAGCCCTTTGCAATATTTTTCTGATAGCGATGGCTTTCCCAGAAGGTTTGCCCTCAGTTAACCTTAGCAGAGCCTCACAGGAGTGAAATACGTCCAGTGTGAGGGGACAATTAAAAAATTGTTTCCTTGAGGCCGATGATTTTGAGGCAAAATTCATGCCAAGGAAGACAGATTTTTTTTTTTTGTTTTGGAGGGGGAAAAACGGGGGAAAGAGTGGTTTATTGTTCAACAGAGATTCCTCATAACGAAAGTCTGTTTATTTATTTATTTTTAATTATTATTTTTATTTAATTTTTGAGACAAAAGACAAAAGAAACTTTAACATAACTTAGTAACATACATTGTTGTCTTACTTATTAGTTTACCATCTTAGGCACCAGCTATTTACACATTTTAATAGGGTTACAATGAGTTTCCCAATTCGCTTTTCCTTCCTAAAAAAATAAGAGACCAACAATCTAGATTATTTCCTAAACCATGTCCCTTCTCAGTTAAGTCATTCATATGTTTTAGTAAGGGTTTCCATGAATTGACTATGCTCTATTTCTCCTTTATATATTCTAATTTAATTAGTCAATTTCTCCATCAGCAGCACTCTTTGCCATGTTATATTCACAAATGTCTGTAATGAAAGATCCTGAGTGTTTCTCCAACTTTTAGCAATCTCCGACCTTGCTGTCCTCATGAGGTTCACTATTACTTCTTTATTAGCCATCTTCTCATTTCCCCCAGTAAATAACAAGAATAATAATAATGTTTCATTTATAATTATTTTTATTAGTGTATTTAAAAAAAAGAACTAGAGAAAGATATGCCTAAATGAAGGAAGGTTGTGTGGGAATATATCGCATAACCACTGAAGCATATAATTTTCAACTAAAAGGCTGACTGATGACCTACAAACCAGGAGATAAGCTGCCGCAGTAATTTGGAAATAGTGCAAAGTTTTCTTCTGAATATAGCTGAGTATGTATTTTTCCTCTTCACTACTGATGCCCCTTGCCTTAAAGAAACATTTTCTGGCTATGTATGTATGTATGTATGTATGTATGTATGTATGTATGTATGTATGTATGTATGTATGTACGTAGTATGTACGAACAAACAAACAAACAAACAAACTCCTGAGTGTGCTGATACTTCCTGTTTTTGTCATTTCATTTGGTGCTCGCTATCTGAGCTGCTTGTTAGAGGGTTGCGTTGTGATCCATATGACAATTTTATCTGCTTTGAATTGTCATTTTCTGTCAGGATGGTTGGGTCAACATTAAAGGAAACGTGTTTCTCCTGCTACTACATCACGGTCCCTCTAGATAGGTAGTTCCTTCAAAGCTCCGGAAAATGAAAAGCCAGACTTGCAAATGAAGCCCGTGCTCATCTCCTGATGACCAATCACAGCACAAGAGCAGTCCATTTGTGGAAGGAAGGCAGCTCAGGCTTGGATAAAGACCATATTCTCTTGTTAAGGGAGCTCTGCTCTCAATGGCACAGTTGTGGAATCATTGAATTCTCTTCTAGTTTTTTTTGTTTGTTTTGGCCAGGGATATATTAACAAGTATACATGACAAAAGGATAAAATACATAACATCTAACTCAAATAACATAGTCACAATAACAAAATTACATTTTCTAGGTATGTATCTAGGGGACATCCACTCAAATTGAGGGCTGGGAGAGTAAGAACAGACAAAAGAAAATATTTTTTCACCCAGTGCGTTCTTAGTCTGTGGAACTCCCTGCCACAGGATGTGGTGATGGCATCTGGCCTTGATGCCTTCAAAAGGGGATTGGACAGATTCCTGGAGGAAAAGTCCATCACAGGTTACAAACCATGATGGAGATGTGTCATCTCCAGGTTTAAAACCAAGGTACTTCAAGGGCCAGATGCAGGGGATGTGGTATCGGGAGACAGATATCTAGTCTAGTGTGCTCCCAGATGCATCTGGTGGGGGCCACTGTGAGATACAGGAAGCTGGATTAGATGGGTCTTTGGCCTGATCCAGCACGGCTCTTCTTATGTTCTTATGTTCTTACATAACAGTCAATTAGCTCATTTAGACAGTACAATAAGAGTAAAGTTTGTGGGACTACCAATCCCAAAGGTTTCTTTTCATAGGTGGCCTGTACGTCTTACCTTCTGATTTGTTTTCAACATATAACTGCTACGTACCAGCTCCAGGGATGTCAGGTTTTGCTTCCAGTCTGGGATCGTAATAGAACTGCATAAACAGCACACAGAGCCTGACTCATTTGCATGATTCATCCTCCTATTGCTATGAGCAATACAGAAGAGAAATATCAGCCTTTCTTTTTCGCCCTTTCTTGGGTTTTTTGCAACGCAACAGCATGTCCGCACAGCCCTTCGGTTAAGGAAGTGTCCTGTCTGCGTTCTTTGAAGCGAAACCTGACAGACTGAAAGATGACTACACACCAAGTGGAACTTGGCTAAGCAGCCAATGCCACTGTAGGATAGATTTATAAGCAAAACCCCGTATCCTTGAAGGTGAATTAGGTGTGTTCAGGACACGCAGACTGCAGATGAACAGTATACAGTAATCCTATATGGTACTCGGCTTGCAAGTAAACTCCATCCTGTTTATCATTAATAACGAAGGGGTGCCACAAAGCCAATTCTGACTTAATGACGACCTTTTTTTCTGACTAAAGAATACTCAGAAGTGGCTTGTCATTCCTTTCTTCTGGGGATATTTTGAGATTGGGCAGCTTTGTTTTAGGGCCACACAGGGTGGCTGTACTCACAGGTGGCACAGTGGGGAATTAAACTCCCAATCTCTGGCCCCACAAGCAGATATCTAAGCCACATGGGGTCACAAAGAGTTGGTCACGACTGTAATGACACAACACACACACACAAACCTTGAGGACCTTCAGTATTCTTTTGTGAAGCACTGAGACGGCATTTTTAATATTTTGCCTGTTCGAGGTAGTCAAGTTACACCCAACTTATGTTTTCCTCAAAGCTGCCTAGATGCTCTAAGCACAGCCATTATCACCTGATGAGCCTCGTGGCGCAGTGGTTAAATGCCTGTACTGCAGGTAAAACTGTGCTCACGACCTGGGTTCAATCCCCGGTAGCAGGCTCAAGGTTCACTCAGCCTTCCATCCTTCCGAGGTCGGTAAAATGAGTACCCAGCTTCCTGGGGGGGCAATGTGTAGCCTGCACACTGTAATCAAAATTGTAAACCGCCCAGAGACTACTTGTAGTGGTATGGGGCGGTATATAAGCAGAACACTTTTTGCTTTTTTGCTTTTGATTTCAGAAGCTAAGCAGGGTCGGTCCTGGTTAGTACTTGGATGGGAGACCACCAGAGAGTACCAGGTGCTGGAGGCGCCTGGAGTAGGAACTGGCAAACCACTCCAGTATTCTTGCCAAGAACACTCCATGGACATGGGGTCATGAAGAGTTGGTCATGACTGTAACGACACAACACACACACACACACACACACACACACACACACACACAAAGGTTTTCAAGGTATGTGAGAGATTTAAGGAGATGTGTTACTATTGCCACCTACAAAGGCTGGACAGAGATTCAAACCCAGGACTCTCCTAGTCCAGTGTTGGCGAACCTATGGCACAGGCACCAAAGGTGGCACTCAGAGAGCTTTCTGTGGGCACCCAACATTGCCCCTTCACAGCCACCTGATCTGTTGGCACTTTGCGAAAAAATTAGTGGATTTCTAATAGCAGTTTGGGCAATTGGTCTCTAAATGGTTCGCTGTCCTAGTCTGACACTCTATCCACTTTTTATTTATGTATTTAAAATGTTTTTATCCCACCTTTCTCCTTTAAAAAGAACCCACACTTTCTCTGCAGCATAACATAGGGGATACGTTATGAGAGCTATGGTCTAAAAACATCTGGAGAACAAGAGTTACTCACCTTTGGTCTTACAGCGGGGTGAACAACATGGCTAGGACAAAATTATTATAAGCCACCCAGCATGGCCATATGGCCAGATGGGTGGGGGTATGAATATAATAAATAAATAAATAAATAAATAAATAAATAAATAAATAAATAAATAAATAAATAAGGACACCATCTTTCTGGTTGGCTCCTTTTTTTCTGACAACAAAATGTGAATAGAATTGTCTAAGAGTGATGATTCATATTTTAAGTAAGTCGCATGTATTTCCTGTTCTTTTACCACACATTTATATAAACACATACAATTATTTCTGAAGCCTGAAAGCAGACTTCAGGCCTCTTTCTGTTTCGTTTCCTTGGCTAATTTTGGCTTTTGTCATGGTTGGCATGGCCTTTGGAAAAAAAATCGGTTTATCCAAGATTTGGGGAAACCAATTGTTAATTTATTTGAAACCTTTATATAGGGATGTCCTGCTATTTAGGCAGATAAGGGAATACTCACCTAAACCCCAACACTCTTCCTGAGCAGCAGAGGTGGGGAAAAGAAGGTCAACTAAGAATATGGAACCTCATGACACAGTGGTTCAACCCTATACTGCAGCCAAACCTGAGCTCATGACCTGGGTTTCAGTCTTAGGTAGCAGGCTCAAGGTTCACTCGACCTTCCATTCTTCCAGAGGTCAGAAGAATGAGTACCCAGCTCAGTAGGCTGGGGAGGCAATGTGTAGCCTGCATCATGTAACCACACAGAGAGTGATTTAAGCACTATGGGCCGGTTTTTAAGCAGCAAACTTTGGGCTATGCAATTGTTGTCATCCCTTTAGAACCTGCAGAGTTGAGAGGTTCATTAAGCATGGATCATTAAGCCCAGGCCGTGCCCTGTGACACAGTGGTTAAATGCCTGTATGCAGGTAAAACTGTGCTCAGGACCTGGGGTTCAATCCCAGGTAGCAGGCTCAAGGTTCACTCAGCCTTCCATCCTTCTGAGGTTGGTAAAATGAGTACCCAGATTGCTGGGGAGGGGGTTCAATGTTTAGCCTGCATACTGTAATTGAAACTGTAAACCGCCCACAGACTACTTGAAGTGGTATGGGGCGGTACATAAGTAGAACACTTTGCTTTAATGGTCGCCAAATGCCTGTCTAAAAAGCAAGGTCTTTTTTGAAGGCCAGCAGGGACTCTGCTAGGCGCAGCTCTCTTGGCAGATGGTTCCACAGCAAGGGGCCAGCCAATGAGAAGGCGCGGTTTCGGGCAACTGATCTCCTAACCTCCCTGGGGTTGGCCACCTGAAGTGAGAGCGCCTGCGACATTCTGGTGGGTTGGGCCTCAGCTGACCTCTGGGAGATCCGCTCCGCCAGGTATTCAGGTCCCAAGCCGTGGATGGTGTTGTAAATCAAAGCCAGTATCTTGAACTTTATTCGGGATGCAACGGGCAGTCAATGCAAGCAAACCAGAACTGGGGTGATGCGGTCATAACTACCCGCACCAATCACCAGACTGGCCGCTACATTTTGTACCCACTGTAGTCTCCGGATAAGTGTCAAGGGTAATCATAGAATCATAGAATAATAGAGTTGGAAGAGACCTCAAGGGCCATCTAGTCCAGCCCCCTGCCATGCAGGAACCCCTTCACAATATTTCCGACAGATGGCCATCCAGCCTCTGCTTAAAAACCACCAAAGAAGGAGACTCCACCACCCTCCTTGGCAGCATATTCCACTGCCGAACAGCTCTAACTGTCATGAAGTTCTTCCTAATGTTCAAATGGAATCTCTTTTCCTGTAGTTTGAAACCATTGCCCCGAGTTCTAGTCTCTGAAGCCATGGAAAACAAACCTGTTCCCTCTTCAATATGACATCCTAGAGCATTGCAATAACCTATCCTTTCATCTTTCATCTCCTTCTCTCCACTTGTGTCCTGCAAATGATGCCCCATCCCTAAAGGGGAGGCCGGGGATGAGGAGGGCCAAAGACCTTGGTTGCTTATTTTGCTTATTTTGTCCAGGTGGAGTCAAGCAAAGTCCATTTGTCAATTCTCTGCAAATAGTGTTCAGCTTGACATTCTGGAAAGATGCCTGTTTGGGCAAATGCACCTTGGCAATCAAAGGATGAGAACTTCCCTTTCTATCTTTGCTCCCTGTTCCCTTGCAGACCAGCTACTCTCTGTATTTTCTGCCCACATCCTGCAAAGAACAGGAGGAAAACAGCTGGCCTCACCCTGAAAACTTGAAAGAGAGAGAGGGGAAAAGGAGCTCTTTGGAAGAATGGAAAGTGAAACTATTTTGCTGTGGAAAGACAGAGCATTAATCAGGCATAAAAGCAGTCTTTTGGAGAGTTTGATGCCCACCACAGGAGTCACCTTTTATCGTGCTCTTCCAGAGTAAGAAAGTTTTGGGTCAGAGGAACATCAAAGGGGCTGGAAAAACAAGGTGAGTGGAATTATTGCTCTAAGAAGGAAAGCAGGTGTGGTTATGAGAAATAGCTTTTGCTTTTTAAAGACTAGCTACATACTTACCTTCACTTGAGAGTTCAGAAAAGATAATTTGAAACACCAGCTGGGACATTCTCAGGGTTTTCTAGAATACGAAAAAGAGACTTTCCACAGCGGTTCTGAAAATGCTGATAAGTAAGGATTCTGGCAGTGTCAGGTTTTCCTGCTCATATGTTCTCACATCTCAGAAGAAGCTTTACCTGTTGGATGTATAGATGTCAGATTTTGTTGAGAAAGCAAACATACAGAGAGGCTTCTCCAAACTCTCTAATATGTCTGAAATCCAATCTTCCAAGTTTGGTGAAGACTGTATTTCAGACATATATACACTCACCTAGGAAAGGGCCCTTTAGCAACTGGGTTGGGGAAACCCAATTTTCACCAAACTTGAAGGGATTTGGAAAAGATTTAGAACATAAGACCATAAGACCATAAGAAGAGCCCTGCTGGATCAGCCCAAAGGCCCATCTAGTCCAGCTTCCTGTATCTCACAGTGGCCCCACCAAATGTGTCTGGGAGTGCACGAGACTATATTTCTGTCTCCTGATACCCCTCCCTTGCATCTGGCCCTTAAAGTACCCCGGTTTTAAGCCTGAAGATTACACATCTCCATCATGGTTTGTAACCTGTGATGGACTTTTTCGTCCAATCCCCTTTTGAAGGCATCCAGGCCAGATGCCATCACCACATCCTGTGGCAGGGAGTTCCACAGACTAACTTCTCTGCAAGTCTGGAGTCTTTTGGCCTATGGAGAGACCTTTCCTGGGCGTGGGGCTATTTGGGGGTACCTAAGGGCCTTTTCACACGACCCCTAAGATCCGCTGGTCCCTTAAATTCGGACCAGAGATCTTGGGGGTTCGTTTCTGTTCCTGCGTCCCCACCCCTCAGCACTTCCTGCTCCTGTCGGCGTGAGGGGGGGGAGGGAAAAAAAGGACAAAAGAAGCCTTTACTAACCTGCTGGTGCTGGTCGAACTTGCCAGGAGCCCCGTTACTTCCTGGTTCCATCTCAAGGAGCTCTTAAAGGGGCAGGAGGCAAAAACAACAACAGACAAGCCAGGAGAGCCGGGCACTCTTATCCACATCAATTTTTTTTCACCTCCAAAGAGAAGGTACAAGGAAAGTGCGCTGGGTCGCACTAAAGTGGGCGGGGTCGCACTTAATTGACTCCAAACTCCGGAGCTGGTGGAAAAACATTTCTAAGCTCCGGAGCTGGGAGCCATTTGCAGCGCAGCTTAGGGGTCGTGTATAAACGCCCTAACTCACACATCAAAACTCAATTTTCTACCAAACCTAGAGTGATTGTAGAGGAGAGTCAGGCAATGGGTCTCTCCAAATGTCCTCCCTCTGGATGCCTTGGGGCCATTCTATAGCCCGCCAAATCAAAGAATCAAGAATTGCTAAAATCCACAAATTTGTATTTGTTGGGGGACTTTATTTATGATGGTGTGTCAAACGCTAGGGTCCATGATCAGTCCTTATATGCCAAAGTGGGCAGAGGCCACTGGAAAAAAGGAGATGGATGGCAACCATATGAAATCTAATTGTTTTTCTTATACCCTGGATTTCCTTGGATTACTGCTAGGGGAAAAACGACAGAGGGGAGGAAAAACAATATATTTTGGAGGTTTGGGATAAAGTTTTCACCAATTACAACTTCCTCTCGTCCTGATTCTCAGAGATTTAGCAACCATGAGATTCTTCTGACACAAGGTTCTGTGGTCATCAAGTCTCACTAGCTGGGAGATTGATTCCACATCTGGAAGCTTTCAGACACAAGTAGGGCGGGGGGAGAGAAATGTTTTATTCGATCATAAGCTTACCCTAGTCTGCATTTGGAAAATTAGGTGACTTTTGGGTTGTAACTGCCCCATTGGGAGATGGACCAACGGATGGTTTTGTTTGCATGCTACATGCTTCAGACATGTGGCAGTGAGTGATCTGTTTGCCAGAAGGGATAACATCAACAAGAGGCAGTGGTCACTGCAGCTAATTACTGAATCAGCATCTCATCTGGTGAGGCCCGTTGTGATCCCACCCTGATATTTTCAAATGCAAGCGTGCTTTTCACCAAAGGGCAACAGAGGGTTAATACCCCACATGCCTCATAAAAACCTGGGGCTAAAGTCTCTCCAACCTGTCCTCACTTTCCCTTTGGGTAGCACTATATGTGTGGATGCTCAACTTGAGGATTCAGGTTTCACACAACTGCAGGGAGGAGAGGTAACCTTTACATTACCAAAGTGGAGAAGGATTTGCAGCACAGCTGTCAGCACACTAATTAGTGCATTATTTAAGAGAGTTCTGTTCATAAGAGGACAAGAGAGTGGATCTGAAAGCTCCTCTGTGTGAGGAGGAAAAGCTTGTGTAAACAGGAATAAAAGGCAGTGTGTGTTAATTGTAATGTTATTGTTCTTCCTCTTTATTTTATTAGAAATGCAGTGATGTCTCTGGAGAGCTTAATACTGCACGCTTGGGGAAGTGAGCTGCTTATAATTTCCAGGACCACTTTTCAGTATAGGCAGTGGCTTGTGAGACTGTCAGGATCCAGGGATACTGTATGTAGTCAGAGAGAGAGAGAGAGAGAGAGAGAGAGAGAGAGAGAGAGAGAGAGGAGAGAAAGAGAGAGAAGTACTCTCCACAGTGCTTTTCTTTGGTTCAGGGTGGTTCTCATGGTAGTCTTGATTCCAAGGACACAAAACTAAGGAACCCCAAATTACTGTGGCATCTTTTCTGGTGCACAAGTTTCTTTCATCAACTTGTGTGATTTTTCAGCCTAGTTGTTCTGCCCCAGGATATATCATAGTTCTGAAGACGTGGGCTCTAATCCATAAAATAAATGCCACAAATGCCTAAAAGGTGCACAATACTTTTTTGTGTGTGCTTGTGCGTCTGTGCAACAGGTCCTGTCTGTGAATTACTTACCAGAGATGCTACTTGCATGTGCATGGAGTGCGTAATGGTTCCTTCGTTGGGTGCGCTAGGGTGCCCCAGAATCTGACGGAATGCCCCCATCCTTGGCTGGTTTTTGCTTAATGGGGTACTTCACCATTAATTTCCTGTTCCTGGATACAACATTTAATACTACATTTGCGTGACGAGAGAAGCATTGCTGTTGCCAGACTCATACCAGTGACTCAAAGTGGGCAGATTTTATGCTTTTGGGCTGCAACTCTGGAAAAAAACTGTTGGCATTTTCTTGCCATCCAAAAACACAAATCTGCACAATTCGTTCAACTGGCGTGAAGAGAGACTGTGCATCTTTTTGGCACCAATGCAGAAAACCAGTTGTGCAACCATATTCATCATTTGGGAAGAATTTCAGCCACATAAAGATCTTTGTGTTCTTTTGTTTGTGGAGAACTTTTGTTTCCTGTTCTAGTCTGGCACCCGTCACTTATTAGCTGAACGCTTCCTTGAAATCTGGGCTGATCCAAAAAATAATCTAGGCGTCTCCATAAATTATGTTACCTCTGCTAAGGCAGTGGGTCCCAACCTTGGGCTCCCCAGATGTTCTTGGACTACAACTCCCAGAAATCCAAGCCAGCACAGCTAGTGAGGAAGGCTTCTTGGGTTTTTAGTTCAAGAACATCTGGAGACCCAAGGATGGGAACTATTGCTTTAAGAGGATAGTTCTTCCTCACTTGCTTCTTCCAATGTTTCTGACTCAAACACCCAGAACTTCTGACTATTGGCAGTGTGGGCTGGGGCTTCTGGGAAGTGAACTCTAGTAACATGTGGGTCCAAAAGCATTTCCTTTCTCCTCTTTCCAAGTATGGGACACCACTCCTCTTCCCATCTGTGAAGGTGGTGACATCCACTGGATATCAAGAGGTCAGAACATCTGGTTTTTGTGTAAAGTTTTATCTAAGTTACTGGAGTGAGTTGCAGCTAATTGATGAGGGCTGGGATACATCTTGGTTGTGCAGCTGGCCATGTGACCAAGTGCCCAACCCAAATGAGCCCTGACATGTAATCAATTAACAACAATAATTTATTCATTATTTATTTTAGAGTATTTTTACCCCACCTTTCTCCTTGGAAAAGGGCCCAAAGCAGCTTACAGTAATGAGGGACAATATACAGTCTAATACAGTTAAAAAGAGAGTGAAAAATTCCATGAAAAGTTATGAGTGAGGGGAACTAACAATTGAAAACATAGTGTCAATGTACTCAGGAAATATATAAACACAATGTCTATGTGATCATGTGTGGTAGATTCATATAAAGGTCACATAATAGGTCGTCCATCATTCAGGGAAAGCTTGCCTGAAGAGAAAGGTCTTCGGTTTCAGGAAAGACAACAGAGATGAGGCAGTCCTGGCCTCCAGTGGAGGCGAGTTCCAGAGTCTGGGTGCAGCTGCCGAGAAGGCCCTTTTCTGTGTTCCCACAAGATGTACCTGTGAGGGTGGTGAGATGGAGAGAAAGACCTCTCCAGATGACTTTAACGTCCAAGCTGGTTCATACTGTGAGATTCGATGGACTGAATGATGGACTACCATGTGTATTTTATATGAATCTATAGGTTCACATAGACTTTGTGTTTATAATGTTGTCTTTTAATGCTGTAAGATGTCCCTCAATTCCTTGTTCTCAAATACTTGAACATGTCTTAATTGTACTGGACTGTATATTATCCCTCATTACTGTAAGCCGTGTTGGGTCCTTTTCCAAGGAGAAAGGCAGGGTAAAAGTACTGTATATACTCGAATATAAGCCTAGTTTTTCAGCCTTAGTTTTGGGCTGAAAAAAAGGGGTCCTCGGCTTATATTCGGGTCAATACGTTTAGCCACTGAGGCAAGTTTGGGTCGGTGGCTAAAAGTCATTTTAAACATTGTGCGCCACTTCTCCTGACCCCCCCCCCTCATGTTTAAAATGACTTTTAGCCACCAACTCAAGCACTTGCCTTGGTGGCTAAAAGTCATTTTAAACATCACACACACACCCAGCTCACAAAGGAGGAGTTGCCAGGCCCTGCTGCATTTCCCACCATAGGCTTATACTTGAGTCAATAAATTTTCCCAGTTTTGGGGGTTTAAATTAGGGCCCCCGACTTATACTCGGGTCGACTTATACTCGAGTATATACAGTAATCTAAAATAGATAGATAGATAGATAGATAGATAGATAGATAGATAGATAGATAGATAGATAGATAAAAAAATTTTGTTCCTGTTATTAACTGCCGAGTTGTTTTTATCTCTCTTCCAGACTGTGAGCAGAGATCTCCAGGAGGTTCTTGATGACACTTTTTTTTCTGGGCAACTCAAGTCATAGCTAGATGTTTGCAGAAGCACCTGGTATTCTAAGAGCCTTCTTGCTGTGTCGGGATACTTACGGAAGGGCAAGATGAGCGAGGAATCCAAGCAGATCACGTCAACTCCAAGGCCAAGTTGTCCATCATGGAGCCAATGGGAGATCACAGGTGGAGGCGGAAGAAGTGGGCAAGGGTATGCAAAGCCTTTTGAAGAATGCTCAGTCACCACAGAGATGTTGTTCATCACTCCTGCTGAGCAGAAGCTCTGGGAGCAGCTTGTGGGAATCCTGCACTCATCCCTTTGGGGGGTTCAGGTTTGTGGAGGGGTTCAGGGAGACTCGGGGTTCATTTCTTTCTCTGGGCCTCCCAAAGTGGTTTCCAGAGCCAAGGAAGTTATCAGCAAGATGCTCATCATGGTCAGCTCCCTGGCCAAAGTCAGCCTGACCTCTCTCCCACAGTGTGCACAGAAGGCAGCCGGGTTTTTCCAACTCCACAAGGGACTGCACCTTTATCTCTGGGAAGGAGAACCATCCAGATTCAGGGCAGATGCTGTGATGAGGATAAGCAGAAACGGAGGCATGAACTATGGAAACACTGTGTTTACTCAGAGGGTGTGGAACCAGGGAGAGTTCCTCCATATTCACTTTGACATTGGCT
This sequence comes from Phrynocephalus guinanensis, assembly GCA_037367245.1. NCBI lineage: Eukaryota > Metazoa > Chordata > Lepidosauria > Squamata > Agamidae > Phrynocephalus > Phrynocephalus guinanensis. The sequence goes on along the minus strand of CM074743.1, from coordinate 6,464,267 downwards.
TTTCATACCCACCAACCCTGGAACTTGCAGCTGGGGCTGTGAAGTTGGCTCTGGAAACGGCCTCCCAGAAAGATCTCCAATCTTTGACAATGACCCACTCAGGGACAACAGTCTCCACCTCTGAAGTGGAAGCAGTGGTTGTAGGAATTGACGCTTTTAAGGAAGCCTTCCCCTCATCACCTCTGAAGAGCATTAATGTCGTGTCTGCTGACCACCGCGTTGTGGCAATGCTCCACAAGGAGTTTCAGAAGCACTGGTCTTTGGGAAAGGACAACCAGAAGAGGCTGAGAAATGTGGTCCAGTCTCTGGAGGACACCAAGGTTGAGGTGGTGGCCAGATCCAGTGAAAAGAAGAAAGTGAGTCTCCTCGAGAGTTGGGGAGTGAGACATAGGAAAGTAGCAGGATGAGAGACGGTTGAGGGAAAGACACATTTTAAAAAGATTGTGCAAAGTGAGTGTGTGTGTGTGTGTGTGTGTGTGTGTGTGTGTGTGTGTGTGTGTGTGTGTGTGTGTGTGTGTGGCATGATTTTAAAGGTGTGGCAAATCTGTCGTTCCCAAGAACTCTGCTCTATTCTTTGATATGATGGAACACAGATGTAAGAACCTGATAGCAGAGGATCTACTGTACTAAGTTGGTGCATTCATCTTGTCTTAATAAATTTCTGAGTGCACAGTAAAGATGTTTGTCAATAAGTAGATCTGTACATTTCTGGATAAGTATGTTACTGTAATTTGTTTCAACACATTGACAACATTAAAAGGAGCAACAGAGATGGAGACGTGAAGGACTAAATGTTAAGATTAACAGCTTTGTTTCAGTGTGCGCTTTTCACGGATCTAACTCCACTTCCTCAGACATATGGAGTATTCATGCTGTGCCAGCTATGTTTATACACAACTCCATGGAGGTGGGAGGGTCAGGGGTCATGACCAGGTGAAGGTACAGAGAATAGACAAAGTGATAATTCATCATTAACACTGAAACTGGACTGTTGAGATGTTAATAACTTGAAATTTCAGTTCCTAGTTGAGTTGATCACTTGTCTGCCAGATAGTGTTGGCTATCACAAGCTGTTTCTAGGGCAAAGATCAGAGTATGTCAAAGATACAACGATTTTATATTTATAAGACATGAAAGGAAAATGGCCTATTAATATGTTTGTAATGGTAAGAAGCCTTCTAAGTCCTTAGACCCAGCGCAGGCATGTCCAAAATTTGGCCCTCTTCATGTTTTGGACCACAACTCCCAGAATTCCAAGCTTGTATTTCCAATGGCAAAGGACTGTGGGAGTTGTCCAAAACATCTGGAGGGCCAAAGTTTGGATATACTGTACACTGAGATTTGTGTTGATTGGTCAAGGGAACCAGCTCAATACTGTATCTCTTACAAAAAAATTGGGCAGCAGTAATAAACAGGGGTGTCTTATTTGTTGAGGGGACCACATACAATATTCTAAAAATGTGCTAAACATGATCTCTGGCTAGTTTTTAGGATGATAACTCTGTTGTAAACCCTTACCCCTGCCAGGAAAAAAAAACATTTTCAAGGTGTGGTTCAACACCTTGAATTACAATATTACATATATCTCTACTACACACACAGGAACCCTATGAATTAAGGATGACCTCGTCAACTTGGAGACACAAAGAGACTCTTAACAGATGTTTCATGCTTACCCAGGAGTAAGAAAGTGTTGATCAATGGCCCTGCTGATGGGAGCCAGCATTCTACTAAGCAGTAGGGCGGCAGCCCCTCAGAGCCACGGGCATGTCCAGGAAATTTGGAATATAAACTCACTTGATCCTTGACTGTTTATGTGCTGGCTGTGGCTACATGGAGTTGAAATCCAAACCAACTGGAAGGGGCCAAGTTGTCCACCCTGAAACTCTGTGTATATATTTCCTTTACTACTGTAATGTCTGCTCCAACTAAGCAAATTACCTCTGTCGGCTCCCTCTTTATGTCAGACAGATGTGGCAGCTGTTCCGCTGGTTCTGGGCCACAGTGGGCTTGGTTGGGGGCCGGATCTCCTTGCTCTCACACAGAAAGTGCTGGAGACTATCCCCCATGCCATAGATCTGGCCCCAGGAGAGATTCTTCCAGTGAACGCCTCAGCTTTCCCTGAGTTCAGCTGCAGCATCGTCTACCTGATATGGCTTGAAGAAACCCAACTGGGACCCAAAGATGGCCGGAAGGTAAGTAGGAGAGATAGACCACAGTACTGCCCCAATATCATTTTGTCTTTGCTTCTCTCTGCAACCATCAACTCCACCGGAGAAATTGCAATATTGCAATGGGCTTCCTCTTCTTGGCTGCTATGCTTCTTTCAGCTGTCTGGTTTTGATTCTGTTAGAGATCTTTGTTGGATCGGTGGTTGCAGATTATTTTTAGTTGCTTTAATGAGAGAGACACCTCTTGTGTCTCTCTCATTAAATGAAAAAAAAAAACTATTTATTTGACTAGAAGGGAAGGGTCCACAGGACGTTTTCTAACAATAACTAATGTAACAACCATCTTGCTAGGCTAGGAACATGCTTCTCCTCTCACTCTAAGAATACAAGGCACACCCTATATAGACAAAAGGGGGTCCTACTTCTACCAGAACATTCCAAGTGGTGTGATCTCAACAACCAATAGGCTTTGCACTTCACATTAACTCTGTAATGGCTGAAATATAAATCTTGCTAAATATTCCAACAGATTTCCCCTCCCCTCAAAAAAAGACTTCTACATTGTTGACATCTTTCCAGACTTCACTGATTTCACTTATTTATTCACTACATGAAATTTGCTCCTTGTTACTGCGGCAACTACCCTGGAAGTTAGGGTGTGTGTGAAAACTGTAGCTTCCACCTTGCCAGTATTTCTGTGGCTTTTTGAGTCGGGCCAGTGGCTGACTGCCGTGGACATTTGGATAAGTCCTTGGGCCTAACTCAAAATGATTTCCACCCAGCCAAGAGTTTGCCTAGAATCATAGAATCATAGAGTTGGAAGAGACCTCTAGGGCCATCCAGTCCAACCCTCTGCCATGCAGGAACCCCCCATCACAGGACTCCTGACAGATGGCCATCCAGCCTTTGCTTAAAAACCTCCAAAGAAGGAGACTCCACCACCCTCCATGGCGGCATATTCCACTGCCGGACAGCTCTAAACCTTCAGGAAGTTCTTCCTAATGTTCAGGTTGAAGCTCTTTTCCTGAAGTTTGAAACAATTTCCCCGCATCCAAATCTCTGAAACCATGGAAAACAAACCAGTCCCCTCTTCAATATGACATCCTTTCAAATATTTAAACATGGATATCATATTCCCTCTCAGCCTTCTTTTATAAAGCTAAACATTCCCAGCTCCCTAAACCGCTCCTCATAAGACTTATGCTCCAGATATTTAACCATCCTGGTCGCCTTCTTCTGTACCCATTCAAGGTTGTCAAATTAAGGTCTACAGAACTGGACACAGTACTCCATGTCGGGTCTGACCAGAGCAGAATAGAGTGGCACTATCACTTCCCTTGGTCTCTACACTATGCTTCTGTTAATGCCCTTGTTCTCTTTTCTAGCGGGCTATCCGGAACATGGTGCGGAGCTGCCTCAGCGTCTTCTATGGTTCGTTCCTGGAGTCCATTTCATTTCCTGTCCTCCAGCAAGCTGACCCAGGCGTTGGCGTCGAGGGAGAAGGCCTCCTGATCACGCTGGAGGAAATCAATCACTTTCTGCAGGAAGTGCCCAACACCTGGATGAAGCTCATCCAGATTGCTCCTCTGCCGGGAAAGAGTCTCCCTCATCCAGTAAGCATAGTGGGGATGGCATGGTAGTGGAAGAATGACCATGAGCAGACTGTGTGTTAAGATCCAAGGAATGCTGTCTGCAGGCAATAATGAGAACAGATTTTCTCTGTGTTTAAAGTCTTCTAAGTACAGTACCATCGGGGCATAGCTTGGGGAGGGCAAGGGGGTGGGTGCCCCAGGCGCAGCAATTAGGGGGCACCAAATTGCCTACCAACCCCCCTGCCACTGCCCCCCACCTGCCATCTAGATTATATTTTGCAATGAAGGGCAGGTGCAAAAAGTGACTGTTGCCCCAGACTCTGGAAGCCCTAGCTAGGATGTGGTGATGGCATCTGGCCTGGATGCCTTCAAAAGGGGATTGGACAGATGCCTGGAGGAAAAGTCCATCACAGGTTACAAACCATGATGGAGATGTGTAATCTCCAGGCTTAAAACCAGGGCACTTCAAGGACCAGATGCAGGGGAGTGGTACCAGGAGACAGAGATCTAGTCTCGTGCACTCCCAGATGCATTTGGTGGGGGCACTGTGAGATACAGGAAGCTGGACTAGATGGGCCTTTGGCCTGATCTAGCATGGTTCTTCTTATGTTCTTAAAAAGGGGCAGGAGGATGAGGCAGGTGAACATTTTGAAGCATGGGCGCCTTGAACAAAGGATGCTTATCTGGAATCTCTTCCTGTCTTCTAGGTGGAAGATTATGTCACTTCAGCTATAGGTAAGATTGGCAAGCAGCCTTCACCGCCGTTAACAGGCACAACATCCGCTCATGAATCTCCTACGTCTTCTATATAACAATTGGCTGCTCTTCTTCCCCCATTTGTGCAGCTGGGGGAGACTCATGTAAACAGCAGGCTCATTGGTCTTCTATGGCAATTATTACAAACTGATCCATTAGGTGCCAGTGTAAGCACAGCTGTTAGCTCTGTTGCCCTCATTGCACATCTTTTGTTTGCAAATGTGGCTGTTCTTATCAGATTTGTACCAGTCTGGTGGCCCAAGAGCTACACACAGGAGACAATATAGGAATCCACGGCAACTCTATGATAGAATCATAGAATAATGGATTTCGAAGGGGGCTTCTAAGACCACCAAGTCCAACGTCCTGCGCAATGCAGGAATCCAAGTCCTGCCAGATCAGACAGGTGGTTCTCCAATTTTCTCCTGCATTGGAGTGCTCACCTTCTCTCGATGTAATTGGTTCTGTTGTACTGCTGTAATAGCTGAGAGGTTTTTCCTAATATTCAGGCTAAATCTGGTGTCATGTCGCTTGAACCCATTATTACACTCTGGGATGATTGAGAACAAATTGTGCCCCTCCTCTATTCAAGTTTTTGAAAAGTGTTATCCCGTTTCCCCTCAGTCATTGGGCGTTTATACACGACCCCTAAGCTCCGCAGCAAAGGGCTGCAAGCTCTGGACCTTAAAAATGTTTTCCCACCAGGTCCGGAGTTTGCAGACAATTAAGTGCGACCCCGCCCACCTAAGCGCGACCCAGCTGCACTTTCTTGTACTTGCTTTTGGGAGGTGAAAAATATTTGATGCGGAGCGTGCCTGGGCTCTCCTTTAAGTTTTTGTTGTTTTTCTTTCGCCTCCGCCCCTTTAAGATCAACCAGGAAGTAAAACCGGGGCTGGGAGCAAGCTTCCACGCACGGGAGGTAAGGGTTTCTTCTTTTGTCCGTGTCTAAGGCTTTTCCCCTCTCCCTCCCCTCCCGCAGACAGAACAAGGAAGTGCGGAGGGGGTGGGGACGGAGGAACAACAAGGAACCCTCAAGATCGCTGGTCCGAATTTAAGGGACCAGCGGATCTGAGGGGTCGTGTGAAAAGGCCCTTTGTTTTTCAAGGCTAAACATGCCCAGTTCTTCCAGTCCCCTAATCATCTTTTTTTGTTGCCATCCTCTGGGCAGTTTGTTGGCATCCTTCTTAAAGTGTGGTGTCCAAAAAACGGGACAAAGCAGTCTAGATCAGTGGTTCTCAACCTGTGGGTCCCCAGATGTTCCTGGACTGCAACTCCCAGAAGCCTCCACCACTCGCTGTGCTGGAAGGGGTTTCTGGGAGCTGCAGTCCAAGAACATCTGGGGACCCACAGGTTGAGAACCACTGGTCTAGATGAAGAAAGCATAGGCAAAATAAGAAATGAAATCAGGCTCCTTTGGCATCATCCAAAAGCCAGCGGCCCTAATATTAAACCCACCTTTCTTCCAGAACCTGTGGGTTTGTGTCACCTGGAAGATCCACTGTTCCTCCGGTACCTGGAAGAAAGCCCAGAAATCTTTCGGGAGTTTAACATGCAACTGAAGAAGGTTGGCTACTATGTCCGAATATATTCTCCTTGAGTATGTTCACATTTCAGGCCACTGGTCAGTCTTGGCAACTGCATGATCTGGGTGCAGCATTTATGGCTGTGCGGGGGAAATACCTCATGCATTGTGAGACACGTACAGATGTGCTGGAAGCCCTGCTCGAGGAGCAGACCTTTGTGAAGACCTTCAGGTCCATCAGGATCTACGTCCAGGACCAAATGTGGTTTGTTGGCCTAGTGGATGAGTTGACTTCATTTCTGCAGGGCCTTGCCCGGAGGGCCTCCCAAAGGCAGCTGGTGACTTGGGAGTGCTCAGCGGATCCACTGCCCAGGTGCACCATTGCCAAAGACTTTGTCCTCCAGGAAGTATTGCCATCCAACCCTTTCTTAAGTATTGAGATCCTTCCTGAGCTTCCAGCCACAGCCAGATTCTGGGGCCGCCATCAGAGAGTGGAGGAAGCAGCAAGACGCTACCAGGAACTCCTTGACAGCTTCCAGGTTCTACCACTCCCTCTGTCCACCTTTCAGACCCAGTTTATCAAGGCTCGTTGGGGAGTATTCTTCCACAGTGGCTTCTTTTTAGAGAAGAACATCCCAGCTGTGTTGGAAGTCGACGGAGTAGTCCAAGTTGCTGGTTTAAACTGGAGTAGAATGAAAGAAGCAGAAGAGATCATCAGGAAGCTGGTGTGTGAGAGGACAGTAGAGATAGCTGAAGAGCTGAAGACTGCCACCCAATGTTATGAGTGGAAGGAGCTCCTGCACAGGTTGGGGTGCCATCAAGAGGTAGCCATCCACCATGTTTCTCCCAATCAGGTGACTGTGGTTGGGCTCCGTTCCCATATCACTCAAGTAGAAGACCCTATTAAGGAATATCTGAGAGATAATTCTTCAACGGAAGAAGAGATGGAACTTGCTGAACCACAGCTGGCCTTGGCTAGGGAAAATATCCTTTATATGATAGACTGGAAACATCTCAAAGTGCATGTCAAGCTCCAATCCACTGATCAGGTCTTGTTCCTACAAGTGAGTGGTCTCCGAAAATATGTCAAGGAAGCTGTGCCAGCCATTAGGGTAGACTTAGATTCACTTATTTGTTCTACAACAATTCTGACAAAGAAAGGACTCGGTGAATACTTTTCCATAATTGGAGTGGGCGTGTTAAACGAAATGGCCCAACAGTCGCGGTGCTTTGCCTGGATGAAGGAACAAGAGATTCATGACCCCGGGAGTAGCACCAGTAGCAGCTTAGACCAGGCAAGTGTGGTGATAGACAAAGTGGTATTCCTATGTAGCTTCAGCCTATTTTCTTCATACAGTGGTACCTTGTATAAAGGAATTAATTCGTTCCAAATGAAATTATGTTAAGCAAATTTTCCTTTATACAAATTGCCCATAGGAATGCATTGAAACCGAAGTAATCCCATTTTTATGTTGTACGGATTCTCCCCATAGGCGATTATGTTAAGCAAATTTCCCCTATCTCTGGAATTTTTTATGTTGTACAAATTTTATGTTATACAAGCTGTTTGTTATACAAGGGTCCGCTGTATTGTTTTTTTAAAAAAAATGCATTTGGCTTAAGACTGTTGTTCAGTCGTTAAGCCGTGTCCGACTCTTCCTGACTCCATGGATGGCTTAAGACTAGGGGACTCCAGAAATGTGTCAATTTCGTTAAATGTCAATGGATAAGTTCTTCAGAGCAGGTGCTTTTGAACTTCCACTTCTGTTTAGTGAGGAAGGAGTGATCCCATGGGTTTAAAGAAAGCCAGAGGACAAGTGAGTGGTAACAAGAGAGTGTGCAGAAGAACTAAGGGCGCTTTTACACGACCTCTAAAATCCGCTGGCAACTTAAATTCAGACCAGAGATGTTGGGATTTTGTTCTGCTTCCTGTGTTCCCACCCTTCCACACTCCATTGCTCCTGTCTGTGGTGAGGGGAGGGAGAGAAAAAGGGGAGAAAAAATGCAGGCTCACCTCCGCCTGCCCTCGGAGCAGCCCTGTAGGGATTCCAGTCTGTTAAAGGGACGGCGGGGACAACAAAAACAAACAGAAGGCGAAGAGAGCCCGGCATCCACAGCTTTACAATCCGCATCAGAAAACTTTTTACCTCCGGAGACCAGGTACTTGTAAAATGTGCTGGGGCGCGCTTAGGTGGGCATGGTCGTACTTAATTTTTTTGAAGTCCGCAGCTGGTGGAAAAACAATTTTAAGTTCCGCATCTGGGAGCCCTTTGCATCGGATTTTAGGGGCCGTGTAAAAGCAGCCTAAGACTTTGTCATGGTTTATTGGGAGAGGTATCAATGTTTCTTATAAAGCCAGAGAGATCATGTGAACAGAGACCTCTCATAAGCATGTGGTATTCTTGTTTCTATAAGGGATAGGCACCTTGGGGATGGGGGTATTCTGGATGAAACCTCCATGGACCACACAGCATCGTAGAAAAGGAGTACAGGGTGTTTAGGAAGAGCAAAAGCAGGCATGGCCGGAAATCCACTTCTGATTTTGATTTTGGGGTCTGCTAGGTCCACCCACACTTTCGTGCCCTGAAGGTTTGGTTTGGGGTGATTTTGGGGTTAATCTTTTCTAATTTTGGAAGGGCCTGAGGGAGCACTTCACCTGACTAATCCCTGACATACACACTATTAACCTTATCCATAGTGACTACATTTTTCATTTCAGATAATGGCATTTATGGGTTGCCCCCTTTAGGTGTTTGTGAAAGGCCAGCTGTGGGTGGTCCATATCCTGGGCAAAGAGAATCGTGTGATTTCCTTGAAACAAGCCATCTCCAGTTTCAGCGATCAGTTCAATGAACGAGTCATCTGCCACGAAGCCATCGCAACCTTCAGTGATGAAATCCTCAGCGGACTCTACAAGAACATCCGATGCCGATTTCCTGTTGATCTCCATCGCTTGCGGGAGGATACGCTCTATTTCTGTGGCCCCCAAGAAGAGGTGGCGGCCATTTTGGAAGCCGTCCGTGAAAAGATTGAGGAATATAAAGCTGAGTGGGTAGAAGTTGAGGGTCAGTATCAGACAATTCCATGCATCCTTATAACAGAATGCTTGTATCAAGAAATTCTCTCAACTAGTCACCTAATAAGCATTGAAATCTTGGCTGAGAATCCAGCCACAGTTGTATTTAAGGGTCCCCGTCAAAAAGTGAAAGATTCAAAGATTTGTTTTGAGAAGTTGCTCAGTGGCTTCCAGGTTCTGCCAGTCTCTCTCTCTGAGCTCCAGTTTCAGTTTGTCAAGACACAGTGGGGAGAACTGTTCCATAGCCGCTTCTTTGTGGAACGAGGTGTCCTTGCTGTGCTGGAGATTTCTGAGATCATCCAGATTGGTGCCCTAGATTTGAAGACGATGGAAGAAGCAAAAGAAATGGTCATGAAGCAAGTGTGTGAGAGGACAGTGGAGATACCTGAGAAGCTGAAGTGGGCCACAGACTGTGTGGAGTGGCAACTTCTAATGCAAAACTTGGGATCCTCTAAGGATGTCGTCATTCATCATGTTGAATCCTGCCGGGTGACTGTGGTAGGCCTCCATCTGGCTATCCATCAGGTCGAGAGAGCTATTAGGGAGTACCTGAGGGATAATTCTCACACTAAGGAAAAGATAGAGCTTGCCAGACCGGAACTAGCAATGGCAGGAGAACGACTCCTTCATATAATGAACTGGGAGCATCTTAGAGTGAGTATCAAACTCCAGCCCAGGAGAGAAGTTTTATCAGTGCAAGTGAGTGGCCTCAAAAAATATGTCCAGGAAATCATCCATGTTGTTAAGGAAGACTTGGACTGTCTTGTGGTTAATGCAATACCCCTGAAGAGCAAGGCTCTGGGCGATTACTTCTCTCAGGGTGGGGCACAACTGCCACAACAGATGGGCCAAGAACTGAACTGCATTGCATGGCTACAAATTGAGAATAGGCCGGGTCTTTGCACTGGAGGCACTGACAGCATTGGAAATGGACAAGTAAGTTTTTTTTTTTTGAAGCAATGGTTTGACTGCTTCTGGGCAATAATCCCTAAAATGCATGTTGTTCCCCAGTTTATGTTAAACCCTAGAGCTCAGAACTGTGGTTCCCAAATGTTTTCTTGGTCACTCTTTGGTAAGGATGAGTCCTTCAGAATGATAGGTAAGAAGAATGGGCTAGATTAAGAACTGGGAACAATTTGATTTGAGGCATTGATAAAAATCCTCCTGTGTAATTACACAGGCATCACACAAATAGCCTACGTTTTGAAAGAGAACTACAGCTAGTTAAGAAATCACCATAGTTACTTGATAAGATCCTGTTGTGCTATTACATGAAAGCTGTAACTTTTGGAGGCAAATTGCCTCAAATTGAAAAATCTCTGTAGACGTTACCTATTGCATAGAGAGTCATGCAACTCGGTCTGCAACAGATAAGGTATAGAGAAATGTCTTAACTTGAGGATTTTTTTTTCCAAAAGTTACATTGCTTGCATAACAGCACAACAGGATTTAGGCATTCTTTGTTGCAATACTCAGTGTTCAAACAGATAACATTTATGTTGATCCCATTTGGGACATGTCTCCTCCCAAAGTTATGCTGGTGTTATATTTTAAAGGATTTTGACCATGAAGTAGAACATAAAATAAAATCAACATCTAAATGGTAGGAGCTGAAGATGTCCAGTAGAACCCCTGTATCCACAGCAGAGGTGTAGCTAGGGTTTGGAGTGCCCGGGGACAAAGTCATCCTGGCCCCCAACTGCGTCTCACCCATTGAACAAGTGGTGCCCTATCCTGGGGGAACAGTGGGGGAGGGGGAGATGGGTCCGTCGTCCTCATGCCTTCTTCAGGGGTCTCCCAGACAAGGCTCTCCTGTGCAAGCTGCACAGCGTGTGGATAGCACCAAGCAGGCAATTTTTTTTCAAGCATCACCTCCGTAGCACGCTTCCCCCTCCTCCTTTCCCCCGGCTAAGGTTTGGTGATAGCCCGGGAAAAGGAGGAGAGGGAAGCGGGCAGTGGGGTTTTTTTCCAAGCAGCACCTTGTCACACGCGTCCCTCTCCTCCTTTCCCTGGGCTGACCGCCAAGCCTTAGCGGGGGTGGGGAGGAGGGAGAGCTATCGACAGCTTGGGGGGGGGAATTGCCTGCTTCCCTCTCCTCCTTTTCACGGACTAAGGATCACAAAGGCTTAGTGGGGAAAGGGGAGGACTGCTGGTGGGATGGTGGCTTCCTCCTCCTGCTCCCCCTCCAGGTGCCCCCAGATTGCTGCGCGCCCCAGGGCAAATGCAGTCTTCTGCCCCTCCCTAGTTATGCCAGTGATTCACAGGGAATTGGTTCTAAGCTGCTCCCCCTGGTGGATGCTGAAAACCATAAATAACAGTAAACCATACTGTGTAACTGTACAGAATACTCTCTGGCTCCATCTACTGGCCAGTTCTGGTAATTATATTGTGGAAGTATGTAGGTATTTTTTTAATTTAATATTTTTAATATTTTCAGACTGGATAACTGAAACCATAGGTGCTGACCTTGTGGATATGGCAGTCTTAACATAAATCTTTGCTTATTTTTTATTTACATACAAGACTGAAAATTTTCAATACTGTACTGCTCTCTGGGGGAGGTTAGACCATTGTGCATCTTCCTTACTTCAAGGTCTTTTTTTTCTTTCAAAAAACAAACAAGAATCTGATAGAATAATTTATTCAAAATGCTTGTATTTTACACAGAAATGGTATTCTGTGCAAAATGACTGTGTTCCCCCCCCCCCATAACAACAAAAAAAGTCTGAGTAAAACATGGAAAGCTCTGGTCTTTTTGTTCTTTTGGTTGTTGTGTGTTTTTTAATTATGAGGATGAAAAAAATTGTCTGTAGGAAACATTGCGCCCACTGCCAATGTTTATTGTGATTGTGACCAATGAGATGTTGCTGTTTCTGCACACTTATCTTCACTAGGGACTGGCTGAAGAGAGAAGTTGGGCTGAGATCCGTGCAGTGGGTTGGAAGGATGATGTAGCCTCCTTTAGGCAAGGCGTGGTCGGTTTCATTGCCAAGTTCCATGTCAAAACCATGTGCAGTGCAGAGTTATCTGCCATCAGTGACCAAACCCTCAATGAGCTTCATGAGAAGGTATCCCATCAGTTCCCAGTAGGCATCCGTCGACTGAAAGAGAAGGTTGTCCAGGTTTGTGGTTCCCAAAGAGATGTTGAAAGCATCCTGGGAGCCATCTACGCAAAGGTAGAGGAAGTCTTCCTTATGAAGATGCAAAAAACCCAGGCTGAGTGGATAGAGGCCAAGCTTCTGTATGAGACGGTCCGGTGGTACCATATGACTGACGCTGGTTGGTTGGCCTTTGACATGAACATCAATCGCCGCCTGGAGATGATGCATAAGAAGAAGACAACACAGGCGCAGGTGCTTTGGGATGGCCAGAAGATTAAGGTCAATCTTCTCAAGGGCGAAGTGTTTCTGCCAGGCAACAAGAAGATCAAGATAAAGAGGGAGATCTGCTTGTGGGGTAAGGAGATGACATTCACCCTTAAAATCTTCTCTTTCATTGCTTCCTGTAGCAATTCATACGGGGGAATTGTCTGCTTCTGTCTTTGTCCCCCGTGGCATTCTTTTCAGGTTGGTTGCCTCCTCTTACATAGGTAGAGACCAGGGATGGAGACTTGCAAGTTGTGAGTTGCGCTGAAGTCCAAGTCGAGTCACACTTGGGTTTCAGACCCCTTTGTCCAAGTTGCACTGATCTGTCCCCGTGGGACTCCCTGCTGCCCCCACTGCTGTCTTCATAGATAGCAGGCCCAGCTTCCCTTTCAAGAGCCAGGCCTGCTGCCTTCATCCAGGCCAGCACCAGGTCATCCTTAGGTATCCATCATGATAGCCATTGATACCTTTGTTCTCCTTGAACTTGTCCAATCCTTTCTTAAAGCTGTCAAGGCCGACATCTGCCACCACTTCTTCTGGCAGGGAGTTCCACAGACCAGTGAGCCTCTGGGTCCTATCAGGTTGCACACTGAGAATGGGTATGTCGAATTTGTGGCCCAAAATATGCAAAAATCCCATGTCTAGGATCTCTGGCAGCCACGCTGTTGTCTTCATTGCAGACAAGAATATTGCTCCACACTGGGAAGACATGGATGGATGCTTGGTCAAGAGAGTGGAATTGCAGAGCAGCTCAGAGGAATATGAGGATGTTGTGAAGAACTTCAGAAGGACTGCCAGTAACTGCAAAGTCATTAAAGTGAGTTTGGCTCCACTTAAATGCTAAAGATGAGGCCTTGTTTAAGTCTGAAGTCAGCACAGAATCATAACTCAATTTGGGGAGTTCTGCCTACCTTATTTTATTTATTTATTTTAGAGTATTTTTACCCCGCCTTTCTCCTTGGAAAAAGGACCCAAGGCAGCTTACAGTAATGAGGGATAATATACAGTCCAGTAAAATTAAGACATGTTCGAGTATTGAGAACAAGGAATTGAGGGACATCTTAGAGCAGGAGTGTCCAAACTTTGGCCCTCCAGATGCTTTGGACCACAGTTCCCAGAATTCCAAGCCTGTATTGCCAATGACAAAGGACTGTGGGAGTTGTGGTCCAAAACACCTGGAGGGCCAAAGTTTGGATGCCACTGTCTTACAGCATTAATAGACAACATTACATTAAAGCTACAAGAGAACACGAGCAGTTAAAGGGGAGTAAAGTTCCTTGTAAATTTGCGAGTGATGGAAACTAACATGGAAAACATAGTGCCAATGTAAACCCATAAGGTTATAAGTAGTTATAAACACAAAGTCTATGTGATCCTATAGATTCATATAAAAGACACACAATAGGTAGACCATCATTCAAGGAAAGCTTGCCTGAAGAGAAAGGTCTTTGCCTGTTTCCAGAAAGACAACGGAGATGCACCTAAGAATAAGGCCTAAACTGTGTAAGGGTTTGAAGCTTAGGTACGTCTAACTCTGTGTAAGGGCCTTTTCACACAACCCCTAAGATCCGCTGGCCACTTAAATTCGGACCAGGGATCTTGGGGGTTCGTTGCTTTTCCTGCGTCCCCACCCCTCCGCACTTCTTTGATCCTGTCTGCATGAGGGGAGGGAGGAAGAAAGAGAGGGAAAAATGCAGGCTCACCGTGGTCCTGATTCCTTCTCTTCTGTTGTTTTTTTTTGCCTCCCGCCCCTTCTCTTAAAGGGGTGGGAGGCAAAAAAAAAAAAAAACAGAAGCGAGGAGAGCCCCGCACTCACCAGATTAAATCCGGACCTGGGGATTTTCACCCTTCTAAAGCAGGTACAAGAAAAGTGCGCTGGGACGCACTTAGGTGGGCATGGTCGCACTTAATTTCCTGCAAACTCCGGAGCTGGTGGGGAAACAATTGTAAGCTCCGGAGCTGGCAGCCATTTGCTGCGGAGTTTAGGGGTCGTGTACAAAGGGCCTAAGCTTCATATTCCTGCCCTGGTCCGAAGTGGCAGCCAAGCCATTCACCCTTCCAGTTAATTCTGTTCCTGGGAGCACATCTGATCATAAGGAACACAATCAGCACATCATTAATGACTAGCCGTTTCCCACCAAGGCTTAAGGCGATTTCACGTATCATAGCATGGACACAGCACACACAGGATTTTGCCCACTGCATCTGGAGTTTGAATTGTAGAAGGGGGTCATTGACGGTCCGTGAAGCCAATAGGCTCTTGCCATTCCTACACAGGTGGAGAGAATCCAGAATAGGTACCTGTGGGTTTCCTACTGCTGGAAATGCAACTGGATGGAGAGGAAGAATCCAGAAGGGACACAGAATGAGCGCATCCTCTATCATGGGACACAGCTGGAGAATTGGTATTCCATCCATGAGATTGGCTTCAAGAGTGCCTGCAGGAGAGGTAAGAGGCCGACAGAGGTGTCCCTGCTCCTCTACCTAGAACACGATCCAGGTTCAAGTGGCAACTGAAAGCTGTGGGCTAGAAAGGGTCTAAGGCCATTAATCCAAGGATTAGTTTGGGTGCAAGTGAGCCAAAGAGGAGAAGGGAAAGATTAAGCTACGTAGACCACCTGGTTCTGATGTTCTACTTTTCAAGCATTCTGGAGGAAATATGAAGCTAGAAGAAAGAAGGAGAGAAAGAAAGAAACCCTCGTCTTCATTGGAGAACAGACAAGGGTCCACAGAAACATGACCTTAAGGTTGTCCAGAACTGTAGATGTCCCTTGGTGGATGGGACTCTTAGTTAAGCATAGAATCTCATCTTTGAAGGACCCTTGCATTTTATAGGTTGAAGCTGGACACTCCTGGGGGGAAAAAACCAGCCTACCACCGGTTACAGCTGAATGTTCGGCCCCCACATATTTTCACCTCACCAAATCTGGACCTCCTTGCAAAAAGTTTGGACACCCCTGCTTTGGGATCTGTTTCTCAATTCATGAGCCCTCTGCATGCTTTAACCTCTGCATTCATGAGAAGACAAGACAGGAAGCATTCAAAAAGGGAAGCAAGACAGTTCCCAATCACTAGAAATCACTACTCTTTAAAATTCGTGTGACTCCATTTTGCAGAAAACTATAATGCAGAGTCCCTTCCTACACCTACACAAACCAGTGCAACACATACATATAATAATTGGCTAATTGGGACCCAGAAGGTATAAAAAGGTAAAGGTTTTCCCCCCGCACATGTGTGCTAGTCATGTATGACTCTAGGGGTGGTGCTCATCTCTGTATTCAAGCTGAAAAGCCAGTGTTATGCAAGTCTGTGGTCACATGGCTGGCATGGCTGCAAGGAAACACTCTTTTAGTTTCCCACTTTTTACAGTGGTAACTATTTATCTCCTTGCATTGTACATGCTTTCGAACTGCTAGGTTGGCAGGAGCTGGGGTTAACAGCGGGAGCTCACTCTGCTGTGTGCCACCCGGGATTTGAACTGCCGAGCTGCCGACTTTGTAGCCAACAGTTTTCAGAGCCTTAGTCCGCTGAGCCACCACCCGGAAGGTTGGGCGCTAAATAAATTTTCCAGTTTATTCACTCTAGGAAGAGGAAAGAAACTTTTATCACATGTTCATACACCGACAAGAGGAAAGATGCTGCACCCATGCGATGACGGCTTTTGCTTTCTTTTCGCTTGCAGTTGGACTATATGGACAAGGTCTATATTTCGCGGTAGACGCCAGTCGCTCTGTGTTTTATGCCAAGCCAGATCCTCAAGGGAACCAGTATATGTTTCAGGCTCGGGTTCTGACTGGAGAGTATCACCCCGACACAGAAAATATGGTCTTACCACCCACGAAGCAGGGTGGTAGTGGACGATACGACAGTTTGGTGGATGTTCCCAGGAATCCGAGTCTTTTTGTGACGTGCTTTGACGATCACGCGTATCCTGAGTACCTGATCACCTTTTGCAGACTGGAAACCTGACTGTGGATGAGAAGCAGAGAAAGGGAAATAATTGGTTTTGAAATAGAACCGTGGAGGCTCCCTTTAGGGAGGGGGGGGCGAATTTAACAAACAGTTGATTAATTTTCTTTAGAATTTTGTTTTCTGTGCTTAGGACTGAAAATAATTGTGGTGACTCAATTCGTCTTGCCATTAAACGCATTCCCACACTGCAGAGGAATCCAAATGTTCAGTTCTATTCCTTTCCCAAGGAGAAAGGTGGGGTAAAAATACTCCAAATAAATAAATAAATAAATAAAAATAGTATTTCCTCTGCAAGACAAGGGGCCTTTTCACACGACCTCTAAGATCCGCTGGCCACTTAAATTCGGACCAGAGATCTTAGGGGTTCGTTCCTCTTCCTTCCTCCCCAACACTCCGCACCTGTCTGCTGAGGGGAGGGAGGAAGAAAGTGGGGAAAAATGCAGACTCACCTCGGAGAAGCTGCTAGAGCTCTGTAGTGCTGATTCCTTCTCTTTTGTTTGCTTTTTTCCCTCCCGCCCCTTCTCTTAAAGGGGCGGGAGGCAAAAAAAACAAAACAGAAGCCAGGAGAGCCCCGCACTGACCAGATTAAATCCGGACCTGGCGATTTTCACCCTCCTCGAGCAGGTACAAGAAAAGTGCGCTGGGATGCGCTTAGGTGGGCGTGGTCACACTTAATTTCCTGCAAACTCCGGAGCTGGTGGGGAAACCATTGTAAGCTCCGGAGCTTGCAGCCATTTGCTGCGGCGTTTAGGGGTTGTGTACAAAGGCTCAAGGCCAATGGCAGCTTGTACAGTATGGTAAGTGATTTGCCACACCAGTGCAGAGTCAGGCTGTCCCCAACCATCCCACTCTAGACTATGTGTTAACCAGAGGAAAAAGTCATCTCTCTGTATGTTGTGCCTGCAAAAGACTTGCCCACCTGCTAATAATGATGTGCCATCTGCCCTTTTTAAGACTTTTTCTGGTGCTGCATACTCAGAATTGGATTTGGGAGGGTGTTTGTGAGTGTATTTATAGTTCTACTTCTAGCTGTAAACTTATGTTTTGTAGATTCCCAGAGTTCTGTAGTGGGTATATCCAACCAACCAACCATTTTCCATTCCCTTCTTCTTGGTCACTCTGGATGCCTTCAAAAGGGGATTAGACAGATTCCTGGAGAAAAAGTCCATCACAGGTTACAAACCGTGATGGAGATGTGTGATCTCCAGGCTTAAAACCAGGGTGCTTCTGTGAGGGGAACTTCTCTGATGGGAAGAGAGGGACCCCTGCACACCCAGCTGAGGTGATGGAAGAACCAAAGAAACCTGAGAATCTGATGAACCTTTCACCAGTAGAGAGGTTTATGGCCCTGAAGGGGTACTATGATGCCCTTAGAGATAAGGAGAAAGAAGAGAACCGGAGGGCGGAGGAAGAGAAAAGGAAGGACTTGGCGGGAAAGGGGAACCAATCTGCTCCTGTGGAGGTGGGGTTTGCAGCTTGTAAAAAGGGAGGGAAGAGAGAGCTCCCAGAAGGATGGGAATGGGTGTGGATGGAGAACCCATGGATGGGAGAGTGGGAACAGATGATGATGCCACACAAAGAAGCTGAGAGCTACCGGTGCAGAGCACACCGTCAGAAGTGCTCTTATTGGGGTGAGAGAGAATATAGCAAGTATAACCGCAAACTGAAAGAGATCCGAAAGGACTTACGAGTTGGAGAGATGGCTGGTAAAGATTCGGCAGGAGATCGAGGCCGGGACTTTGGATCCTCGGAAGGAGCTGAGCAAGAAGCCCAACTACCCCTTACGCACACCCAAACCGAGACCACGTGGGCCCAGATACACTTTAGAAGTTCGGATACAAGTGGGAACCCCCCCCCCCAAGCCTTCATGAAGGAGATTGGGACGCAGGTGGAAGGGCTGAGGCTTTCGGAGAGGGGGGGAAGAGATCCATGGTGGGGCCGAATACCCACAGGTGGTGGTGAGGAATTTGATCACTTTCTAGAGACCCCTACCTATGGGGGGAAGAACCCGTTTATCTCTGATGTTAAAGAAGTTGACTCTGTTGTCAGAAGAAAAACCTCATTTGCTGTTGATGAACAAAATAAAAAGTTCTGTTTCTTTGTTATGTGAGATGCCTTCTTTGAGACTGGAAGGGCGGGACGCCTGGGCAAGGTCTGAACCCCCACAGCTTCAAGGACCAGATGCAGGGGAGTAGTATCAGGAGACAGATATCTAGTCTTGTGCGCTCCCAGACGCATCTGGTGGGGCCCCTGTGAGATACAGGAAGCTGGACTAGAGGGGCCTTTGGCCTGATCCAGCATGGCTCTTCTTATGTTCTTATGACTGTGCAGCCTGCTCAAGGCTGATACTTTCTCTGAGTACTAGAGAGAACAGGGTAAACAAAACTACGTAGACCTGTAACCGTGTCTCAGGGCAAAATCGGCAAAAATGAGAACAAATGAATCAATTCAGTTGCAATGAATTCAATGTTCACCCTGTGTTCTAGTTGCTACCCGTTTGCACTGTGAAGTGTGTAGCATCACGGGGAGATCAGTTCTGGATCTGGAGCCTTACATTGCAAGGACGGTATCTGAAAACCTGGGCTGTCTCAACAGGTTGGCTGGGGACCGGAAGACGTCAGCATCAGAGGTGGTGCAGGTGGTTAGTGGGGTTTCTGTTTTCTTACTAGAGTGGTAGCATCATTCTCCACCTTCATAATAACTGTCTCCTTCAGTTTTTCTTCTCCTTCTGCTAGGCGAAACAGTTGTGGAAACTCTCTAAACCCAAGTCATCATTGTTTGCTTCCTTAAATTCACGCTCCCATTAGCGGAAAAAGAAAAAAAATGTTTAAAATGTCTGCCACCTTGTAACATTAACTGTAGCATAGCCCAGTCAAGTCTTCACTGAAAGACTGTTCAAAAGTTGCTTAGAAAAGTCCCCAAACAAGCAGAAAAACAAAACAACAACATACAAGACAAACAAACCAAAACATACCACCCTGCTTTATCTCAGGGTGGTTTATCAGAGCTTCATAATTACTCACTGCCACTTTCCAGTGACCCACTGCACAGTAATTGTTTAAGAGGACCTTAAGACCCCTTGAGTTTCAGAGAATCTCAAAGGATAAAAGGCAACCAGCATACACAAATTGCGCTGATTCTATACTTAACCTGTCAGATTCACGACTAATAATACAGTGGATCCTCGTATAACAAACAGTCTGTATAACATAAAAATCTGTACAACATAAAACATTCTGGAGATAGGGGAAATTTGCTTAACAGAATGGTCTATGGGGCGAATCCGTACAACATAAAAATGGTCACGATTAGGAATTACTCTGTTTTCAATGCATTCCTATGGGAAATTTGTATAAAGGAAACTTTGCTTAACATAATTTCATTTGGAATGAATTGATTCCTTTATACAAGGTACCACTGTGCATCTCTTTTCAAGGGTACATCCTGTGCAGTTCTCTTCTCTCCATCACTGTTGTCAAACTCCCGCTATAATTCCCCCTTTCTCATTTTAATCCTCTGTAAAGAGAAAAAAGGCGGGGTCAAAATAAAGCCACCAATTATTCATCCCTGGAATCCACCCGCCCTCCTCAATCTGCAGGGGGGGGGGCCTCGCCGCCAGCGCGAGCCTCCCTGGTGACGTCACGGAGGCCCCTTCCCGCCGCCGCCTCGACTTGAAGCCTGATTGGCTTGCCGTCCCAGCCAATCCCCAAGCAGAGCGCCCGCATTTCCTGTCCCTCCTCGCTGTGGTGGGGCCTTTCTCCTCGGGGCGGTGAGCGTGGACGGTAAGGTGGAGGTGGGTGGCGCTGCACGTGGGAATCCGACACGAATCGCGAGTTAGTTCATGCCATCCGTCCTTCTTTTCCTTTTGGGAAGATTTGTAACGGAGGGAGGCGGTGGGGCGGCGGAGCATATTTGGGCCTCGGGTCGTTTTGGGTTCCCTCCTGGGCTGGCAAAGCCTTGCTGGCCTTTCAGAGGGAGGGGAAAAATGCGTCTCACTCCTGGAACGAAATAAGAACACAGGAGCGTCCTGGGAACGTGGAGACGGCTGGATCTCCTGTTGTAGGTTGCGTTGCCCGTGTTTGTTGAGGAAGCAAACGGCAACCCACAAAATGCTTCTGAACCAGATCTGTCCATCTTTCAACCCCTTTCATCCAGCTATAGGCATGTTTTCTCCTTCCCTGGCATGGTGGTGGTATTATTATTATTATTATTATTTATTATTATTATTATTATTATTATTATTATTATTATTATTATGGGTTTGCAGCTACCTTCCTGTGTCTTGGAGCAGGCGTGCCCAAACTTCGGCCCTCCAGATGTTTTGGACCACAACTCCCAGAAGTCCTTTGCCATTGGAAAACATAGGCTTTGAATTCTGGGAGTTGTGATCCAAAACATCAGGAGGGCCGAATTTTAGACATAACTGCCTTAGAGCTTTTTCCCCAGCTTTTTTTTTTGGGGGGGGGGCAGAGGGGAAGATCGGAGAAGTGCATATAGAGGAAGTGTTAGTTTTAATTTATTTGTATTGATTGATTGTATATTTTTTGCAGGGGAGGAGAAAGGAGGGCAGCGGTGGCAAATATTGTAAGAGGTGGCTAGAAATGTAGTTAAGCTTGAAGTCTTGGGTCGTTCCCTTTAAAATTCCCATAAAAGGGTCACGTGAAAAAACTGCTTCTGCAAAGTTGGCGCAATAACTTTTAAAATGTTTTTCAGTAAGGTTCTTATTGTGTGCAATATTCTGTTTGCGCTCCATGCATATACTATATTTTAAGTCTTTTTTTAAAACATTTAGTGTCATTTCTACAGTGCCTGGCTCTCTAAGGCATTTCCATAATGAGTTCAAAGATTCCCTGATATACTGGTTCTGATTCCTTAATAAGCATGTTTTCTTTCTTTGATCAACTGGTTTCCATGCAAAACTTAGAATATAAAGCCTCTGATTTAGCAGGTCAGTGCTGGTTGTATGAGTCTGGTCTCCTTTTTGTTCAGGAAACTGGAAGATGGGTGACGTAACCTGAAACATCTGCATTGAAGCACTGCTGTATCTTGAAGATGGACAGCTTGAGCTGGATGAGGCCTAATTATTCCATTTAGGTAAGGCTCTTAATAGAAAAAAATTACTGTGCTGTGCTTTATATTTTCAAGTATTAAGCGAGGTTTCCCCCTTTTCAGTTTGGCCTGATTGGTAAGTATTCTATGTATAAAAATACATGCTCAGTTATACTAATGAACCTTTTGTTTGCATTCCCTGTTGTTAAAAATGCTTCAGTGACTGGACACTAAGTAGCCCCATTGAATCTCCAGGCATGTGGCAAGTGTCCTCCATAAATTCATTTAATTCAAAGGAGCCAGCACTAGTCGGGTGTTACCCTGCTCAAGTAAGGCACCCCTAGAGTAGGCCAGTTTGAATCCGGGAACTTATGGAGAAGGTGACTCTTTGAATCCCCACTGATTCAGTAGATCAGCTGTAGGGTGATAAACTAGGCTGAACAACAGAATTTCTGCCAATACATAGTAATAGGACCGCAAAAAGAGTGGTTCCTTGGAAACACAGTGGTACCTTGTATAAAGGAATTAATTCGTTGCAAATGAAATTATGTTAAGCATATTTTCCTTTATACAAATTTCCCATAGGGATGCATTGAAAACAGAGTGATCCCATTTTTATGTTGTACAGATTCGCCCCATAGGCGATTATGTTAAGCAAATTCCCCCTATCTCCGGAATTTTTTATGTTGTACAAATTGTATGTTATACAAACTGTTATACAGGGGGTCTACTGTATTTGTCAGTAGAAATCCCATTGTGAGTAGCAGGGTTTACCATGCTTTTTAATGATTCCATACTTTTGCTATACCTGCCCCCCCCTTTTTATTTTTATTTTTATTTTTGACTGCAGGCCTCAGAATTTGGTAGGAACATGCGCAGCCAGATATTTGGAGCCAAAAACTTCCCAAATGGACCGAGGAGTTTCAATGTACTGGTTCATGGCAACTCTTTTTCTGGAGTGATGGCTGTTAAGACTGAAGGAAAAGGAAATGGGTGAGAGGCGTTGAGCTTCATGGGAGCTGCAAGGGATTGAGGATGGGGAGTTTTGTTGAGAGACCCTGTACAGGGCCTAAATAACAGAGAGACGTTCCCCTGATGTCTCTCTTCCGATTGATCATGCAGGATATTTCCTTAAATACAACCAAATAAGTGAGGGGTTTTCCCTTGCTCAAAAATGGGAGTTGGCTGTAAGTGTTGTCTGAAATCCACTTTGGGCAAAGTATTGTAGTTCTCAGGGTGTCCAAACTTTGGCCCTCCAGATGTTTTGGGCAACTCCCAGAATTCCAAGCCTAGATTGTCAATGATTTTTTTTGCAATATCTCAGAAATGGGTGGATCAAAAAATCTGAAAAAAATATTTTTAAACATCTCATGGTAAGTTACAATTTACTAAAAATGAACCAGATCCATGATATCAAGGTTCTGTGCATGGGTTGATGACATGGAATGTCCCTTGGATTTAGAAGTGGGGGGGATGTTTTCATTTATGTACTGGCTGTGAGCTGTACCAAGTGTTCTGCTGCTGCCAAACACCTGAGATGACTTTTTTGGCCATTAAAACCCTGAATTCAAAAGGGATAGTTAGGGTGAGATTTGTGGGTGTTGTAGCTGAAAATATGCAAAAATGCTTATCACAACAGATGTACTGTGAACTGCTGTTTGCATATGGTATCTTTAATCCTTTGTTGGATTGTCTCATTTTTTTCCTGACTAGTGTGCCAATTTCTTGCCATTAATTAAAATCTATTTTCCTGAAGAAAAACGGTGCTAGAATGTATTGGCAATACCTCTATAGGTCACGGGGGGTGGGGGGAGAAGAGTATGTTTAAATGGTTTGATTTCATTGGGCATGCATTCAACTGAGAAAGAAAACTTGGAATATTTCTTTCATAGAGTTCCAACATGTGCGACTGTATCTCAAAGTCGACTGAGCAAATTCCAAAAATGCCTGGGAATTCATTGTGCAGTGGAATCCTCTGATAAGGATGAAAAGGTATGTTTTTCATTCCTCATAAAGTGATTTTTTGTGCAATCTCAGGTGGCTTCTTTTTCTAATTAGCAGTTACGAGAATACTTGGGAGTCTCCTCTATGATGAACTGCATGCTCTGTCCGTGTTTCACCTGATCAACACTGATTACAAACATGCGCTGAGCAGAGATCTCCCTTTGCACAATGTTATCTTCACAAAATTGGGTTTTGGGTCACAAGATGTGTGCTAAAAGGAAAAAGAACTCTTGTCGAGAGTTCTCTTTCCAGTTGTTGCTGGAAAAAAGAATTAAATGCTTCAAGACGCTGCATCCCATGCACTGTTTTGTGTGCTTGTCAACATCCTTTACACATATAAGGACACCACTTGATTTAAGGGTTGCCAACAACTATCTGAAGTGCCTCGAGTGAAAACGTGTTGGGTTTATGTAGCAAACCTTCTGGATTTGAGGTTGCAGTGCCTTACTACAATATACAAAGAATCGTTTGATGTTCATGGCTGAATTTACATACGCAGATCAGCCCTCTTGTCTTTTACTATTGGAACAAGATTGAACATGGCTATGGGATCCATTTCCTATTTGAAATTTGACATTTCATCTGCCGTAACAATGAAACTGATAGAGAAGGAAATGACAACCATTTCCCAATAAGGAAACCATTGTGAGAGGTTTCATGTATGTAAATGTCTGTGTACACCTATGTATGTTTATGTTTGCATATACATACATACTAGAAGCTTGCTTGATGATGTTTTGTACTTCTAACAGGGACATTACTTCTGAAAAGAACAACTTTGAGGCTTTTTCTTCCTTTCTGCGCCCCGGTGCTGAAAAGTAAGCATCTGTGTGCTTGAATTGGCTTGTCAGCAAAACTCATTACAGTTCATAGTAATCATACCTGCATTGTAATAAGGGGTTGGTCATGATGTAGTGAATTTGCATTCTGTAGCAGCTACTTGTGTAAAGTCACGCACAGGAATTCTTAAGTTTCTGTGCCTCTGAAAAGAAGTTGATTGCTTATAGAAATATAGGAAGGCATATATGGGGCATGAAGTTATCAACAAGTGTGCTAGTTATGAATGCTATGATGACCGTTCCTCTTGCTGTCAAAAGTCTCAGACAGTGAGATTTTGTGTCATCAAATATTAATGGTGGACTTTCTTCACTCACTGTGTCTTTGGACGGGTTTGGCTGTCCGTTGGCACTGTTGAACTTTGCGGGGTCACACATTCTGGGGAAAAAGTCGCAAAGGATTAAAGATTATCTGAATTGTATGAAGATACCAGCTATTCTTTCATGGGATAACCTCATGGGTATGTCGGTTTGGAATATAAATGTGAGCGCCCTTCCATTGAAGGATTTAAGTTCGTTTATCTAATCCCTAACCCCACAAAGGTAATGTGGATTTACATCTTTTTAACATACCTATTTTCCGCCTCTCCACAGGAATGGTACAGATGAAGTTTAATTTTTCCCTGGTGTTTTCTGGAAGAATGAAGACAGGAATTTGCCATCATAGTTGAAAACAAAATGGTTGATCCTTGTTCTTTTGTGAATGAGTTTTGTGGAGTCGCAATAAAAAATTTTCTTGGAATAAAAATGCAGTCCAGTAGTGCTACCTTTAACTGATTTAAATGACTTCTAGTAGATGTTGAATAAAACATTTTCCGAACAGGTTCGTTAGGTGGGTTAAGTTAGTGAGCTAGAACACCTTTTCAGATGCCTGCAACATTACCTTTGGTTGTCAGATATACAAATACCCATCTTGCAATTGAAGGAAGGAAAGTGTGAATAAATCAGTGATGATTTGGATTTATGCCTTGAACAGGAGGTTGGGTTGATAGCTTTATAGGCCCTTTCCAACTTCAGGATTCTAAGTCAAAGTCTAATACAGTACTGTAAAATTGCACTGTCATGAAGTGATGTCAGTAAATTCTGACTATTAAGATAATGGAACAGAGATAAACTCACCTGGATGACTGGGAATTTTCACAGACATAATGGAACAGCTGTTGTAGTGACAATCTAGTCTTGTTTCACAGAAGAGATGATATAATTGTACAGCAATACCTTGGTTTACGAGCATAATTTGCTCCGGAAACATGCTTGTAAACCAGAATACTATCAAAGCAAATTTCCCCGTAAGAAATAATGGAAATGCACATGATTCTTTTTGGGGTCGCATAGACCACATGCTGTACACAAAAAATGCCAAAACACAAAAAGTTGCTAGACGTCCACATCCATACCATGGTTTAGGTACCAGGCTGCTCTCATTGCAAGACATTGCTTGATCAAGGCAAAAGGTAAAACATCAGAAATGGTTGCTCGTCTTGCAAATCATAAACCAAGATGTTACTGTACACTTAAAATCAACAGTCTGTCATGACGGAAACTGAACCTAATTTAAAATAAGCTTTAAAAAAGCAAATGCACCTGAAGAGGTGGAAAAGTTATTCTACTGTTTTTTGGATAAGATTGTTATCAGGCATCAAATATTTTAGTATTTCCATAAAGCTAGCTTGCAGAAACCTACAGTTTGAGTTTTCCAGCTCTTTAATGTGAGCTGGAAACTTTGAGACTCCTGTAATAGATGCACAGCAAATGAGATTCAAATGGATGGAATCCCATTAATCTCACTTTAATGCCAGATGTCCAACATGGAGGAATGGATCCCTAGCACCCCAAAAGATTCCCCTCCTTTTGTTCCTTTATGGCCTTGCGAAGCAATACCATGCTTAACCTATAAAACCCTAATGGGTTTAGATCCAAGCTATCCAAAGATTGTATCTCTGTCTAGGGTGTTAGGGTCATCAGGGAAGCCCTTTTTCATGGTTTCACCCACCCTTATTGGTGCATTTGGGGGACACAAAAGTCCTTCTGTCATTGCTCCCATACTTTGGAACTCCCTTCCACTGGAGACCAGGCTGTCCCCATATTGGCTGTCCTTCACAAGGAGACAAACATGTTGCTTCAGGCAGGCTTTTGCTTACTGCCTTTTGTTGCTTTGTTAACTTACAATTTTAAGTATATTATTAATTAGATTAATATTTGATCAATTCACTTTTTAGTTTTAATGTTCTGTTTTAATGAGCTGCTTTGGGCCATTTCTTAGGAGAAAGGTAGGGTAAAATGTACTGTTGCGTATAAATTAAACCTATGCTGAAAAGAGGTGGCAGGGTCACAGAATGCCAGACGCTGAAAGAGTCAAGGCTGCAAGTATTCTGAAATAGTATTTCAGTTCTTAGTGGATAGTGAATGTGATGCTATGTGCAAATTTGTACACTACCTGTTCGACAACTTAGTGATTTGCAGGGGGGGGGGAAACAACGACCTTGCAAAACTGCACATACCTTCCCAGTGCTTAGTCGCCAGTAGACCTTTTTAAAAATTTACAGTAACTTTCTTAATCAACCTTTTCCTCAAAAGAACTCAAAACTTTATAGGTCTGTCATTGTCTCCTCATTTTATGCTTAAAATGATTCTGTAAGGACTGTTTTTTCCAAGGAGAAAGGTGGGGTAAAAATATTCTAAATAAATAAATAAAATATTTTCCAACCTTAAATGGGATGCACTGGAGGACTCCAAAGCCTTTATGTCTTGTACACACAAGATACAAGATCACATGCCTCTGACAGCTCTGAATTCATGTACTGTATGGATTTTTCAGATATTGAAACAAGCAACACAGAATCACATTGTGTTAACTGCTTTATAAAAATGCATGTGTGTTTATCTGATGGTATAGATAGATTGATGATGCATGTGGGTGGGTGGATCGAACCTCGCCTAATTTGATCTTTCTGCTTTGCCAGGCAATCAGAGCATTTAAAGTCTACAGTATTTTAATTCCAGCCCTTTTCTGAGCTCTCTGGCTTCCTGAAATTCCTCCTCTGTCCAAATCACCATCCAAGCCTTCTGAACCACAATACTATAGTCAAAATTTTTGATCAAAGATTTTCTGTAGGAATCTTGTCTTCTTGTGGGGAGGGTGGCCTTCTGGACTAGAACCTTGTCTCAGCTAATTTGGTTGAAGAAGCTGGGACACCTCGATAACTAAGGAAAGACAATTTCAGGGGAGATGTGCCCCTCCTTTTGGGATGATACAGTTTAGCTGCCCTAATCCAGTCTTCCTGAAGGAAATCTGCTGCAAGGATCCTCCCTTGGAAACAATCCAAGGTCACACAGCTCGGCCTGCTTTGTGCAGCTCTGTTAATGAAGCCTGGGCCTCAATTTCAGGGGGGATCCGACTGAGTTGAGTCCCACTGGGTATCCACCTCGACCAGTTTTTGGAGCTCTGCCAGTGAAATCTGAGTCTCCAATTTAGTTTTTGCCTGACCTCCCAGGGCCTTCTGTTTATTTGCGGGACAAATTTCCTTCCATGGAAGAGAAGTGTGTGTGGGGACTCTTCCCATTTTAAACCTGAAAACAAGCTTTCCCTCTCCTTTTTCGGTCTCCAAACCCACTGTTTGGGCTCATTTTTGTCTTAAGCGAAACATTATTAGGCTCTATATTGCCCTTGACACTTTTGTGACAGGCTTAGGAGCAATAGGTACAGCATTTCCCTTCATTTAGATTTTCTATGTCAAGGAAACCGACATCTGTTGTGTTTTTGCATTTCTGCCTGTTGGAAGGGGTGAGAGGGGAAAACACACTACAGTAGTTTCCCGCAAGAGGGGAAAATCCCACCTGAGAACTTTACTGTTTTACTTGTTTAATTTATTGTGATGGCCTGCATCTTTATAGTTGCACATTTTGAAAATAAAGAGTATATAAGGTGCAATAGCATTGTTGGCAACATTGCTATGGAAATATGGCCGAGCACATATAAGTGAAGACAGGAATGACTGTGCATTGAATGATGAATCTTGTCTCTTATTATTATTTTGAAGAATTCCCAGTTGTGGTAAGAAAAGAAGGGTAGACCCCAGTGTACAGAAATGTTAGTTTGCCATCTAATGATGCCCCACATGGCCACAATTAAGTAAAACACAAATAAAGCCATGGCTTGGTTTTGAACTCACTGTGTGGAGATTCTTTATCCTCTATGTGATTTCTAAATACTGTACTGAAAATTAAAATTTAAATACAACTCTTGGTGGGACTTCCTGATTGAACTTACATTTGGATCCTCTTGGAATTGCAGAAAAGTAGAAAGGTAGAAGACAGGGACAAAGTGGTCTGTTTCATAGATTGTCATTTAGATTTTATTATTAGCTTTGTTCTGCTAGACTGAAGAAAATATGTACCCGGTCCTCCCCCCCCCCCACACACACATACACTTTCCATGTGAGTCACTGAATGAATGAGTGTTCTTAAATTCCATTATCTGCAACATAACTGTTTTTAAAGGAACCTGAAAACCCTGCCATAATTTTTTTTTCACCCTACAGGTGCGGCGTGGAGAATATTGCAGATCTTTCGGATAGGAGGCGCTTGTAATACATTCACATTAGCTTTACTAACATGTCTGTCTGTGAGGATATGCTCCTTTGCAATTACCGCAAGTGCCGTACCAAGCTTTCAGGCTATGCGTGGGTCACTGCCTGCTCCCATATCTTCTGTGACCAACATGGCAGTGGGGAGTTCAGCCGTTCACCAGCGGTCTGCCCGGCTTGCAGTAGCGCTCTGTCTGGCAAGCTGGACATAGTTCGGACAGAACTCAGTCCTTCGGAGGAATATAAGGCGATGGTCTTAGCTGGTTTGCGGCCAGAGATAATTTTGGACATCAGTTCCAGGGCGCTGGCTTTCTGGACATATCAGGTAAAGATAGAAGGGATCGGCCATGAAAAATGACATAATATGGGGAGGAAGCATTCAAACTTCTAAAGAAATTATTTGAGGGTGAGCTTTCTTTTAAAAGGCGACACTTCTATAAAATGGCTTTAGACAATTCACATTGAAAGGGCCCAAGCGGCCTGTGTCTGAATTATGAATGTTATTTTCTCAAGCAGTCTCCAACAGAAAGAAAAGTAATAAGACAAACTTCACATTTTATTCATGAAATTGTTGTGGGTCCTTTTGGGCCACTGTACTTACACTTCTGATACTCCATTATTACGTATAACCTAACTGTGTTATAGGAATAAAGTGCTCTGAGCCTCGTGGCGCAGTGGTTAAATGCCTGTACTGCAGGTAAAACTGTGCTCACGACCTGGGTTCAATCCCCGGTAGCAGGCTCAAGGTTCACTCAGCCTTCCATCCTTCCGAGGTCGGTAAAATGAGTACCCAGCTTGCTGGGGGGGCAATGTGTAGCCTGCACACTGTAATCAAAATTGTAAACCGCCCAGAGACTACTTGTAGTGGTATGGGGCGGTATATAAGCAGAACACTTTGCTTTGCTTTTTTTGCTCTAAGAGAGAGAGAGAAAGTACAGAGGAGATGGTGACACACCTGACTGTTAAATACCGTATAATTTTACCCTACTTTTCCAATGGTTCTTATGCCTCTTTTCAATTCCGTCTGGCCTTGCAGGTTCATCAGGAGCGCTTGTACCAAGAATACACCTACAGCAAAGCTGAGGGCCACCTCAAACAGATGGAGAAGGTCTATACCCAGCAACTCCAGAGTAAAGATATGGAGCTGACATCCATGAAGAGTGAAGTCTCCTCCCTGAAGAAAGTACTGGAAGAATACAAAAAGAAATTCACCGAGCTCTCTGAAAAACTCATGGAGCGCAATCGCCAGTACCAGAAACTGCAAGGGTTGTATGATAGCCTACGGTTACGCAACATCGCTGTAGCTAGCCAGGAGGCAGCTCAAGAACCCCCAATGATGCCGCAGCCCGCTGTCTTTGGTTTCCCTTTGGGTAAGGGTACAAGCTATTCAGTTTAGTAATTCTCATATGTGAGTATACTCAGTGGTACAGAAGGTAACAAGTAGATGCAGTCAAAGGTGCAGCAAGAGGACAGGAAAAAATGTGAAGTGGTCTGCTATGAAGTTGCACCCAGGAAGTCTTATTTCCCCCAGGTGATTTCCCTTTAGTGGTTCACAAAGAAGTCACTTGAGAGAGCAGAGGGAATTGCCAAGTCTGTTCTTGTTGTTATATTGTTAAGGTTATTTTATTATTACAGCTGTCCAGATGTGCAAGAGGCATGGCTATCATAGAGCCAGCTTAAAATGCTATAAGCAAAGGCTGCCACTCTATGTAGGGGCTGCCAATGGAAAGTCTCAGGAAACTTCAATGGGTCCAAGATGCAGTGGCCAGATTGCTGACTGGGGAGGGTTACAGAGATCACATTACACCCCTAGTAAAGCAGCTCCACTGGCTGCCAATCGGCTATCAGGCACAATTCAAGGTGCTGACCTTAACCTACAAAGCACAAAATGGCCTGGGTCCAAGCTACCTCAAATATTGAATCTTGCAGTATGAACCAGCTCGGGTGCTTAGGTCATCAGGAGAGGCCTTTCTCTCCATCCCACCACCTTCACAGGTGTGGCTTATAAGAACCCATGAAAGGGCCTTCTCTGTTGCTGCTCCCAGACTTTGGAACTCCCTCCCACTGGAGGCCAGGACTGCCCCATATTTCCGGAAGCAGGCAAATACCTTCCTCTTCAGGCAAGCTTTCCCTGAACTGGAGAAGTGAATTAGAAGATGTTTGCCAGCGTGGGATGTGTCCAAAACAGATTACCTGATTTCCCATGATGGACTACCTATGATATGACTTTTGATGAATTACCATGCATGATTGCATCGACTGATTTAATATGAGCACCAGTGTTTTCACATGTTAGTCTCCACCCCTCATAATGTTTTCTTTCTCTTTTTGCGTGCTCTTTGTAGCTTTAATGTCACCTTTTAATGTTCTAAGATGCCTCTTCTAATTCCCTGTTCTTAACTTAAATTATGTCTTAAATGTTCTGGGCTGTATATTGCCCCTCATTATTGTAATCCACCTTGGGTCCTTTTCCAAGGAGAAAGGTGGGGTAAAATATTCTAAATAAATAATTTATAAATAAATTCCTCCCCTCCACCAGTTTCCTCCTGGCTTGCTTTCCTGACTCTACCCCTTGGGGTTCCTCCTGCACTAGCACACCAGGCTGATACAAGCCTTTTTAAAAATAAAATCAGCAATTTTGCGGGGTGGTGGTGGTAACTTCCGAGTTGATCTGCACACACTTTTTCATTATGTGTGTGTGTGTGTGTGTGTGTTGTGTCGTTATAGCCATGACCGACTCTTCATGACTCCATATCCATGGAGTTTTCTTTGCAGGAATACTGGAGTGTTTTGCCAGTTCTTACTCCAGGTGCCTACAGCACCTGGCATTTCCTGGTGGTCTCCCATCCAAGTACTAACCAGGCCCAACCCTGCTTAGCTTCCGAAATCAGGCAGGATCAGATGTGCTTAGGGCATCTAGGCAGCTTTTCAGTGTGTGTGTGTGTGTGTGTGTGTGTGTGTGTGTGTGTGTGTGTGTGTGTGTGTGTGTGTGTGTGTGTGTGTGTGTGTGTGTGTGTTGTTGCTTGACTTTTTGTGACTCCATGTCCATGGAGTTTTCTTGGCAGGAATAGTGGAGTGGTTTGCCAGTTCCTACAAGATCGGATATACTAAGGGTATTTAGGCAGCTTTCATTATGTAGTCAGTGGTAAATAATACAAATTTAAGCACATTGATTAACACTGTGCCTTTCCTTTTCATGTTCCAGGTAATGCCTCCAGGCTTGATGGGAACACCACACCGATCCAGGGCCGACGTGGTGAGGGGGACTTCCATTTCAGACCTTTCTTTGCCTCCTCGCCACCCATGGCCGAGTCTGGCAACACTTTTTTTTCTTTTGCTTCTCCGGGCAATGATCTGGACCAACATGTAGGAGGCAACAGGGCTTACAAAATTAAACGGATGTGAGCTGCTGCTTGTATTGTGAACCATTCTGAAATTCCACCTAAGGCATGAAGCTGTGCAGCAGCAGGGCCAATGGTGCTTTTAACATATCTGAAATAGAAAAATAAGAATCCTCCTCAGCCCAGTTGTCAATAAAACCTAAAGGATGCCAAATTTCAGACTCTCAAACATTTTCCTGAAAGTCTCAGCTGCAGCAAACCATTAATCAAGGGAGTCTATCAGAAGAACTGAGAGTAAAAATCTCCAGATGTTCTGCGTCTCTACTCTTCTAAAAATGTTCTGGTGTTTCATACAGTTACCATGGGCTTTCTCTTACAAATACATTAGTTGTGGTGGGATGTATACATTCTTAAAGTAAAATGCATTCATGATTATGGCATCCTGTTATTTTGGTGATTGAAGCAGGCTGTAATGTTTTGTCTGCTTTTCTTTGCCTCTGTCCTATTAATGTTACAGTAATAAGCAGAACACTTTAATACAGATGGTGAGTTGTGTTATCCAGTGATGTGCATGCACAGTTTGCAAGGTTATATATTGGTTTTGTTAACTGTTGCTTCTATGTCAAGGCTCAAAGAAAAATAAAACTCCTTATCTGCCTAATATATTTGTTCCTGATATGTGATATTTCCTTTAGCATACATCAAGGTGTTATAGTTTTGCTAGTGATTTAGGTTCTGACAGTTTCCAGTAACACCATTTATTTCTTACTTTTCACATCTCAGCTGAAGATATTAGAGAGAAGGTTTCTGAAATCTTGAACGTCTTTGGATATTCTGACATACTTTTGTGTAACCATCTGGATAGCATATCAGCCAGGCAGCTGTGCGGTTTTCAATTTACTGTAATTATGCAGGCCACACATCGCCACCCCAGCAAGCCGGGTACTCATTTTACTGACCTCAGAAGGATGGAAGGCTGAGTCAACCATGAGCCAACTACCTGGGATTGAACCCCAGGTCATGAGCACAGCTTTAGCTTCAGGACAGGCCACTGTACCACAATTATTAAAACCATTGTTACTATCATCATCATAAAACAAAAGATCAAGCAAGATATAATCACCAAGGGTGACTTCCTTCAACATGCCCTTCTGTTCCTTTGTGTCTGAAGAAGTGGGCTTGATCCAGGAAAGCTTCCATAAAAATATAAAAGCTAATCTTTTAAGGCCCCACATGTTTTTGTCTTATGGTTTGCTTTTGTGTTTTGGCTTTGCCCTGGGTGTTTCTTGGCATCTGAGAGCCGCTCCAGTAGGATCCTGGTATCTGCTGTAGGTTGGTTCCAGGCTTCCTGTGGATAATGAAAACCGTAGATAAGAGAGAACACCAAACCCCCTCTCAAAAATCAGTGTTTTGCGATAGTACCTCGCTTTAGGGTTGCTGTTTTACGACAGTAGCTTGCTTTACGGTTGCTGCTTGTGACAGTAGCTTGCGTTGTGGCTGCTGAATTATTTAATGTTTTCTTCTGCCAACCGTGGGTAGCTGAATCAGTGGATACCGGGGACCTACGGTCCTCCCCCCCACCCACCCCCGCCCAAAAAAAGACACCTGCCCGAGAAAGGACCAGGCAGCAGGGGTTGCAATGCGACCTCCAAGCCTGCAGGTGTCTCTGCCGCCGCCTCTATGGTTTCCATTGAAAGAAAAGCAGGAAGCAGGCTTGGAGGCGGAGGGGGAGAGAGAGAGAGAGAGACATGGCCGACGAAGACGAAGAAAACGGGGAGGTCCGGCAGCGCTTGCAGGTCGGGTGAGCGGAAGGCTCGCTCTCTTTGCAAGCTTTCCTCCTATTTTATTTTATTTTATTTTGATGGGAGGCGGTCGAGGAGCTTTATTACTTTTGCCCAGAACCCCCCAGAGGGGTTCCCTTGCAAACCCGGGTCAGAGGGGGTTTGACGCGTGTCGGCGTTCACACGTGCAACGCGAAGACTTAAAGAGAGGGAGAACCGTCGAGGCAAGAAAGGAATTCTTACCCCGCCTCCGTTGGGGGTAGAACGCCGGTTGCACCCCCCCCCCTTTTCCCTAGGGATGCCTTTAAAAGGGTTTTGCGGGGGGGGGGGCAGCCTTCGGACACGCCTGGGTCCCAGTCGCCCCTCCAAGGTCGGACGAGAGGAGATGCAAAAAGAGCTATTAAATGTAAAAGATACCGGGTTGGAAGCATTGCAACCTGCCTGGGGTTCCTTCCTCCCGGCCGCCGCTTTTGTTTCCTTGCAGGCGGTTCTTGTTAGTTCTGAAATCGGAAATTTGGTGTTCGGGGCCGTTCCTGGATCCACTTCCAACGGATATATGCCACAGCAAAGCATGGCGTTTGGGTTCAGGGCAGTTTGGAATTATTTGTTTATTTGTTTGTTTGTTTGATATTTATACCGCGCCCATCTAGCCCTAGGGCTACTCTGGGCGGTTTACAACACAAAAGTCTAATCGTAACAGTAATAACAGTTAAATAATGAAAATACGAACGGCTTCTGGCTTATAAAGTTATAGAAAAGTTAAGGAATTCACACGGTCCGAACTTGCCATGTATTTTTCCAGCATCAAAGCTTTGCATTGCAGGTTACAGTTTCTTCAGGAGGAAAGGGAAAGCACTCCAAACATGCACAGAGGCAACGGTTTTCTTAGGCAGCCAAAGCAACCCGCAACATAATCTTCGGGCACAGTGAACAGCCTTCTTTCAGTTTGGGTTGCATTGCTCCAGTCCACTTTTTCAGGCTTAAGGCTCTGTTTTACTTATTGGACAGGATCCTGTTGCCTGTTTACACCTGCATGAGAGAATGTTCTTAAGTTGTGGTGGTGCCAGATTATTCATTTACAAGGCACTGGTTGCGTTTCATGAGTGCACTTTTGTTTATGCTTTAGGATGCATGGCCGTGAATTCAATCAGGACTTAGGCCATGACATTTATTTTATTTTAAAGCATTTTTACCCCACCTTTTTCCTTGGAAAAGGTCCCTGGGCGGTTTACAGTAATGAGGGAGCTTCCACTGATAACCCCAGCTCCTGCCAACCTAGCATTTCGAAAGCATATAAATGCAAGTAGATAAGTAGGTACCGCATAAAAAGCGGGAAGGTAAAAATAGTTTTTCCTTGCGTGTGGCCATGGACTTGCACAGCACTGGCTCTTCAGCTTGAATACAGAGATGAGCACTGTCCCTAGAGTCGGACATGACTAGCACGCATGTGCGGGGGGGGGTGACTTTACCTTTTTTACCTTACAATTAATACATATTCAAGTATTGAGAACAGGGAATTGAGAGACATCTTACAGCATTAAAAGACAACATTACATTAAAGCTGCAGATAATGCAAGCAGTTAAAGAGAGAGTAAAAATCCCATGTAGAAGTTATGCGTGATGGAAACTATAGTGTCTGTCAATGCAATCGCAAAGTCTATAAACATAAAGTCTATGTGATCATGTATGGTAGATTCATGTAAAATCACATAATAGGTAGTCCATCATTCAGGGCACATAATGCCAACATCTATGAGCATTTCATTGCACATGTGTGAATCGCTAGTGACAGTGTGGTGTAGTTGGTTAAGGGATGGACTAGAACAGTGATGGCGATTGGCGAACCTTTTAGAGACCGAGTGCCCAAACTGCAATTCAAAACCCACTTTTTTTGCAAATTGCCAATACAGCAGTTTAACCTGTATACAGGTGGCTGTGAAGGGGTGATGTCGGGTGCCCACAGAAAGGGCTCCGAGTGCCACCTTTGGCATCCGTGCCATAGGTTCGCCATCACTGTGCTAGAACTCAGGAGGTCTGGGTTTGAATCCTCAGCTGACTGGAAACTGACTGGGGGCATGGAATTGGTAAACCCATTTCTTGAAAACCCATTTCTAGTAGGGTTACAATAAATCAGTTCTTACTTGATGGCACAAAAGAGTGAATGAATAATAGGGTCCTGTCCAGTGTCAATAACGTGCATGACTGCTTCCCTATTAGTTTCCGGTTTCCAGTAATCCACTTTCCAGGAATGAGACATGTTTTTAAAATTGAGAACTCCCTCTGCTAATAACTGGCTGATACTAGATTCCACCAGGTACTGGTGGGAAGGACTGCTGATCGCTAGGGCCTGGGTTTTCCTATGTAGTCCCTCTGACTACTAAAGTCTAGCATCTGTTAAACCTCCCTGTTAACTTTTCTTGAGTCTCCAGAGGGAAAGGCACAGTATTTAAATGTTTTTATTGTTTTAATTTTATTGCAATTTTGATGTTTTAATTGTCTGAATTGTTTATTTTGATTGTGAACTGCCAAGAGACCTTTGGGTAGTGGGCGTCATACAAGCTATATAAACAAACAAACAAAGAAACTTGTGCTTCAGTTTACATGTTTGGTTCCAACCAAATTGGAGTGTTTTAACTCTCAGCATCAGCACAAAAGGTTTGTTCCCTGTCTGACAGTAATGCTCTCTTTGGGGAAAAATACTTCCTGATAGGAACTGGTGGACCAGCTGTATCATTTCCGAGACCATTATTTTGAGAGCCACAGTGTGGAGGATGCTGGGAGGAAGCAGCAAGATGTGCGGGAGGAAATGGAGAAGACTCTTCAGCAAATGGAAGTGATAGAAGGTAATTCTTACATAACGGACTGTCATTCTCCCAGCTCCCTTCTTCATCTTGCACTGTCTGCCTGTTCTGTTGCATCTTCTATATCAGTGGTTCTCAACCTGTGGGTCCCCAGATGTTCCTGGACTGCAACTCCCAGAAACCCCTTCCAGCACAGCGAGTGGTGGAGGATTCTGGGAGTTATAGTCCAAGAACATCTGGGGACCCACAGGTTGAGAACCACTGCTCTATACCAGTGGATCTCAGCCTGTGGATCCCCAGATGTTCCTGCACTGCAACTCCTGGAAACCCCATCCTGCAGAGCGAGTGGTGGAGGCTTCTGGGAGTTGCAGTCCAGGAACGTCTGGGGACCCACAGGTTGAGAACCATTGCTCTTTACCGGGCATGTCCAAACTTTGGCCCTCCTGATGTCTTGGACCACAACTCCCAGAATTCTAAGCTTAGATTGCTAATGGCAAAAGTCTGTGGGAGTTGTGGTCCCAAACATCTGGAGGGCCAAAGTTTGGACATGCCTGGTCTATACCCTTCCCATAAGAACATAAAAGACCCATGCTGGATCATGCCATTAGGTCTCTGTAATCCAGTATCCTTTTCTCTACAATGGCCAAACCAGATGCATATGGAAAATCCACTAGTGGCACCAGGACTGACCCAAAACTTTTTTTCCTGTCGTGTTATGGAACGTCCCTTGACCCCATGCAGCTGTGTTGAATAGCTACGATGCAATGCCAAGCTGTTTTGGTAGAAAAGTCCCTGCAAGCGCTCTTTCCCCTTCCTGCAAGTAAAAAAAATTGTATGTTTTGATTCATTACATTCGTATCTCACCCATCTAATGCTGAAGCCCTAGTCTGGGTGTCTAATGATAATTAAAATACCATGACCACATATTTTCCACAAAACATAAAAAGAGAACCAAAAGCAATTACAACCCAGGATGAAGGAAGGAAACTTGGGCAGTGAATAAAAATCAAAACCAACTCAAGAAATGGGCCCTGTACAACTTGCTGCCCTTGTATAGCACTCATAATCTACTGCCTAAAGCATCTGCCTCACTCTGTCCAGCAGCAGGGTTGGCCTCGTGCAGGACATGAGAATAATAGGCTCCCTTTCTTAAGAACATAATATAAGAACATAAGTAGAGCCATGCTGGATCAGGCCAAAGGCCCATCTAGTCCAGCTTCCTGTAGCTCACGGTGGCCACACCAGATACGTCTGGGAGTGCATGAGACTAGATATCTGTCTCCTGATACCACTCCCCTGGAACTGGCCCTTGAAGTACCCTGGTTTTAAGCCTGGAGATTTCACATCTCCATCATGGTTTGTCACCTGTGATGGACTTCTCCTCCAGGAATCTGTCCAATCCCCTTTTGATGGCATCCAGGCCAGATGCCATCACCACATCCTGTGGCTTCCCCTCCTTTCTCTCTTCTCTCTCCGTTCCGTGCTGCTAGGTGTGTCCAAGGGACGAGCTCCTGTATTGATGCTGAAGGGGAAAGCATTGAATGTGCTACCAGATTACAACACTCAAGCAGAAGAGTTGCTCTCCAAAGCTGTCAAGCTGGATCCTGAGCTCGTAGAGGCCTGGAATCATTTAGGAGAGGTTTACTGGAAAAAGGGAGATGTCTCTGCTGCCCACACATGCTTTTCGGGAGCACTCAGCCATGTAAGTCCCTCCACACCTGTCAGGCAGCTGAGGATTCTAGGTGGAAAGGTATCCGGAACTACAGTGGACCCTCATATAACAAGTAGTTTGTTTAACAGAAAATCCACTTAAAGGAAAAAAAATTGGAGGTAGGGGGAAATCACTTAACAGAATCGCCTATGGGGCGAATCTGTGCAACAGAAAAACGCTTGTGATTAGGGATTAATCTGTTTTCAATGCATTCCTATGGGAAATTTGCTGAACAGAATTTCATTTGGAACAAATTAATTCCATTATGCAAGGTACCACTGTATTTCTGGCAATTTGAACAACTGTTTTAACGCCAGTCTTTGGGGGATCAAGTAATTCCTTTCCAGATGGGCATATGCCATAGAGATAGAATAAGTACAGTAGGACGATCATATCAATGTGATCCGTACCTGTGGCTTCACTTATCTCAGTGGATATCAACCTGTGGGTCCCCAGATGTTCCTGGACTGCAACTCCCAGAAGTCTCCACCACTTGCTGTGCTGGAAGGGGTTTCTGGGAGTTGCAGTCCAGGAACATCTGGGGACCCACTGGTTGAGAACCACTGGTTATCTATTTTCTGAAGATAAGTAACATCCACCCGCCAACCTGCCAGATGTATCCGTTTCAAAGGTGAAGCAGACGTTCTTAAATAATCTTGTACGAGACTTTTGAGGTCCAAAGTCCAATCTAAATTAGAATTAGGGGATTGTACTGGGTCCATCACCCTCCTCCTATTCCTCAGTCTTAGGAACAAAAAATGGTGTGATTTTCGACTGCTGGTTTTTCTTTGTTTTTGGAGGAAGACTCTCAAGCACAGGGAGGATGCTTAAGTTTTTATAGGCTTTTCTGGTAAACATAGCTGCACTCTCATCATGGAACCACTAAGTTGAAGCGCAAAGATAAAAATTCAGATAGCACTGGCAATAAATTAAATAACTTCTGTTTTCTAGTAGAAGTAAAGAGAATCACTCTTCACGCCATGGTGTTCCCCTAATCAGCCCAGCTGTGTAACCACAGAGACGCCAAAACACTGAAGTCCTTATAATTTCAAAGGCAGTAAAAATGCTGAATGAATAAGCTTGTTGCTGCTTCTCCTTATCCAAATTTCTAAAAGCAGCTTCCTTAAGACCAGGCATGCCCAAACGCCAGCCCTCCCAGATGGTTTGGACCACAACTCCCACAGTCCTTTGCCATCGGAAATACAGGCTTGGAATTCTGGGAGTTGTGGTCCAAAACATCAGGAGGGCCGAAGTTTGGACATGCCTTCTTAAGAGCTTAAGGTGTGTTACCAGAGCAGGTCACCAGAAGGAGCAAGAGATACAGTGGACCCTCATATAACAAATGGTTTGTATAACATAAAATCTGTGCAACATAAAAAATTCCGGAGATAGGGGAAATTTGCTGAACAGAATCATCTATAGGGCGAATCCATATAACATAAAAATGGTTACGATTAGGGATTACTCCGTTTTCAATGCATTCCTAAGGGAAATTTGTATAAATGAAAATTTGCTTAACATAATTTCATTTCCACTGTTCTCTCCTTCCTCTCCTTCCCTCGTCTTTACTCTGCAGTGCAAAAACAAGGTCTCCTTGCAGAACCTCTCGATGGTCTTACGGCAGCTGCGCACGACCTCTCCTGACGAGCACGCACGCAACGTGATGGACAGCGTGCGGCAGGCCAAGCTGGCCGTGCAGATGGAGGTGCGCGACGGCCGCTCCTGGTGTGAGTCTCCAGTAGGCTTTTGGTCTCTCCGATCCAGAGGGTGGGCTGGGCTGAAACTGGGGAAGCCGGGCCGGGCTCAGTTCTGTTATCTCTCTGTCGGGAGATGCAGGACTCTTAGGTCAAGGAGAAATAGACTAAAGAACAGTTTTTAATCACAGAGCGGTATCCAAGTTAAATGTGACAGTTTTAGCACCATCCTAATCAGTTTTTAAGTAGTGTT
Source organism: Phrynocephalus guinanensis (assembly GCA_037367245.1). Classification (NCBI taxonomy): domain Eukaryota; kingdom Metazoa; phylum Chordata; class Lepidosauria; order Squamata; family Agamidae; genus Phrynocephalus; species Phrynocephalus guinanensis. Next base: position 6,423,754 of record CM074743.1, on the reverse strand, counting down.
CTAAATTTTGTAAGCGATTTTAAGTGTTTTTAATATCTTGTATGGCGTTTTATGTATGGTGTTTTATGTGTTTTATATGTTTTGTACGGTTCCTTGTTTAGAGTGTGTAGTGGAACAGCACTCTAATTTCGTTGTGCATATCTTGCATATGCATAATGACAATAAAAACTCCATTCTTTCTCCTACAGATGTTCTGGGCAACGCCTACCTCTCCTTGTTCTTCAACACGGGGCAGAACCCCAAGATCTCCCAGCAGGCGCTGAGCGCCTACGCCCAAGCAGTAGGTGCTGGAGGGGACTCCCGAGAAGGCTGTGGGGTGGAGAGATGGGGCTGGGGGGGGGCATTCTCCATGAAGCCTGCGCTGGAAATTTTAGAGGGCCGAGAGCTAACACAGAAAGAGCAGTCCTTAAGAGAATTTGGGTTTGGGTGGTGGGAGATGCAGGCTCATCTTCTCAGCCACTTACTGCAGCCATGTCCAAACTTCGGCCCTCCAGATGTTTTAGACCACAAGTATTTCCAGTGGCAAAGGACTGTGGGAGTTGTGGTCCAAAACATCTGGAGGGCCGAAGTTTGGACATGCCTGACTTTCTTTGCGTCTCAGTTTAAAAAGGATGTTGACAACTTCGAGCAGGTGCAGAGGAGGGCACCAGGATGGTTGAGGGTCTGGAGGAGATGTCTTATGAGGAACGGCTTAGGGAACTGGGAATGTTTAGCCTCTCTAAAAGAAGGCTGAGGTGGGGATATGATAGCTATGTTTAAATATTTGAAAGGATGTCACATTGAAGAGGGAACAGGTTTGTTTTCCATGGCTTCAGAGACTAGGACTCGGGGCAATGGTTTCAGAGATTCCATTTGAACATTAGGAAGAACTTCATGACAGTTAGAGCTGTTCGGCAGTGGAATATGCTGCCACCAAGGGTGGTGGAGTCTCCTTCTGTGGAGGTTTTTAAGCAGAGGCTGGAGGGCCATCTGTCGAAAATACTGTGATAGGGTTCCTGCGTGGCAGGGGGTTGGACTAGATGGCCCTTGAGGTCTCTTCCAACTCTGATTCTGTGATTCTGTGACTTACTGGGTTGGGTGGGCAAGTCTTGTTCCGCAGACCTTGTCTAGATGCACAGCAGAATGAGCGATGAATCTCAAAGAGGCGCAGATGACCTTCAGACTATAGGTAGGGAGGCTTGTCTGTGTGAAAGCACCTCCCTTATCTTCGGCATGTCCCTGCATTGCTATTACAGTGGACCCTTGTATAACAAACAGTTTGCATAACATAAAATCTCTACAACATAAAAATTCTGGAGATAGGGGAAATTTGCTTAACAGAATCGCCTATGGGGCAAATTTATGCAACATAAAAATGGTCTCGATTAGGGATTACTCTGTTTTCAAGGCATTCCTATGGGAAATTTGTATAAAGGAAAAATTTGCTTAACAGAATTTCATTTGGAACGAATTAATTCCTTTATACACGGTAACACTGTACTGTCGTTATTACGATAAAGCAAAGTGTTCTGCTTATATACTGCCCCATACCACTTCAAGTAGTCTCTGGGCGGTTTACAGTTTTTAATGACAGTATGCAGGCTACACATTGCTCCCCCCCCCAGCAAGCTAGGTACTCATTTTACTGACCTCGGAAGGATGGAAGGCTGAGTGAACCTTGAGCCTGCTACCTGGGATTGAACCCAGGCCGTGAACACAGTTTTACCTGCAGGACAGGCATTTAACCACTGCACCACGGGACTCAATGTACACAATAAAGGATGCTAAAAAGGCCTTTTTTGCCACAAGCAGGGGCTGTTGAGGACAGGACATTTTGGAGAATGCTTATTCATGGGGTCGCCTTAACTCAAGGGCAACCCAATAGCACTTAAGAACAACAATAGGGAAAAATGTAATCCTGATTCCAATGGAAGTGTGTTTCTCAGCCTTTTTTTGTAGCTTTGAGGGAAGGCCATGGTCTAGAGCAGTGGCGACGAATCTTCTGCACTCCAGAGGTGTTTTGGGCCACAACACCCAGAATTCCAAGCCTAGGTGGCCACAGACAAAGGACTGTGGGAGTTGTGGTCCAAAACATCTGGAGTGCTGAAGATTCGCCACCAATGGTCTAGAGCAGTGGTTCTCAACCTGTGGGTCCCCAGATGTTCCTGGACTACAACTCCCAGAAGCCTCTACCACTTGCTGTGCTGGAAGGGATTTCTGGGAGTTGCAGTCCAGGAACATCTGGGGACCCACAGGTTGAGAAGCACTGGTCTAGAGTCTCAAACCTGACTTGCATCTGACTGCAGGTCCCTTGTAAGGACTATGGGATGCTGGAGATGCTTTTCCTGCTCTGCCTGCAGCCCTCGATCAGGGCAGACTCGGAAGCCGGGCGGGATGTGTGCGTTTCAGGCAGGATAGGGGTCGAAAGACTGCTGTTCAGGAACTGCCCCGCACAGAACGGGCCAGACTGGGGATTTTTTACACTTGCCTTTCTCTTGGCTTTCCTCCTGTAGGAGAAGGTGGACCCCATGGCATCGTGCAACCCAGATCTCCATCTCAATCGAGCCACGGTGAGGAGGAGATGGGGCTGGACCAGAGGACGGGCAGAGATAGGATAAGAGTTATCAAGACAAACGCAGCAAAGAGGTTTCTGGAGGGACAGCTGATCACTCCCGAGTGAAATAACATGAAGAGGCTATCTGCTAAGCTCGTAGCCTTTTTCCTCTTTTTCTTCTTTCTCTTTTTGCCCCACCCTCTTTTTTATTTTATTTTATTTTATTTACAGTATTTATTTTGCGGTTGCTGCAAAGTCTTGTTTTATAGCAGCTTATGGATAGGGCATGGTGGCTCAGCGGACTGAGGCTCCGAAAACTGTCGGCTGCAAAGCCGGCAGCTCGGCGGTTCGAATTCACTGATCATCCCCAGCTCCTGCCAACCGAGCAGTTCGAAAGCATGTAAAAATGCAAGTAGATAAATAGGTACCACCGTTGACAAAGTGGGAAGGTAAAACAGTGTTTCCTTGCAGCCATGCCGGCCTGGCCACGTGGCCACGGACTTGCTCAACACTGGCTCTTTCAGCTTGAATACGGAGCGGAGCACCGGCCCTAGAGTCGGACACGACTACCTTGCATGTGTGTGTGGGGGGACAGGACACCTTTACCTTTTTACAGTATGGTGTACTTTGCATCATCAGCTTAGAATAGCAGAGCTGAAATGGACCTCCTGCATCAGGCATGTCCAAACTTTGGCCCACCAGATGTTTTGGACCGCAACTCCCACAGACCTTTGCCATTGGCAATCTAAGCTTAGAATTCTGGGAGTTGTGGTCCAAAACATCAGGAGGGCTGAAGTTTGGACATGCCTGCCCTGGATCCTTGAGCTCAGGAGTCCCAGTGGGAAATCAAACTCCTGACCTCTGGCTCTACAGCCATACACCTAAACCACTGGGATACCCGGAATTATAAATGCAGAATTACGGTGATTCTATTTCTGACTTGCGGTGACCCTTTTCCCAAAGTTTCTTAGGCATAATGGACTCAGTAGTGGTTCACCTGTCCTGGGGGGTGCCCTGAATTGGGCAGCTGGTCCGAAGGCAGACAAGTTAGCCCTTTCTGTTTCAAGGCACGGCGGGGAATTGAACACCCAGACTCCAGCTCTTCAGGCAGATAACCGACTCACTAAGCTCCATAGCCGCTCTAGAAATATATCCCAAAATTTGTGCTCCTTATCCTCCTGTCTTTCTCTTTTCTGCTTCCTCTCCTCCCAAGTTCGATTCCCAGGAGATTCTCTGTGTCCCACCTGATCCTCATCTGTCCCCTTCCTCTGTTCTTTTGTGCGGCAGCTGTATAAATACGAGGAAAACTACATGGACGCCTTGGAGGGGTTTGCGCGAGCCGCAGCCCTCGATCCGGCTTGGTTGGAGCCACGCCAAAGGGAGCAGCAGCTGATGGATTTCCTGGACAGGCTGACCTGCCTCCTTGAAAACAAGGTATTTGCAGCCGTGAAGCCTCCCTTGCTGTCCTTTCCTTCTCCTTTTCCCAAGTGGGTCATTATCATCCCTACGAGTGTGCCTCATTCTGCTCCTTCTCTGTGTTTTTGCCGCCCCCTTCTGCTCCTTGCAGGGAAAGGTGAAAGGCAAGAAGCTGCAAAGCATGCTGGGAAGCCTGCGAACCTCCCAGCTGGGCCCGTGCGGGGACGGCCACTACCAAGGGCCTTCTGGTCAGAAAGTGGAACTGGAGCGGCGGCCTCTAAGCGCCTTGCGACCTGGTGTGAACTCGGGTGCTGTAGTGTTGGGGAAGGTGCTCTTTAGCCTGACCACAGAGGAAAAGGTGCCCTTGTGAGTATCTGGTCGTCCTTGGGAATCAGCAATGTCTCTCTATGTACAGCATGGCCGCCACATCGGTAGATATCCACGGTTTCACTTATCCACGGCCTAAAGATACAGTGCTACCTCGGATAACGGCTTTAATTCATTCTCCGAGGTTAGTTGTTATCCGAAACACGTCATTATCCGAAACGCGGTTTCCCATAGGAATGAATGGGTAACCGATTAATTCATTCCGGAGCCTAGGAAAAAGGCACAGACACCTGGTTTTTTGCTCAAAACCCTTTATAAAGTGCACTTTAAAAGTACAGATGCAGTGCCACCCAGGATAACTCTTTTTTACTGATGCATGCTGGAAATTCGTTATCCGAGGCAGTCCATAGGGAAAATTCGTTATCCAAGGCAGCCCATAGGAAAATTTGTTATGTGAGGCAGCCCATAGAGAAAATTCGTTATCCGAGGCAGTCCTATACCCGGAAATTTGCAGTCGTTATCCGAAAAATTTGTTATCCGGGGCAGTCGTTATCCAAGGTACCACTGTATTTTAAAAACTAGCAGTATGTGTTTCCAAAGAGTATTTCTAGAACTGACCACTACAGGGTAGCAGAGACTATGTTATACAGTAGGATCCTGGTGTCTGCAGGGGATTGGTTCCGGGTCCTCCTGTGGATACCGAAATCCACAGATGATACTGAATACTAAATAGATTGGTAGAGGGTGGTGGTGGGGAAATCCAGAAATAAATATTTGAACATACGTTACCAGAAGTGCCACTACCACGTATGTGTTATATTTTTAGACCGCTGATAAGTGAAATCATGGATACTGAATATGCGGATTTGGGATCCTAATGTATATACCGTTTCTCTGCCCATGTTTTTCGGCATCTGTTGGGTGGTGGCGGCAGCTTCAGCTTGATACCTTCCGGATACCATGGTCCTACTGTATATTGTTTCTTGCTCAGGTAGTTTTATTTCTTTCTTGATCATTTTCTCCTTAAGGCTTATATCCTATCTAACTGGAGGCAGGAACCAGTGGAGGAAAATCCCGTTGGATAGCTATTATGAGCGACACTCTTGTTGTTCTGTGGTTTAACTGCACAGCAGGAATAGAGTTGCTGATGGTTTTAAAACAGGAAAAGGAACCTGCCAATGAAATTTCCCACGTACTCTTTCCTACAACCTTGCAGTCTTAGTTCCTAAGGAAGCTGACCAGCTTGGCTTAAGTAAAAGGAAAGGCCTTGGACATTTTCTGGAATTCGTTAAGGCTGTGGCTTTGATGACCTCCAGAGGGAGTCAGTCCTATTAAGCTCAAATTACCGTTACACAGTTGATCATTGAATTTGTGATTGTGGAGAAGAGCTAGTTGACCTAAGCCACCAGGATGCTTAAGAACATAAGAAGATCCATGCTGGATCAGGCCAAAGGCCCATCTAGTCCAGCTTCCTGTATCTCACCGTGGCCCCATCAGATGCGCCTGGGAGCGCACAAGAATAGATATCTGTCTCCTGATACCACTCCCCTGCATCTGGTCCTTGAAGTACCCCGGTTTTAAGCCTGGAGATGACACATCTCCTTCATGGTTTGTAACCTGTGATGGACTTTTCCTCCAGGAATCTGTCCAATCCCCCTTTGAAGGCATCCAGGCCAGATGCCATCCCCACATCCTGTGGCAGGGAGTTCCACAGACTAATGCTTGTAAGCTCTGAAGCGCCTGTTGTTGTTACAGGTTCTTTTTAATGCTGGGTATTTGTTGCTCGTGGAGCTCCGTGGAGCAGGCAAACGTCTGTCAGGTTTTGTTTGGGGTCTTTGCATGCGCCTTCCCATTTAGCAGCCTCACTCCTCTTTCTTAACCACGCCTTCTTGTTCTCTGCCTATCTTCTCTCTTTTCTCCGATAGCACCTTTGGCCTGATGGACTCTGCGGAGGGCCCCTGTTTTGCTGTTACAGTGTACAACATGGCACAGAGCTGGGGGGTTCTGATTGGAGACTCAGTGGCCATCCCGGAGCCTCATGTTCGGCACCATCACATCCACTATCAAGGCAAGGTATGCAGAGTCCATATCACCCCTTCCCCTAGCACTTCCTACCATTATTGCAGGGATGGGTATGGTATGACCCTGGGCTGAATATGCTCCACCTCCCGCCCCCCAAAAATATTTTACAGGCTTTCGGGATCCTCTTTTAGTGTAATAGACCCATTGGCTTTTCTGAACTGTAAATGGGCATCTAACCACTTCTGGTTTCCAGCATCCCTAATGCTTTCAGAGGTCTTTGCAATCCCCCATAGAATCCTTGGGGCAGAAGTCTGGCCCTGGTTGCCTCCCCCTTGCTCATGTTATATATCCTCTTTCTGCTGTCAACCAGGGTCCTAGGAAGACCGCCTAGATTAGAAGGTGTATTGGAATGACTTGAACGGCCAGAAATTAAAAACGGACAGTGCCGACTTAGGGAAGGTGTTTATGATTTACTGGGCGAAATGTCTCTGCCTTGCTGCCCTCCCTACTTGTTTATTTCTTTTGGTGTTTAAGTCTTCCGTGGGTCCGTCATTGCAGGAGAAAGACATGTCAAACAACAAAGGGTGTTTAGAGCCAGTGGCAGAAACAAGAATCTTGTAGTGCTTTTGAGAATAAGATGTTTTAAGTAGAATGAGCTACCTCTGTTCCCCCCCCCCATGGGAAAAAAAGCATAGGTACCCCCTTGAGTTTTCTTTCAAAATGCAGACTTGAGTCTCTTATAGCAGCATTTTAAAAAAATGTTTGTTTCAGTAGCCCAGTAGCTAGATGGGCAGTAAGTAAGTAAGTAAGTAAGTAAGTAAGTAAGTAAGTAAGTAAGTAAGTAAGTAAGTAAGTAAGTAAGTAAGTAAGTAAGTAAGTAATTTTGTTTTTGCTGGATTGTTTTTATATGCTCAATTGTGGAACCTATGTATTTCTCTGGTATTGTTGTATATTGTTAACTACCCAAAGTTCCTGTTGGGCAAATCGGGCGGTATATAAACTAAATAAATAAATAAATAAATAAATAAAAAGTTTCGTTGTCATGGTATTCTCAGGGAATGAGTGCCAAGCTTTACCCACCCATCAGATGCCAGAAAGGATGGATATTCAATCCTAATATATAGCATAGTCTCTGGTTCCCCCTAGTGGCTATTCCTAGTAAAGCACGTTGGAAATGCATATTTCTGGTTCTTTTTGATTTAATATTTTCAGGCATTGGGTAACTGAAAACATGGGTATTGATTCCGTGGGTACAGCAGGCCTATGGTATCTTATTCCTATTACTGTGGGGCCAGGGGTGTGGGGAGGAAGCTTTGGGACTCCGCGGTGTTTGGGTATCCAAAGCCTCTGAAGCAGCCCACTTGCCATGGTTGATGAACAGGGAACATGGGATTTGTAACTCCAGGCCTGGCTCCTGTTTCGAGCATGCTAGTATTGACACAACCCTAGTCACGTGGGACGTTCCGCCTGCCTGGAGTTTCCACCGGAGGAGGCGTTGCCTTGATCCTTTTCATGAATGATTCCTCTTTGGACCACTGCAGCTCCAGCACTGCCTGAGTCCAGATTGCTGCTGGTCGATGGGGAGAAGGTATCCAGCCAGTTCAACCTGTGGTGGAACCGCTGGCTGTTCTTGTAGCTGCCGCTGGAGCCTCTCTCAAGAGCAGCCTCAGTCTGAACTACTGCCTAACTACGTTGACGGAGCTTTGTCCTCCACTGGAGCGATCCAGGATTTTGGCTTAAAGATCTGGAGGCCCTAAGATCTTTTCCCTCTTTTACACGACCTCTAAAATCCGCTGACAACTTAAATTCGGACCAGAGATCGTGGGGTTTTGTTCTGTTTCTGTGTTCCCACCCTTCCGCACTCCATTGCTCCTGTCTGTGATGAGGGGAGGGAGAAAAAAATAAAAAAATACAGGCTCACCTACGCTCACCTCCTTCTGCCGGTCGGAGCAGCCCCGTAGGGATTCCTGTCTCTTAAAGTGGCATCAGGGACAAAAAAACAAACAGAAGGTGAGGAGAGCCCGGCATCCACAGCTTTATAATCCGCATCAGAATTTTTTTTTACCTCCGGAGACCAGGTACTTGTAAAATGCGCTGGGGCGTGCTTAGGTGTGCGTGATTGTACTTAATTTTTTTTTAAAGTCTGCAGCTGGTGGGAAAACAATTTTAAGCTCCGCATCTGGGAGCCCTTTGCCTCGGATTTTAGGGGTTGTGTAAAAGCAGCCTTTTGTGGCAAACCAGTCAGTATGGTTTTGATGGAGTTAGCATGCTTTAACTGAAACACCTCCCTTCTTTCTTTCTCTGTTCCAGAGTTTTACTTTCTCCAGCATCCGGGTGGAGACTCCCCTGCTGGTGGTCGTGAACGGCAAGATGCAAGGATCCCAGAGCCAGGCCGCGGCCACCGTTGCGTACCAGGCCCAGAGTGAATGAAGAGAGGGAAGGAGTCGGCGCGGGGAGTTTCCCCTTTCAGCGGTGCTTGGCCTTCCGTCTGTACCTCCTTCCTTTGATCAGATCTGGACATTTCATGGCCAAGGGTGTTTGGATGAGTTTTGATCATACATGCAGTCATTAAGTGAAAGAGTAAGGAATACAGTGGAGATGGTCACGAACCTTGGCTCGGAGGTTTGTGCCGGTTCCTACGCCCGGCACCACCGTTGCTGCATGTTCCTTTGCCCCGCCTCCCCAGCTGGATTCCCCCACTTACCAGCCAGCATGTGCTCCTCTCCTCCTCCTCCTCCTCCTCCTCTTCAGCCGTTGGGCCAGTCTGGCGGGAGCGCGGGCTTCTAAGCCCTGCCTTCTTAGCTGATCATCCACTCGGACAAGGAGAGCCAAACCCACGCTTGTGCCTAGGACTGGTTAAACAGCAGAGGAGGAGGAGGAGAGGAGCGCGCTCTGAGCAGTGAGTGGGTCATTGCCTGGGGAGGCTGGGGAAAGGACTGCGAGGCACCTGTTGTGTTGTGTATAAAAACAGGCGCGAACCTCTGAACTGCGGCATGTACCCATCTCTACTAAGAAAGATTGATAGCTCCACATAGCAGAGCGGACCCCTCCTGTTTAGTTCCTTCTTGATTGCTCTTTCAAAATTATCCCAATACTAGGGGCAGGGGGGGAATCATATATTGTTCTGAAAAATGGTGGCTACCGAGATAATCCCACGGTCCTTTTATTTTCTTAAACCCCTCTTGTTTTTTTCCAGCGTCAAGCCGTGTCTTTGCTGCCGAGGAAAGTGGCGCTTAAGCTCCCAAATTTTTGTACATCCCATTGGGTTGGATCTAGGCTTAATAAATTCCACTGAAATTTAGGGGGTACAAGTTCATTGTGAATAGAATCGCATCATTTTCAGTGGGTCTGTTATATGTGTGACTCGGTTTTGATCCACCCCGTTATCTTTGTGTATATAGGAGATATATTCTGTATTTATTTGGTGAAATCTTCAGTATGTTTTTTGTAATTTTTATATATTGTTTCCCAGAGTTATGGTCTCTTCTTTGCTACCTGCCCACCTCCTCTAATAAAAGGTGTGTTGACAGTGTCTTGGTTTTGATTCCTACCATAAAAATTAGTTAAAACCTATTTACTTTTGCTTATGAAGGCTTAGCAGGGCCGAAAATATATCCAGCATTATCTTAATAGCAAAGCAATGACGCAGGGTGTTTCATCCAGTGCTAGTTGTTGATTTTCATTGTTTGACTAGGAATACAAAGGCTTTGTTTTTGAGAGGGTGTCCCTAGCTAATTGTTTGCGGTACAAGAGAAGTAAGCAATGACGTCTCTGCACAGAGGAGGGGGTTGTCTCTCTTTGAGTGAGGTGGGCAGTGGCTCAGTGGTTAAATTGCAGTACTGCAGCCAAAACTCTGCTCATGACCCAGGTTCAGTCCCAAGTAGCCAGCTTGAGGTTCACTCAGTCTTCTAACCACCTGAGGTCCCTAAATTAAGTAGCCAACTTGTGGTGGTGGTGGTGGTGGGGAATGTGTAGCCTGCATAATTAACTTGTAAATCAGATAGAAAGTGCTTTAAGTGCTGTGGGGTGGTATATCAGTAGCACATTTAGCTTTGCTTTGATGACCAAAGGAGAACTTTAACTCTTCTGCCCCTGGTATTTTGTTAGGTGAAAGGAAATAATTTTCCATGTGTCCACCCTACTGGTAATGCTCCTCTTTTCTCTGTTTCCTGATACCAGCTTCCTTCCCCTCCAGTTTTGGACAGACGTAATAGATCTGTGTTTCCCAGCCAGGGGGTCTCAAAGAGTTTTCTGGTGTCACAGGTCACCTTAACTTCATCCTTGACCTTTCAGAACCAGATAGAAAAGTTACCATGTATGTGTACATATGAGAAGCAGGCCCTTTCTGAGAAGGAACAGCCTTAGCCTCTTAAAAATGCTTTTTTAAATGTAAATATAGCATGGGGTCACAGGTTACTTGGTTACCATACAAGGGGGAAGCGGCTCGAAAATGGTTGGGAACCATAACCATCTTCAAGTTGTATATGGAATAAAACTGGTAATTTTTAGTGAAGAAGAAAAATTTAGCAGCTTCAGATTCTTCCATCACTTTAGGTTTGATGGCCGGTGGGTGGGTGGGACTGGAGATCTAAAATTTCAGGGAATTGGGAAGCCATGGTAAAAAAAAAATCTTTGGAGAAAAATGGAATAATTGGGGGTGGGAGGACAGCTTTCTTCCTGTTTACCCCCCCCCCCCCAACATTTCTGGAAATTTTACATCTCTAGGTGGGACTTTTGCAGTGCTAAGCCTGCCTCTTGTTTGAAATTTGAAAGGGTGGTTGTTGGTTCATATTCACGTTCACCTTCTACATATTTACCAGGTCATGAATGATGCTGTGTTGGAGAGCGAGGTAACCTTTCAGCAAACTTGTCTCCGTGTGCAACTCCCTGATTAAACTACTGTACTTAATTGCCACAGCTGGGCTCTGTGCAAAGGCTCTGTGCCTTCTGAATGCGTAATTGGCTATCACAGGGGAGGCCAAGAAGTTCAAACACGGGCACCAGCTAATTATGCCATGCCAAGAGTTTCTCTCTCCCTGATCTAATGCTTGTGGAAGTTTCTGGAACTTTTTTTCTCTGGAGGAAATAACTTTGGAAGAGTTTTGACTTTTCTGAACTGGGAATTGGAGCTGCGTCTGCAGGAGCTGCTTAGAACAATGAAGGAGGAGAGGTGGATTCTAGAAAAGACTTCTGTTCCCCCTCCCCTGCTTTCTGGGATGAGTGTAGTATAAACCTATTCAGACTTTATTGTATTCCACATCATAAGGCTGGCTATGGGGAACCCCTAGCCCCATTGATTGATTGATTGATTGATTGATTGATTGATTGATTGATTGATTGATTGATTGACTGACTGACTGACTGACTGACTGACTGACTGGTGGCCTATCTCACGATAAGGGGATTCAAAGCAGCTTTCAGTATTAAAAAGAATAGAATTAAAGCCATAGAACTGATTAAATAGACTTCTTCTGAATGATTAACATACGAATATAAGAACACAGGAAGAGCCCTGCTGGATCAGGCCAAAGGCCCATCTAATCCAGCTTCCTGTATCTCACAGTGGCCCCACCAAATGCATCTGGGAACACGCGAGACTAGATATCTGTCTCCTGATACCACTCCCCTGCATCTGGCCCTTGAAGTACCCTGGTTTTAAGCGTGGAGATGACACATCTCCATCATGGTTTGTAACCTGTGATGGACTTTTCCTCCAGGAATCTGTCCAATCCCCTTTTGAAGGCACCCAGGCCAGATGCCATCACCACCTCCTGTGCCAGGGAGTTCCACAGACTAACAACACGCTGTGTAAAAAAAAATCTTTTCTCTGTTCTCACTCTCCCAGCCCTCAATTTGAGTATATGTCCCCTAGTTCTGGTATTTTGTGAGAGGGAGAAGAGCGTCCCTCTATCCACTTTACTCATGCGCTGCATTCTTTTGTACGTCTCAAACATTGAAAACATTTAAAATGTTAAAAATTATCTTAGCTAAAAATGGCATTCAGGGACTCGGTCATGATTGTTGAAAGCCTGCCTGAAAAGGAGGGCCTTTTAACGGTCAGCAGATGGACAAAAGCGATGGGGCAAGCCTGATCTTCTAAGGGAGAGCATTCCATAACTTGGGTGCTGCCACAGAGAAGGTCTTGCTGCCTTCTGCTGTCCTCTATAGACCCCGTCATTAAGTGAAGAAAGTAGCAGCAGTTAGTGGAAGTACATGGAATGGGATATTTTAACGCCAGGCAGGGCCTGAGTGAGACAGTTCAGGACATTTTCTGGCCTGCACTTCACCTAGGTGAGAAGTCAAACGTATATAGATGATTTCTTTGTAATTTATAAAGCAACAAAAGCAAAGTGTTCTGCTTATATACTGCCCCATACCACTACAGTAGTCTCTGTAGTCTCTGGGCGGTTTACAGTGTGCAGGCTACACATTGCCCCCCCCCCCCAGCAAGCTGGGTACTCATTTTACTGACCTCGGAAGGATGGAAGGCTGAGTGAACCTTGAGCCTGCTACCAGAGATTGAACCCAGGTCGTGAGCACAGTTTTACCTGCAGTACAGGCATTTAACCACTGCGCCACGAGGCTCATCCAAACAGCGAACTAGCCAAGTACTAGCCAGGCCTGACCCTACTTAGCTTCTGAGATCAGGGGAGGGCCAGCCCTACTAATTTATAGAAGTCAGGATTTTGTAGTCCAGGGGCTGAGATTGTTTAATAGGTTCTGTCCATTAGGCCCATTGTTCCCAAGCTTGGGTCTCCAGTTGTTCTTGGACTACAACTTCCAGAAATCCTGGCCGGCACAGGTAGTGGTGGTGCCTTCTGTGAGTTTTAGTTCAATAGGGAGGGCAGGCCAAAGAGAACAATATTTCAAATTCACAGGTCAATAATAACTTTATTAGATTGACAACTAGAATTCAGCAGCCACGTGAAACATTTCAAGCTCTTCAACAGGCTAGATGGTCAAAAATTGAGGGTGGGGGTATAAAAGTCTAAAGCAGGGGTTCTCAACCTGTGGGTCCCCAGATGTTCCTGGATGGCAACTCCCAGAAATCCTGGCCAGCTCAGCTAGTGATGAAGACTTCTAGGAGTTGCAGTGCAGGAACATCTGGGGACCCACAGGTTGAGAACCACTGGTCTAAAGATTGGATCCAATATTTCATGCCTATATTTTAGGCCCAGAATGGGCAATGCTGGCTTTTATTCCTATGAAACAAGATGGCTGCCCTCGCTTCTCCGCCACAAAATGGTGGTCCTTACAGGGGGAAAGGCCCTGTTCGCCGGGCCAAAGTCCAGGTCAACCAGCCCCGGATCAGTCCCTCTAGCTTCTCCGCAAGAGTGTTCTTTTGAGAGCCTCTTTCATCTCTTGGTTCCTCAAGCTGTAGATGAGTGGGTTGAGCAAAGGGGTCACCACGGAATAGAAGAGGGTCACTATCTTGTTGCTGCCTCCGGAAGCTTCTGGGACGACGTAGGTGACCATGATGGAGCCGTAGAAAAGGCTCACCACTGCCAGGTGGGAGGTACAGGTAGAAAAGGCCTTCTTCCTCCTTGCGACGGAAGGCAGCCTCATCACCGCTTGCAGGACCATAATGTAGGAGGCAACGATGAACAGGAAGGGGCCGAAGATGGCAATGGAGCTGAGGCTGTAGAAGACCAGCTCGGTGCCAGGGGCTGGGCTGCAAGAAGAGGCCAGCAGTGGGCCCGGATCGCAGAGAAAATGGTCTAGGTGTTTGGAGCCACAGAAACGGAGCCGAGAAATCAACACGATGGGCACCAGGAACCAGAGGAAGCCGCAGAACCAGCAGAAGGCAGCCAGGCCATAGCAAAACTGGGGGGACATGAGCACTGGGTAGCGCAGCGGGTGGCAGATGGCCAGGTACCGGTCCAAAGCCATGGCGGCGAGAAGGAAGCTCTCGGTGGTTCCCATGGAGAAGAAAAAGTAGAACTGCAGGAAACACCCTTGGAAAGAGATCGTGGCCGGCGCCGGGGAGGCAAGATCTGAAAGCATCCGGGGGCATGAGGTAGTTACGTAGCACATCTCCAGCCCGGAGAAGCTCCCCAAAAGAATGTACATGGGCATCCGGGAGAGGCGAGAGTCCCAGACTACGGCCCACACGATGCAGAGGTTGCCAGTCAAGGTGAAGGCATAGCAGATGGAGAACAGACAGCAGAGCAGCAGCTGAAGAGGGCGCGTGAGAGAGGGGAACCCCAGAAGGATAAACCCGGACCCCCAGCTGGTATTGTTGGCTTGGTCTGAATAGTAGGAGGCCAGCTGTTGCTGCAGGAAAACGGACGAGAGAGAACGGGTGAACTTCTCAAGAGAAAATTAAGGGCTGGGAAAGTAAGAACAGACAAAATAAAATATTTTTTCACCCAGCGCGTTGTTAGTCTGTGGAACTCCCTGCCACAGGATGTGGTGATGGCATCTGGCCTCAGTGCCTTCAAAAGGGGATTGGTCAGATTCCTGGAGGAAAAGTCCATCCCAGGTTAGAAACCATGAGGGAGATGTGTCATCTCCACGCTTAAAACCAGGGTACTTCAAGGGCCAGATGCAGGGGAGTGGTATCAGGAGACAGATATTTAGTCTCATGCGCTCCCAGACGCATCTGGTGGGGCCACTGTGAGATACAGGAAGCTGGACTAGATGGGCCTTTGGCCTGATCCAGCATGGCTCTTCTTATGTGCTTATGTTCTAAAATATGCAATGGTTGAAGTTGGATTTAAGCCAAGAAAGCTTGCTTGTCGTTCACTTGGCTTTGCCCTTTTACAAGTCCCAACTGACCCTATTGCAGTGGTTCTCTGCCTGTGGGTCCCAAGATGTTCCTGGACTGCAACACCCAGAAGTCTTCATCGCTAGCTGACCTGGCCAGGATTTCTGGGATTTGCAGTCCAGGAACATCTGGGGACCCACTGGTTGAGAACCACTGCCCTATTGTGTCTCACCATGCTGGGACACACACCTTCTGAAGCCAAACTAGACCAACATTTCAGCTGGAGATGCAGTAACCCTCCACCATTTCGCGGTTCATGTACTGCGGTCCCGCAATATCACAGGACTGCAGTACATGCTGGGGCTCCAGCTGGTTAGCGCCGGGGTGGGGGAGAAAAAAAAACTTTATTTCCCCACCCCAGCCCCATTGAGCTGGAGCCCGGGGTGTGGGGAAGAGGAAGAGGGTGCAGGCTTTTAAAACCTTTTTTTCCCTTCCCCAAAACGGACCGATCCCCTCTGTTGCTCGCCAGAACTGCTCCAAGAAGTCTTGGAGCAGCTGGGCTACCAGCAGCGGTGGATCTGATCCCCCATCGTCGCTTGCCGGGGCTGGTCCAAGACTTTTTTAAAAAGCCTTCCAGCAGCCCAGGCAAGCGGCGGTGGCAAGTCAGTTTCACCGCCGCCGCATAGATGGGCCGCTGCTCCCCCAGGCTCCACCTGACCTGCATCTGCATATTGTGGATTTTCAGTCATTGCGGGTCGGGTGGGTCCCTAACCCCTGCGATACTCAGGGGGTTACTGTAGTAGCACGACAGTAACTCCAAAGAGGCACCTTCAAAGCTGCTTTCAATTGGAAGATCGACACCTAAATCGAAACAGGTGTTTGCCGTTGCTGATCGGTTCCCTAACAGAAGTGAACAAATCTGGAACTTTCAAATCTGTGAACGCTGTTGGGGAATAGCCACATGTCGCCTACTTGTGAAGTCAGTTTCCCCTTGGGTTGCAAAGCTACCCATACATCTGGTTTTGTTCCTCAGCTGACTTTCTGAGATCTGCTGTTGTCATATATTTCCAAGATGCAACACTCATAGTTACTGATGTATAACTTCATATACATCTACCTCTTATAACAGTGACCAAATAGGGGCATTGGTATAAAATCAAGGTTAGTTTATTAACTTAGTCCTATGATGCTGTATATTTGACTTTGCAGCATTGTCCAATGCATAATTCTCCAGTTATATTGTGTCAGCAGTATTGAACTACAATGCAGAGCTGTGTACTAAACACAGAAATGTCTAAATATATTTAGAATATCAAAATAACCACATATGAGGCATATCAGTAGGAGTGAACCCCTCTAAAAGATGTTGGCTTATTGTAGCCTCAACTTTCCTCAGCTCAACAAACTCCAGATTAACTTACTTTAATTTTGGGACTGGCCCGTGAGAGGAAAACATGGGCTATATTTGCCAGTGTAACTGCTTTTGCACGGCAGCTTTGAAGGAATGCATCTCGGGAGGGAAGACATTTCCTTTCTCCTCTAAAATCAACCTCCTATCTATATGCAAACACACACTTTCTGCCAATACAGAGGGCCCAAAAATACCCACCTAAAAATCTAAATGATAGAACTGAAAAATAATCAAGTTATCAGTGTGTAAATTGCAGGTGAGGGAAGAGGGGATGAACTTAAAATGCTGAGGAAAATATTTTTATTTGCTTGTCTGTAAGAAAGGCCAGCTGAAGAATCAATGGTTCCCTTTTACACCAGGACTTGTAGCTATTGCTAAGTCTAACAGTCAAATAAATGTTAGAGGTACTTTAATTTTTAGCAAACTTTTCAAGCAAAGGGACTATAACACATACACTTGTAGGTAGGAAGAAAGATATTTCAGCAGGTACATATGTAGATGAATAGTTATCTCTTGCATATTTCCAGCAAAATGTACATTTCTGTTTAGAATGTATGTGTGGCTCACGATGCATCATTAACTCCCCCGTAGTTTATTTATTTATTTGATTTGATTTATATACCGCATCATCTGACCAAAAGTTATTCTGAGCTGTTTTAGCAATTTTGAAGGGAAACTTTATTCTAATGATTCATTGAATGACTCAAAGTTCTCAAAACTTAACATTTCTATTTGTTTTCTTTAACTATTCTATATTAATGTACTAGCACCAACATTTCTGTCTTTGATCTTGTCTACATTCCTTATGCCCCAGAGAAAAATTGGTCGTCCCCCCCCCCAGTTTTTGTTTGCCAGATTTGAATTGACTATTGTGTTGTTACGGTATTTTAAATTCACCTGAGACCCTCAAAAACCGATAATCAAAGAAGAAGAGTTTAATCACATTCCTTACCACATGCTTGGAGACATTGAAGGCTGTCATCAGTCATATTAATTTGTTAAGTCCAGATCTAAACCAGGCAGAAATCAGGAATGAGAGGGGAGAAAACTGAGTAATAATTTTCACTAGACAGATTAATCTACAGATACATTTTTTATCAAATATGTCTGTGAAGATTCTCAGTCATCCAGGTGAGTTTATCCTGAAGTTGAGTCATGGCAACTGGACTTCTTTTTCTTGAGAGACAGAAATGTTTCGCTGCTCATCAGCAAAATTTCTCTCTCTCTCAAGAAAAAGAAGTCCAGTTATCATGACTAACCTTCCAGATTTGTATCGAATGCTGCCTGTGACATCAATACAACTTTTCCCCTCCACGATTATATTACTTTTACAATGTTGACTTTGTTACACCCTTGTTACCCCTAAAAGGAAAATGTAGGAGATATTTTTCTTACTGCAGATTGGGAGACTTGGGTTTGGACCCTTGTATAACAAATGGTTTGTATAACATAAAATCCGTACAACGTAAAAAATTCCGGAGATAGGGGAAGTTTGCTTAACAGAATTTCCGATGGGGCGAATCCATAGAACATAAAAATGGTTGAGATTAGGGATTGCTCTGTTTTCAATGCATTCCTCTGGGAAATTTGTATAAAGGAAAAACTGCTTAACATAATTTCATTTGGAATGAATTAATTCCTTTATACAAGGTACCACTCTACCGTACATCCTTAAAGTCTGTCCCCCGCCCTGCCTTTCCTTCGTCTGCTCAACAATTCAGGATATATTAACATAAAACATTAGCGGTCTCCAGCTCTGGAAGTACAGAAAGGTGGGAAGAGGAGATGATCGAAGAAGCTAGAGAAAGGGGATTTTTGGAAGGGATCTTTCAGGATCCTGAGCTCCAGTCCTGACTCTGGAAAGGTAGTCAGGTGCAGTGGTGAAGAGGGGAACACAAGAGGAAGTAGAGCTTGCCTGTGATAAAGCAGCAGCAGCAGATTCGGGGACACACAACGCTGCAAACATACCTTTCCGGATGCTTCTGTTTAAGCGTGGTTACCTCCTTAGATCTGAGAGAGCTGACCTGTGGATGGAGGCTGATATTTCAGTTCTGCCAGCCAAAATCTTAGGAGATCTTTCTCTCCCGAGGGAGACAGAGAAGGAGGCGGGGAGTCTAGGTGTTGCTCATTAGTTTAGCCATGACTGTTCTAAGACATTGCAGGGTGAGGTTGTTGCCTGAAAGTAGATCTTCTAATACAGTGGACCCTCGTATAACAAACAGTTTGTATAACATAAACATCTGTACTACAAAAATAAAATAAAATCCAGATACTGTATAGGGGAAATTTGCGTAACAGAATCACCTATGGGGCAAATCCGTACAACATAAAAGTGGTCGAGATTAGGGATTATTCTGTTTTCAATGCATTCCTATGGGAAATTTGTATAAAGGAAAATTTGCTTAACATAATTTTATTTGGAACGAATCAATTCCATTATACAAGGTACCCCTGTGTCTATTTTCTGGCACAGGGGAAGAAGACAAGATCTGAGGGCATTTTAGCAGATGGCATTGGGTACTGCTGCTGTGACAGCTTTCTGTGGACAGTTGGATAGCCGCTCTGCTTTTAGAAAGGATGGGGAAGCAGTGTGTCTTTTTTGTTGGCTTGCATTGTAAGCCCCATCATACTTAACAGGTGGCTGAGAGGCTGATGGGAGTCGGAGCCTTGCAACATTTCTCAAATATATCTCTGAAAGTAAAAATAAATAAATATAACAAGCTGAATTAGAGCTTTGTATGTGTGGTCCACATAATCCACCCCTGAAGGTGGTCAATAGTGTGTCTGGCAAGTTTTAGTACACCTAGGATATGATGGCCTGTAGAGGCATGCCATCCAGTCTTATAGAACCTCTGAAGGAAGATAGAGATTTCAGGGTTACAACAGAAGCAGACTGCTTTAGGGTGTTTTTTTTCAGCACTGTCTTTATATTATGTTTTATATAATTTATCCTGCGTTTATTGTGATTGTTTTATGATGTTCTTATTTGGTCATCTGTTGGGCTATTGAAATGTTGCAAGCCATCCAGAATGCCCTGTTCCCCCAGATGGATGGCATATAAATCAATCAATCAATCAATGATAAATCAATAAATACCCAAATAGGGAAGGACTAAATAGGGCTTACAAATCAACACTAGATTGGGTGGTGTTTTTTTGAGGGGGTGGGTTTCTCTTGGGACAGCAGATACTGTACATATTCCGCCATTTTCTCCTGCACCCTTCAGTTTTCCATGCCTCTGGCAATTTACTGTACAGTACTTTCTATTTCTGTGAAGATTCTCAGTCATTCAGGTGAGTTTATCTAGAAGTTGAGTCATGGCAACTGGACTTTTTTTTTCTTGAGAGATTGAAACATTTTGCTGCTCATCCAAACAGCTTCTTCAGTCTGAGGAAAACTAGTTGCAAGTCCTCCATTTTATAGTGCACTTTGACCTCTTGTCACCCTGGTCTGAAATAGGCTCATAAGATGAACAATGGCCTGAATAGGCTTGTTAGGTAGACAACAGTCTCAATAGCCTTAAGCTGAACAATGGCCTAAGGTGCTGAAACACATAAAGTATGGGTAATTAGCTATGGCCTTAATCATAAAGGTGTGAAGTATTTTTGATTTGTTGGGTTTTTGCTGAAATCACACCCTAAGTGGCAGATAGACTGTGCCTGAACCCCCCACCTCTGTTGAGAGAGGGGTTTTCAATGCTCACATGAATGGCTTCCCTGGCCCCTCTTTCAAACCACCTATCTTATCTGTCTCCTCATCCTCTGATGAGGATGTACATTAAGGCATGTAACAACTGCTGGACTCCTTGCAACCTCACATGCTGTCTCTAATAGGTGTGGCTGGGGGGGGGGGCTTTCTGGGCTGGGGTGACTGTTAATCAGGCTAGCATTAACCAATTGCTCCCTCCTGCTTCTGAATTCAAAGGCAGCCCCACCCCTCTGCTCTGAGCCTTTCTCCCTTTATAATATTAGTCTGTTGGAACCAGGGAGTCTATTGAGGTGTGTTGGGGCAAGTAGCTATATAGTAGGACCCCCGTATCCACTGATTCATTATCCACTGATTCAGTTATCCACGGTTGGCTGAGGAAAACAATTAAATAATTTAGCAGCCACAAAGCAAGCTATTGTCACAAACAGCAGCTGTAAAGCAATCTATTGTCACAAATAGCATCAGTAAAGCAAGCTACTGTCTCAAAACAGCTGTCATAAAGCAAGCTACTGTCAGGAAACAGCAGTTTGGGGTGGGCGGGCAGGCGTTCTCTCTTACCAATGGTTTTCATTATCCATGGGAAGGCCTGGAACCAATCCCCAGCGGATAATGGGGTCCTACTGTATTCTGTTAGCTTGCTGTTCATTCTGTGCAGAACTGTAAATAAAGAAAATGTTTTTCCCCATTTCAAATGTTTCAGAGTGAGTTATTGGTTTGAGACCATAAATTTCAGAGTGAGTTATTGAGACCATAAATGTCAGTTGATGAGAAAAAGCGGTGGCCTCCTCTGTGGAACATTTCAGCTATTCTGCTCTGTAAATCTTTGTACTTTGGCTGCAGGGATTTAACCAGAAATTCATAACTCTGGAACAGTCCTGTGGGTTTGCTATTTTAGGAATTGATCTAATGTACATATTTCAAAAACATCAATAAAATAGATTAAAAAATAAACATGAAAATACTTTCTTATGGTAGGACTATTTCTTTGTAATTTATTCTCTTTTTTATCATCAACGTTTTATCCACCTCAACTTAAAACTCCATGTAACAATCAAAGTGTGAAGGTGGATGAGAGGAAAGAAATCAGGGATCCTGTCGGAAGGTTCCAAATTTACTTGTTTATTATCATTTGTAGGCCGCCTTTCTCTCAATGAAGGGACTCAAACAACAAGTCGAATTAAAAGCACCATAAATTATGCATTAAAAAGGAGTTCAACCACAATAATAATTTTGAAATATATTAAAAGGATTTAAAGCATTGTAAAACTTTTAAAACAAACTTACTAAATACCCAGATGTATACAAAGGTATTCTAAATTACACATCTTTTTGCAATGTTTTGTTTTGATGAGATGTGGAACTATCCTCCTTAGACCTTTTATCAGGGGTTATGTCTTTTCTCGGGGGGTAAGAAAAGCTTCAACAAGCCAATTTAAGGTCACGACTCGTGCTCTGTACAGAACCTAGAGCCAACCAACAAGAACTCAGTCTACGATGCCGGTTCTTCTCTTTCCTCTGCTGAGATCAACTGCCAATCCATGGCAGAATGCAGGAAAAAAGATGATATTCATTTCATGTGCTGGAGCTTTGGCTGCATCAGGTTCCAAGCTGGGTGGAACAGTGCGTTGTGTGGTGCCGGGGTACCAGAACATCATCTTATTTTCTTAGAGGGCGTGCTAAAATACAACCTTCGGGCCTTTATACACGACCACTAAACTCCGCAGGAAATGGCTGCAAGGTCCGGACCTTACAAGTGTTTTCCCACCAGCTCCGGACTTTGCAGACAATTAAGTGCGACCCCGCCCACCTAAGCGCGACCCAGCTGCACTTTCTTGTACCTGCTTGAGGTGGGTGAAAATCCCCAGGTCCGGATTTAATCTGGTCAATGCAGGGCTCTCCTGGCTTCTACTTGTGTTTTTTTTTTGCCTCCTGCCCCTTTAAGAGAAGAGGTGGGAGGAAAAAAAGCAAGCAGAAGAGAAACGGAAGAGAAACGGAGCTCCGGGAAGCTCCTCCAGGTGAGCTGCATTTCCCCCCCTCTTTCTCTGGTGGGGAGGAAGGAAGGGCAACGAACCCCTAAGATCTTTGGTCCGAATTTAAGGGACCAGCGGATCTTAGGGGTCGTGTGAAAAGGGATCTAATGTCGCCTTCTTCCCTGAGAAATGGGGAGTTTGACTCTTTGAAGTGTATTAACGTTGTTTTTACTGACATAACCTGTGGAAAGTGAGGCAGAGGGAAAATGAAGCCTTGGGTGCAGGTCTAGGGCACCCTTCTTTGTGAGATTTCTGTCAAGAGGTCTAGACCAAGGGGTTGATTTTGCATAGCATGGTGTTTCTGAAACAAGAATCCGTTGCCGTGGCGGCTGGAGACAAGTTGTGCTAACTCTTCAGAGATGCTCAGCGGGGAGGACTGATGCAGAAATTAAAGCACACTATGGGGCCTATGTTTCTTCATTCACTGCAGTGGCCCTAATTTCGGAAGCAGCTGCGACCTCGGCACGGAGGCTAACTCATGCCATTCTCCTCAGATGCTTTTCCCCCCCAATACCAGGCACCAAGAAAAAAACATCTGAGATATATTGATGACTAAATGAAGGCTAGTTTTTTGGTAAACCCGCCTCTGACTTCTGAGCTTTCTCCGTGGAACTCCTCAATGGCACCCCAGCGCAGGAATTTATTCTGCTCGGCTTCCGAGTAGGAGAACAAGGATGCCTCCTCCTTTTCACTTTCTTCGCAGTGGTGTACGTCTTCACGTTAGCTGAGAACTTCGTCATCATTGTGGTCATCACTCGCGATGCTCAACTGTCCCAGATTCCCATGTACATCCTCCTGAGCAACTTCTCCTGGCTGGAGATGTGTTACGTGAGCGCCACCATGCCACGGATGCTCTTTGACTTGTCCGTGCCGGGTGGGGTCATCTCTTTCCACGCTTGTTTCCTCCAGTTTTATATCTTTTTCTCCCTGGGCACTACCGAATGCCTCTTCCTCTCAGCCATGGCCTTGGACCGGTATTTGGCCATCTGCCACCCATTGCGCTACCCACAAATCATGTCCAGAGATTTCTGCCACGGCTTGGTGGCTGGTGCTTGGGTAGTTGGCTTCCTATGGTATGTTGCGCCTGTGTTTTTGATCTCCTGGTTGACCTTCTGTGGCTCGAACACCATCGATCACTTTGTGTGTGATTCTGGGCAACTCCTTGACTTGGCTTGCCCTCCGTTGGGTTACCTCCCTCTCTTCTGCTACATCGTCACTTCGTCTGTTGTCCTGGCCACTTTCATCTTCGTCGCTGTCTCCTACGCAAGTGTTGTTTTCACCCTGGTGAAAACCTCCAACCAAAGCACTGGCGTAAAAGGCTTTTCTACGGTGTCGTCCCACCTCATAGTGGTGGCCCTCTTTTACGGATCGGTGGTCGCGATGTACATCGGAGGACGCAGCAGGGAAAGGCAGGGGGAGAACACCAAGGTGATGACTCTGTTCTATTCTGCAATTGCCCCGCTGCTGAACCCTCTGATTTACTGTCTCAGGAATGAGCAAGTGAAGGAAGCATTGGCCAGACTTTTGAGAAGGAAGAGGGTGCTTAGCCAAACAAGGTGAAGAAGGAAGGTCTTTATCTGGTTTACTGAATCACCTTTTTCCTTCCCTAATGCAGGGCATGAGTAAAGTGGTTAGAGGGACGCTCTTCTCCCTCTCACAAAATACCAGAACTAGGGGACATACACTCAAATTGAAGAACAGACAAAAGAAAATATTTTTTTCACCCAGCGTGTTGTTAGTCTGTTGAACTCCCTGCCATAGGATGTGGTGATGGCATCTGGCCTGAATGCCTTCAAAAGGGGATTGGACAGATTCCTGGAGGAAAAGTGCATCACAGGTTACAAACCATGATAGAGATGTATCATCTCCAGGCTTAAAACCGAGGTACTTCAAGGACCAGATGCAGGGGAGTGGTATCAGGAGACAGATATCTAGTCTCGTGCGCTCCCAGACACATCTGGTGGGGCCACTGTGAGATACAGGAAGCTGGACTAGGCCTTTGGCCTGATCCAGCATGGCTCTTCTTATGTTCTTATGTTCTTATGTTCTTCTCAAAGACATCTTATAAATGTTGGAAGTTATTTTCTTTTGGTAGAATGTATCCTAGGAAGACGATGGGACGAGTAAGCTCTTCTGATGCATTTTAGATATTTGATTATTCATTTTACTCTTTCTCTTACTGTTGCTTCTCTCCCTCTCCTTCCTCTTCCTCAATATCTCACCTATTTTTGTCTTTTTATAGTTACAGTACTAGGCTGCAATTTCAGAACGCGGCAGCACCAGCTGCATCACCTTTAGTGCCTTTGTATATGCCAGGGTCAATTTTCTAATTGATTAGGTACGTAGTGGAACTATCACTTCCTACTTGTTCTCATTGGTAGCTGTAATCATATTGATGTATCCAATGACACTTAATTCACAGAACAAGTTTTCATTTAATTTTAAGCAACAAAGTTTTCCATGCATTCCCTTAATGTCAGGTTGGTACTACATCCGTGTAAGTCTATCAAAGACAAAGATGGCAGTAGTAAACTGGATGTCTTCTATTAATAATCCAATAAACATAAATTAAACAGCATTCTGCATATAATAAATCATGTGTTTTCCTCCACTACAAAAATATATATTCTCTGTCCTTATGTACTAACCAAATATTATCTTAGTACTTTTCATAGGGGTACCAACAGAGCACCAGCAGATACTGTACATATCATTTTGATCTAAAATGTAACCAGTTTTTTAAAAACAAACAAACCCCAAAGTGTATACTTCCAGATAGCTACATCACAACTGTTGTCATACAATAAGGCTTCACCCTATTGTAGTGGGCTTAAGGACAGGAAAGACAGAAGCCATGTTCCTATTAAACAAGAACAGCAAAAGGCAATTCTTGACCCCAGGAAGAACAACGGATGTCCAACACCGCTATTCACAGGCATGCCTTTTTCTTCCATTGTATGCTTTTTACAGAATCTAACATTCACCCATGTGGACATAATTAGGGTCCTCCAGTGGGACGTCTGCGAGATGGGTCAGTCAATGTGCTTAGGGAAAGGAATACTGTATTATCCTGCAAAACCTACAAGCAAATCACAAAAATATTGGATGGAATTCAGTTTTTAGTTCCAGTTAGGATAGACCCATTGAACCCGTAGGGCTTACATGAGTGTTACTTCTGTTCATTCAGTGGGCCAATTCTAGTGAGGACTACCAAACAGATTTGCTACAGAGACCCCTCTTCATGTTATGTATGTATGTATGTATGTATGTATGTATGTATGTATGTATGCATGTATGCATGTATGCATGTATGTATGTGCCACCAAGTTGATTCCATTTCCAGGATTTTCAAGGTAGGGAATAAACAGAAATAGTTTACAATTCCATTCTTCTGGGGGTGCCCTGGGTCTTCACAGCATGCCCATGGCTACAAAGGCTGGCTGTATTCACTGGAAGAACAGTGGGAATTCAAACTCCCAGACTCTTATACTGCAGCCAAATATCTACATCTCTAAGCTCTTCAGACAGCTCTTCCCATTATATTCCTAAAACAAGCAAGCAAGCAAGCAAGCAAACTAACTAACTAACTAACTAACTAACTAACTAACTAACTAACTAAGAGATTGATGAGAGACGGTGATTCTTTCTGATTAAGCAGGGAGATGGCAACAAATCTACACATTAAGGCAGTATGGGAATAGAGCAGGCATGTCCAAATTTCGGCCCTCCTGATGTTTTGGCCCACAACTCCCAGAATTCCAAGCCTGTATTCCCCATGGCAAAGGACGGTGGGAGTTGTGGCCCAAAACATCTGGAGGGCCAAAGTCTGGACATGCCTGGAATAGAGGATTTGCTTTGGGTTTCCAGTTGAACTATCAAAGAGCATTTCAATGTACTGAACCTATTTTGATGGATTCAGCACATTCAATAGGTTGTGTAAAATTTGTTTAAAACTAGAAGGAGATTCGCTGAACCCATGAAAACGGATCACTGCCTCCACTGCGCTAAGTGGGATGTCCCTCTCCTCAGTTCATGTCCAGCTTGGGTTGCCATCTCCTCCCTGTACTCTTTCATTTATTTGTGGCCTACATTTCCCATGAGCCTTACCCTGCATGGCCAAAGGTCAGAGCAGGTGGGCCCAAAACATCTGGAGAGCCACAATGAATGAATGAAAAGATACGTACTGAATCAGTCCAGCAAAAGACACAAGCAGGTGGTAAAACACTGGACTTGCATAAAGCACATCTTGAGTCAGCTCAGAACCAGGGCCAGAGAGGTTGGTGAACCTGCACCAAGTAGGTGATGAATTGAAGTGCAAGCAGATTCAGGCAAGGAGGAAACAGATGCTGGTTTGGGGAGATTATGTACTCTTAGTCTGGGCCGCTAGATGTTCGCAGGCCTAGGAGCAGAATGCATCCATACATCCATGGTCGAGTGAGATGTCTGGCAGTATGGCTTTATTTATTTATTTATTTATCTATCTATTTATTTATTTATTTATTTATTATTCACCCTTTTATACCGCCCTATAGGTCTTTCCTATAGTACGATTACCCTGGAACCCAGGGCTCTCCACTTGCAGGAATGGCTCCTTCCACAAAATGGCTGCTTCCTCATTCTTCCAGGAAGTTATGTTTCACATGTTCTTCCTTTCAGCCTTCCTCTGTGGGGATCTGCACGACTTCTACCAGCTACTTCCTTCACCTGGAGACAGTGAATTAATGAATCTAGAGTGAATTTTGGCCATAAACAAGCTCTCTATCACATTCAACCAACCTTGGGGGTCAAGGTACTCTCCACCTTCCATAGCCCCAGTAAGGAGTTAACCTCAGATGTGCCACAGAAAGCTAAAATGTAAGGAACAGAACTTGAAGTTACTTGGGAATTCACCATTAGGATTCAAATGTGTATTTTCTAAACATTATACTATATATCTGAATGAGCTGTTGTTGCGAAATGTGACTTGTGGGAGATAGGAATAAAATATTGTCTCCTCAGAGTCAGTGTTTCAGTAATAAGTGGAATCATTTGAGATGGATTCCCAAGAGTCATTCTAGTTGCTGACTTAAAATCTCAGGCAAAAAGAAATTATTGGAGCCCTCTGAGCTTTGGTCTACAGATGCATGGGGTGATTTCCCCTGCTGCCACACCAGCAATATTCTCCTTTATTATCTTAGATCATCTTAGAACTACAGAACTGAAAGGGAACTGATGGATCATCAAATCCTGACCCTGCCTAGGAGGAACAGTGGGGAATTGAACTCTCCACTTTTGGTTCTACCACGGAGCTATCCTGCAGCTTATACCTTTCCCCAGAATAGCCTTCAGCTGAGGTATGGGAAAAGCCATGATCACCACATAGGAATTGTACGTGGGAAGCAAAAGTCCATCTTTCTGTAACACGGTGGGACTTGGGATAACTTCTTTTATGAATCTGATCACTTGCTTATGTTCCCGGAAATTTATTTGACTGAAACTTTATGACTGGGAGATGACAACAGGACGTGGTCTCCCAATGGCTAGATCTTCTCTTTCTCTTGAGAAGTGTCTCTCATAGTGTTTGGTAGAAATAAGAGGAAAGGCTCTTTTTTGTAGTGAGATTTCTCTGTGCCTTCTCTCTCCTTTTTTGGGTGAGTACGTGTGGGATTTCTTAGAAGATTTGAGTCCCCCACCAGGTAACAGAATTTCTAGGATTCGTGGCAAAAATGCCCATCTCCTTTACATAACCTGCTCAGAAAAAGCTGGGCAGAATTTGGCAAAGTTTCTCATTAAAAAGAACATGCAAAGAAACAAACAAAAGCATTAATAAAATGTAGGAAACTAAAAGTTGGGCCTCATTTCTGAAGAGGACTCAAAAATGGTGATGCTGCCATGAAAGTCTTTGCATAGTGTGAACTGGAAGAGGGTTGAATATGATTGGGATTTTTTTATTTTTGAAAAATGTCCTTCATGTTTCTTCAGTCTTCATTCCTTAGTGAAAAGTGCACTCTTTGTTGATGGGGGTGGGCAAGTCGGAGAGACTGAATGTAATCAGAAGCTGTAGATGCTATATTTAAGAGGCAGAAATATTTCTGAATATAGCAAAATTAGAGCTCAAGCTTTGGGAATGCGATGCAGTAACAGTTGCTGCAGTTGCTTCCCTTTTATTTCTATATCTATGAATGCAATAGGTACCACATAGATAGTTCAGATTTACACTGTCCTTTCATCCAACAGCAAGGAAATTCTTTTTATGGGTCAATGTTTAGGCTATGCCTTTGATTGTGATGTGACCATGATGCCACTTTGTGATTCCAGATGGAATTGAACAACAGTTCCATCGTTCATGAATTCATTCTGCTGGGGTTTGGAGTAGAGACACACAGACGGTTCCTGCTTCTCATCTTTTTCACAACTCTATATGTGCTCACCTTGGCTGAGAACCTCACCATCATCACTGTGGTGTGCCTGGATACTCGCTTGCCCCAGATTCCCATGTACATCCTACTGAGCAACTTCTCCTGGCTAGAGATGTGCTATGTGACCACCACGGTCCCTCGTATGCTCCTTGATCTGACTTCTCCTCGTGGGACCATCTCTTTCCATGTGTGCTTCATTCAGTTCTACCTTTTCTTCTCTCTTGGTACCACTGAATGCTTTTTCTTATCAACTATGGCTTTGGACCGATATTTAGCTATTTGTCACCCACTGCATTACCCCCAACTAATGTCAACAAATACCTGTCGTGCTTTAGTGGCTGCTTGTTGGGTCGTTGGCTTCCTCTGGTTTCCCATCATAGTCATTTTGATCTCCAAGTTGTCTTTCTGTGGGCCTAATGTCATTGATCATTTTTTGTGTGATCTTGGACCAATCCTGTCCCTGGCTTGCCCTCCACTGGGAAATGTAGCCTCCATCTGTCAAACTTTTATTAATGTGTTAATTGTAGGGAACTTCTCCTTTATTGCACTGTCCTACAGCATTGTGATACTCAAGCTGACAAAGCAATCTACCAAAGGCAGTCATAGGAAGGCCTTCTCTACCATATCACTCCATATAACGGTGGTGGTTCTTTTCTTTGGCTCAGCCACAGCAATGTACGCAGTTCCCAAGGGGAAACGGCATTCTGAGGTCAATAAGGCAGTAACACTCTTCTACACTGCTGTTACACCCTTTGTCAACCCTTTGATTTATTGTTTGAGAAATCAACAAGTGAAGGAAGCACTGATCAGGCTGCTGAAGAGAAAGGAGATATGGTGGAGGAGAAAAGAGGAGACTTAACTTAGTGAATGGATGCAGGAATTAATCACTCAACAAAACAAAACGAGATAAATCAAATATCTGTGGAATTAGGCCAGGAGGTATATCTTTCCAGGTATTATATTGCCCAGGGATGAATGTTCATTAAAAAATTGGGAACAGTTTTCTTTGATATGGAAGGACACAGATCTACAACCCCATTTAGTCATTTTAAATGGAGTTAAACAAGCACACTTGCTCCTCTGTTGTCTCTTGTCACTTCGCTTGTGTGAAGAGTGACAGTTCTGAAGAAAGGGGCCTGTTCTGTGCATGGAAGTTTCCATATTATCAAGAACATTGAAGTTGCCCTCAGGACCATCATTTGTCAGGTGAGGAACATATAAGCAAGACTGAAGGAGGGACCAACAATATCTTTTCCTTGTATTTTTTTTTTTAAATGTTTCCAGGACCAGCGAGAACCTACAAGAAGATTGAACCTCCCTGTCTTGAGAACCAAAGTGCAAAGTTAAAAATATAGCGATGATTCTTTTAAAAAATATTTAAAGGGATGATCACTTTACTACATTGAATATTATGCCATAAATGAAATAAAAATGGATTCTCTTATTGGTTTTAGAGAAGCAAGTGTGAACCCACTTGTGCGCTTTTAGTATCTTCCATGAAATAAGTTAATTGCAATAAAAACAGGTTGATGCATGCTCCCAATGTTGTTTGTTTTCACATACACACAATAGCCTGCTTGATATGACTGTGTGTGTCATCCAGAACACTTGTGTTTTCTTCTAAAGCAAAAAACCTGCCTTTTGACAACTCCATACCACCACAGTAGGGAGTAAGAGGAGGATTATTTCAATGTTGGAAGGGCAGATAATTCGTGACAGACTTTTTTTACAGGAGCGATCATAGAATCTTAGAACCATAGAGCTGAAAGAGACCTCAAGGGCCATCCAGTCCAACCCCTGCCATGCAGGAACCTCCATCAAAGTACCCCCGACAGATGGCCATCCAGCCTCTGCTTAAAAACCTCCAAAGAAGGAGACTCCAACACCTTCCATGGCAGCATGCCACCCTTCGTGGCACCATGCAACCCTCCGTGGCAGCAGGTATAGCTTTCCAGGTTTATATGCCCAGTCATGTATTATGTATGTTTACTGAAGGATCAGAGAACACCTTATTTTGCTTTGAAACCAGAAGGTTAGAAACAGAACATTGTCAACTGACATTTTGTCCGGAGAGTTACAATTCTGCAGTGTGTTGGGGTGGTGTACGATTCATGGACGAACACTGAAATTCTCTTCAGAGGCATCATTTTTCAGATGAGCAGGCCTTCCATGGAGACAGAAGGCAGGACCAGCTCTCTCCTTTTCATATGTTTAAACTCTATTTCAAATGACCAAATAGGGATACCAAGAAGGATGGCTCTAAAATGGAAAAGAGACTTTTTTTCCCCTGAAGGCAGAATCACTTTGCTGGGATAAATATTATGCTGTAAACAAAATAAAAATGATTATCTTTTTGCTTTTCAACTAAGCAGGCTGGACCCACTTGTGCGTTTTCGATCTCTTCCGTGAAATTGTTTAAATGTAATAAAAACATTTTCATCCATTCTTCAAATGTCCATTGCTTTCATACATGCAATAGCCTCCTTGACAGGACTGTGTGTGTGTATTATGAGGGGTGTACTCTTGAGTGCTTAGACCCTGTTTGTTGTCTTCTAGAACAATGAATTGCTATGCAAGTTTCACGGGCAGTGAATTCTTGGCAAGTTTTAGTCTGCACTCTGAATTTTACAGAAGGTGTTCAAGATTCTGGAACCCATCTGCTTGTGTGACTGCAAATCAATTGAGAATTTGGTACAAGTAGTATATCAATCAAATAAATAAAATAAAATAAATATTTCACTGCCCCTTATTCTTGGTATACCGTAAAAGACTTCTGCATTCTGTTTCAGAAATATACCCAGGAAAAACTGATCTAGAAAAGCTAAGGATTGTATTTTCAAATACGGACAAGTATGTTACATTTCGAACAGCAAGGCTTGTTTCTGTACTCTTTAAAATAAAAAGGAAATCTGTAACTCGTATTTTTTACCCAAGATGCCATGTAGATTACCACTACTTACACTTTTCACTAATGGACATTGATTGCTGCTTTTATAGCTATGATTAGTTACTACATTTCCTATCAGATAAATATAATGTTTTAGCTTTGAAATTTTAAGCTAATACAGAAGCCTTGCGCTTAATGTATATCGTATTGCCTAATGTAATACCCTGTACTTTGCAAAGGCCTATATGTGCTAAGCAATGAACATGATGTGTGTTTGTGCTAAGTGGGATATAAATTCAGAACAAGATGAACCATGGGATGAATTGGGCATCATCTCGGTCACCTACGAATAGGGATTAGACATCTTAGAAAAAGAGGCCATACCATGGGGATGAGTCATGAATGAATGCATCTTAGATACTGTTCTTCAATAATGTAAGCTGCTTTGGGTCTTGCCAAGGCCATGGAACCAATTACTTTGAGAGATGGTGACTCTGCTCCAATGCTGGAGGCATTCAAGAGAAATTTGGACAACCCCCTGGCAGATATCCTTTGAGTTGTATTCCTGCCATGAACAGGCGGGTTGAACTTCACGGCCTTGTAGGCCCTTTCCAACTTCACGATTCTATGATTTTATGATATTCATGATTCCCAAGGCACTCCGGGTTGTGCAGCAAATTTCTGCCATCCATCAATATTTTATTTTTAAATTGGGATACAGAAAAGAGTTAAATCTTCTGGTTCCTGATACCATCTCTGTGATCGAGCAATTATTTCCCTTGGCAAAAGGATCTGACTAGGGACTTGGGTTGCGCCTCTCCCAGTGGCATAATTTCAGCCATTGAAATACATGCAACGAGGAGACAAAGAAGAGAAGTCATTCCCTTGATAGGGACACCGCCTGGTTTTTCTATTTCTGGGAGTGTTAGAAAGGTAACAGTTGCGACTGAAATGCCATTTCTCCAAAGACCTATCTTCACGTTTCGCCTACCTTCCCGGATCAGGGACAGTCTAAGAAGTAGAAGAACGGCTGATTTCTAACTCGTGGTCTTGGGCAGAATTGAGAATAGGAGCTGGTGGTATGAATAGAGGAGGGGAGGGTGTTATATCCAGGAAGCTTTTTGCTGCTCTCCTGGTTGTCCACCATTGGGAATTTTTGGACTAGTCAGGCTTTTGGTCTCTTCCAGAAAGGCTGGAGTAGAGAGAATGTAGACTATTATTGACAATGCTTCCCTCCAGTGTCCCAGACGTTGGCAAAATCTCAGTATAACCACTGGGAAACATATCGGCTCAAGCAAGGGAAAAACCCATTAGTTATACCTCACTTGTCTTGACTCTGAGAAGTAAAAACCAAAGGAGGGACTCTCTCTCTCTCTCTCTCTCTCTCTCTGTGTGTGTGTGTTGTGTGTGTGTGTGTGTGTGTGTGTGTGTGTGTGTGTGTGTGTTTAAGGAAAGAGGCCTGCTCTGAATCTCTTTAGAATCTTGGAGGGACCAAGTTAAAAGATGGAGCTA
Source organism: Phrynocephalus guinanensis (assembly GCA_037367245.1). NCBI lineage: Eukaryota > Metazoa > Chordata > Lepidosauria > Squamata > Agamidae > Phrynocephalus > Phrynocephalus guinanensis. Next base: position 6,390,803 of record CM074743.1, on the reverse strand, counting down.
CTTTCTTGTTAAATAGAGTGAATATTATTTCAGTTAATTTTATGTGTGGGGTGTGGTTGGGTGTATTTATATATACATAAAGAATTTAACATGCCAAGAATGTATGTCCTTCAAAGATCTCTCTCATGATCCAATGCACATATTGCAAGTACTGTGCGGGTTTGTGCCTGTAAGACACATAGAGACTCGAGGGCAGCCAGACCATGGTAGACTTTCCTTAAAAACTACACTAGCAACTTTTATTAGGCTCATTCTAATACCCAGTTCTCTTGTATTTTTATGGCTTTGTTTTGTTTTGCTTTCAAAATATTTCTTGAGAATTAAATGTTTGAATTTTTAAGGGTGATTTTTTTAAAGCCTTGATTTCAACTGAGATCACTCATGTTGGCTGCTGGTATATATCTGTCTTGTCCATCTTATTTCTTTGGTTCATGATCAGCAATTTGAATTGTATGCCTAATACTCAGTCTTTCAATGACAGCTTCAGGATCAAGCTCAAGATTTATATACAGTATTAGCAAATCCCTTTAAATTCAATACAGTTAGTTCCCAGGTAAGTGAGGATAGATTGGAGCCTTTTAAAATAGCTCATGTAATTCCCTCTTTGACCAGCACTAAGTAAAGGGAGAGAAGACAGCAGGTTCTCTGTGAAGATTCTCAGTCATCCAGACGAGTTTATTTGGAAGCTGAGTCATGGCAGAGATTGAGAGATTGAAACATTTCGCTGCTCATCCAGACAGCTTCGTCAGTCTGAGGAAAGCATGTTGCAAGTCCTCAATTTTATAGTTCACTTTGACCTCATTTCCCTGGGTTTATGGGACTGTATGGGTTTATGGGTTTCATACTTTATGGGTTTCAGCCATTTCCCACCTAATGAGCCTATTCAGGCCCTTGTTCCTCTTATGAGCCTATTTCAGACCAGGGACACGAGGTCAAAGTGAGCTATAAAATGGAGGACTCGCAACTAGCTTTCCTCAGACTGACAAAGCTGTTTGGATGAGCAGCGAAATGTTCCAATCTCTCAAGAAAAGAACCCCAGTTGCCATGACTCAACTTCCAGTAACAACCGAATTTCTTGCGACCTTGGAATACTTGGAATGCTCCAAGTTAAAAAGCTGTCTTGGCGGTAAAGACACCCTTCATGTGTGAGATACTCTTTCATTATAACTCTGATTCAATTTAAACATTAGGAAGAATTTCATGACAGTTAGAGCTGTTCAGCAAAGGAATATACTGCTACAGAGGGTGGTGGAGTCTCCTTCTTTGGAGGTTAGATGGCCATCTGTCGGGCATCCTGTGATGGGGGTTCCTGCATGGCAGGGGGTTGGAGTAGATGCCCCTTGAGGTATCTTCCAACTCTATGGTTATATGATATAAATAGGTGGAATGTGGTGGTGGTGGGAGATGGCCAAATGTTGGTGTTTTGGTCTACCAAGAAAGCGGAAGTCATATGAAGTAATATGAAAGCAAATTTCCTATGCTTCTTGCATCTCAAATAGTTGAAGGAGTGAAAGAAGTATCTCCATGCACATTGAAAAAATGCCTCACATTCTTTATTCAAGGCTCAAAAAATGAATTTTCTTTCTTATGCAATAATTCAGCCCACATATTGTGAAGCTTTGAGGATTTACTGAGTCGTTGGGTGCAGTTGCTAGAGTTTAGTCAAAGAATTATAATATTCATTTTAACATTTCCTCTGTTTCTGTACTGGGACAAAATGAATTCATGAACTCTGGGTTCTGAGGTTACCTTGTGCATCATAAACAAATATCCCAAGAGACTGATGATGGTATCACTGAAGTGTTGATAAGATTGGTCACTCACAACTCTTAACCTTAATGCTTTGTTTCCTCAAGGTCTGGATACCTTCATGAATGCCTCCAGTGTCACCGAGTTCACCTTCCTGGGTCTTCCCCATGCCTGGCCCATCCAGCTGTTTCTCTTAGTCCTTGTCCTAGCCTGCTACACCATTGCCTTGTTGGGCAACCTCCTCATTATTATGCTTGTGCATGCAGACTCTCACCTCCTCCAGTCCCCCATGTACGTTTTCCTCACCAACCTATCCATCATCGACACAGCCCTAAGTAACGTGGTCGTCCCCATGATGTTGGCAGAGCTGATAAATAATGTCAGAACCATCTCCTTTGGGGGCTGCATGGCCCAACTCTTCTTCCTCCATTTTTTGGGAGGTTCAGAGATGTTGGCCCTTACTCTCATGGCCTACGATCGCTATGTGGCCATCTGCCACCCACTGTTATACACGACCACCATGAACCGTTCGTACTGCATTAAGCTTCTAGCCTCCTGTTGGGCTGGAGGCCTCATCCACTCAGGCACTCAGTTGGTCCTGATCCTCCGACTCCCATTCTGTGGGCCGAATGAGTTGGACAGCTTCTTCTGCGATGTCCAGCAGGTGGCCAAGCTGGCTTGCACGGACACCTATATCACTGAGATCCTCATGGTGGCCAACAGTGGTCTAATGTCACTCGTTTGCTTCCTCATCTTGCTAGTCTCCTATGGTATGATCCTGAACACACTTCGAGGCCACTTGAAGGAGGCGGGAAGAAAAGCTTTGTTGACCTGCAGCTCTCACTTAACAGTGGTCTGCCTATTTTTAATGCCCTGCCTCCTTGTGTATCTTTTACCCTTCTCCAGCTCAGGTAGGGTCAAAATAGCTTCTATCTTCTACACAGTTGTCACGCCTGCCCTAAATCCTATTGTATATACTCTAAGGAATCGGGAAATGAAAGGTGCCATGGGGAGATTAAAAAATAAGTGGTTTTTCTTCCATTCTTTGGTAAGAAGAGAGAAAGCATGAGTCGTTATTTTGTTTTTTCTGGGAATACATTCTAACTAACTACTGTCATAAATGGGGCCATTTGCTTTCGAGCTGGATCCGGACATTTAGAAAAAGAGAAATAAAGTTGGACTGACTTGGAAGCTGCTCAATTTGCCTGGGTAGGAAATCCAAGCACTAGTTTGAAAATTGAGTTTTTTGTAGCTCCCATTTATTATAATTAAAAATTAAAAATGCCAATATCTTCCTTCCTTCCTTCCTTCCTTCCTTCCTTCCTTCCTTCCTTCCTATCTATATCTATCTATCTATCTATCTATCTATCTATCTATCTATCTATCTATCTATCTATCTATCTATCCCTTTCCGTGGGTTTATCAGGCTTTATCTTGACATTTTGATTTTTAAAATAAGTTAATTGGTATTAACCTTTTCGTATTACGGTGGACTTAGATGAAATTTGCATACATCGAAGAAGGGGAAATACATCTAACATTGCTCACAGCTGAAGGATCAGAAACCAGCGGGTGCGGAATGCAGTGGCAAGATTGCTGACTGGGGCGGGTTACAGAGATCCTGTTACACCGCTACTAAAGCAGGTCCACTGGCTGTTAATCAGCTATCGGGCACAATTCAAAGTGCTGACTTTAACCTACAAAGCACAAAATGGCCTGGGTCCAAGCTACCTCAAAGATCGAATATTGTACTAAGAACTGGCTCGGGTGCTAAGGACATCAGGAGAGGCCTTTCTCTCCATCCCACCATCTTCACGGGTGCGCCTCAGAAGAACACATGAAAGGGCCTTCTCTGTTTGCTGCTCCTAGACTTTGGAACTCCCTCCCACTGGAGGCCAGGATTGCCCCATCTCTGCTGTCTTTCCAGAAGCAGGCAAAGACCTTCCTCTGCAGGCAAGCTTTCCCGGAATGAGGGACTACCTGCTACAGTATGTGACTTTTATCTGGATTGCCATGCATGATTGCATTGACTGATTTCATACAAACGCCAGTCTCTTCCATGTTCGTTTCCACACACCCCCAATGGATTCTTTTTTCTTTTTTCATGCTCTTATCTTTCCCCTCCTTGAGATAAGATGGCCAGGTGAAAATGATCTAGTGACTGCAACCCATTCTGAAACCCTCAAATATATTGCGTGTTCCATCTGTACAGGAATATATGTATGTACTTGTGTGCGAATGAAAGCAAGTGTTGGAATAGGCTCCCGGTGACCTCTTTTAAAATTCCCATTCAGCGAACGTATCCCAAGCCATTTGGGAGACCCTCTGATCAGATCCTTATCTAAATCCAGGATAGTATTTCTGTGTTTCCAGTTCTTCATGCAAAACACTTTTGAATAGAACACCTCAAATGGCAAGACAGTGGAACGGCACAAGCAGAACATAAGGGTGTCTGCCCAATAGCAGCAGAAATTTGCTTAACAGAATCGTCTATGGGGCAAATCCGTACAACATAAAAATGATCATGATTAGGGATTACTCTGTTTTCAATCCATTCTTATGGGAAATTTGTATAAAGGAAAATTTGCTTAACATAATTTCATTTGGAATGAATTAATTCCTTTATACAAGGTACCACTGTACATCAGTTTGTATGTATTTGATTCATTATTTTTGCTTTGTTGTCAGATTTAATTATGTCTGATTGGTTAGTTTTTATTTCAGTCTATACATTTGATATTGTTTAATTTCATTATTCATTGTATTGTCCATGTCCTAACTTTTGTAAACCGCCCAGAGTGACCATTGGCCAGATGGTGTGGTATAAAAATCAAATCAAATCAAATAAAATCAATCAATCAATCACTTAATATCTACTGTACACTGATTTTATAAGGTAGGAAAAACACTATTCCAAGACTTGATGTTATGCTGACAATAGGATTTTGGCCACACACAAAAAAACAAGGCAAACCCATTTTGTTCAGTTGATGGCAAATTGTTACATTTAATTTTCAGGATTGCTCCTCATTAGTTAAACATAGGTCATTTAGATTTCAGGAATTGTTATAAGCATTTTGATTTTCTCATGTAAGCCAATGGTAGACTAGCCATGGCCAAGTACAAATCAGTTTCGATCTAGGCCCCCGATCCAATCAGGTGGGGGAAAACTGGCCCCCAAGCCAAAGATACAGATTCTGCACCACCCTGACTCCCTGGCTACTTTTTGGCTGGCTCATAGGGATTGAACGCAGGTGGTACCGCAGTGTTGGTGAAGGCCAGAGCCGTGCGTGAATACAAGATATCTTCTTTGCCCAGCCCCATCTTGTACTGCCAGACATAAATGCTCTGCTTGGAAGACACCGTGAAGGTGATTTTGTCTGTTATCTCCATGGCTTCACTCCAGGATTCTGAGGTGGTGTCCACATTTGACCCACCAAAGGAGGTTTCAAGAGAAAATGGGCCTGAACAAGTAACAGGGCTAGTTCGCCCGTCCCAACTGTAGCAGAAGCAGACACCTTCCAGTTGCGTTCTATGGTTTTTGTTTTCTCTTTCACATAACCAACCTTTCTAGTGATGGAATATTCCCGAGTAACATTTGTCAAGGCCTCATTAACTATGACTGAGACACGTTGCCAGAGACTAAAAGATTTGCCGAAAGTAACAGCAACCCCTCCAGGGAGAAAATTGACCACATCACCATGGAAGGAATATGTTATTGGGTTAGTGTTTTTCTCAAAATTGGTGGTTCGCTGGTACTCGACCCCCCACTTATTGCTTCCTTTCACACAATAAGCCCAACTCGCTGTTCCCCAGTAATACAGACCATTTTTTAGGGCTGAATGAATGGGAAATGTACGAGCCCCGGTATCTTCGTGCATGTTGGTGACCCGTCGGACGATCCCCTTTGCTTTAAATATAATGTAGAAATAATCCCCTGCGGAGAAATAATGGTCTCCTTTGCGACAGTTGGGGTGGAGGGTGTAGACCACCGCTGCAGAATCTTTGTTGAGGTTTGTGACCCGACGGTAGGAGTCACTCTTGATGATGTAGAAAAGATCATCTTTATGGGACAGGTAGTGGTCTCCCCCTCGTACTGAATTCTGCAGAGTAAAGATATTGATATCCTTCGCTTCATGGAAATTGGTTGATCTCATATACAAGCCGAGGTCTGAGCGGATGATGTAATAATAGTCGTCTACGCCACAAAAATCAATGCCTTTTGTTTTGCTCTTGGGGACGATTCCAACACCTGCAAGAAAGAAAATATAGTCGGGTTTTATAACAGGTGAGCTATTATTTGTCTGAAATTGTAAAGGATTCATCAGTCTGACTCCTGAATCACTATACAGTCATATCTCGGATAACAAATGTTTTGGATAACAAACGGAAATTTCCAGGTATAGGGCTGCCTCAGATAACAAATGTTCCCTATGGGCTGCCTCGGATAACTTTATTTGTGTCAGAAGCACCCATAAAATATATTGACAGATAAACATGCACTACTAAGCAGAATACTAATAAGTAATAATATTATTGTATGTAATAAGATATATAAAATGAATAAGATCTCTCTCTCTCTCTCTCTCTCTCTTCTCTCTCTCTCTCTCTCTCTCTCTCTCTCTCTCTCTCTAGCGACTAATTAAAGACCTCTAGCTACTTTTTTAGCTGCCTAGATGCCCTGAGCACATTCGATCCCACCTGATTTCAGAAGCTGAGCAGGGTTGGCCTTGGTTAGTACTTGGATGGGAAACAACCAGGGAATACCAGGTGCTGTAGACGCCTGGAGTAGGAACTGGGAAGCTACTCCAGTATTCCTGCCAAGAAAACTCCATGGACATGGGGTCACGAAGTGTTGGTCACGACTGCAACGGCACACACACACACACACACACACACACACACACACACACACACACACACACACACACACACACACACAGCTACTTTTCAGCCCTGTGTTCTGGGTACCAGAAACACACTAGCAAAGTCTTTCTTTCTTTCTTTCTTTCTTTCTTTCTTTCTTTCTTTCTTTCTTTCTTTCTTTCTTTCTTTCTTTCTTACTTATTTATTTATTTATTTATTTATTTTTATTTATTTATGGGCCCCAGGTCATGAGCAGAGTTTGGCTGTAGAAAGTTGAAGTTCTTTTTCAACCACCACCCAGTGTTCTGCGTGTGACAAACACATCAGCCATGTCTGTCACTCAATACTCACCTTGTATGGTTCCTTCCCTCCATAGGAAGGCCAGCAATGCTAGCAACAGGACTGGCAGCATCTTTCTTCTCTGCAGTGGCCATGGAAGGCAAACATGGATTTATTACTTGGAGTGAGAAGGGGTAGGAATGAGCTATAAAAGATTCTGGCCAATCACACTTGCTCAGGTCTTCCACATCTATATAGATCTGGATGTGCAGCATTTCATACCCATTTTCCAGGTCAACAGGTATGATTTTTATAGGAAAGAGATCAAACAAACATGGCCCTGTAATTGCAGACATACTTTTGTTCATGGCCAAGCTGGATTTTGGAGCGTGACCCCCCACCCCACCCCCACATCAAGCATCCTCAATTTGTTGCCACTACATTTTCCAGTACTCGCCATGATTATCACATTCCCCTGATAGAAATTTCACTTTTATAGGAATCTATAGGAGCACATAGACTTTGTGTTTATAACTACTTATAACCTTATGTGATTGCATTGACACTATGTTTTCAAAGTTAGTTTCTATCACTCATAACTTTTACATGGCATTTTCTCTCTCTCTTTAACACAGAGGATTAATGCTGCTAGATCTAGTGTGAAAATTAACGAGATATATATCGAAGTAGGCCATTTTAAATAAAATCAGTTCCACACTATGTCTCCTGCAAGTAAAACCAGTCTGTGGGACCTGAGCAAGCAGCAGAATCTCAGAGCGTCTCCAGAAGCAGGGAGCGATAAATCACTTCTGGGTACTCTCTGTCTGGAAATTCCACAAAGGGGTCACCAAAAGTCATAACAGATCTGATGACCCCGGAAAATGATGACAATTAAAGCCACACAAAGTGTTGAATTTTTCTCCTGAAAGTAGTAAACTCATCTGTTGGTGGATTTAGCTTCTATGTTGGCCCACTGTGTTGGTATACAGGCTTGTTGGAAGGTGCCTTAGGTTAGAAATGGTGTCACAGGATTATCATTAACAAACGTGCTGAGCTATTTTTTCACATTCATCCTCCTGTGGAGTGTGAGACCTATCAACCCCTTCAATAACCAAATAATGTTTCTGGTTCTACATGTTGTTAGAATTGTTACAGTGCCTCAGCTCATGGTGAGTGTTAGATGAACTGGCTTTTCTCAAGGGTTTAGGAAAGACTCTTAAATGGTTACGTCACATCCCTCTCATCGCGGTTTGCGGTTCAGCTTGGGACTAGTACGAGAAAATGTTACTCCACGTCCATTGCGTGACGGCAGAATCTCATCGCGACCACACCCCCTGAACTGGGATTTAAGTGTGATAAGCCATACCTCTCCCTGACCTCGGGAATTCTCTTGTCTCGGTTCCTGTTTCAAGACAAGTGCCCGTGAGGTACCGGTAAGTCTCGTCACGCAACGTGCACATTCTCCATCTAGTGGCAGGAGTGCAAAGTTGCATCCTCCAGTACAATCCCAATGGCGTAACAATGCATCGCAGAGAGGGAAGAAGGCATAAAACATCTAGCTTTGCTGCTTAACGCAAGAAATGCAAAGTTATGGAGAAATGAAATATCGAAAACCGGAAGGTCAGACCCCCCCAAAAAGAGGGGGGGAAAACGAGGGCAGGGAAGTACAGATGTTGTCATGAAACAAGGACAGTCATCATGATACCATCAATCGCGCCAGTGGGTAAACGGAAACAGGGACAGAACCGGGACAAGACCACGTGACTGTGAACAACGTTATCATGAAACGAATGTAATCTCGGAACGAGGAAGAACGTGAAGTAACCATCTTAGTTTTCAGCACCCTCCATGATCCCATTATCTTTGGCAGAGAGGTCTCCTTTAGACTTGGGATGCTTACATTTCAAAGCTAATCAGGACATTGTCCCGGCAAGCTAGTCTGCAATGGAGTCAGGCAACTGTTCATGATTATACTTCCATACTTTTCTCTGATGCTTCTTCTCCTTCCCCTCCTTGAGATCAGATGGCCAAATGCAAATGTTATAGTTCAACGTTCACTTCTGTAGTTGCAGCATGCAGGCAAAGCTGGAAGAATCTGTAAGTTTTCCTCCCTCCAATGAAAGCCCACTCTTATGTTTTAAAAGACATAAGATCATTTGTGTAAATGTTAAAAAGTACCTGTATATTTCCCTTTATAAGACGCCCCTGTGTATAAGACCACCCTCTCTTTTCTAACAAAATTACAGTTTTTCAACCACACGGTTCTCTCCTCGCCTTACTTCCATGTATAAGATGACCCTCAGTTTTTAGTCTAACTATTTTAGACAAAAATATAATCTTATACACAGAAAAATGCTGTATTTTTTTAAAAAAAATACTTCCGATAGAAGCCTCTAAAATAAACAGTGCTAAATCGGGGGAAGAAAGAGTTGATCTAGACCTTAGCTTCGGACCTATGCAAATGTAAACGGCACTTGTTCTTGCTTAATCAGCAATATTGCACGTCTTTTTTTGATATTTCCTCTAAAACTGCGCAAGTATAATCTTTAAAAGCAAGATATGTGGAAGCATTGTTACTTTTATGGCTTTGCTTGAATTTCTAGCATAGGAGGCATCCCATAACTACTGGTTTATTAGACATTCATGCTTTTATTGAAAGATACATATCTCTGGCCAAAGAGTGATGGGAACGTGCCTTCTATTAAGATTATGCAACATTTCTCCCTTCGTTGGGGGTCTTGAGATCCTCTGTGTTCCATGACACAAGGAACGCACAGGTTGCTTCATCTTAAATGGAGCATTGATGGCTTTAGCATTCAAATGGTTCCTTGCCTAATGCCTATGAATGTGTTTGTGCATGTAAGACAGGTGACAGGACTCAGGGTCTGGCATATTCGGGTGTTAAGGTCATCAGGAGAGGCCTTTCTCTCCATCCTGCCACCCTCACAAGTACATCCTGTGGGAACCCCATGAAAGGGTCTTCTCGGCTCCTGCGCCCAGGCTCTGGAACTCCCTCCCACTAGAGGCCAGGGCTACCCCATCCCTGCTGTATTTCTGGAAACATGGGCAAAGACCTTTCCCTTCAAGCAAGCTTTCCCTGAATGATGGGCTACTTATGTGTGTTTTCTATGAATCTGTAGGATTACGTAGACTTTGTGTTTATAACCACTTATAACCTTGTGTGATTGTATTGACACTGTTTTCAATGTTAGTTTCGCTCACTCATAATTTTTACATGGAATTTTCCCCTCACTCTTTAACTCCTTGCGTTCTCTTGTAGCCTTAATGTAACATTGTCTTTTAATGCTGTAAGATGTCCCTAAATTCCCTGTTCTCAATACTTGAACATGTCTTAATTGTACTGGACTGAATATTATTCCTCATTAATATAAGCTGCCTTGGGTTCTTTTCCAAGGAAAAAGGTAGGGTAAAAATACTCTAAAATAAATAAATAAAATAAATTATGAGGATTGGCCCCAAAGGGCTAAGTTCCAAAGGAGACAGAGAAATTGGCACAGTGGGATACTGTTAGACCACATCTTGGATAATACCCAGCTGGTGTTTCAGCAGGCATGCAGGTCGAGATGGGGGTCAAAGAATTAGCCATCACTAAAGAAAGATGACTATCAAGTCAGAACTCATAACAGTTAACATCTTTTCCAACTGTCATGGCCCAACAATTTTAAAAAATATTAATCTGCTGCTGCACTACATTGAGTTTGAGTTTACTGTTGATTTCCCAGTTAACTGAACAAAGCTTGTTTTGTTGAACTGCCTTTTGTCATAGATAGATAGATAGATAGATAGATAGATAGAGAGAGAGAGAGAGAGAGAGAGAGAGACTTTATTGTCCTTGTCTATAAAGACCAGCAAAATTAAAAGAAAAACGAATTTAAAAGATCTACATCAGGAACATCCATACTGAAGAATATATCATAAACATATCCTACCCTTCATTTATAGAGAAAACTCCCTCAAAATGTACATTTCCCTTCATTCAAAGCCATCACCTCTTTCGGATAAAAACTATTTCTCAAGCGGCTGGTTCTAGACGTTGCTTCATTTACTCAGCAGGGGTGAACGGTTCAACATTTATGAGCGGATTTATTCCCCATTAGAAGCGTCACAATATTGTTTGCTGAACCCAAAGCAACCGTCCCATCTGGAACAGCTCTGAGCATGTGAGTTATGGGATCAATCAGCTGAGACCCAAGATTTACAGGCTGAAAGATCTCTTATACTGTATAGTACATAGGTGTTCTCTGGAGGGAATACCACTGAAACGCAACATGGAGGGAAAATGGGAGATGTTTTATTCCAAACCAGTCTTGGTATTTCCTACAATGAATCTCTGGGGTTTGAGTCAAATTATTTTTTTTCCTACCACCCTAATAGGAAATGTTTGGAATTGAACCAGAAGACTTTGGAATTCAAAGCCAAGAGCTTTTCCATTTACCTATGGCCTTGATCAGTTTTTAAACAGTGTAACGAATATGATTCAAATAATTTCTCACACTTGGGGAGGAGGATTGTCTTAAAACATCATCATAAAAGATAGGTAGATGGGTAGGCAGGCACATATGCAGACAAAGAGACAGACAGACCTGTGGAAAAACACTAGGAAGAAGAAGAAATGTGAAAGAACCAATAGCAGCTATAATTACTAAACATGAATTAAACACTAAATATAATAAGTATAGGTTTTATGTTGTATTTCGGCTAGTAAAGAAAACAACATTAATATTTATCACATTATAACCAGCTATCCCTCTAAAACTAGTAATAAGCCCCCCCCCTCTCTCACTCACTCACTCACACACACACACACACAAAGACCCTTTATGAGGTTGTTATACCTGCCATTCCAGAGAGACAGGTACACTTTGTGGCATGACATTTGTGGATATGTGATTCCCTCTCCCACTGTGTTTTTAATGGCTTTAATGCTTTTTGTTTGCTGACACCAAGGCTGGTTGAAACCAACTCTGAGCTCACCTAAGAAAGCTGGAAGTGAAATTATTAACAGAAGCTTGCTCTGAATGTTTGATTTTTTTTTTAGTGGTCTAAATAAACCTTTATTTAGAACACTAAAATCAACTCATCTACATTTGTGTTGTTTTGTGGTATATATCTGGCTTCCATACTTCCTGTTTGTTCTTCTAATGCTGTGGAACTCATAATGTTGTATCCATTAAAAGCCATTCACTGGCAATTACCATTAAGTGCGTAATTACCAGTTATCAGCAATTGCACAAGCAATATACAGTTGATGTTTCACTGGTATGGACCTTAAGGCTATGGTAGAATCACATGGGAAAAGATGGTTCTTCAGGTAACCTGATTGAAAGCTTTTTAGGACTTTAAAGATGGCAAGTGTATTAGGGAAATAGACTGTTAGCCATTTTTATGGTTACAGTAAAAGCATCACATGAACCCAAAAGTTCACCCCATTAAGATGTTACCACCAAAACATCATGGCCAGGTAGGACTCTACCAGAAAGTAATGGAGCAGATTTATCAGCTGTAGCTTGGGGAAATCATGATCTCTACTCCATAAATGAACGTATGTTGAAAAAATATCTGCCAAAGTTTAGCAGGACAAGTTCCAATAAAAGTAAACTCACAAAAGTCATTTCTTGAACAGAACAGAGAACCAGAGACATTTGTTCCTCAGGTTCCTCATGGCTTCCCTTCATTTCATGATTTCTCAGAGAGTAAATGATGGTACTGAGAGCAGGTGTGGCCACTGTGTAGAAGACAGAGGCTATCTTGTCCACCCTGGAACCAGAGAAGGGCCTTGTTTCCAAATTAAATAAGTTGTTGTTCTCAAAATGGAAATTCCCATTTGTCTTCCTATTGTGTAACCTCCATACCAACCGTAACAAAGCAGTGCTGTGCCGCAGGATGTCAGAGGTGCAGCTGTATACTGGGGCTTCTCTCTTGACCATGACTACTCCAACTTTCCGCTTACTGTCGGAACCGACAAGATAATCTGTTGAATACCTCCCTAATATCATGCTTTGCAGCAAGGTCAGTGGCCAGGAATCCAGAAAGCAGTTTTCCAAAACAAATACGGACAGCTGATCCATAGTATGTCTCATTAACTAGTGCCTTAGCAGCCTCTAAACAAGGGGTCTGGTGGCTCAGCGGACTAAAGCTCCGAAACAGTCAGCTGCAAAGTCGGCAGCTCGATGGTTCGAATCCAGGGTGCCACACAGCAGAGTGAGCTCCTGCTGTTAACCCCAGCTCCTGCCAACCTAGCTGTTCAAAAGGATGTAAAGTGCAACTAGATAAATAGGTACCGCCGTAAAAAGCAGGAAGGTAAAACAGTGTTTCCGTGCAACCATGACGGCCACGTGGCCACGGACTTGCACAACACTGGCTCTTTGGCTTGAATACGGAGATGAGCGCCACCCATAGAGTTGGTCATGACTAGCACTCATGTGTGGGGCGTGGGGGGGACTTTACCCTTTACCCTAGCAGCCTCCATTGAGCATTTCAGTGTTTGTGAGCATGCTGCTGTCCATGGTGCTGAAACTGGGGTATTACAGCAATCTCCTTTCAACTGGTGTCCTCGAGGTTGGCCATGTTGGTTGAAAACGATGAAAGTTCAGAAGCTTGCCCACTGGCCATGCTGACAAACAGCGGTGGATGTTTTTGGAATGGGGAGGTGCATGAAAAATGAACAACAATATTGTCAGTCAAACAGTATTGTCCAATACAGTTACAAGGAAACATACAGCCTGGTGACCTCATTCAGAGACCCTCTCCTTTGTCCAAATCATTGGAGAGGGCAAGAGAGAGCTTTGTTTTCATCCAGAATGAAGCTATCAGTCTCCTTCTCTGCTGAAACATATGCACAGCATTCTCTCCAGAAGCTGCCGATACTTTGGATTTCCCTTTTCTTGCATTTAATTTGGGGTTTCCTTTTTTATTTTAGCATTTTTAACCCTACGAAAATGTCAAATAGCACACGAGAGATCCATAGGATACACCACTCCATGCTTGGACTTCCCTGTGGCTTCTTAGCTCACCCCACCGTCACCATGGAAATGCGCAGAGAGTGTATTGGACCTGATTAGCCCCAAAGCTATAGTGCTAATTTTTACAGGGCTTTCAAACTGATTCAGAAGTGTGCAACATGGATGACTCAGCTGTCCCATAATCCAAATATTCCTGCCCGCTTGTCTTCCTTTGCCAAGCCTTCATCCCTCCCTCCTTATTCCCTTGAGGGCATCTAGATGAGTTTTGTTCCCCTTTGTGGCTATAAATGAGCCGTGCAACACACTTAACTGCCTATGAAACCCAGTTCCAGGAAATTCTAGCACCAGACACCCTTTGTTTGATTCTGCTTGGCTCTGCCACTTTGGGCTGCTGAATCGAGAGGTGGAATTGCAACACTGGAAGGGAGCAGGGTGTCCTTCACAGCACTGAAGCTTAGAATCATAGAATCATAGAATCATAGAGTTGGAAGAGACTTTGACAGCTTTGTTGGCTTCTGGAAATCGAAAAAAATGATCTCGGGGAGTCGTGGGGTGGATCGTGCCAGACAAGGAGTAACCCCATCACTTCTTAAAAAGAGCATACTTCTTTGAAGGGACCACCCAACCATTCTGGGTCAAACATTGCAAGGTAAGAAGAAAACCTGACAAAGTTGGTCTCTGCTGTGGTTTAAAATCTCTCTCCTTCCTTCCTCCATTTTGCTCTGTTTCTGTCTCATTGTCTCTCCTCTCTCCAACTCTATTTATCCATCTATATGTATTAAGTCATTACTATGTAAGTAATTGTGCCTGGGATCTAGAAAAAAAAGACAGGCATGTGTTCTTTTGGACATTCATAAAGACCCTAGGGCAGGACTGGCGGATGGATAAGATGACACTGCAAATTCTTTTCACAAGGAAGTTACTTCTCCTTTTCAACCATTGACTCTTCAGACTGCACTCTCAACCTTTCCGGGTTTCAATCCAGCCCTGTCTAAATATGCAAGAGGCTACCCATTGAAAATGGCAGGGATGTGCATTTATGGAACCATTGACACTCTACCCAATACATCGTAGCTCAGATACTTTGCACCCTCACCTGGAGGTCTTAATTGAAAAAAGAATATATTTATTCAGACAGAAAGAACTAGACATGCTTATACTTTGCACCCTCACCTGTAGGTCTTAATTGAAAAAAGAACATATTTATTCAGACAGAAAGAACTAGACATGTTTATACTTGGCACCATCACCTGGAGATCTTAAATGGAATTTTATATATATATAAAATCCATGTTCTTAGCTTGAATATGTCTTAACTGTTCTGGGCTGTATATTGTCCCTCATTATTGTAAGCCACCTTGGGTCCTTTTCCAGTGAGAAAGGCAGGGTAAAATGTTCTAAATAAATAAATAAATAAATAAATAAATAAATAAATAAATAAATAAATAAATAAATGCTACCTCAGGGACTCTGGAGACAGTGGGCGACATTCTGTTGTTTGTCACAATATGTTACACTGGATTAGGTCCATTGAATCAGCAGAGGAGTTGGTGTGTCAGCTCCTTTAATTTCCATAGACTCAAACGGGCCTCCTGTACCTGTGTCTTAATGTGTGCATTAAGGTGAGGCTCATTTGAATTAATCGAACTAACAGAAAATGTGACCCACCAAATCTCTACCAGTTCAATGAGTCAGTTTGTGTGTGACTTACTGCACTGAGCAACAGGATTTCAGCTGGTTGGGAAGAGAGCTCTGTAGGAGTTATTAAAGTACGGCATATGAACTGTTTGGAGCACACTGGGTTATTTTAACAAAAAAAAAAATCCTTCTATTTTCATATCTGGAGACTGGGCCTTTTCTTGGAGTCCACAGGTGCATGTGAGAGCGACACAACCCACTCTGTCCTCCCTAAACTAGCCAGATGTAGTCAGATATAGATCAGAATCATAGAATCATAGAGTTGGATAAGACCTCAAGGGCTATCCAGTCCAACCCCCCAGCCATCAGGAACCCTCCATCAAAGTACCCCCAACAGATGGCCATCCAGCCTCTGCTTAAAAACTTCCAAATGAGTAGACTCCACCACCACCACCCGGGCCAGCATATTCCACCGCCAAGCTGCTCTATCCCTCAGGAAGTTCTTCCTAATGTTCAAATAGAATCTCTTTTCCTGTAGTTTGAAACCATTGTCCCGAGTCCTAGTCTCCGAAGCCATGGAAAACAAACTAGTCCCCTCTTTAATGTGACATCCTTTCAAATATTGGCTATCACATTCCCCTCTCAGCTTTCTTTTTGTAAGGCTAAACATCCCCAGCTCCCTAAGCGACTCCTCATAAGCCATTGCTTCCAGGCCTTTAACCATCCCAGTCACCCTCCTCTGGACCCAGTCGAGAATCCTCGTCCATTGTCTGTCCTGAAGTACAGTGACCCCCCGCCTATTGCGGGGGTTAGGGACCCGACCTGACCCGCGATAATTGAAAATCCACGATATGCGGATGCAGATCAGGTCGGCCCTGGGGTGCCTAGCTGCGGGCTCTTGTACTTACCAGAGGCCTCAGAAATGATTTCCGGCTATCCGGAAGTCACTTCTAGTTCACAGGAAGGCCCTTTGGGGGGCACCAGAAGGCCCTCACAAGCCCTCACAGGCTCATTTGGGACAGCGCCAGGTTTGGGGTAAGTATGGGAGGCCTGAAACAGGTCTTTTCCCTCTTAACCCTGGGGACCTTTTTTTCATATACTGTGGTTCTGCGATATAGCAGTATATGAACCGCGAAAGGGCAGGGGACCACTGTATGCTACAACCAGCATCCCAGTCAGTTTATGGCACCATCTTCTCTTTTCCTCTGGCTTGAATCTTTACTAATACCTATTCTGGAAATGTCTTCTTTCAGGGAGACCTGAACTGATCAGATGGAAGATGACAACTATACAGTCGTGAATGAGTTTGTCTTTCAGGGACTGACGGCAAGTCTACATCTCAAGGTCCTCTTCTTCGCTATCTTCTTGGCCGTGTATGGAGTAACCATGGTCGGCAACCTCTTGATTGTGGGCCTGGTAGCTTATCAACCTCTCCTTCATGTACCCATGTACTTTTTCTTGGGGAATCTCTCCTTCTTGGATTTCTGCTACTCCTCCGTAACTGCTCCAAAAATGTTGGTCGGCTTCCTCTCAGGAGCTAACAGCATCACGTACAGAGGCTGCATAACCCAGATCTTCTTCTTCCACTTCATTGGCGGCATCAAGACCTTCCTTCTCGTCATCATGGCCTATGACCGCTATGTTGCCATCTTCTACCCATTGCGCTACATGACCATGATGAACTGGACTGTATGTGGAGGGCTGGTGGGAGCTTCATGGGCTGGTGGATTCGTCCACTCCATAGTACAAGTCGCTATCCTTGTCCAACTACCCTTCTGTGGACCAAACCGCCTGGACAACTTCTACTGTGATGTCCCCCAGGTGGTCAAACTGGCTTGCACTAATACCTTTGTGGTGGAGTTACTCATGGTGTCCAACAGCGGCCTGTTGACTTTGATGTGTTTTATTGTGCTGCTCATATCATATTCTGTCCTCCTGGCAAAACTCAGAGCAGAATCTGCACCGGGACGCTACAAAGCCATCTCCACGTGTGCTTCACACATCACCGTCGTGACATTGATATTTGGGCCTTGTGTTTACATTTACCTCCGTCCCTTCCGCAGCTTTCCTATGGACAAAGCGGTCGCCATTCTCTACACCGTCATCACTCCCGTCCTGAACCCTTTCATTTACACTCTGAGGAACAAGGATTTCAAAATAGCCTTGGAAAAGCTTATGAAAAGGAAGAGGAAATCAACCCCTTGAGATCAAGCAAGACCAACAAGTCTTGTTCATAAAACTTATTCAAAAATTTAGTCCACACCTAATAAATAAAGCATACTGTGTTAGTCTACTTTTGCACTTGTTTGCCTGCCGTTGCTCTTTTTATCTTGCTTTTTATAGCTACATCCTCACGGTTACACATTTGTTGCATTGTGACTTGCTTTTTATAAAACCCCCAGTTTAAGAGTAAATGTTGTATGGATGGCCTGCTACTCACATATGTGGACGGTACTGACATTTTTTAAAATTGTATTTTTATTTTTATTTTTATTTTTGTTCTTCTTGATCTTCAAAGTTCTTGCCACATCTTCAGCAAGACCCACTGGGTTCATGCAACAATGACATCTTACTCAGGTTTTTTCCTTAGCGTGTGTGCGCAGACATTCACATTCACACAGAGATTTCACTGCCAGGAGAGAAGAGAGGTTCTCCTTAGTCTTTGCAAACTTTTCCCCTTTGTTTGGGCACACACACACACACACACACACACACACACACACACAACACAGCCTATTCTCACATGGAAGAAAGGGCCACATTTTGTCCAACTAAACACCATTTCCAGAAAAAAAGTGAACTATAACATGGAGGACTCATGACTAGTTTTCCGCAGACTGTCAAAGCTGTTTGGATGAGCAGCGAAACTAAGTCCAGTTGCCATGATTCATCTTCCAGATAAGCTCACCTGGATGACTCAGAATCTTCCCAGACATATGACCCTCAACTTCCAGATTTTTCCAGAAAAGCTTGCATAGAGAATTTGCCAGTTTTTGCATGCCTTAGAGGGTTTTCTGGGGTGGTGGTGGAGGCAACATGAACATAAGAACGTAAGAAGAGCCATGCTGGATCAGGCCAAAGGCCCATCTAGTCCAGCTTCCTGTATTTCACAGTGGCCCCACCAGATGCCTCTGGGAGCACACGAGACTAGATATCTGTTGTATTTTTACTCCTCTGCATCTGGTCCTTGAAGTACCCCAGTTTTAAGCCTGGAGATGACACATCTCCATCATGGTATGTAACCTATGATGGGCTTTTCCTCCAGGAATCTGTCCAATAATGACCACAAAACATCTGAGAAATGCCTCAAAAGTTCCCATAATTTTTTTTTTCAGTGGGGAAAATTAATCCTCTCACAGAGAAACTTAAATGCCAGGAGAAAAGAGCAGTTCTCCTTAGCTATTCCCTCAGTTTCTTCTTGGAAGCAGAGGGTTCCAAGACTCACATTCTTGGCCAGGGAAAAGTGTGAGGGAAACACATGTCCTCTGGGACCCTCTCCCCAGGTCTCCCAGGCATTTGCAGATACTGCTAACCCATCACAAACAGGGAGAGCCAAGGTCTCAGCCCATCCTGGGTTAGCCCATGGCTGGCAGATTAAGCAAGAACATTGGTCACCTGGTCATAGAATTTATTTACAGTGGAACCTCATAAAACAAACAGTTTGTATAACATGAAATCTGTACAACATAAAAAATTCCAGAGATAGGGGAAATTTGCTTAACAGAATCGCCTATGGGGCGAATCCATACAACATAAAAATAGTCGCGATTAGGGATTACTCTGTTTTCAATGCATTCCTATGGGAAATTTGTACGAAGGAAAATTTGCTTCACATAATTTCATTTGGAACGAATTAATTTCTTTATACAAGGTATCACTGTATTTATTTATCTGGCAGCGAGGTCACTCTAGGCGGTTAACAACATATGAATACAATACAATTATACAACACAACACAAACCCATACAGTTCATACAATAAATTAAAAAAATAAATAAAAATGCAGTAATATAATGAAAATAAAATGAAAATGGCAAGAATTAAACTATGAACATATAATTAAAACCAATGATGTTATAGAAGCATAGAATAATTGAGTTGGAAGCCCAACGCCCTGCGCAAAATCTTGGTACTCCCATTATAACAGGTTTGGAGAAGCTTTGGCAGTCTTAGTAGCATTAGTCTTCTATCATCAGCAGGCCCAGCCAACAGGATCCATGGGAAAAGGTTGTAGAAGATGTAGTGTAAACTTACATATTGAAAATTAATTTCTATCATTCATCATTAAAGATCTCTCATGCATAACCAGTAACATATTTCAAAGCTTTTGGAAAAGGGGCAGATAACGTGTTTCCTAACTTCCTTGCTTTGTACTGTGTCTAAACTGATAAAGAAAAAGGAACTACTTTTCAAGTGTTCTCTGCAAGATCTTGCACAAGGTCCAAGGTCTCAAGTAGTGGGAATTTGTTTCACATACTCTTTACTTGCTTGCTTAAGGTGGTCGTCCAAAATGCTTGACAAATAGATGGTATGCAATTACTGTATCTTGAGTAAGCAAGGCAAAACATTTTTAAATGTTCCAATTTCATGTGAAATTGGGAAGTTTTTACATGTTGTACCTGGATGCATGCCTGTCTTGAAATATGTGACACTGTGGAAATAATATGACGTATATTATCTTACTCAAAGTGAAATGTATAAATGGTTTTGCTGGACCCCAGAAAGTGTCCCTCTCTTAGAGAGGCACCATCAATGCATTGATTCAATTATTGCAATAAAAAGCCTATATTCTTGAAAGAACCTGGTGTTCCAATGCTCTGTTTGTCTTTATGGCAATTTGCCAGTCTCGTTACAGTAAAATTACTGTTTGGGAGGTCACAGTTGTGAAAAATATTGGGGATGGAGCGGAGAGTCTTAAAAGATCTGATGGTCAATTTCTATTGAAAGAAGGGGTGAGCCAACACTTGCTTCTGAGCTCCACCGTGTGGTGAGTGGCTGCACTTTCTTCTCATGAGGATCTTGATTTTCATACCGCAAAATATCCATCTACAGAACAGATTGCCCAACTTGTAAAATAGGTCAGGCCTAAGGTCATCTCAGGAGGGACACGGTTAAAAAAAATGCATCCACTTGTGTCATCGTTCTGGGTCCAGACTGATTGTGTTGACCATTTCCTGCTGCAACGTTTCGTTCTGCCAGTGGAATGTCTCAAGGCTTTTCCCATGGAGAGCAGGGTGAGAAATATACATGTGTTACTTAATGCAATTTACAACTATGTTCCTAACTTCACAAATGCCAAATGGGGTACAGAGCAGCCATTTTGATGTTGATTCTCTCCAGTGGTGAGAAAACAGTTCTTTTGTTCTGTACTATAGTCACTCCAGGATCAACCAAATCCACAATAATGTGATTCCTTCCATTTAACCAAAATCATCAGAAATAATATTTTATTTATTTATTTATTTATTTATTTATTTATTTATTTATCCACCTTGTATATCACCTTACAGTCCATATTACTCTCTGGGCAGTTTACTTTGGTACAGATACAGACCAATTTCTGCATTAACCAGGAAGAGCTGGAGTGTTCTCCCAAGAGGCCTTCCAGATGTTGGGGCATTCTGATTCTAACAGGTACCAACCTGCCTGGCCTCTGGTGAAGCTGGATGGAAAGAGTCCTTCCTCCCCATTTGCAGCAGTATGCTTTGCTGCCACAAGGGAAAACTTAGACTGGTGCTCTTTCTTTTTACAAAAGGCCCCATGGATTTGACAGAAAGAGTGTTGCCTTGGGTATTTCTAGCCCAGAAGCAATATACTGGTGAAAGAGGACTGAGGAAGCGTTCACCTGGAAGAACTGACGCCTAGGATTCAGTGAGGTGGGGTACATGGGTCCTTTTTCCAAGGAGAAAGGCGGGGTAAAAATGCTCTAAAAATAAAATAATAATAGATGGTAAGTACATGTTTCTTCAGCTTCCTTCCTTCCTTCCTTCCTTCCTTCTTTTTCTTCTTTTTCTTATTTTCATTTTCTGATTCCTCCCTTCCTGCTCTTTCAAGGATTTTGTGGACCCCAAAACACAGGGAGCAGGAAGACTCAGGCTCCCTCTAGATTCCCAGGTAAACGGGTGTAATTCAGCACCTTCCAGAAGGAACAATCAAAGAGCACAAAAATGGCTGAAACAGCCACATTGCTATTTAAAGAAGGGGTGAGCCAATATTTGTTTGCGAGCTTCCATGTGTGGTGAGTTGCTGCCCCTTCTTCTCATAGAATCTTAGAATCATAAAGTTGGAAGAGACCTCAAAGGCCATCCAGTCCAACCCCCTGCCATGCAGGAACCCCATCACAGTGCTCCCGACAGATGGCCATCCAGCCTCTGCTTAAAAACCTCCAAAGAAGGAGACTCCACCACCCTCCGTGGCAGCATATTCCACTGCCAAACAGCTCTAACTGTCATGAAGTTCTTCCTAATGTTTAAATTGAATCTCTGTAATTCAAGATTCTTATGAGAATCTTTATTTTCATATCACAGAAGATCCATCCACAAAACAAACTGTCCAGCTTGTAAAAGAGATCAGGCCAGATGTCAGATCAGGAGGGGCTTGGTTTAAAAAAGGGAACCAAATGCATCCATTTGTGTCATCATTCTGGGTCCAGACTCACTGTGTGGGCTGTTTCACATTGCAACTTTTAGATCCACTTTGGGAATGTCTCAAGGGAAGAGAAAAGATCTAAGTGTTACTTCTAATGATCCCCTTTGGAACATCTGTGCTGCCTGGTTGTCTGTGGTGCCCTCTTGGGTCCCACCTGATCAAAGAACGTTGAAGCCCTTTTAGATCCTTGCCCCTTTAAACATCAAGCTCCGTTTATTGTAGAGAAGCCGATTGTATTGGACACAGGAAGGACTTTGAGGGTGAGAAAAGGTTGCTTCTCCTCCAGAACGATTTGTAGCTGGTAGGTGTTAGTGAAGGCTTTTCTTCTCTGCAGTAGACGTAGTTCTGCCACCAAAACTCTCTGTTCCCAAAATAAAGACATGCAGGATGTCCTTTATTTTGAGGTAGCATACCTTGCTACAGAATGTATACATTAGGTTCCCAGGAGGACAGCTTTCAAAACAGTGCACAATAAATCCCGTCATCTTAGGCTGCTCTGCTTTCTTTTTACAGTTTTCTTTTAGCACTCCTGTGCTAGTGGGATCTTTTCCTGAAGTATAGGAGAGAGGAATGTGTCAGTCAGGAGTGAGTCCTGCATGAGTAAAGAAAGGAAGAGTAGATCATATATGGGCAAAGATCGGTCATAGAGGTTCTGCACTGAAGGAGAGATGGCCAAGAATCTGCCACATGTAGCTCTCCCCATGACATCTGGAGATCCCTTCTGTTACAGCATAAAGGGGTAACGTGGAACCAACCTAGGGAGACATGGGTAACAGCTGTACCATGCGACCCTTACAAGACTGAAAAACATGTCTGTGAGAGTAAATATAGCCATCGATTTTGTAAGAGCAGTAGTGGTAGCACTAATGATTGAAAAGGGGATCAGACACGGCTATGGGGAAGAAGAAGAGTATCAGATTTATTAAGACACGTCAATATCAACTTGATGTTTGTGCTGTATTTTCTGTAGGATCTGGTCTGTCTGTCTGTCTGTCTGTCTGTCTGTCTGTCTGTCTGTCTGTCTGTCTGTCTGCCCGCCTGCTTGCTCACCTGCCTGCCTACCTCTCCATCCCTCCCTCCTTCTCTCCATCCATCCATCCATCCCATCCATCCATTGTTTTCATCACCATCCCTACCATCTCCTCTCATGTTCAGTATGGTTCCCTTTCATGGGCTGAAGTCCACCTTGATCAGGTGCACCTACTGAATGACCAGTTGTGTGACTTCAAGGCATCAGATAAAATGTGGGCCATCCTGTGAATGTTTATGCTACAGTACATCTTAAGATTCTTCTGTATCTGACTGATCTAGAGCAAACTCTATTGATTTTTTAGCGATGAGGGCTAAACGTCTTCAATGGGATAGCCATGTTAATCTCTCGTAGAAAAAAACAGAAGAGTTCATAGGAGGACCTTAAGGACTAACAGCTTTGATTTGGCACTAGCTTTTCTGAGCTACACCCTACCTCTTACATGCCTCTGAGGCTGCGGTCTCTAGTCCACAAACAAAATTATAGTTGTGCTGTCAAGTCAGTTCTGATTTATGGTGACCCCTTTTCAGGGTTTTCCAAGGACCAAATTCTCAGAACTGGTTTCCTTCTTCCTTCTTCCAGGGGTAACCTGGGGCTGTGCAGTTTGCCCAAGACTACACAGGCTGGTTCTACTCACAGGAGGAAGAGTGGACTTTGAGCTACCAATCTCTTGTGCCAGATATCTAAACCACTGAGCAACCCAGCCTATTGTATACTAAATAAAAGCTGTGGAGTCTGCCTAGTCCTCCTTCATATCCAAGCAAATATCTTTTGATTATGGAAGCAGATTTTTTCCCCTCCACAGTCTAATGGGAAAATGTCTGTGAAGATTCTCAGTCATCCAGGTGAGTTTATCTGGCAGTTGAGTCATGGCTACTGGACTTCTTTTTCTTGAGAGATAGAAACGTTTCGCTGCTCATCCAAAGAGCTTCATCAGTGATAAAAGAAGTCCAGCTGCTATGACTCAACTTTCAGATCCTGTCAGTTGACATCAGTTTTCCCATTAGATCTGGATGTTGAGTCATGGCTACAGGACTTCTTTTCTTGAGAGACTGAAATGTTTCGCTGCTCATCCAAACAGCTTCGTCAGTCTGACTGATGAAGCTGTTTGGATAATGAGCGAAATGTTTCAATCTCTCAAGGAAAGAAGTCCAGTTGCCATGATTCAACTTCCAGATAAACTCACCTGGATGGCTGAGAAACTTCACAGTAAACAGACAAGAGCACTTCTATAAGGAAAAATTAAACATTGGGTTTCTTAGCAGAGAAGAAACGGAATGGGGAATTTTTTTCCTTTCTGTGTCAGATTATTAGAATTCAGGGTCACCCAGTGAAAGTAAACAGCAGAAGATTTGCCCACCAGATTCAGTGGATATGTAAAGTTTAGTAATGCGTGATTGAGGAGCACTGGATCTGCTCTTTCTGCTCTCAAATTTAGGACCTGTTTCTAAATTTTGGCCCCTATCCTGCATATTAGCTAGCTCGATGGTTCTTAGATGCACATTGAGAAGACACGGAGGATATTTATCTAACCATTTTCAAGTATGATTCCAATAAGATGTTATTCCATGATCAATGCTACTCTTAAAGAGCATTTTTCTCCTCCTCCTCCTCCTCCTCTCCTCCATTCTGTGTGTGTGTGTGTGTGTGTGTGTGTGTGTGTGTGCTTGCTCTGATTCTCCTCTACGCCTTGTCTAACAAAAGGAGAGACAGCTGTGTGGTTTTCATGCAAAGGCACTTTGAACCGTCTCTCAAAATATGCTGAAAACCAATGAGTTCATTAAGACGAAGTGAAGAGAAAAGCTTAACCTAAACAGCATCCAGAAATAGGGAAGTCAGAGATCATTCAGAATTTGGAGGCTCTTTCACCAAGAAATTGAAGTTAGACATCTTAGCGCCCATGTTTTCTTTTCCCTGCCTTTCCTTCTTTTGTTTCTGCTGCGTCTCTCTGTCTTTTGCTTGTCAGCAAAAGAGGAGAAACCAAGAGAAAAGGTGGAGGAATCAGTAGATCAGTGATGGCGAACCTTTTAGAAGACAGAGTGCCCAAACTGCAATACAAAGCTCATCAATTTTTCCGCAAAGTGCCAATATAGCAATTTATCCTGGCTGTGAAGAGGCGATGTTGGGTGCCCACAGAAAGGGCTCCGAGTGCCACCTTTGGCACCTGTGCCATAGGTTCGCCAACGCTGCAGTAGATTGGCAAACTCCATTTAATGTCATTGACTGCCCTTCCCATTCAACTGGTACTAATGGTGTTCAATTCCTTATGCTCCTTTCCCACTCTTCACCTCCAGTCTTCTTTTCTTATCCAGGTACAATTTACTTGCATTTTGTCCCTCCAAATGGAGGATGTCACAGAAATGGCTCAAGTTATGATGGTAGAAGCATCATCCACCTACCCTCACAATGTGAGGAATAACACCAGGGTGACGGAGTTCATCTTGACAGGACTATCCCAAGAACGTGGAATCCAGCTTTTCCTCTTTTACCTCTTCCTCATTTTCTACCTGATCGTCCTGCCAAGCAATGTCTTGATTATTATCACAATCCGGAGTGACCCGCACCTCAGCTCCCCCATGTACTTCTTGTTGGCCAACTTGGCTTTCTTGGACATCTGGTATTCCTCTATCACCGCCCCCAAGATGCTGGTTGACTTCTTTGCTGAGCGCAAGATCATTTCCTTCGGGGGCTGCATTTGTCAGCTGTTCTTTCTCCATTTTGTGGGTGCCTCCGAGATGTTTCTGCTGACTGTCATGGCCTACGACCGGTATGTGGCCATCTGCCGACCTCTTCATTATGCCACCATGATGAGTCGGAACTTGTGCATCGCCCTGGTGGCAGCTTCATGGGCTGGAGGCTTCGTCCATTCCATCATCCAAGTGGCGCTGATCCTCCATCTCCCATTCTGTGGCCCCAATGAACTGGACAACTACTTCTGTGATATCACCCAGGTGGTGAGGATCACCTGCGGCAACTCCTTCGCTGAGGAGATGGTGATGATCTTCAGCAGTGGCCTCATTTCTGTGGCCTGCTTCATTGCCCTGCTGGTTTCCTATGCCTTCCTGCTCTCCATGTTGAAGAAGATGTCTGGTGAGTCTGCCAGAAAAGCTCTTTCCACCTGCTACTCCCACATTACCATCGTCATTTTCATGTTTGGCCCTGCCATCTACATCTATGCCCGGCCCTTTGATGAATACGCACCTGACAAGATTGTCTCTGTGTTCCACACCATCGTCTTTCCCCTCCTCAACCCCATTATCTACACCCTCAGGAACAAGGAAATCACTACAGCTATGAAGAAGGTAGTTGATAGGCATATTTTCTGCAAGACAAACTGAGGGGGAAATAACAATGGCTGCCATTGTTTGTTCCTTACCTGAGGGTGAGCAAATATGTACTGTTTTGACAAGGGGGGGGAATCACAAGGCCTTTTTTCTACACCTTTAAATCAGATTCTTCCTATCCCTGTCACCTTCTTTGCTTATTTCATTTCCAACTTGCTATTCTCTCACCCAAAGTCATAACTGGGTTACCTCAGGCATTCTCCTATGCACACACAAAGAATGAAACTGAGATCTAAGCACAAAAGCAATTCACCCTTACCTCAATGCTGAATCCTTTGATTTTCACCCTGAGAAGCAAAGATGTGAAGATGGCCATCAGGAAGTTGAGAAACAAGAAGGCTATTTTGGAGGGAAAGGGAACAAACTGAGATATTTGAGTGCCAAACAATTATTCTGGAGGGAAAAAAATCAGCTTTCATGAGGCAACTGAAAAAAAGTAACCATTTTGATATGAGTATTTTGCTCTTGCGTTCATCATCATCATCATCATCATCATCATCATCATCATCATCATCATCATCATCATCATCATCATCAATATCGCAGAGCAGGAAGGCCACCTATGGACCATTGAGCCCAGCCTCTGTCAAAGGGGGAATAGTGGGGAATTGAACTTCCAACCACTAGCTCCACATCCAGCTCCCATGAGACATAGGACATATATAGATCTACATTGATAGTGTACAATTGTGGGCAAGTTACTCAGAAACAGGACCCCTTCCAAATGAAAGTGGGGAGGAGGAAAAGGAGGGGTGTCATGTGATGAAAGCAGCCTAGATAATGCATAACCTTTGAGAGACACTCTGAACAACTTGGTGACATTAATTGTAAATTTCTGGATCTTCCATTTTTATAAAAAACAAACAAAACAAAACAAAACTGAGACACCATGTTGTGGTGGGGAAGGAAATACAGCATCTCAGCTGTATGACCTATCTACTCACAGGTCATGGTAAGGTGGGACACAAACAAACAAACAATTTGAGGTCCTTCTCTTCACAAGCTCCATAAAATAGGTAGCAGGATACAGCAACCCTAACAGGTCTCCCAAGGAAAGTGAGGTTTTTAAACAAATGGTTTTAACAGTTCCACACCTCCAGTGAGCTTCAGTGGTGGAGCAGTGATTTGAACACACACAGAGACACACAGATGGAGAGAGGGGGGAGGCAGCAGCTCAGTCTTCCAACATTGCCGATTTCACCTTTCCTTAATGCAAATGACTACCCTAACTTCTTAACCTGACAAATTCCAAATGAGGTATAGAGGATCCATTTTAATGTTGATTCGCCCCAGTGGTGGGAAAAGAGCTCTTTGTTCTGCACTGTAGTCATTCCAGAATCACAACCACAACCACAAACACCACCAATACCACCACCACCACAACATTATCCAAAGTCAGTATACATGCTTTTATTTATTTATTTATTTATTTATTTATTTATTTATTTATTTATTTATTTATTTATTTATTTGTCATGTATACAACTCTACAGTACATAGCACTCTCTGGACAGTTTACATCAATATTGATACAGACATAGATGTCTGCATTGGCCAGGAAGCGCTGTCATTGTCATCCCAAGGGTGGAGCGTGGACAGCCTTCCAGACATTGGGGCATTCTGACCCTCATAGGCCCCAGCCTGCCTGGCCTGTGGTGAAGTTGAATGAAAAGAGTCCTTCCTCCCTATTTGCAGCAGTATGCTTTGCTCACAGTCAATACCCTTGAAGCCACAAGGGAGAAGTAAGACCGGTGCTCATTCTTTTTAAATAAGGCCCCATGGATTCAACAAAAAGAGCTTTGCCTTGGGTATTCCTAGCCGAGAAGTAATATACTGGTGGGAAAGGGCTAAGGAAGCGTTCATCTGGAAGATCAGGTGCCTACAATTCAGTGAAGTGGGGCACATGGTAAGTGCATGTTTCCTTAGCTTGTTTCCTTCCTTCCTTCCTTCCTTCCTTCCTTCCTTCCTTCCTTCCTTTTTTCTGATTTCTCTGTTCCTACTCTTTCCTTCCTTTTCTGATTCCTCCCTTCCTGATCTTTCAGTGTTTTCTGAAAATGGGAAGAAAGGCATAGTGTTTCCTAAACACAGAGACCTGTTGTGCGGTTTGAGCTGCCATCATGCAGTGACCATGCTACCAAAAAACGTTGCCCTTGTGCGTACACAGACTTGTTCATTGTCAGTGTTCCCTGTTGCCAAAGCCTGCTGTTTGTGTCGGTGCACGAAATGACTTTTGTGTGTGCAGAGAAAAATGACAGAGATTAACATAAACTGGAAGCTTCTTGGCCGCAAGCAGGTGAAAATCTGAAACCCTCCCTTCAGGGCACTGAATGCAACCATAGCGACACACTTACTTCCCCGTTGGATGAACACAATCTGTCCAGGACAGCACATCTCAACACAGGTGGATTTGGGTGTTGTCTAGTGAAAAGCATAAGAAGGCGCAGAGTCCCTCCAAATTCCCAGGCAAAATTTTATTGTTTTGATTATTGATTGGTATTTTAATGTTTTAATTGTTTTAATCGCTTCAACTGTGAGCCTCCCAGAGACCTGTGGGTAGTGGACGGCGTATAAGTTCTATAAATAAATAAATAAACATTGGATCAGGGTGGTGTAACTCAGCACCTTCCAGAATGATCAATCAAAGAGCACAATAACAGCCAGAAACAACTACAAAACAGCAGCAGCAACAACAACAAAGATTGAGACTGCTATTTTATATGATTCCCCCCCCCCCATTTTTCTCCTGCCAGATGTTCAATGTCACTCGTGACTAAATCATCATCATGATAAAAACCATCCCCCTAAACCTCTGTGAAATAGTTGTGGCAATTGTATGGTGCTACCTGCCACAAATCACTCCTGTTGAAAACACCACACACCCTTATGGTTGACCAGGGCTGCGCTCAGTCTACAACAGTTCCAAACATTAAATTTGTGGTTCTGAACAGCAGAAAAGCAAGACAAAATTTCCACATGGACTCGGATTCTATAGGTTTTGTCCTCAAGGGTGTGGAAGGAGACTCGCTAACCATCTTTGTATTGTTAACTGAATAGGCAAGTTTTTCAATACGTTGATTTTTGTTTTAAATAATGTTATCTGTCCTTTGTTGTTTTCTCATCACCTTCATGGTAGTCACACTGCAACTACTTCATCTTGTGGGCTTTAATCTTTTTTATTACTGTTCATCTAAATGATTATAAAGAAGTTATGAAAATATGTGGATGGATGGATGGATCCTATTACATATGGAGATATGAAACACATTGGCACATTAGCAAAGTTCAGAATGTATTAGCTGTATTCCAGTCTTGAGCATTCAACCCACCTGAGAAACAGTTGCTCACTCTCCTTGTCCGAGGTGGAAAAAGTTACTTTTCTGGAGAATTCCTGCCAGGTTCCCCAGCCAGAGTCCATATTAGCTAGGAATTCAAGACTACAAGAAGTAACTTTTTCTAAAGCTCTTATTCTCTGATCCCAGTGTGCAACTGACAGATCACCCACTTCCTGTTTGTGCCCAATTTCATTCAGTTTTGAAGGTTGCTATCTCAAAAATGTAACTTTCACAAACCATGCCTCTTAGTAGCAAGGAAATAAGTAGAGATGGAAGCAGGACCTAAGGTGTCGCAGATGGCTGCATTTCCTATTTGTCCACCATCAGTCTTTAAGGGGCTAAATAATACTTCCAAGGCTTTGATTTACCGTACATTCTTCTTTCTCTTCTGTTCCTCTCCCCTTCCAAGTCACAAAGCAATGTCTTACATTTTGGACTACAATTCCCAGAATCGCTTCCCAGCATTGCCAGTGACAACACTGGTTGGGGAACTGGAGGTGCCGCATTGCAAATAACATTCCCAGGGTGTGCGTCGCTAACCAAATTCAAATGTAGATCTTTCCATTTCCAAACACAAATTGTTACTTGATTTATTTATTTATTTATTTATTGGCAGGACCACCGAAACAGAAGGATGAGTAGAAACAGAAGACACAGTGAGCGCTGGAGAGTTTAGAGTTTCCAACCAATACAGTGGACCCTTGTATAACAAACAGTTTGTATAACATAAAATCTGTACAACATTAAAAAGTCTGGAGGTAGGGGAAATTTGCTTAACAGAATCGCCTATGGGGCAAATCCGTACAACATGAGAATGGTCACGATTAGGGATTACTCCGTTTTCAATGCATTCCTATGGGAAATTTGTACAAAGGAAAATTTGCTTAACATAATTTCATTTGCAACAAATTAATTCCTTTATACAAGGTACCACTTTATTCAGTGAGCGATTCCACGAACACCAGCTGGAGGTGACGTGCAAAGAAGTGTATGCCCTGGTTGCGTGTTAATCAAGGAACATGAACAATGAAGGAAAGCTGCATGGTGACTGTTGCCCATCTCACTTGTATTCCACCGCTGGGCAAAGAATGGGAAATGTGACTCCCCCCGCTGTAAAAGAGTTCATTATCCAGGGACTGTCACAAATCCGGGAGGTGCAGCTCTTCCTGTGTGCCCTTCTCCTGGTCTTCTATCTCGTCATCTTACCTGGCAACATCCTCATCATTGTGACCATTCGCAATGATCCTCACCTTAAATCTCCTATGTTCTTCTTCTTGGCCAACCTGGCCTTGCTAGACCTCTGCTACAGCTGCGTCACTCCTCCAAAACTGATGTTCAACACCTTCTCCGGCTACACAACCATCTCCTACGTGAGTTGCATCACGCAGCTATTCTTCATCCATTTCCTGGGTGGGGCTGAGATGTTCCTTCTCATTGCCATGGCCATTGACCGGTATGTCGCTATCTGCCACCCACTGCGTTATGCCACTCTCGTGACCAGGGTAGTTTGCTGGGCTATGGTGGTCGCTTCATGGACTGGAGGCTTCATACACTCCATAATCCAAGTCATTCTCATCGTCTTGCTCCCTTTCTGTGGTCCCAATGAACTGGACAACTTCTTCTGTGACATCAACCAGATTATCAGGTTAGCTTGTGCCAACACCTATGCACTAGAGTACTTCATGTTTGTGAGCAGTGGCTTGGTCAGTAGTGTCTGTTTTGTCCTCCTCCTCGTGTCCTATAGTGCGCTGCTGGTGAAGATAAGGAAAAGCGGTGATCAAGGAAAAAGCAAAGCATCCTCTACGTGCATCACCCACATCATCATCGCCTTCATCATGTTTGGTCCAGCCATCTATATCTATTCCCGACCGTTCCTGGACTTCCCTTTTGACAAAGTGGTGGCCTTTTTCCACACTGTGGTCTTCCCTTTGGTGAACCCCATGATCTATACCATGAGGAACAAGGAGATCAAGGCTGCCATCTGGAAACTCCTAAAGAAATATAGCATATTAAGATGAGTCAAGGAACATTGGCATAGACTAAAGAAGGCTTGGTGTGGTGGTCTGTTTAGTAACCATCTCTTACATCAGTCCTACTCCCTTGTCATTGGCAATCTAGGTTCAGAATTCTGGGAGTTGCTGTCCAAAACATCTGGAGTGCCGAAGGTTCTTAACACTCATTACATTCAATTTCCTCAAGACTTTATATTGTCATATTTTCCTAATTTTTTTAAAGTTTTCTTTCTGACAGCACCTTTGGTTACTGTTGTCAATAAAAAAGATAATCGAAATTGACTGTTTGCTATAATGTACATGGAACATCAAATATAAGTGGCTGACCTGAGTTCCTCTTTGGGTTTTGAGACTCTTTTTTCCTTTTTTTAAAAACATCTGCCGTAAATTTTGGTAGTTTGTCCTTTTTTCCCTTTCCCCATTTTTTCTTTTTTCTTTTTCTTTTCTTTTCTTTTCTTTCTTTTTTTTGGCTCTTAAAAATTCACACAGTTTTGCCCACATTTTGTTACTGTAGACATTTCAATGCTTTTCTCCGATCAACTATGGGTCCAGCAGCACGTTTCCCAAATGTACATCATCCATGGTACTACAGCCTCCTTCTCTGACTTCATGGTTCTGAGCTTTGCTTCCAGCTGTGCACTAACATAAGCATGTGGGTCACCAGCTGATCTCTGGATGTGATCACAAAAGGCATGGAGGTAACTATTATTTCTTGCTGATCACACAATGTACAGGCAACAGCATCCCAGGTCTTTTGGTCCACCAGTAGGGCGATTCTTTTCTGGGACACTCTAGAGCAGTGGTTCTCAACCTGTGGGTCTCCAGATGTTCCTGGACTGCAACTCCCAGAAGCCTCCACCACTTGTTGTGCTGGAAGGGGTTTCTGGGAGTTGCAGTCCAGCAACATCTGGGGACCCACAGGTTGAGAACCACTGCTCTAGAACAAATCTTCAATCGATGGAAGAGTCATTTCTCCCATTTTGGGGCTTTTTTTGCTGACAATTGTCTCTTCCTCCTTTATGGTAGGGAAAACCCAAGTTCCAGGTCTACCACCCAATGTTCAGTGCCAGCTGCTTTCCTGAAGATGGACCCTAAGAGGCAGCTTTGCAGGTTGCCATGGAAAGTGGCCACAAGGACAGGCTTCTTGCTCTGAAGAGTAGCCCTACCTGTCTGGCTGGTTGTTTGCTTAATGCTGTCAGTCAATGTGTATATTTGCCATATTTTCCCATCTATAAGATGGCCCCATGTATAAGATGACCCCCCCCCACTTTTCCAAATCAGAATTACAGTTTTGCAGCTGCACGGTTTTCTCCATGGCTTACTTCTGTGTATAAGATGACCCCCAATTTTTAGTCTAACAATTTTAGACAAAAGTATAGTCTTATATATGGAAAAATACTGTGATTTCAACCATGGTATTTTTACAAACCAGAAGGCAGCTCCACTCTCCCTCAGTGTTGTGAGCATTGGTGATTCTGACATTGTAAGGTCAGTAAACCTCTCTTGGGGTTTTGGTCCAAACTTTGCCTGAGCTAGCCAACATCCTGAATCCAGAACCCTTCATCTAGGGCTCAGTACCCTGGACAGCTCCTTCAGAAAGACCGCTAAAAAGGGATCAGACCAAAACATGGAAAAGATTAACTGACACCCTCCCCATATTGTGTTGGATTAACCAGCCACGTTGTTTGCTTTTTTGTGTGTGTTGTGTGGAAAGGCAGCTTCCATGAAAGCTCTGTTTGTGCCTCAGTTGATCATTATTTTTTACATTAATTCCTTCTTATCTCTCCCATTAGCTCTCTGTCTTCCTAGCAGTGATGTAGAGAAACCCTGACTTCTTAGAGTTAATAGGTCAGAAAATTTTGAATAGTAGGAATGTCAGCCTAATTGATCCACCACCTTCAGAGCTTCCTTTTTGAAGATGAGCTGCAATCTTCAAGGTCACTGAGCAAGAGAACAGCTTTTTATTGACAAAAGTATATTGTTACAAGCAATTGCTGTTCTAATGTAATGTACTGAGGGGCCGTTTTGCCATAAACAGGCAAATAAGAGCCATTAGCAAGATTAAAGACCTGCCTTTGTGTATGGATAGATTTAGTTTATTTGTACTGTGTGTATATCATATTTCTCCCAAACTGGTAACCAAGGTGACTGATAACACAGTTTAAAGTACAATACATTATGAATATTAAAATAGGATTGAGCGCATATTAGTAATAAAATACAAGTACAGTGCAATTAAAGCAGTTCAAAACTTCTTAGTTAAAATGTCGATCATATTTTGCCTAGAAAGAGAAAGGAAAATAAACAGGGTTCAAACAGGCTTACAACCTGGTTGATTAGGACAGCAGGGTGTGGTGCGTGCCAGCCTAGTCTTGCTCTCAGCAAACACTTCCAAAACTTGGGGATGGCCCCAGAGAAGGCCACGCAAACTGAGACTACTATGTGGATATGGGGGCCACAGGCCTGCCTGCATTTTGGTGGTCTCCCATTGGCATTGTGGCTGAGAGAGACAATTGCCTTCTCTTACAAATTCATCACAACATCACAACCCTTTGTTTTCTGATGAAGAAAATAACCTGAATGATGCCGTTCCAATCACTGTTTCCCTCACTCTTGCAGAAATTTACCTTCCTTGTCAAAATTCTGTTTTTACTACAGTCTTTCCAGGATGACACAACCTCAAGGAAACCATTCTACGGTGGTAGAATGGCTCTTCCACCCCCACCTCACCCTACTCTATCTGGTTCTGGTTTCTGACTCTTGAGGAATTTACCTTAAAACCACACTTAACCTATCTACAGACCCTCACCACAGAACCTTAACATATCAACGACCCCTGGCCAAATCCTCCTTCCCACCATTTCTACAGCTAATCATCTCTCACTCTTCTTCCTCCTCCCCTATCCACCAATGAACACCCCATATGAAATCACATATTATATTACACACCTCATGCTGCTGCTATATGTCTGAAGAAGTAGAGGTGTCCATGAAATTTTATATTAAAATATGAAAGTTAGTCTTTAAGGTGTCACATATTTTGTGTCTTTTCTTTTCTTTTTCTTTGATTTTTGCTTGCAGTTCTATGGTGGAAGAGTTTATCCTGCTCAGCCTCTCCCAGACTTTCCTCTTTGTCCTTTTCCTTCTCTTTGACTCTGCAGTCTTGCCAGGGAATCCCCTCTGAGTACCCAAGACTTGGTAAACCCAGGAAAGGGTCATATTTTGATGGTAGGTCCCATATCTAAGATTTCCTCCATGTTCCTAAAACCTAGTCACATGTTCAAATACCTGCTGGACGTGATTGGCCAAGAGATGAAATGCTGAACAGTAAGATGAATCAATCAATTAATCTTGAGCTGTCAAGTTGATTCAAACTTCTTACTAACCCTTTCTAGGGTTGGGGATAAAATATTTCTGTATTTGAAGACACCGCTTCCAGAATAATCGACAGAACATCTTCTTGAGATAATTCTTTAATTTATTCATCTAATGCAGTGTTTCTCAACCTATGGGCCCCCAGATGTTCCTGGACCGCAACTCCCTGAAATCCTGGCCAGCTCACCTAGTGATGAAGACTTCTGGGAGTTGCAGTCCAGGAACATCTGGGGACCCACAGGTTGAGAACCACTGATCTAATGCATATTTAACCCAAACCTAGGGCTGAAGATGTGAATCCTCCAGATGTTGTTGGACTGCAACTCCCATCAGCCACAATGGGTAATAGCAAATGATGAAAGGCAAACCACAACTGACAGAGGTGCTCCACACTTCCCTTAGCCTTGTCTAGACTACGGGTTCTTAGGAACAGTGTGACAACTCGGATTGATTTCAGAGATTCCAGAATGCAGACCTGTCTTGCAGTCAGGGGACTCCGATCGGCAGTCATTGTCAGTCCGTCAAAGCCATTAGCAGTTGGTCTAAAGATGAATCAGCAAAGGACTGTGGCAATTAATGAGGCCAATAGGGAGTGCTTAACATTTTTCATGCTAGTAACTTCATATTGGCATCAGAGGGCAGCAAAGTATAAAGCATAATTGTGTCAGCAACCTTTGAAAGCCTTCTGGGATCTCTCTCTCTCTCTCTCTCTCTCTCTCTCTCTCTCTCTCTCTCTCTCACACACACACACACACACACACACACACACACACACACACACACACACACACACACACACACACACACACACACACACCACCCTTTCTCCTTTCCGTTGTCTTAGCCTATGGAAAATCCTTTCCTTATGGTGGAAATCCAGTATTTGCTTAGCTGCAAGCAAGCCACGCTGCAACTAGTGGAATTTTCTTCGGAGTAAACATTTATAGGACTGCAGTAGCATCAGTTTCCCTCAAAAAGGGTACCAATAGTACTTTTGCTGTAGTTTCTCAACAGAGGTGGTGAGGGACTCCTCAAGCACAGTCCATCTGCTACTTATCAGGCAGTGATTTCAACAATCCACAGACAAATCAAAAATACTTCACACCTCCACCAGCAAGACCATGGCTAATTACTCATACTTTATGGGCGTTGGGAAGGTTGTAAAGGTGGGCAATTGTCCACCTAATGAGCCTGCTCTTCACCTGACAAGCCTATTTGGGCCATTGTTCTTCTTATGAGCTTATTTCAGACCAGGGTGACCAGAGGTCAAAGTGAACTATAAAATGGAGGACTCACAACTAGCTTTCTTCAGACTGACAAAGCTGTTTGGATGAGCAGCGAAACATTTCAGTCTCTCAATAAAAGAAGCCCAGTTGCCATGATTCAACTTCCAGATAATCAGGCAGTGATTTCAACAAGCCCCAGACAAATCAAAAATATTTCACACCTCCACCAGTAAGGCCATGGCTAATGACTCATACTTTATGGGTGTTAGGAAGGTTGTAAAGGTGGGACTTTCACACACTGTATTTATTTATTTATTTATTTATTTATTTATTTATTTATTTATTTATTTATTTATTTATTTATTTATTTATCTGTCTGTCTGTTTGTTTGTTTGTTTGCTTGCTTGCTTGACAGTATTTTTACCCCACCTTTCTCCTTGGAAAAGGACCCAAGGCGGCTTACAGTAATGAGGGATAATATATAGTCCAGTACAATTAAGACATGTTCGGGTATTAAGAACAGGGAATTGAGCGACCACTTACAGCACCTAATGAGCCTATTGAGACTATTGTCTACCTAACGAGCCTGTTCAGGCTATTGTCCATCTTATGAGCCTATTTCAAACCAGGGTGACATGTGGTCAAAGTGAACTATAAAATGGAGGACTCGCAACTAACTTTCCTCAGACTGACAAAGCTGTTTGGATGAGCAGTGAAACGTTTCAATCCCTCAAGAAAAAAAAGAAGTAGTTCAGGTGTCACCACTCAACTTCCAAATAAACTCACCTGGATGTCTGAGAATCTTCACAGACGTCCAATAGTATGCTTTTGAAGAGAGGTTCCATCTGCTTCACCTTATATAATTGACTTTAAAAACATCTATCACTTGGACAAGAGCTTCTGTCCCCAGCTAGCTGGAGGGAAAAGTATTTCCCCCCCACACAAGGGCTGTCTATTCTTGAAACCCCCCTCCACCACTGCACTGGCCCCAAACACCCATAATCTTTTTAGGATGGCTGACAGGACGATCTGTTCTTCTCAAGGCTTCCCTCACTAGCTCCAATCTCCACCAGAGGGCAGGCAAGGTGACTCCTGGGGCTGTATGTAACTCAACCCTCTGCGGCGATGATCATCCTGAACCTCCAGCCACTGTCCCAGTGGGTCCCTGGGCACTCTCTCTTTAGCAGAATGCAGCAGGCCTAAGATAGATCAGGGAAAGTCAAAGAAGGACAGGCCGAAAAAAAAACACCTGGAGATTGGATTTCTTCCGACCTTGTCCAGATTCAAAGGTCGGCAGCTAGCCATACCAGACTATGCTGCCCTCGGAGTGGCACCACCTTCACCCGCTGCCAGGGGTACAATGGCATGCCCTGAAATCCAGCATATTCTGAAGGTACAGTGTGGGAATTCTGACAACTGTAGTCCCAGAAAGGTAACTTT
Organism: Phrynocephalus guinanensis; assembly: GCA_037367245.1. NCBI lineage: Eukaryota > Metazoa > Chordata > Lepidosauria > Squamata > Agamidae > Phrynocephalus > Phrynocephalus guinanensis. The sequence continues at coordinate 6,352,881 of CM074743.1, read as the reverse complement.
CCCCAGAGTTGGTTGAAAAGCCAAACAAAGCTGAGTCAACACAGAATTCCACTGCAAGTGCAGAGCAAACCTATTTTGGTAGTTTGTTTTATTTAAAATAAGAGTCTCACATTACGGAGAGCTTGAAAAAGCTTCTTTTCTGGAACAAAACAGAGCTTTCCAGATGGCTATGCAAGCTGCACGTTTCAGCAATGTGTAGTCCCAAACCAGAATTTATTCAACAAGGAGACTGGGGTATTAATGCTACTGCAGTGGTACCTTGTATAAAGGAATTAATTCGTTCGAAATGAAATTCTGTTAAGCAAATTTTCCTTTATACAAATTCCCCGTAGGAATGTATTGAAAATGGAGTAATCCCTAATTAAGACCATTGCTATGTTGTACAGATTCGCCCCAGAGGCGATTCTGTTAAGCAGATTTCCCCTATCTCCAGAATTTTTATGTTGTATAGATTTTATGTTATACAAACCATTTGTTATACGAGGGTCCACTGTAAATGCATTATAGCCTTTCCCAAGGAGAGAGATACGGACTAGAACTCCCGGGTTTAAATCTGTGCTGGGCCATGGAAATTCATGCAGGGTAGCACTGGTCCAAACATTCTTTAAATACCTTATTTAACTTTGAGATTCCTATTTGGGGCACAATAAGCTAGCTCCAACTTGTTGGTACAATAGCACTCATCTCCAAACTGGTGCTATTTTATTTTTCGAGGCTTCAACTCCCACCATTCCCAGCCAGCATGGCTGCTTTAGTCAAACACAGCCGGAGGGTATAAAGCTAATTCCTGATCTTGGTGCGTGCTTATGATAAACCCAGTGCCCCCCCCCCATGTTGGGATTTCCAAAAATCAAATCAAAATGAAAAGAGACATATTAGGGGGCAACTAAACAATGAATTAATGGGGTTTGGTGGCTCAGCGGACTAGAGTGCTGAAACAGTCAGCTGCAAAGTCAGCAGTTGGGCAGTTCAAATCCTGGGTGCCACACAGAGGTGTGAACTCCCACTGTTAATCCCAGCTCCTGCCAACCTAGCAGTTCAAAAGCATGTACAGTGGACCCTTGTATAACAAACAGTTTGTGTAACATAAAATCTGTACAACATAAAAATTCCGGAGATAGGGGAAACATAATCGCCTATGGGGAGAATCCGTACAACATAAAAATGGGATCACTCCGTTTTCAATGCATTCCTATGGGTAATTTGTATAAAGGAAAATTTGCTTAACATAACTTCATTTGGAACGAATTAATTCCTTTATACAAGGTACCACTGTAAATGCAAGTAGATAAATAGAAACCCGCATAAAAAGCGGGAAGGTAAATAGTGTTTCCATGCAGCCATGCTGGCCACATGGCCACATACTTGCACAACACTGGCACTTCGGCTTGAATATGGAGATGAGCACCGCCCCTAGAGTTGGACATTACTGGGACTGGATCACATTAAATATGATCACTTGAAAGTGTAGAACAATCCTTGTATCCACACACAAGGACCAGCTACTTTGAGGATTGGAGGCCACTGTGTCTAGCCCATGTTCACCTATAAGGCTTCATGTCCCACCTTGTCTCCTACTCTTTGGACGAGACAAAACAAAATACTGTAGATTTTATTTTGTTCTTGTTGTGAAGGGATGTATCACTTCAGTGACTTCCTAACCAAGTGACATAGCGCTGTACTATAAGGGAAGAAACACCTGCCAGTGCCAGTTTGTTTCTATTCTGGCAATTCCCTCTGAAAGAAAACAGGCTGAAATGGAGCAAGAGCATAAAAAAAAGTCTTTGGCTGGTTCACCAGCACACAATGAGGTTTTCAGAACAAGCACAGGACAAAGTATGGATCGGTCAGGCCCTTCGTGTCTTTCAGCATGCTGGCAAAAGGAAGAGAGGATAAGACCAATATTTTGCTCCCTCTCCTCCCCGTTTATCCCCCATTATTGTGGACGTGTATGGGATGGTTCGAATCCTGGGTGCCATACAGCGAAGTGAGCTCCCGCTGATAAACCCAGCTCCTGCCAACCTAGCAGTTCAAAAGCATGTAAATGCAAGTAGACAAATAGGTACCACTGTAAAAAGTGGGAAGGTAAAACAGTGTTTCCTTGCAGCCATACCAGCCACATGGCCTCGGACTTGCACAACACTGGCTCTTTGGCTTGTATACGGAGATGAGCATCGCCCCTAGAGTCGGACACAACTAGCACACATGTGCCGGAGGGACATTTACCTTTACCTTTATGGGATGGTAAAGGTACAGGAGGAGTGGATACCCCCAATGTCCTGCAAAACCTTTCCTTCAGTGGGTTGTCTGTGCCTCAGTTTCCCCACACAGCTCTAGAGGGGAATGGACATATTCACAACCGCCAAGCTGCCTGAAGGTTGACAGAACCAGTTTCAAGGCATGCAGGAAAGGGAAACCGTCGAGATGGGACAAACAAATCTTGTCCACTGCGTCTCTCTCACCCAGCAGGAAAAACCAGTTGGGCTGGTAATCAAAGTCCAGTTGCAGAGCCTGTATGCTTAGCTTTCCCTCCAGTGATGCAAAATACAACAGTAGTTGGCTTTTCTGGCTCAGCAGACAGATACATAATCCACAGAGCTCTCCAGGAGTTTCAATTTGTGCAGCTCTGACCAATTTAGGATGGAGTCACTGGTTTCTGGAAGGGCTCCATAAACAGGCTGCCCATGAGCTGATGAGGGGACTGATCCCAAATATTCTGGGAGAAAGCGGCCCTCCCAAATCCAGGCATGAGGTGGCTCTAGGCCAGGCATGTCCAAACTTCAGCCTTCCGGATGTTTTGGACCACAGTTCCCACAGTCTTTTGTCATTGGCAATCTAAGTTTAGAATTCTGGGAGCTGTGGTCCTAAACATCAGTAGGGCTGAAGTTAGGACATGCCTGCTCTAGGCAGTCAACGGAGGTGAGACACCCACGCAACACACTCCCCAGATGCTGATAACTGAGGATGATGGGATATGCAGTACACCACATCTGGAGGATGGCCAGTTGGGGGACGAATGGTGTCCAAGGATAATCCTCATTGAAATCCATGGGGTACAGACTAGATTCAGACAAAGCGGAAAACAATGTGTTGTGTCTTACTTTGCAAAGGCATATTTATTAGCTCTTCCTTCAGGAAGCTTCAGATGACTTCCCATCATCCTCTGGCCCTTACCAAGCAAAGATCCACTTAGCCTTAACACCGTGACAGCAGCGCATCCCTGCGGGCTCCTTTGTATAGCTGGATCGATTCAATTATGCTTTCATTTGCCCATCTTCATACATTATTGCCTTGCCTTTCAGCCGCCAGCCTCCACCTCCAAGAGTACACACATTTTTAGCACCCTGGTTCTTGTGGGCAGGGGCATGAACTACGTGCACAGCAGAACTTGGGTGGAAGGGAGGGAGGTGGCACTTTCGCACTGCAGGCGCTGCTGTGGATCTGTGCTCCACGTGAAATGAAAAACAGTAGGGAAACCACTTTGTAAGTTCTTTTTCTGTTTAAAAAAGAAAAAAAAGAAAAACTTTGCACGCCAAAAGGTTCCAGCCTGTTTCAGAAAAGCTAGTGTTCTGCTTACAGGACTGCTGGGTAGCTAAGTGGTTTAGATCTCTGGTTGCAGGATTCGATTCCCTGTTTGAGCCTCCTTCACAGGAGCTGGGTTCAATGATCTAAATCGGTGGTGGCGAACCTTCGGCACTCCAGATGTTTTGGACCACAACTCCCACAATCCTTTGTTATTGCTGATATAGGCTCAGAATTCTGGGAATTGTGGTTGCAAACATCTGGAGTGCCAAAGGTTTGCCGCCACTTATCTAAATGTTCCCTTCCAGCTCTGCAGTTTGTTTATTTATTTATTTATTGAGTATTTTACCCTACCTTTCTCCTTGGAAAAGGACCCCAGGCAGCTTACGGTAAGGAGAAACTGTACAGTCCATTACAATTAAGACCCAATTGGTTTGAGAAACATGGAAGCGAGGGGTACTGTATCTCAACAGCATTAGAAGGCAACATTAAAACTAATGATTGAATAACATAGTTTGAATGCAATCACACAAGGAGAGATATAAACACAAAGTTATAAGTGGTTACAAACACAAAGTCTGCATAGCCATGTATGGTAGATTCATAAAAGTACACAGTAGGTAGTCTCTCATTCAGGGAAAGCTTGCCTGAAGAGAAAGGTATTTGCCTGTTTCCGGAAAAACAGCAGAGATGGGGTAGTCCTGGCTTCCACTGGGAGGGAGTTCCAGAGTCTGGGCACAACAGTATGTGTTTCCACAAGGCATACCTGTGAGGGAGGCGAGACACAGAGAAAGGCCTCTCCTGATGACCTTAGCGCCTGAGTCAGTTCATACTGTGAGATTTGATCTTAGAGGTCGCTAGTTATTTGTAAGGTAAGGTTATGAGGATGGCAATGGTGACTCCTACCTCTTGATGTCGTAAGAGATACAACTTGTTCTCCCTACCACCTCAGAATTTATATTCCTACTTCAAAAAGTGCATGCATCACACTGTTATATTATTACCACGATGCTAATGTCACAGCTAGGTGGCCCGTTTCCTGTGGAATTCTGGGATTTGTAGTTCAATGACATTGCCTAGACTCCAGCTGGTGAGCAGAGCGACTGAATCAATGCGATGATGTATGGCAGTTCATTAGGTCAACTCCAGTTGGGCCTCTGGCCTTAGAAGTAGAGTTCAGAAACATCACTACAACTACAACCCCCAGGGTCCTTCAGCCATCCTCGGCAGTGACTGGATTGGCTGAGGGTTCTGCGAGCTGAACTCCAAGCAAATAACTCTTCCAAGCTCTGCTTTCTTATTTATTTATTTAAAATATCTTGGTCCCACTTTTCTCCATAAAAGGTCCCAAGACAGCTTACGTCATTAAGAACATAATATTAAAAGCTAAAAACGGTAAATTATTCAAACAGTCAAAAAGAATTAGATGAATAATGTATTAAAAACATTAAGTAAAAGCATTACTAAAACAGATTTAAAAGCCATCAAAACACACCGTTCTAAACCCCCTGTTAGACGAGCAGCCTTCCGGAATAGACAGGGGCTCTAATGTTCCTTTTCTAAGAATAAAATGAAAATTCAACTCCAAATGTCATTAGGGCAGTGCTAGAAAAACTTGTTTGAATGTGAGGGTCTAATTAGGAGAGGTGGCGAGGAAATGCCTCCGGACAGATACAGGTCCTCTTTCCTCGAGCCAAACAAAGATTCTACCTCCTGCCCACCCTGAAAGACAAGCTTCTGAGATTTTCTAGTAAAAACCAGTCTTGGTGGAACCAGGTTCTAAGAACATAAGGAAGGAGCCCAGGAGGTATGGGGCCAAAAAAAAAAAAATGACCAAACAGGCAGGCCCAGAGTGGACAACAGTGTGGAATCCAGAGGGCTGACACATGTTCATACCCAACTAAAGTGGTACTTCTACTTACCACCTGGGTGGTATTTGATACAGCTATCTAAGGCCAAGCCTAACTCATAGGATGATCTTGATCGTAAAAATGAGAAGGACCAGGTATGCAACTTGAGCTTCTTGGAGGGAAAGTGTACTATAAATGCAAAAGGAATTAGATGAAAAACTGAAGAGTTTTCTCCCTAAATGTCAGTGTTTCTAGCTTTTATCCTCAATTGCATTGAAGTTGGGGGGGGGGGTTGGTCAACAGCCAATAAATATATCAGAAGGCAAAACCAAGCCAGGATAGAATTTCTGTGATCTTCAAGGTCGTGACATGAGCCAAAACCTGAATTTATACAGCAAATGTACAGAAAGCACAGAGTTTTTTTTTATAGCTGTTGTGAGTTTTTAGGCTGTTTGGCCATTTTCTGGAAGTTTTTCTCCCTAACATTTTGCCAGACTCTGTGGCTGGCATCTTCAGAGGACAAGGAGCTCAGGGGAATCTGAGTCCTCTGAGTGAGATTGTGGGTTTTTAAAGTTGTGGCAAAGGGGAAACTTGTTCTATTCAGAAGAATAGGTGTTAGTCATTGCATTGTGATGTGGAGGGATTAAGATGTTTCACTGCAAACAGCGAGGGTGGTGATCCTTCTCTGTGGTTGATGGGTGTTGTTAGGTGTTCTGTTGCGTGAACTGATCACTGGTGCTTGTGGCTGGGTGGGAATAATTGAACTTTGATTTTTGCAGGCTGTAGTTTTCAGTACTAGAAGCCAGGCTTTGTTGGTTTTTTGACTTTGTTCTTTTCTGTTGAAACTGGACTTGTGTTTGTGGGTTTCACTGGCTTCCCTGTGTATTATTATTATTATTATTATTATTATTATTATTATTATTATTATTATTATTATTATTATTATTATTATTATTATTATTATTATTATTATTATTATTATTATTATTATTATTATCATAGTGATTGTTAGTGTTGTCCAGTACTTCTGTGTCCTGGAAGAAAATTTCATGTCCAGTTTGTTTCAGGGTGTGTTCAGCTACTGCTGATTTTTCTACTTGTTTTAGCCTGCAGTGTCTTTCATGTACTTTGATTCTGGTCTGAATGCTGCGCTTTGTCCCTATATATACCTGGCCACAACTACAAGGTATCTGGTATACTCTTGCAGTGGTGAATGGGTTCCTTTTGTCCTTTGCTGAAGGCCAGGAAGAAAGACTTCAAGAACATGGCCAAACAGCCTGAAAAACTCACAACAGCTATCAGATCCCGGCTGTGAAAGCCTTCGAGGATATGGTACCACATTTTAGACTGTAGGATATCTGATGGTTGGGGCCTATTTTTCCTTGAATTCTGTATACATTACATAAGTGGTGCAGAAACCACCAGGAAGCAAAGAAGTAGCAAAAAATGGACTGGTGACTTTCTCCTTTTTTAAAACTGTCAACAGAAATGACCCAGACAAGGAAGAGTCCGCATCTGGAGAAGAGAACAACATAACATATAAGAACATAAGAAGAGCCCTGCTGGATCAGGCCAAAGGCCCATCTAGTCCAGCTTCCTGTATCTCACAGTGGCCCCACCAGATGCCTATGGGAGCGTACAAGACTAGATATCTGTCTCTCCTGATACCACTCCCCTGCATCTGGCCCTTGAAGTATCCTGGTTTTAAACCTGGAGATTACACATCTCCATCATGGTTTGTAACCTGTGATGGACGTCTCCTCCAGGAATCTGTCCAATCCCCTTTTGAAGGCATCCAGGCCAGATGCCATCACCACCTCCTGTGGCAGGGAGTTCCACAAACTAACAACACGCTGGGTAAAAAAAAAATATTTTCTTTTGTCTGTCCTTACTCTCCCAACCCACAATTTGAGTGGATGTCCCCTAGTTTTGGTATTTTGTGAGAGGGATGTGTGCAATGCCCTGAGTCACTGGATGCTGGGGTGACATCCTGCCCTCCCCACAGTTTCCGCTGTATTATACAGTGGACCCTTGTATAACAAACAGCTTGTATAACATAAAATCTGTACAACATATTAGAGATAGGGGAAATTTGCTTAAGATCGCCCAGCATAAAAAATGGATTAGTTTTCAATGGGGAAGGATAAGAAAATGTGCTTAACATAATTTCATTTGGAACGAATTAATTCCTTTATACGGTACCACTGTCAGCAGAGGGGGGAACGGAGAGAAGGCGAGTGGAGGTCAGCAGAGGAGGAGGAGGAGGAGGAGGAGGGCGGACGGAAAGAGGAGGCAGAGGGAGGGAAGGAAGGAAGGAAGGAAGGAAGGAAGGAAAGGAAGGAAGGAAGGAGGAAGGATCCCATCCCCAAAGGCTGCCTGTTCCGAGAAGAGTCTGCGGTCCTGGGAGGGAGGGAGGGAGGGAGGGATGCCGCGATGGAGGTGATGCAGCGCGCGCGCTCTAAGCAAGGATGCTAGGATGTGGTCCTTGCTGCCCCTCCACCTCCTGCATCCGGTCCTCGCAAACCGAAAGTCCGTCCCCCCCAGCTCTGGTGTCTCCGTGACGACCGTGCCGTGGTCCCGCCTCCCTCCTCCCTCCTTGCCCCAAAGCATCCCAGCCCTCGCCTGCCGTGGTCCGGCGCCCGGGGTGTGTGTGTGTGTGCGCGCGCGCGCGCGTCCGGCGGCCCGCTGAGCGCAGCTCCCCCACCCCACCCTGTGCGGGGTGTGTGTGCGTGGGGTGTGTGTGTGTGTCTCTCTCTCTCTTTCCCCCCCCCCGACTCGGCACCCCACCCCACCCCCCAGCAACGCCAGCCCCCGGGCTCCGGCCTTGGGGAGGCGTCCCAGGCTGGAAGAAGAAGAGGAGCGTGGTCGGGGGCTTGGGCTATGGAGGAGGAGGGAGGCCCGGCGATCCGGCCCCCCTCGCCGGCGGAGGAAGCGGCGCCCCCCACCGTCCCCCCCAACCCTTTCGTCCACGATCTGCGGCTGAGTCGCCTGCAGAGAGTCAAGGTGAGCCGCCCGCGACGGCGCGCGACCGGCTACCCCCACCCCCCCCCCGAGGGCCGATTGCACCGGGCTGCGGCAGGAAGGCGAAGGGAAGCCGGCGGGCGTGATCGGCTGGACGCCCGGAATAGGAAGGAGCCCCCTCCGATGGGCAAGGAGGGTGTTGGCGTCCCCTTGGAAAGAACAGGGCGATGGGGGGTGGCGGGAGTCGTCTAGGAACACCGTTCCTGATTCGGGCAGTCAAGGCTGCTGGTGGGGCTTGGGGGGGGGGGGGCGGTCTGACTTGGAGCAGGACGGGGGGCTGTTGTCCCCAGGTGTTGTTATAGTCGGATAGGGGGCGCCTTTCTTCCAGTTCCCCATTAAGGAAGGGGAGGGGGGCTGCAGGGCTCTTTTTTGGGGGGGGGGGGAATCGCCTGGGAAAGATGCTTGGAAGCGTTCCGACGCAAAGTACAGGCGGCCTACCTTCTAGGGAGGGCCGGAGGGAGCGAACGCCCCGAGGTTTCCGTCGGCTTGCTTCTCCCAAGGAAGCGAATGGTTGGTGAAAGAGAGACCCTGTGGATGAATGAGTCTAGCTCCTAACAAAGAGGCATGGAAGGGGAATCGAACCCCCGACCCCTGGGTCTGCGGCCAGGTGCCTCGGCTATGGAGCGATCCAGCTGGTCTTCAGCTCCAAGGCTTGATGGCTTTGTTGAAAGGGATGAAAGGCTGCACCCTCGTTTTAGGGTTTGCTTTAAAAAAATAATAATTGTGGATTTGGGTTGAGTGTATGAGAATGAATGGCCACTGGCCAGCAGAGCTGCCAGGAGTTGGCAATGTAAACACCAGGGTGAACTAGGAGGGGAAAGTCAGAGTGTATTGGTGCAGGAAGTAGTAAGTGGAGAAGAGGGGGTGTACATTGTGTTAAAAGGTTTTAAGTGCAGAGGGCCACCTTCGCAGAGTTTTCCAAAGGGGGGGTGCAGTAAAGAGGCTCCTTTTACCCCCAGCAGGTCCCTTTTAAGGTCTCCTGCCAACTTAGCAGTTTGAAAGCATGTAAATGCAAGTAGATAAATAGGTACTGCCATAAAAAGCGGGAAGTTAAAACAGTGTTTCTTTGTAGCCATGCCGGCCACATGGCCATGGACTTGCACAACACTGGCTCTTCGGCTTGAATACGGAGATGAGCAGCGCCCCTAGAGTCAGACACGACTAGCACGCATGTGCGGGGGAACCTTGACCTTTACCTAAGTCGGTATCCTGTTTTGACTGGACATGAAGAATCGAGAGGGGTGATTCAGAAGATGGAATAGGATTTTAGGAGAACTCAACTCAAGTCCCCACTCAGGCATGGAAACTGAAAGGGGTGGGCTTTGCTGTGAAGGCTCACTCCTGAAATACTGAATCCCTAGTACTGTACCTTGCAAACCATATTGTGCATTACTATAAGTAAATCCCAACGTGACAAGTTACAATGCACACACTCTTAAGACAATGGGGAAAATTTATCCCAAGTTTGTCCGGAGACGACCACCCCCAAATTCCTCGAGAGTATGGCATTTTCCTAGACAGAGGGGAGTTTCAGCAGAGCATAATAGAAATACAGTGGACCCTTGTATAACAAACGGTTCGTATAACATAAAATCTGCACAACATAAAACATTTTGGAGATAGGGGAAATTTGCTTAACAGAATCGCCTCTGGGGCGAATCTGTACAACATAAAAACGGTCGCGATTAGGGATGACTCTGTTTTCAATGCATTCCTATGGGGAATTTGTATAATGGAAAATTTGCTTAACAGAATTTCATTAGGAATGAATTAATTCCTTTATACAAGGTACCCCTTGTATAAGAGATATAAATTGCTGATACTTCTGTTCGTTAGAGGATTTAGGGAACCAGCATCCTATGACTAGAGGCTTTAGAAAGGAACTGCCAGGTTATGAGGGGATTCATAAGCTATAGATTTCTATTGTGTGTGTTGGGGGGAGGAGGTGCATTTGGATAACCATCCCTTAAAGAGACCCCGTGGACCTGGGGTCTCCTCAGATTTAAAGGGGCCACAGAAGGACAGGAGGTTTGTAGCTGCCTCAAGACTACAATTGTGGGTGGTTAATGGTTATGCCATACTGATTGAACACGGAGTTTTCTTTGGGGTCCATCCGGAATTTGAGGAGTTGTTAACAAGCATAAACTTGTTTATGAAGGGATCGAGTATCTGATGCGTCTGGGAAGCAAAGAAATATTTTGGGAGACAGTTTCCAGGGAAGGTGGAAGGCACTGAGAACGTCGGACTATAAGACTCTTGCTTTCCAGTGTAAAAAGGGGGAAAGAAGGGGGAAATAATGTATAAAGAGCTGTCAGATGTGCTTTGGGTTTGCCATGCGGCAGTTCCTGAGGGTGTGTGTGTGGGGGGGATGGATGAAACATCCGGTAAAGAATGGCACAGGCCTATGAAAGCAAGGACCTGTGTGCGTCCGTGCGCGTGTCCAGGTTTGTTCAGCCAGAGTCCTGCCAGGAAGGAGAGCCTAGTGGTTAGAGGCCAGGTGGAACAAGTGAGGATGTACAAAACAGAAACCTGGAGAAGAGTTGGCATCTTTCGGCCCATGCTGTTGTCCTGCCTTCCTGGTTCTCTACGGTGGCGCAGTGGTTAAATGCCTGCACTGCAGGTAAAACTGTGCTCACGACCGGGGGTTCAATCCCAGGTAGTAGGCTCAAGGTTCACTCAGCCTTCCATCCTTCTGAGGTCGGTAAAATGAGTACCCAGCTTGCTGAAGGGGGGACAATGTGTAGCCTGCATACTGTAATGAAACTGTAAACCACCCAGAGACTACTTGAAGTGGTATAGGGCGGTATATAAGCAGAACAATTTGCTTTTGCTTTTGCTTTGCTTTCTGCTTTGTGTCTTGCTGCTGTCAAAGATTTTTTGCTCTCTCCCTGGCAACGGCCTGGCCTCCCCCCCCCCCCACATCTCCCTTTGCAGCTTTTACTCAGTTTAGGCCGCTAAGCGGTCTGCCCCGCTCCCACCTCATTAGAATCTCTTTCCACACATATCACCCCATCGTTCTGTCCCTTCCTAATTCTACGGCCAGATTCAGGAACTGTCCTCTGCTCTTTTGCAGCAAGCGTTCTGGTGAAAATTCCTATTTTTACTCCTCAGCTGGGTGGATCGGAATGGAATGTTTAGCCTTCAGATGCCTGGGAGAGAAAGGCTAAGGAGACTTTGTTGCTTATTATTTGTGTTCCTCTGGAAGTTGAGTCATGGCTACTGGACTTCTTTTTTGAGAGATAGAAACGTTTCACTGTTCATCTAAACAGCTTCATCGGACCGATGAAGCTGTGGATGAACAGCGAAACGTTTCTATCTCTCAAAAAAGAAGTCCAGTAGCCATGACTCAACTTCCAGATAAACTCACCTGGATGACTAAGAATCTTCACAGACTTATTATTTGTGTTCTGTTCTGTATTTAGGAGTGGCTGGAATTCCTGCCACAGAAGGTGCCATGGTGATTGAGCGAGGAACTGCATTTACATACAACGAGGCCCATGACTTATCCCTCCTCAGAGCACATGGTGGTTTCTGTGGTACAAGTTCTGTGCAGACATACTTATGGCGACTCTTTTCAGGGTTTTCTGAGTAGACCAAACATAAAGTGTTCTGCTTATATACTGCCCCACAGTGCTTAAAGCACTCTCTAGCAGTTTATAATTTATTTATGCAGGCTAAGCATTGCCCCCCCTCCCTCAGCAAGCTGGGTACTCATTTTACTGACCTCGGAAGGATGGAAGGCTGAGTCAACCATGAGCCAGCTACTTGGGATTGAACCCCAAGCTGTGAGCACAGTTACTGCTGCAGTACAGGCATTTAACCACTATGCCAGGGGCCTCAATATTGATCACATTGAAATGATTGTCCTACTGTTCTTATCCTATCTCTATGGCGTATGCCCATCTAGAAAGGAATTACGTACTTGATCCCCCAAAGACTGGCGTTACAATGGTCATTCGAATTGCCAGAAATAGTTCAGGATATACCTTTCCATCTAGAATCCTCACCTGCCTGACAGGTGCTGTGCGTGTCTGTGTGCGGAGGGACTTATGTGGCTGAGCGCTCCCGAAAAGCATGTGTGAGCAGCAGAGGCATCCCCCTTTTTCCAGTAAACCTCTCCTAAATGATTCCAGGCCTCTACGAGCTCAGGATCCAGCTTGACAGCTTTGGAGAGCAGCTCTTCTGCTTGGGCATTGTAATCTGGTAGCACATTCAACGCTTCCCCCTTCAGCATCAATACAGGAGTTCGTCCCTTCTAGTTTTAGCAGCAGTGCAGCAATTTCACCACTGTGCCATGAGTACTCCGAAGTGGTTTCCCCTTCCCTTCTTCTGGGGGCACCCTGGAACTGTGCAGCTTCCCCAAGGCCACCAAGGCTGGCTGTTCTTGGATGCAGAGCAAGGGCCTGAACTTCACATCTCTGGCTCTACAGCCAAACACCTCTACCACTGAGCAACCCAGCCAGCTTCTGAACAGGATACTTGCCTGTTTATTATATCCATTACTACCATTCCTCTCTTTTCCCCCTGTGAATTTCAGACAAGACCCATGTCTCTACTACTCACTTGATGCTCACAACAACCCTGTGAGGTGGGTCAGACTGAGAGAGAGAAAAGAATGAGGTGGGACAGAAGGAGGGCAGCCCCAGTACCCCCTGTGATTTTTTTTCCCCCCAATCCCCATTGGGGGATTTGTTCCTGACTACTGGTCCGTCGCTCTAACCACTAAACTCACCGCTTCTTTCCAAATGGTCACCAGCAACTGGATTTGTGCACGTCTTTAATCTGCTGCAGGGGCATGGTGGCTTAGCAGGCTAGAGCACTGAAAACTGTCAGCTGCAAAGTTGGCAGCTCAGCGGTTCGAATCCCGGGTGCCACGCAGCGGAGTGAGCTCCCGCTGTTAACCCCAGCTCCTGCCAACCTAGCAGTTTGAAAGCATGTAAATGCAAAGAGGTAAATAGGTACCGCCGAAAAAAGCAGGAAGGTAAAACAGTGTTTCCTTGTAGCCATGCCGGCCGCGTGGCCATGGACTTGCACAACACTGGCTCTTTGGCTTGACTACTGAGATAAGCACCGCCCCTAGAGTCGGACACGACTAGCACGCATGTGCGGGGGGAACCTTGACCTTTACCCTTAATCTGCTGCAATTTGCCACCGATGAATCACTGTTGCTCAACAGAGGCATCCTTAAGATGAGAGCAAACCTGACAGATTTCGGAGTGGACACTCTTTTGCACTGTTGAAGATTACTTTTAAGGGAAATGAAAATAAAAGATTGTATCTATTTGCTGGGCTGGGCTGGTTACAAATCACTTGGTAAATGTTCTTTGCTTCACTCCATTTCTGAAACTAGCTCTCCCACTTTGATCTGAACCTTGTACAGATCGGTTTGATTCAGGCTAATTCCGATAATAATTGGTGACTTTTCCAAATCTGGTAGCCAGCTCCTGTTTGGAATCTAGAGAAAGAACTGATATGCAGAAGGCTAGTTCGTCGCTCTGTGCACTCTACGCTGGCTCTCAGTAGTGTACAAATTGTATAGACTAGCTGTGTAGCTAGATGGAGCGGTATATAAATTTAATAAATAAATAAAGATTGTGTTATATTACAGTACTGTATATACATTATTACATATAATATCTTTGATATTACATATAATACAAATAATATTACATATAATGTATTACAGTACAGTATAGCTGTGATATACATTATTATGCAGTTGTATTACATATATCATCTTTGAATGGCCAAAATCCTGTTGCGGTTATCAACAACAACAGCAGCAGCAGCAGCAGCAGCAGCAGCAGCAGCAGCAAACAACAACAACAACAACAAGAACACAAAACTAGACCAGTTGATATTTTCTGGCTACTATTAATATAACAAAAACTTGCTAATATTTCCAAGGGCAACACCCTCTTCCTCATAGCTGTACCAAAAGTTCAAGATGGCAAAAGATGGAATTGCCAGGAGTCAGTTAGTAGATGTAAATATCTTGGTAAGATGAAAAACATACCAGGTAGTTTCTTAGTTGAGGCCTGGAGCAGAGATGTTGTGAAGCTGCACCTAAAGTTACGTTTACTGTCCCAGTCCTTCAAACAATGTGACATAATAATAATATAAGTTTTAGAAGTGAATTGCTGTAACAAGAAATCTGTGTGGACACTATCTGTTGCATGCCTACTGGAACTCAAGGTTACATACCTTTTGTGTAACTATGCAACAGGATTTGGGCCAATGTTTCTCTTGTTGTTATTAAAATCAGCATACAAAAGGAAGACCGGTAAGCAATGCACAATCCATTTGCTTGCAGCCTGTTCAGTCTATACCTGTGTCCGTGTAGATCTCAAAACAGAGGGATGTCCCCCCCCCCATGGAAAATGCATATGAATGGGATCTGAAAAAATTGCCAGGGATCTTGAGGTCACGTCTGTAGTTCCATGACTGCAGCTGCTCCCTGTGTGACAGCAGGGGAAAAGAGCAAATTCAGTGCGAGGGATTATTTAGCGAGGGATTGAAAACAAAGGTTACAATAATAGCTTTATATAAATCGGTGGTGCAGCCATGCTGAAAGCTGTGTGTACAGTTTTCTGTGTCTTGTCCCAAAAAAAGAATATCATAGACCTCGAAAGGGCTACAGAAATGGACAACCAAGAGACCGGGAAAAGTCAAACCTCCTTTTCAGCAAAGGAAGGGTTAAAGGTTTTTCCTCTCACTAAACTGTGACTAAGGAGGGTGGATGCATTAGAGAGATTTATCATAAAAGCTTGGAATGCAGTACAATCCTCAGAATCTCATAGTTAGCATAGCTGTTACACCATGCCATGTTCTGGGACCCATAGGTGTCTTTGGTGAGGGACAAAGAGAGGGCCTTCTCTGTTCCCGCTCCCAGACTTTGGAACTCCCTACCACAAGAGGCCAAGCTGGCCCCATCTTGGCTGCCCTTCTGCAAGCAGGCTGAGACCTTTCTCTCCAGGCACGCCCAGAGTGGCCTTTGTTGCCAGATGGTGTGGTATACAAGTCTAAAGATTTTGTGCACAGTGTGGGGATAGATGGCGCACATGAGTTAAGAACATAAGAACAGCCTTGCTGGAACAGGCCTCAGCCCATCCAGTCCAGCATTCTGTCCCACACAGCGGCTCACCATTTGCTTCAGGGTATTCCAGCAGATGTCTTCCCCTGCTTATGATTCCCCACAAATGGCATTGAGAGAGATCCTGCCTCTCTCTCCAACCCGGAGGTTGTCCTTAGGCATCCATCATGATAGCCATTGATACCCTTGTTCTCCATGAACATGTCCAATCCTTTCTTAAAGCTGTCAAGGCTGACAGCAGTCACCACTTCTTCTGGCAGGGAGTTCCACAGACCAGTGATCCTCTGGGTGAAAAAGTTCTTTCTCTTATTTGTTTGAGATCTAGCACCCAAAGGTTTCGTGGAGTGTCCCCTACTTCTAGATAAGGAAAACAGCTTTTCCTTATCTACCTTGTCCACACACTGTATGGTTTTATAAACTTCAATCAGGTCACCTCTTAGGGTTGCTGCTTGATTATTATTATTATTTATTACATTAGAGGTTTTCTCCACCTCCATTGAAGATGCACAGTTTCCCCACCAGCATTCTGTTGCCTTCACAACAACTCTGTGAGGTGGGCTGAGCGGGGAGAGAGAGAGAGAGAGAGAGAGAGAGAAGGCAAAGCCATGGCTCTCTGGATGCACTGAGCCCTAGTAGCAATGCTCACCGCTACACTTCTGTCCAAATGACTAGAATGAGGGCCATCCAGGATATCTGAAAGGAACCATGTCTTTCTACATGAATAGCTCCGTGGTTTAAGTATTTGGATTAGACAGCTGGCTGGTGAACATGAGGTGGGTAGTTCGATTCCCCACTGGGCCTCCTGTGAGTAGGGCCAGCGTGTGTGACCTTGGACAAGCCGCACAGTCCCAGGGCACCCCAGAAGAAGGGAATGGTCAGCCACGTTTGAGTATTCCCTACCTGGAAAAGGGTTGTTGTTGTTGTTGTTGTTGTCGTCGTCGTCGTCATCATCATCATCATCATCATCATCATCATCATCATCATCATCATCATTGTTTATTATTATTATTATTATTATTATTATTATTATTATTATTATTATTATTATTATTATTATTATTATTATTATTATTAAACTCCTGTTATATCCACTGATCTCAGCACCCAATTGCCTAGTGTTAAAAGGGAGCCAAAACAGAGAGAGACTCAGAAATGGGTAGCACTCAATCTGTGGCATGAACCAGGGTACCAAAGTGAATCCTCCATGTACAGGAGCTGTATATCTCTGAATCCAGCTGCAAGGGACACCAGGAATGAAAAAGAGGAGCTAAAATCCCAGAAACGTTTACGCTGACTACATTTCGAAACAAGATGCTGGAATGAAATGGAAATCTAACAGATCTGATTGTGAGGGAATGCTGCTGGTTCCACCTTGTCCCCTGATAAAATTATGGCCAGAATCTTTATACTGGCCTAGGCACAATAGGCATAAATCTCAGTGGCAGTGGTTAAGACATCAGGTAAGTTTTCCACACTCAGTGTCCTTCTTCTTCTTCTTCTTCTTCTTCTTCTTCTTCTTCTTCTTCTTCTTCTTCTTCTTCTTCTTCTTCTTCTTCTTCTTCTTCAAAGCAAAGGCAAAAACTTGCTGCATGTTCCTGACAATTAACAGGCACCTGTGTGGGAAAAACAAAACACAATTAAATTTTTAAGTATCTGGGAGGAGGGGCTTCCTTCTCAAAAACCAATGACATGGTTTAATTTCCAAAAATGAGCTGAGGCTAGGAAACAGAACTACCTGGGAGCTAAACAGTACAACCTACTTTGAAGAGCGCTGTATTTTAAACCGCATATTTTTCTGGCCTTGTTGCAGACTTGGCCCTCAGAGAGCAACAGAGCAGATGGTATTAAATCGGGGTTTTAAAACGATAGCTCCGGTCACTAGCTGTGAGGCGGGCTGAGCGAATGGAGAAAATGGTAGATTTCCTTTGAAAGATGAATAATGCATGCAAACCGGTTAATTTGAGCACTTCAGACCGTTTCATTTACAAGAGAGAGGTTTAAGGTTCTTTCCAGTGTGGCTTTTTTTCTGTTTCGATTCTCATGTGTCAAGTCCTTTCCTTGATTTCTGCCCATGCCTGGCGCTGCCACGGAAATACAGAATAAAGCACACCCTGAAAAGTTTTCCTGTGCCGTGCCTACTACCCTGTGGGTTTGTCTCTTTGGGGATAACCGGGCTGCTATCACACGTCCCTTTAAATCCAGATTAAATTTCAAGATAAACCGTGTCCAGGGTCTGGAAGGAACTCAAGGGCAGAGATGTTTGCTTTCAGCAGACAGGAAACGACATATCCTTGTTTGCTTGAGGAGGAAAAGAATAAATATCCCTACTTTGAGAAGTGAATAAATGGGAAAAGATGGATCGTTTAAAAAACACAATTGGAGGAAAATGCAATGTTTATCTAGGGAAGGACAGACTTTTCAGGGATCCCAGGCATTCAGTCCCTGGCTGTATATTTTACTTTGGAGGGGCCAGATGATTGGTAATGGTGCTTATTTATTTATGTATTTGTTTATTTTGAATATTTTAACCCACCTTTCTCCTTGGAAAAGGACCCAAGGTGGCATACTATAATATACAGCCCAGAACATTTAAGACATATTCAAGTTAAGAACGGGGAATTCGAAGAAGGCATCTTAGAACATTAAAAAGTAACATTACAGCTACAAAGAGCACGCCGAAAGAAAAAGAAAAAGAAAACATTATGAGGGGTCGAAAGTAAACATGGAGACACTGGTGTTCTTATGAAATCAGTCAATGCAGTCATGTATGGAATCTGTATAAAAGTCACATAATAGGTAATCCCTCATTCGGGAAAAGCTTGCCTGAAGAGGAAGGTCTTTGCCTGCTTCTGGAAAGACAGCAGAGATGGGGCAGTCCTGGCCTCCAGCGGGAGGCAGTTCCAAAGTTTATGGCCATTGTATATTTATCCTTACATCTTCTTATAGTATAGGTTGGAAGTGGTCTGGAGCACAGGCATGGCCCCAGGCTGGAGACAATGATTAAATGATTAGATTCTAGATTGTTATGGAGTTGACTATCCTGCTATTGTGCCTACTGGGCTGGGAAGATTTTACTTGCTCTGGTTTTGCTTGAAAGGTTATGTTATTGTGTTATGTGAGTTCTTGCATGCATGCTTTTATTGCTTTCTTAATGCTTTTATTCTGGTTTTATGCTGTATTGATATAGGAATGTATTTTGTATTTTGTCTGGTCAGTAGAGATGGGCACGACTTAGCGGTATTTCCGTTTCCGTTTCCGTTACTCGGTTCCGTTACTCTACGGAAACGGTAACGGGAATTACTCCCCCAGACTTCGAGCTCGAACCGACGAACAAACAATTTTGGTCTGATTTGTCGTGCTCGTTCCTTGCATCGCGAGATCGCGCGATGCCACACGCGGCACAGAAAAAAAGTTTTTAAAAGTTAAAAAAACCCGGTTCCCGGCCAAAAAGCAGGCGGGAAAATGCCTGCCGTGCCTCAGGGCACCTACCAGAGGGGTTGTTTCTGGAGGTCCCCGGCCTCCCCCCTCATCCCCCATCCTCGGCTGCTCTGGTGGGACTCGCCGCAGGCTCGCAGCCACCAAAATGTCCAGTCTCGCCGCCGGCCGCCCGCAATTAAAGCGCAAGCAAGCGGCACGGACAGCACAGGAAAAAACTTTTAAACTATCCCCCCACCCATTCCCGGGCCAAAAAAGCAGGCGGAAAAATGCCTGCCGTGCCTCAGGGCACCTACCAGAGGGGTTGTTTCTGGAGGTCCCCGGCCTCCCCCCCCATCCCCCGTCCTAGTGGGCTGCTCTGTGGGACTCGCCGCAGGCTCGCAGCCAGCAAAAAGCCCAGTCTCGCCGCCGGCCGCCGCAATTAAAGTGCAAGCAAGCGGCACGGACGGCACAGGAAAAAACTTTTAAACTCTCCCCCCACCCGTTCCCGGGCCAAAAAAGCAGGCGGAAAAATGCCTGCTTGACTAAGGGCGCAGGGCACCTACCGGAGGGGTGGTTTCTGGAGGGGGGGTCCCGCCTCCCCCCCGTCCTGGGCAGCCGGACTCGCGAGTCGCCATCGCCATGCCATGCGGGGCGGGCGGGGGATCCAAAATGGGGCGGCAAACGCAATATTGTTTTTGAAATCGTGGTCCAAAAACACACAAGCACAACAGAAACACGCGAAAATTTATAAACTGCCAGATTTTTCACAGTAGCAGTGGGTTTTTTCTTGCAACAAAATGTCTCTCCTCTCCTCCTCTGTCCTCCATTGATTTTATTTTATTTTATTTTATTTACACCTGCGCAATGATGGGCTGGCCAAGTGGCCAGCCATGTGGGAGTGGACAACCATGCAAATTTTTGGAGCCATCTCATTGGCCATGGAGACTTCTGGGATGTGCCAAAAAGCCCCCTAAAACCTGCCCTAGCCCTAACCCTAACCCTTGACTCCGTACCCATACGTCACAGACTGTCTTCTTAGTGGGTCAGAGAGGCACCCAGAGGTGCAACCCACTAGCCCACCGTAACCTTACCCGTCACTAGCCTAACCCTAGCTCTTGCACTAAGCCACCTTAAAGCCAGATCTACTTGCTTGCATTGCACTACACGCAGCAAGTACAATTCCCTTCTGTGTGAGACATGGTGGTGCGGGAGCCTTGTGAAGGGAAGGTATGACCCTATCACTCTCACACTGGTCTCACGTCTGCACACATTATGTTATGCAATATCCATATGGCTATTGCATAGCATTTTGCAGCAGCAGCAGGTGAGGAAGGGAGACCCCCATGTAGAGGGGTCTCTTGGAGCCTGCTTCCCCTTCCTAGTGGCAGGAGGCACCCACGGGTGCCTCCAGGAGCCCACTTTCCCTTTATAGCGGGCCAGAGGAGGCACCCACCCCACAGAGGTGCCTCCAGGAGCCCGCTCCCCCCCAAAAAAAACCAGTACTAACGACAACGAAAAAACGAACCGACTAATTTTTGCGAATTTTCGCGAAAACCGGAAACGACCCGAAACGGGACTGGCCCGACTAACGACGACTCGAAATTTTTTTTTTTCAAGTCGTGCCCATCTCTACTGGTCAGTGACTGAAATAAAGATCTACTATATTTTACTTCTAGTATTAAAGGCTATATATAATTTATTACTTCGGGTATCAGAGGTGGTCAAGTTACTTGACCAGTATCAGGGGCAGTACTGTATTACCTACCGAGGCTGGTTACAGGGATCACATAACCCACTCCCCCTCTGTTCTAACAGCTCCACTGGTTGATCCGTTTCTAGGTACAATTCAAAGTGCTGGTTCTAACCTATAAATTCATAAGCAGTTTGGGTCTAAGTAAGCTGTATCAAGGGACCCATCAGGTGAGGTTTTTATCTCACTCCTGCAACCTTCACAGGTGCATTTAGTTGGCATCACAGGAGAGGGCCTTTTCCGCTGCTGCTCCCAGCCTGTGGAACTCTCTCCCACTAGAGGCCAGGCTAGCCCCATCTTTGCTGTCCTACTGGAAGCAGACAGAGAATTTTCAGACAGACTTTGAAACAGGCAGCCGGAGAGGGATTTATTTATTTATTTATTTATTTGTTCATTGGTTACAGGGATCACATAACCCACCCACCCTCTTGTTCATTTAAAGGTTTCTTGTTTCTCTGTGTTTCTTTTTAATATGGGTGTTTCCTATGTTTAGTGTGATATTTATTGAATTCTTTTATTATCTGTGTAATTACTGTTTTTAGCCTTCAAATATTGTCTTTTAAGGATATAAACTGCTTGGAGTCCTTGTAAGGCAGGATAAAAATATTTTAAATAAAAAGCAAAGTGTGCTCCATAGCATGTAAAGCACTTTCTGGGCGGTTTATAAGTAATTACTGGTATGCAGGCTACACATTGCTTCTCTCCCCTCCACCACTCCCGAGCAAGCTGGGTATTCATTCTTCTGACCTTAGAAGGATGGAAGGCTGAGTGAACCTTGAGCTGGCGACCTGGCATTGAACCCCGGGTTGTGAACAGTTATAGCTGCAATACAACAGTTTAACCATTGCACCACAGTGCCCTAAAGCAGTGATGGCAAACCTTTTAGAGACTGAGTGCCCAAACTGCAATTCAAAACCCACTAATTTTTTTGCAAAGTGCCAATACAGTAATTTAACCTGTATACAGGTGGCTATGAAGGGGCGATGCCGGGTGCCCACAGAAAGGGCTCCGAGTGCCACCTTTGGCACCTGTGCCATAGGTTCGCCATCACTGCTCTAAAGAAATAAATAACCACTGAGATTTCAGAGTTACGAATTTAATCCGTTCCGAATGCATATTCTTAAGTCAAACTACTCTTAAGTCAGGGTACCTACAGTATCTAAAAATTTGAAAAAAATAAGTTAAAAAATAAAAAAATGAAAAAAAAAATTGTAAGTCGAGCAGACCATATCTAAAATTTGTAAGGCAGCAGTTAAAAAGTCAACAGTTTTCCGTTCTTTAGTCGAGCTGCTCTTAAGCCGGAGTACCACTGTACTACCTGCAAGAGAGATGGCATGCCTCTTAAGGTAGCAGGTGCTAAACTTAAAAAAAAAGAAAGAATAGGTATCTGCAAAACAACAAATAAAAAGAGCCCTCAATTTGGATTTCCCTTGGCATATGTCAATTTATAACTACCAATGCCATTTTAGAAAGAATCAATTGTCCCCCCCCCAAAAAAAAAAATCCATCTTACACCTAGCAGAAAAGGGCTTGCCACTGGAGACCCAGGACAACACAGGTTTAATGCGTATAAGCAGCAGGATGGTGCAGGGCATTGTCATTAAGACCAACCAACCAACCAAAACCAAAATGAAACACATAACTTTTCAAAGCTGCGGTTTCCAGGACTCAATAAATAATAAAAGAACTGCAGGATAGCTCTGTGCTTTAGGTATCTGGTATATTGGGCATTCGGTTCCCCACCGTGTCTCCTGGGCCTGACGATCCATAGTATCCGTTCCAGCTCTGCAGGTCTGAGATTATTAGATTATAACTAAAAATAGGCACAGATTAAAATGCAATTAAAATACTAATCACGTCCATTCTGATGATTACAAATTTATGACTTTTTTTTTTGAATGTTGGAATCATTGGGCTATCAGATGCTGGCCCAGGCACCTAGAGACATCAGCATGGCAGAAAAGTTTCCTCTGACTGCTCTACAACCCCTCCAAGTTGGGTGCAGGTTGGGTTTCCTTAAGCCTGCTTCTAATGGCCCTTTTTCTGTTCGGCATGTTAGGCGTGTCTAACTCGGACGTCTGAATCCCAATCTTCATAAAGTGAGGAAGGATTTTAGAAGAGGGTGGGGAGACACTTCTCTGCCGTGTTGTTAACTCT
The DNA here is from genome assembly GCA_037367245.1 of Phrynocephalus guinanensis. Classification (NCBI taxonomy): domain Eukaryota; kingdom Metazoa; phylum Chordata; class Lepidosauria; order Squamata; family Agamidae; genus Phrynocephalus; species Phrynocephalus guinanensis. Next base: position 6,330,071 of record CM074743.1, on the reverse strand, counting down.
GGGTGCTGCTGGAGGAGGCATTTCATAGGGTTCTAAAAACAAAAACAAATCAACCCATCGATTCGTCGGGGGGGGGGAATCATAAATTCGTTGTTCGTGATTCACCAATCTTGAATCACGAGTTGAAATTGTTTCAGATCCTCGCCCATCTCTAATTAGATCTGCTAAAAGCAGGGGTACCCAAACTTCGGCCCTCCAGGTGTTTTGAACCACAACTCCCACAATTCCAAGCCTGTATTGCCAGTGACAAAGGACTGTGGGAGTTGTGGCCCAAAACATCTGGAAGGCCAAAGTCTGGACACCACTGCGCTAACGCTCTGTGCTTTGTCAAGTGACTGCAGCTGCAACGGGCAGTCTGTGTTCTGTCTCTGTGTTTGTGGCTGGACAAACTCAAGGCCCCTGGTCTCCCATTTTTTTTGGGGGGGGGAGGGAGGGAGTTCCTTAGTTTTCAACATGGAGATGGAACAGGCTCTTTTTTTAAACCGTGAGGACAACTTCAAAGGGAGGGCTGCTTCCTCTGCAAGAGCCCGCCCTAATGCTTTTCCAAACTAGCTGCCACGGAAGAAACGAGGGGGAGAGTGCTATTAAGCAGGGCTATGGATCGATAAACCAACGGCTATGACACCAAAATGCCTGGCTGGATGGGCCTGTGGGCTGATGTTCCTTCCTGAGGATCTGCCAGTGGTTTGCCTCAAGTCTCCGGGAGATGAGATCAAGATGACATCCTGGGCCATGCTGACACTGCTCGAGATTGCCTGGTGCCTAAAATAGGTCCAGAAAGGCCACGGAAGAATTTTCTCTTGCCTTGTTACTCTCCAGACACTCTCAAACACTATTGTGCTGGAGGCTGGGATGGCCTGCACAGTTTGGGCATAGATGGAGTGCAAGGGATGCGGCTTGATACTTATTACAGTAGGACCCCCCCCCCCCCGTATCTGCGTGGGATTGATTCCAGACCACCTTGTGGATACCAAAATCCGTGGATAAAAGCAAAGCGCTCTTATCCGGGGTGATGGTGGCAACAGGGGTGCTGGGGTGCTGGGGGCAGCCCTTTGCGCGGTCCAGCTTTTGCCCCCGGTCCTAGCTCACTCCTGCTGGGCAGCTCAGCAGACCGGATGGTGTGAAGGCGCTCCCTCTCCCGCCACCCAGTCCGCCCGGAAGGTGCAGCAGCTTGGCGGACCAGATGGAGTGGAGACGCGCTCTCCCACAATCCGGTCCGCCCGAAGGTGCAGCTGCTGACCTGCCCAGTAGGAGTGGTGGGGTGCTGGGGGCAAAAGCGCTGCCCAGTCTGCCATCCAGGCAGCGTGAGACATCTTTTGCCTCTGACACCCCACCACTCCCTCTGCCTGGTGATCGCCAACTGTGGATAACTGAATCCGCGGATGGTGAATCAGTGGATACGGGGGTAGTACCGTATAAAGTGTTCTGCTTAGTGTATACACATTATGTATACACTTTATTACACATCATGTATACACATTATTCATTCCTTTTACATCTGTTGTCTTCTCCAATGAGCTGGGAGAGGTGGAAGGCAGCAGGGAAAGAGGGAGACCTGATTCGAGATGAATTGACTCCATCAAGGAAGCCACAGACTTTGGTTACTTTCCAACCACCCTGCGAAGTGGGCTGAATGCCAAGGTCCCCCTGCGAGAGCCATGGCTCGCTGGAAGGCCTGACGCTGGGTTCTGATGTGAGCCTGAATCTCTCTCCTCAGCCTTTCTTAACCTGATTGCCCTCCAAATGTGTTGGACAACAAATCCCATCACTCCCTACCCTCCCTAGTCTGTGTAGCCTGCATAATTTAAAATTGTAAACTGCCCAGAGAGTGCTTGAAGTGCTATGGGACAGTATATAAGCAGAATACTTTCCCTGCCTCTGAATTCAAAGACAACCCCGCCTCTTGCCTCAGTGTTTTCCCCCTCACTAGAGTCTGTTGAGATCTGTTGTTGAAAGCAGTCGTGTTTGCCAGTTTTCTGTTTAACTTGTTCAGTTGTAACTAGTAAAAACTTTTATTCATTCTGCTACTAATGTTTCAGAGTGAGCTTGTAAGATAGTTAATGAAAAAAGGGGTGGACTACTTTGGGGAACTTGAAGCTATTCTGTCGATCGCTCTGTGTTTCATGGGCCAAAAGAATAATTTAACCAAAAATTCAAAAATCTGCAAAGGGCTGCATCAGTCGATCCAGTATATGTGGCTCAGAGAAGGAAAATGCTTAGATTTTTTAAAACTGCACACCTAAAGTCCCATTAGCCAGCATGGCCACTGGGAGCTGCCATTTTTCTAGCAATCCAAACCCCACTCCCTCGGCCAAAATTTCTGTTGTTGATTTGATGTCTTTGGAAAAGAACAATGTATTTTCCCTGGTGTCTCAGCTCAGGATCTGCACAGCGCTGGAGCTTATTTTGCGAACAGGAGGAAGCTGCTGCGTATGACATTGTCGTCAAGTGACTTTGGTATTTCTAGCTCAGCAATCTAGGGCAAAACCAGGGTCCTTCCCACATGGTGCACTTATAGAGCAGCAAATGGGAGGCTAAACTGAGTCTCTCCCATATTCCTCGAAAGCTTGGTGCGGGTTCAGAGCTTCCGTGACAAAGACTGTCCCCCCAGCAGATCAGCCAGTGTGACAGGAGTTCCAAAATGCAGAGCCGTGATGGGAAATGTTGCTACTCCCTCTTACCAAGATTCCAGGAATAGAACCTGTCCAAACTCGGCCATAGATTGGCGGATGAATCAGCTTGTCCATGCATTTTTCACAGAGGGCTGATAGATGTCAAGAATCAGTGACTGGTTTTATGTGTCCTGCAATGCCAGCGTTCCCAAACTATGCACCGCAGTGCTCCGGGGTGCCAACCAAACCCCGCCAGGGGCACCATGGAATCCTCTTGTTCCTTCCCCCATCCCTTCTGCTATCGTATTGAGGAGCTGTGGTCCAATGGCCAGTAAGTCAAGAAAGGCGTGAGTTAAAAAAAAAGATTAGGAGCCATTGGTACACTGGTATGTAATGAGAAGTGTTTAACATGCATCAGTTGACGACTGGACCAATGCCCGCTCACTCCAGAAAAAGGCTCCCCTGTTGTACCTCTAAATGATTCATTGATTTGGCTTATTCTCCATCGAACAGGGGATGATCCGCTGTGGTGAGTGCAGTTGAACCCATCACTGTGCTCATTTGTCAAACGCATAGAGCTCTCGGGGCAGAAACAGACCAGAAGACAGCTTCTCTGTTAGCAACAGAGCTGCCTTAAGAGTGGAAGGACATTGGATTATCTCCAGTGAGGTTTCACAGGTGTGCAACTTGTAATTGAGTTGCCTCCCTCTCCCCCTTGCGTTGTGCATTTTTCCAATTGGTACTCAGACTTCAACAAAAGGCTTTGTTGTCAATTCAGGTATTACCCAAATCAGTCTGGACTGATCCACCATTGCTGCCTTCTGCAAACTTAGGTCTACCTGCCCCTTTCTCAAAACCTACCTTGGCGGTTACTTCACGTCCTTCTTTGTTCTGTGACTAGTTTTGTACCGTGACAGCGTTGGTCACAATCACGTGGTTTCGTCCCTGTTTCAGTGTTCCCATGGTCATGATAACTTGTCTCGTGACAAGTGTTACCTCATGGTCTTGTACCGTGACAAACACTGAGTTTGTCTAGCTTCCTCTTTCTTTCTTTTTGTGGGGGCTTAAAATGTTTTATCGATATTTTGCTTCTGAAAAGTCAAAACAAACAAACAAACACGGACACAGTTTTCTGAGAGAAACAAATGTTTTGTTGCGTGACAGTCGTTACTACACAGTGTCTTGTCTCGGAACGGAAAGCGGGAACAAAGAGTGACAAGGGAAAACCCTACCCCAGCACCAGGTACAGGATTGTCACGCTTAGCACCCGTTTCCGGGGGTGTGTTCGAGACAAATTTCAGTAGTTGCGCGACGGACGTGAAGTAACATTTTTTGTACCGCTCCTAAGTGCAACATTAACAGAGACAAAACGGACGTGAAGTGACCGCCCTTCTTTCACACGCACGTCCTGTGGGTTCCTCCTTGGAAATTTCCCATCTTCCCACAGGCTTACCTGTACCCTTGTCACTTCCTGTCCTGGAATATCTATCCCAGGCATGTCCAAACTTTGGCCCTCCAGATGTTTTGGACCACAACTCCCAGAATTCCAAGCCTGTATTTCCAATGGCAAAGGACTGTGGGGGTTGTGGCCCAAAACTTCTGGAGGGCCGAAGTTTGGACATGCCTGATCTATCCCAAGTCAGCCTCTCCCAAGATCTTTTCTGTGCTGTCTCCCTTGTTAGCCTTCTGTATTTCTACATTGCTTCTGAAGGTGTCCCTAGTCTTGCTGGTTGAGTCTTCCTTCTTTGGCTCCCCCAAAGAGAGCCATAGGATCCAGGTTGGAGGGTTTATTAGAGGTCATTGTCTCGCTTTAGTTCACTAGGGTATTTATGACTCAAGAGGCCTGAAAAAGGGAATCCCGGATGGGGTGACCGGCTTCTCTCTGCAAGCGTGACATTCCAGGGCAATAACCAAGCGGACACGGGGCCAAATTGTTTCCTTTCAGCTCCGGTTGGCCTCGGAGGAAGAGGGAACGTAGCAATGTTCCAGCATAAAGTTAGCCTGATTCTTTGCATAGAGGGCCGTCAACTCGAATCAGCAAACACAGATTCGTCAGATCTCGCTGGGGCAACAATGATGTGGCTGGCTTTTCCTCCTAGATTCATAAGAAAAGAAGCTGGAAGGGGCCTTATAAGGCCATGGGGGCCAATGCAGGAATCCAAGTTCAGATGCTGAACTTACCTAAGGCTAGCTAGAACATTAACATGAAATGGTTTAATGTGTATTTCCGATGTCGATAAGGAAGGCAAATTATACTATTGCAGAGACTGCAGTGCTTGGATTTGTGCATTAGGCAAAAATAGTGTACAGTACCATAAGTTGTTTGCACTTGCAAAAATATGTATGTTAGGAACACAGCTTGGAAATAGCGCTGTAGTTTGAAGGTATTACCAAAATAAGTTGCCATTTTTTTTTCAATAAACAGGAGAAGTGTGTCTACTTTTTTTAAAAAAAATACCCACTCACTCTTTGGAAAACACTTGTTAAATATGAAAAGGGAGTTATTGCTGTTAAATTCACAGGAAGAAGCAGTTGCACAGTCAGTTGTGCAGTTAGGGTGTGGTTAGTTGTGTGGTTTGCACAAACCTGGAAAACGAGTTGCAAATCATTTGCAACTGTTGATTCAATTCTATAGAGGTTTTATTGAATCTATTATCTGTTCCTCTATAACTGTCTGGTTTAGCTCTGCGACTAAGCATGACAGATATAGACTTCAAAGGATAATTGGAACTGCAGAAAAAATTATTGCTACTAATTTGCCATCTATTGTGGAATTGTATACCACACGAGCTAAAAAGAGGGCGATGAAAATATATACAGATTCCACACATCCTGGACATAATCTGTTTCAATTGTTACCCTCAGGGCGACGTTTTAGGGCATTGCATACTAGGACAACTAGATATAGAGATAGTTTCTTTCCAAGTGCTATCAAACTGTTGAATAATTAATTTTTACATTTCTTCTTCCTTTTTAAATAATAGGTTATATTGTAGTATTGTACTGTGTTTTTATTGTTGACTATATGATTCTTATATTTCCTTTTATATAGAGAGAGCATTTTTACCAAAACAAATTCTGCGTGTGTCTAACCACACTTGGCCAATAAAAGTATTCTTCTTCTTCTTCTTCTTCTTCATTTATTTTGTGTGTGTGTGTGTGCTTGTGTGTGTGTGCTTGTGAGTGAGTGAGTGAGAGAGAGAGAGAGAGAGAGAGAGAGAGAGAGAGAGAGAGAGAGAGAGAGAGGGAGGGAGTATGAGGTTTGTGGGTAGCTATGATCTGCGAACCACTGGTTGTCGGATACATTTTCCTGTCTCTAACATACTATGATGTAAAAACAGATACAGTGGTACCTTGTATAAAGGAATTAATTCGTTCCAAATGAAATTCTGTTAAGCAAATTTTCCTTGATACAAATTTCCCATAGGAATGCATTGAAAACAGAATAATCCCTAATCACAACCATTTTTACGTTCTACGGCTTCGCCCCATAGATGATTCTGCTAAGCAAATTTCCCCTATCTCTGGAATGTTCTATGTTGTACAGATTTTATGTTATACAAACTGTTCGTTATACGAGGATCCACTGTACAGTGGTACCTTATATAAAGGAATTAATTCATTCCAAATGAAAATCTGTTAAGCAAATTTTCCTTTATACAAATTTCCCATAGGAATGCATTGAAAACTGAGTAATCCCTAATCGAGACCATTTTTATGTTGTACGGATTCGCCCCATAGACGATTCTGTTAAGAAGCAAATTTCCCCTATCTCCGGAATTGTTTATGTTGTACAGATTTTATGTTATACAAACCGTTTGTTATACGAGGATCCACTGCAATTAGGAAACACACATTCTCTCTGCTGGTCCTTAACATTAAAATTGGCATCACAGACACAATTCAGAAAAATTGTTGGGGAGGAAACATCTCCCCCCCCCCTCAAAAAAACCCTCCCTGAATTAAGAACTCACTGGGCCTTTCTCCGATCTTTGTGATTTTATTTGACAAGAAACAGGAGAGCTGCTTATGGGATTCCCCCCCCCCTTTCTGCGCTGGACACACCATCGCCATTGCCGATGGGTTCGGAGGACTGTGTACTCTCACTAATGAAAAACAAAAACACCTAATTCTAATCCAACATTTCTACAAACGGATAATTAATTTCGGAGATTTGGGGAATTGTTCCCCCCTCCGCCCCCCCATCCCCAAAGGGCTTGGCCTCCAGTGACAGATGCCCTGGCTACCCTCCTAGCTGGCGCCTTGCCCAGAAAGGGGGGTTAGGATGCATGCGGCTGGCGGTGTTTGGAGTGTCGCAGGGACGGGTCGTTGGCCACGGCTGAAACTTTCAAGGCATTTTTTTTTTAGGACTGCATGCAGCACACCTCTCCAGCCGCTGCACCGGCTGCCCTGGAGGGAAGGAAACTGAAGCGGGGCCACTAATTGTTTAGCGTAATGAGTTCTTGTCTTCAGTGCCCTGCAGAAAAAAAACACATGCTGTTCCTTTGTGCGCTGGCAGTAAGGAGGCCCCCACCAAGACTCTGTGCAAAGGCGGTCACAGAGCTGAGACCAAGGCACGTGGCTCAATGTACAGCCTGTCTGCAGGGCAAGAGTCGCGGACATTTTGCTCAGAAGTCAATGCACTGCTTTCTAAGGAATGCATATGCAGGCAGGTCAGCCACATGCAAGCTTGACTCCTTTTGCTCGGCTCGCTGGAAGGCCTGACCCTGAGTTCTGATAGGAGCCTAAATCCCTATCCTCAATCTTTCTTAACCTGATTGCCCTCTGAATGTGTTGGACAACAAATCCCATCACTCCCTAGCCTGCATGGCCAGTGACTCTTGTTGTTGTTTCCCTCTGCGTGCAAAGCCTGAATTGGAAAAAAGAATGACACCTAGAATCTTTAGGTTTTGTTACCATTCCTTTTCCTGAGAGTTAGGGAGGCGCTTCGTTGGACTACAACTCCCAGGATCCCACAGCAGGGAAATGCATTCTGGGATGGGGGGCAGTTCCTCTCTCTGCTCCTCACATAATGTTCAGATTATCTGGGTTGGTGGGTGCCCGTGAGGATGCCTGAGGGAGTTTTCAGGCAGAAAAAGTTGTAAGCTGCACTAGAGTAGCTCTATTGGTTTAGTTGGAATTGGGTGAATCGGCTCCCCCAACTCTAGTAATAACTTAGGGCCTTTTCACACGACCCCTAAGATCCGCTGGTCCCTTAAATTCGGACCAGAGAACTTGGGGGTTTGTTTCTGTTTCTGCGTCCCCACCCCTCAGCACTTCCTGCTCCTGTCCGCGTGAGGGGAGGGAGGGAAAAAAAGGACAAAAGAAGCCTTTACTAACCTGCCGGTGCCGGTCGAAGTTGCCACGAGCCCCGTTACTTCCTGGTTCCTTCTCAAGGGGCTCTTAAAGGGGCGGGAGGCAAAAAAAGAACAGACAAGCGAGGAGAGCCCGGCACTCTTATCCGCATCAAATATTTTTCACCTCCAGAGAGAAGGTACAAGAAAAGTGCGCTGGGTCGTGCTAAAGTGGGCGGGGTCGCACTTAATTGCCTGCAAACTCCGGAGCTGGTGGGGAAACATTTCTAAGCTTTGGAGCTGGGAGCCATTTGCAGCGCAGCTTAGGGGTCGTGTATAAACGCCCTTAGTAAGTCACAGAGTAGCCCCATTGCAGGAAATGGAACTCATAAAGAAGCTGATTCCCCAAACCCTCCGAGATTCAGTGACCTAGTGCAGTTTACTAGTTTACTAGTTTGACCTGATTGAAGTTTATGAAATCATACACGGTGTGGACAAAGCAGATAAGGAAAAACTGTTTTCCATATCACACAACCCTAGAACTAGGGCAGTGTTGGCGAACCTATGGCATGGGTGCCAAAGGTGGCACTCGGACCCCTTTCTGTGGGCACCCGACATCGCCCCTTCACAGCCACCTGCATTCAGGTTAAATTGCTGTATTGGCACTTTGCGAAAAATTAGTGGGTTCTGAATCGCAGTTTGGGCACTCGCTCTCTAAAAGGTTCACCATCACTGAACTAGGGGGTACTCCATGAAACCTTTGGGTGCTAGATCTCAAACAAATAAGAGAAAGTACTTTATCACCCAGAGGATCACTGGGGGGGGGGAGAGAAGAGGAGGGCGAGTTAATTATTAGAAATGGTGAGAAGATTAAATGTTGAGAAAATTGGGCTAGAGCTGTATAGTTTTATGGCTCACGCCAGCCTCTTCATTCACTCGTATGACGAGTTGAATTTTGTTGTTGTTCTTCAAGTTCCATGCCCTCATAGAACGTTGGCGATCGGTAGCCTGAACTGGTTTCTCTCAAGTTATTCTAAATAGAACAGCCGTGCTCACTGCAGACCTTTAGCTTAAGTTCTTAAGCCAGAATTTTCTTCTACACCCCGGGCAATGCTTCCCTTTTTCCTTGTAATATAACTTGCTGCAGATATTTCTTATTGCGCATTATGTGTCCGAAATATTGCAATTTTCTTCTCTTTATAGTACTGAGGATTTCTAACTTTTTATTCATGTGCTGTAATTCTGATGCAGCCTACAACATCCAAGCTCCGAGCCTCAACTAAGAAACTGCCTGGCTTTTTTTCCATCTTGCCAACGACCTTATAACCTATTGGTACTACTCTGAGGAAGAGGGTTTCGCCCTCAAAATATTAGCAACATTTTTTGTTGTTTTTCTAGTAGCCTAAAGGTATTACCTGTTATACTTTTGCGTCAGATTTTGTTGTTGCTGTTGTGAAAAATGACGGTTGGCTGTTGGCGAACAAAAGGATGGAGAGGCAGGGGGCTCTCTCAGAAATCAAAAGGGGTCCGTGGTGCCCCTAGATGTGAACAAATCAGGCAATGCTTTCAAACAAAGGACTTTGATGTCGGACAGATGCTGAGCCCGCTTCGTTGGCAGCAGACACCATACCGTAGCAAAGGAGACGAGAGTTCTCTCCAGGTTCCCAAAGGGCAGACGTGAAAGGACTGGAAGCCTCTTTCACAGATCTGGGCAGGAATATTCTAGGACATGCCCTAACAGATGCCAGGCTGTTACCCGAGCTGTAATCCGGGCAAATCGGGGACTGGTGTTCCCAGTGGAGTGAGTGTACACATGATTGGCCTGACTTGATGCCAGCGGTGCAGCCTGGATGGATATCGGAGAGAATGAGATATTATTAGACACCGTTTCCTTCAGCGATCTGGAGAGCAAAAGCTTGCGAAGCAGAAAGCGGATGACGGCGTTAACAAAGAGCCCACAGTCTGGGCTGAGCTGGGAGCAGCTCCCTTGGTATTTATGCACCCTGGGTTTGGCCTCTCGGCTGGCGATCCTTGACCCTTTCCACCTGGCCCTGGGTTTATTTGCTGGCATCATTTGGATCTGTGGGGGAAAAAAATCACTATCGGATGTTTCTTGAAGTGCTCCTAGGCCACCCTTTGTTCGGTTGCTCTGTGGTGCGGTGGGGAATTAAAAAGGCGGGGTTATTTGGTCGTTGAGTCATGGCTACTGGACTCCCCCCCCCTTTTCTGGCTCAAAATGTTTCACTACTCATCCGAGCAGCTTCGACAGTCTGAGCAAAGTCGGTGTGAGGCCTCTAATTTATAGTTCACCTTGGTTTCCCCACACGGGAGGGGGGTGTTTTCCCAAAACGAGACAGCTTCCATCTTGAGAGTCAACATTAGAGATGGTGGAACCTCAACCAACAGCCAGGTTGATTTTGGGATTTTTCCCGGGGTTGGGACTCGTGTTGTAGGATTCACTGTCAAGTCAGACTTAAATGGTACCGGTAACTCTACTCAGACTCGTTTTGTTATTTATTGATTTTAACAATGGATCCGACTCGGAACCCACCCATCCCCTTTTTCCCTCAGCAAAATACTTGTGGCTCAGTGGTTAAATGCCTGTACTGCAGGTAAGACTGTGCTCACGACCTGGGGTTCAATCCCAGGTAGCCGGCTCAAAGTTCACTCAGCCTTCCATCCTTCTGAGGTCGGTAAAATGTGTACCCAGCTTGCTGGGGGGTGGGAATTTGTAGCCTGGTTGACTCAGCCTTCCATCCTTCCAAGGTTGGTAAAATGAGTACCCAGCTTGCTTGGGGGGGGGCAATGTGTAGCCTGCATAATTAAACTGTAAACCACCCAGAGACTACTTGAAGTGGTATGGGGCAGTATATAAGCAGAACACTTTGCTTTTTCTTTTTCTTTCTTTAATAAGAGCTCAGACTTGGGACCCAGGACTTGATACTAAAAGCTCAGATGTGGCCTTGAGACTTGGACCCAAAGATTCGCCAACATCCCCTTGATTTTTCTCTTTCTTTCCCCGTGTCCCAGTGTCAGCAACATCTTCTCTACGGGGCTTGAAAGCTCACCTGTTTATGATATTTTAGTGGCCTAATAAAACATAACATAAGAACATAAGAAGAGCCATGCTGGATCAGACCAAAGGCCCATCTAGTCCAGCTTCCTGTATCTCACAGTGGCCCCACCAAATGTGTCTGGGAGTGCACGAGACTAGATATTTGTCTCTTCATACAACTCCCCTGGATCTGGTCCTTGAAGTACCCCAGTTTTAAGCCTGGAGATTACATCTCTCCGTTATGGTTTGTAACCTGCGATGGACTTCTCCTCCAGGAATCTGTCCAATCCCCTTTTGAAGGCATCCAGGTCAGATGCCATCACCACATCCTGTGGCAGGGAGTTCCACAGACTAACAACGCACTGGGTAAAAAAAATGTTTTCTTTTGTCTGTTCTCACTCTCGCAACCCTCAATTTGAGTGGATGTCCCCTAGTTCTGGTATTTTGTGAGTTTTGCCCGCCCTTCTGCAACGCTCTCTACACAGAACTTGTTCACCAAGCTCCTTGTTTGGTTGCCAGGACTGGGGTCAAGAGGAGTCCTGTTCCTCGCTGAAGACCCTTGGGGCTGCCAAGGTGTGGGTGGCGGAGCCCTGGAATGCTAGCAAACCCAGCTAGGAGTCCTACCATCCTTTGCAGCCACCTCCTTCTCCTTCACCGACGGTTCTGCCTGAGTGCTGGCTGGGATTGTGCCTAATGCCCTGGCCTGGGCTAACTGTCCCCCTGTGCCCGGATGCCCACTTGCAGATTTGGAGAAGAATCAGGTAGTGGTGGTGCCCTTTGTGCACTGGAGAGGCTCTGGGACCGAGTCAAGGGCGCTGTTTGACTCAAAAAGGTTTGGAACCACTAACTCTATATACTACAGCCAATGTATATCTGGACTACAGCCAATGAATATCTGATATGAAATGTATATCCCATCTCATATTATATTTCTCACCTCATTCTGCTGCTATATGTCTGAAGAAGTGGACGTGTCGTCCACGAAACATTACATTAAAATATGAAAGTTAGTCTTTAAGGTGCCACGTGTTTTGTGTCTTTTGTTTTGTTTTTCTTTGATTTTTGTCTGAAATTCTTGAAAAGACTAACACAGCTACCCTCTCTGAAACTTCTAGTTTCAGGGATTTGCGATTTCCGGTTCCCTGTATTCTTCTTGAGGGTCTGTCATTCCACAAAACAAAGCACAAGGCGGGGGAGGGGGGTATATTATTTCCATGTTTGTGACACTCTACACATCCGATCTCGCTTGATTTTGGAAGCTAAGCAGGGTCGGCCCTGGTTAGTACGTACTTGGATGGGAGACCACCAGGAAATACCAGGTGCTGTTGGCACCTGGAGTAGGAACTGGCATGCCACTCCAGTATTCCTGCCAGGAAAACTCCATGGACATGGGGTCACAAATTTGGTCATGACTGTAACGACACAACACACAAATTCTGGATACAAATTTTACGATTTTGTAGTTTTAGGTTATTAAGCTGGCTGGAGAGTGGTTTAGGTTTGTTGCTGCAGAGCCAGAGGTTGGGGGTTCGTTGTGGGTACCCTGTTTCCCCAAAAATAAGACCTCCCCAAAAAATAAGCCCTAGCAGGATTTCTATGCATTTGTTAAATATAAGCCCTACCCTGATAATAAGACCTAGTGATGGGTGTGGCTATGGTTGTGTGCAGGGCTGACATTCAAGCATATTATACTTAATAAAGTAAGACATCCCCTGAAAATAAGCCCTAGTGTGTCTTCTTGAGAAAAAATAAATATAAGACAGTGTCTTATTTTCGGGGAAACACGGTACTCCTGCGAGTAGAGCTTGTGAGGTCTCGGGCAAGCTTACCTGGTCCCACGTCACTCCCAGAAGACAGGAATGGCAAACCACTTCCGAGTATTCTTTACTTGGAAAACCCTGAAAAAGGTCGCCAGTGCGTCAGAATTGACTTGCCGGCAGATGATTATTATGTATTACTATTTATGTCAATTTTGCCAAATAGATTGGTTTAACAAGAATGTTTCTTTTCCAGTCACGCATGCTGTTCTGATTCAGTCTGGCATTCTACCAATTTGCCTGCAAAACATTCCACATATTTGAACACAGCGAGTTATAATGTGCAGATCCAACCTTTTAAGGTAAAGGTAAAGGTTTCCCCCTGCACATGCGTGCTAGTCGTGTCCGACTCTAGGGGTGGTGCTCATCTCTGTATTCAAGCCGAAGAGCCAGTGTTGTGCAGGTCCATGCCCACGTGGCCAGCATGGCTACAAGGAAACACTGTTTTACCTTCCCACTTTTTACGGTGGGACCTATTTATCTACTTGCATTTACATGCTTTCGAACTCCTAGGTTGGCAGGAGCTGGGGTTATCAGTGGGAGCTCCCTCATTACTGTAAGCCCCCCCCCCGCCCCAGTCCTTTCGAACGGCTAGGTTACTCCCTGCCACAGGATGTGGTGATGGCATCTGGCCTGGATGCCTTCAAAAGGGGATTGGACAGATTCCTGGAGGAGAAGTCCATCACATGTTACAAACTATGATGGAGGTGTGTCATCTCCAGGCTTAAAACCAGGGTACTTCGAGGACCAGATGCAGGGGAATGGTATCAGGAGACAGATATTTAGTTTCATGCGCTCCCAGAAGCATCTGGTGGGGCCACTGAGAGATACATGAAGCTGGACTAGATGGGCCTTTGGCCTGATCCAGCATGGCTCTTCTTATGTTCTTATGTTGGCAGGAGGTGGCCTGATGTTGACCTTTCTGAGCTCCTGGAATCCCATCACAATTCCAAGTCGATATTCAATCAGTTCTTACGAATCGCAACTAGTTTCAGTGGTTTAAGCCTCTGGCTGTGGAGCCAAAGTTTGGGAATTCAGTTCCCGCCTGTGCCTCCTTGAGAGGGTCTACACTCGATGATCCATCCTGCCAGCTCTGAAGTTCAAAGGTGGTGGTGATTCTAACAAATTAAGAAGACCAGACTGGATAGTATTCATAGGATGCCGCTTTTGCTTACTTTTGTTTGTCTGCAGTTCTACGTGCTGGGCGTCCTCTTGGCCCCAATCCGCGTGGCTCTGGCCTTCGTGGTCCTTTTCCTCATCTGGCCCTTTGCTCTCCTCCAAGTGGTCGGACTGCCAGAGGAGACCCTACAGGAGCCATTCTCGGGATGGAGGAAGTAAGTCATGGACATTGTCTTGGTAGATTGCCTTTGATTTTTGAACTGACTGACTGAAATGTTCCATTGTTTATCCTGCCTTCCCTCCATGGAGATCAGCCTATGCTGGGTCTTCTCCTTCCCACGGAATCCTTCCAATGAAGTTGGTCAGGATTAGGGAGAGTGTAGGTGGTTTAAGGTCACTCAGTGGATTTTATAGACTGGGGGATATTCAAAACTAGATCTCCAGAATCCTGGCCCAAAACACCTTTTAATTGGCTAAATATATTTATGAAATTACAAAACTAATGACAAAAAAGCTTAATGCACACAGTAACCCCCCTCTACTTAGACCCTTTGTAGACTTGCTACTTTTTTTCATTTACGATGCCTGATTCCCCTTCCAAAACTGCACCGATTGTTGTGATGGTACATTTATTTATTTATTTATTTATTTATTTATTTATTTATTTATTTATTTATTTATTTACAACATTTTTAGCCACCCCACTACCAGGTGGTCCTTTCCCTTTAATTAATACATACAAGAGTCAATAAACATTTCCCAAATATCTCTAAAGGTATTTTTGTTTGTCAAACCCTTTTCAAACTTAGCATTCCAAGTTAGTTTATTATTATCAGCAATATTCTCTAGCCATTCCGTTTAACTGAAATCTATGATTTAATTTCAAAGCTTGAGGTTTTATTAAACTTGCTGCAGTGTGCTATCATTGCTTTTACTGTCCAAATCCATTGCTCCTTATCAAATATTGATCAAATATTAACAGAGCCTCGTGGCGCAGCGGCTAAATGCCTGTCCTGCAGGCAAAACTGTGCTCACGACCTGGGTTTCAATCCCAGGTAGCAGGCCTATGGTTCACTCAGCCTTCCATCCTTCCGAGGTCAGTAAAATGAGTGCCCAGCTTGATGGGGGTGGGGCAATGTGTAGCCTGCATACTGTAATTAAAAACTGTAAACCGCCCAGAGACTACTTGAAGTGGTTTGGGACGGTATATAAGCAGAACACAGGTTACAAACCATGATGGAGATGTGTAATCTCCAGGCTTAAAACCAGGGTACTTCAAGGGCCAGATGCAGGGGTGTGGTAGCAGGAGACAGATATCTAGTCTCGTGCGCTCCCAGATGCATCTGGTGGGGCCACTGTGAGATACAGGAAGCTGGACTAGATGGGCCTTTGGCCTGATCCAACAGGGCTCTTCTTATGTTCTTATGTTCTTATGTTCTTATGTTCTTATGTTCTTATGTTCTTAACACGGTTATTCACGGGGAAAACCCTATGTTTAACACCAATGTTTCATTTATTTTGTCAAAAATAAAAAAGCCCCAAGTTTCATTCTATTTTTACATTTCCACCACATATGAACGGAAGTACGAGCCCCAGACTCTCTAACCACTACGCCACTCTGCTTTCCAGCTTGCTGAACCTGTTTGTCCTAATGCTTCTTTGTTTTCCTCTCTGTGCAACCTAACCCCCCCCCCACCTTTTCAGCACAGTTTCGCACAGTTCGGTCTACCTGTTGAGTCGCTTGATGTTTTTCCTCCTGGGTTTCATGCACATACGGGTCCGGGGACAAAGGGCGTCGCGGCTCGAGGCCCCGATCCTGGTGGCTGCTCCTCACTCCACCTTCTTTGACCCCATCATCTTGCTGCCCTGCGATCTCCCCAAGGTGGTCTCTCGGACGGAGAACCTCCACGTGCCCGTCATCGGAGGTGAGAGAATCCAGCTGGGAGGCAAAGGAAGGCTCTCCCTTGCAAGCTGCCATTTCTAGCTGAGGAGATTTTTTTCTTTTCTTTTCGCCTCATGGAATAATATACAAGTGGCACCTTGTATAAAGGAATTAATTCTTTCCAAATGAAATCCTGTTAAGCAAATTTTCCTTTATACACATTTCCCACAGGTATGCATTGAAAACGGAGTAATCCCTAACCGCGACCATTTTTATGTTGTACGAATTCGCCCCATAGGCGATTCTGTTAAGCAAATTTCCCCTATCTCTGGAATTTTTTGTGTTGTGCAGATTTTATGTTATACAAACCGTTTATATGAGGGTGCACTGTACCATATTTTCTCATGTATAAGACTCTATTTTAGTCTAAAATTGTTAGACTAAAAATTGAGGAAGTAAGCCAAGGAGAGATGTATAAGTGGTACATCAATTTACCAATTTAATCCGTTCCGAACGCATGCTCCTGAGTCGAACTACTCTTAAGTTGCAGTACCTATCTAAATATTCAAAAAATAGTTAAAAAAGGAAAAAAAGGGAAAAATGTAAGTCAAAAAGACCATATCTAAAATTTGTAAGGCGGCAGTTAAAACACCAACAGTTTTCCGCTCTTAAATCGAATCGCTCTTAAGTCTAGCTAGCTGCTCTTAAGTCAGGGTACCACTGTATTTTTTTCTGAGCCCCTTTGAGCTCCTTCCAGCTCAATTATTCTATAATTTTGTGATTCAGAGCAGCAATTTTCAAACAAGCAAAGCAAGCCAAATTTCGGATTTCAGGGAATTACTTCTAAGGCCTAGAGAGGAATCCAAAAAGCTCAGGTTGGTGGTCTTCTCAAAGGGTGCCTTTCCCACCTCTCTTTCCCCCTTACCTCCATTGTTTTCCCCTTATCTTTAGCTCTCTTGAGGTTCAACCAAGCCATCCTGGTCTCCCGCAGTGACCCGGCTTCTCGTAAGAAGGTGGTGGAGGAAGTGAAGAAACGAGCAACTTCCCAGGGGAAATGGCCACAGGTAAAGGCTTCTGGGAAGACACAGGGGGTGGACTTGATGACCCATAGGGTCCCTTCAATTTATTATATTTATTTATTTTTATATTTGTATACTGGAATTAAGATTGCTGGAAGAAATATCAACAACCTCAGATACGCAGATGATACTACTCTGATAGCAGAAAGTGGGGAGGAATTAAAGAACCTCTTAATGAGGGTGAAAGAGGAGAATGAAAAAATGGGCTGAAGCTCAACATAAAAAAACTAAGATCATGGCCACCGGTCCCATCACCTCCTGGCAAATAGAAGGGGAAGAAATGAAGGCAATGACAGAGTTTATTTTCTTGGGCTCCTTGATCACTGCAGATGGCAACTGCAGCAACGAAATAAAAAGACGCCTGCTTCTTGGGAGGAAAGCAATGGCAAACCTAGATAGCATCCTAAAGAGCAGAGACATCACTTTGCCAACTAAGGTCAGGATAGTCAAGGCTATGGTTTTTCCAGTAGTGATGTATGGAAGTGAGAGCTGGACTATAAAGAAGGCTGATCTCCGCAGAATTGATGCTTTTGAGCTGTAGTGCTGGAGGAGAGTCTTGAGAGTCCCCTGGACTGCAAGGAGTTCAAACCTATCCATCCTGAAAGAAATCAACCCCGAATGTTCACTGGAAGGACAGATTTTGAAGCTGAGGTTCCAGTACTTTGGCCACCTCTTGAGGAGAGCGGACTCCTTGGAAAAGTCCCAGATGTTGGGAAAGATTGAAGGCAAAAGGAAAAGAGGACGGCAGAGAATGAGATGGTTGGATGGTGTCATCGATGCAACCAATATGGATTTGACCAAACTCCGGGAGGCAGTAGAAGATAGGAAGGCTTGGTGAGCTGTGGTCCATGGGGTCACGAAGAGTCGGACACGACTGAACAACTGAACAACAAAACAACAACATACCGCACCAATTTCCTAAAGGGAACTCTGAGCGATTTACATAAATCAAAATGTGAAAACCAAAGATCAAAATAAAACATAAATGCAATAAAACAATAAAACCAGCTCTGCAGTTCCAAGATTATTATTATTGTTCTCATGTTCTTCTTCCTTTTGTTTCCCCGCGCTTCTTCCCAGGTGCTTTTCTTCCCAGAGGGAACCTGCTCGAACAAAAAAGCCTTACTGAAGTTTAAACCAGGTAGGAGAACAGCAGCAGGTTGGGTGGGGTGCCAATAAATGAGGGCAGGATCTGTGAGGTATAGGTGGACCTCGCCCGTTTTGGATCTGCCCATTGATACCGCCCTCCCATTACAAGTTTTATTATTCCCCCCTCCCCCCCCAGTCAACTAAAATAGCTCTCCAGGAAGTGTGTCACACATTTCAAACAAGCTGAAATAAAAAGAGAGCGGTGTCGTCATTGCGCAATACAAATGCAGAAGTAGGTCATATTTTTATGGACCTGGAATAGGGTCTTGATTCGCGGGACTTCCTGCTGGATGTAAGTCATGTGAGCGACCCGACTAAAGTCTTTTTTCATGACTTGGACTTGACTTGAAAGTCGGAAATCACCCATCCCCTTTTTATCTTGAGGGTTTGGGGGGTTGATTTTTAATAGAGACTTGGTCTTGGGACTCAGGACTTGACTTGGGTTTGGGACTTGGACCTAGAGACTTGCCAACACCCCTGTTATAGAGCACTAAAAAAAAAACCCTAATGAGCCTATTCAGGCCATTGTTCATCTTATGAGCCTGTTTCAGACCAGGTTGACAAGGGTCAAAGTGAACTATAAAATGAAGGACTCGCCACTAGCTTTCCTCAGACTGACGAAGCTGTTTGGATGAGCAGCAAAATGTTCCAATCTCTCAAGAAAAAGAAGTCCAGTTGCCATGACTCAACTTTCAGATGAAATCACCTGGATGACCGAGAATCTCCACAGGCATATCACTAATATATATACTACTGTATGCAAGCTTTCAGGGATCAAAATTGTCCACTTCCTCAGGCCTACCCCAGTGTTTTAGTGTTCAAGAGCTTTTGGCTATTGGATTTTGCCGGGCGCTTGTCTGAGATGGAAGCTGGAGAGGGTGGAGGCAGCATTTGAGTTGTGGTTTTGAGGTCATCGCTGAGAAAGCGATGGATTGAATATCACACTCCCACTTCACAAACAAAGGGTGTGACCTCCCTAGTACACCTTGTTTTAATACGGATTTGTGATTTTTATTTTTTTTAGAAAAATTAAAAAACAAAGCTGGAAGTAACCTTCGGATAAATTCTGGTTTTGGCAACTGTGCATGTGTTATCTTTGTATATATAAAGGGCAGGGGTGGTGCTGTTGGCTGCTGTTTATGATGGACGCACAAGGCTAGCCAATTGACACGGTGCACAACCTGCTTTGCAAAAAGGAGTTTCCCCTTTGTGACAAACACATGCGCTACTCAGGCATGGTTCAACCATAGTTGTGATTTAAATGAAATAACAAGTTAAAATCCATTCACAAAGGGCTGATCCCCGACATTCTCTCAGGATTCGTATCCAGTAGACATAGGAGGTAAATTGATGGACTGCTGTCTTCAGAATCCCCTAGACGCTCTTCTCCCTCTCAGAAAAATCCCAGAACTAGGGGACATTCACTCAAACTGAGGGTTGGGAGAGTGGGAACAGACAAAAGATTTTTTTTCACCCAGTGCGTTGTTAGTCTGTGGAACTCCCTGCCACAGGATGTGGTGATAGCATCTGGCCTGGATGCCTTCAAAAGGGGATTGGACAGATTCCTGGAGGAAAAGTCCATCACAGGTTACAAACCATGATGGAGATGTGTAACCTCCAGGCTTAAAACCAGGGTACTTCAAGGGCCAGATGCAGGGGAGTGGTTGCAGGAGACAGATATCTAGTCTCGGGAAGCTGGACTAGATGGGCCTTTGGCCTGATCCAGCAGGGCTCTTCTTATGTTCATTCTCCCAGCCACACTTCTGGGGTCTTTAATTAGCCAATCAAAATCTGGATTCGAGTTTTCAAGGCCTTAAATTAATAAATTCAAAGTCCCACCTCCATTTCGATCATGTGGAGAAGACACTGGAAATGGTTAAGCTGGGGCAGAGCTCTGAAGGAGCTAGAAGAGATTATTGGTTTGGTTGGTTGGTTTTTGTTTTGTTTTGTTTTTTGTTTTGTTTTGCTTTTGGAGAGACTTCCTGTTCAGAAGGAGTTCTTGCAGATTTTGGTGGGGGCTGCAGCCCACAATTTCTGAAAATCCCATGCCTAACATTCAGCAGACATAAGATGCCAATGCAAACCCTGAGGTCTGTATCCTCTCTCTCAGGTGCCTTCATATCGGGTGTCCCCATCCAGCCAGTTCTGATTCGGTATCCGAACTCTCTGGTAAGTCGGCAAGACCACAAATTGAACATGAGTCAGCAGTGTGATGCGGCAGCCAGGAAAGCCAATGCGATTCTTGGTTGCATCAACAGCACCATAGTGTCTAGATCAAGGGAAGTGATAGTCCCACTCTATTCTGCTCTGGTCAGACCCCGTCTGGAGTCCTGTGTCCAGTTCTGTGCGCCTCAATTTAAAAAGGATGTTGACAACCTTGACCGGGTGCAGAGGAGGGCGACCAGGATGGTTGAAGGTCTGGAGGAAATGTCTTATGAGGAACGGCTTAGGGAACTGGGAATGTTTAGCCTTTCAAAAAGACGGCTGAGGCGGGATATGATAGCTATGTTTAAATATTTGAAAGGATGTCATATTGAAGAGGGAACAGGTTTGTTTTCCATGGCTTCAGAGACTAGGACTCAGGGCAATGGTTTCAAACTACAGGAAAAGAAATTCCATTTGAACATTCGGAAGAGCTTCATGACAGTTAGAGTTGTTCGGCAGTGGAATATGCTGCCACAAAGGAGGGTGGTGGAGTCTCCTTCTTTGGAGGTTTTTAAGCAGAGGCTGGATGGCCATCTGTTGGAAATACTGTAATGGGGGTTCCTGCATGGCAGGGGGTTGGACTAGATGGCCCTTGAGGTCTCTTCCAACTCTATGATTCTATGATTCTTAGAAAGTAGCT
Source organism: Phrynocephalus guinanensis (assembly GCA_037367245.1). Lineage (NCBI taxonomy): Eukaryota > Metazoa > Chordata > Lepidosauria > Squamata > Agamidae > Phrynocephalus > Phrynocephalus guinanensis. The sequence continues at coordinate 6,309,219 of CM074743.1, read as the reverse complement.
GTAATGCAGAATATCCTAGATTCAATCTTTGGGATCTCCAGGAAGGGTTGAGAAAGATCTCTCTCTCCCTCCCCCCCCCCCGTGTGTGTGTGTGTGTGTGTGTGTGTGTGTGTGTGTGTGTGTGTGTGTGAGAGAGAGAGAGAGAGAGAGAGAGAGAGAGAGAGAGAGAGAGAGAGAGCTTCGAGTCACAGAGAAGTCACAGTAGTCCAGGGGTGAACTTCCTGTGACCTTGGTCATGTATTTAAATCCCAATGGAACTCCTATCTTTTCTAGACACGATCTTATTGGAGGGGAATCATGTATGTAAGAGATGCTATATAAGCATTTCCTTCCTTACGAGGAAAGGCTAAAACATTTGGGGCTCTTTAGTCTGGAAAAGAGGCGCCTGAGGGGGGATATGATTGAGATGTACAAAATAATGCAGGGCATGAGTAGATAGAAGGACGCTCTTCTCTCACACACAAAATACCAGACCTAGGGGACATCTACTCAAACTGAGGGCTGGGAGAGTGAGAACAGACAATTTTTTTTTTACCCAGCGTGTTGTTAGTCTGTGGAACTCCCTGCCACAGGGTGCGGTGATGGTATCTGGCCTGGATGCCTTCAAAAGGGAATTGGACAGATTCCTGGAGGAAAAGTCCATCACAGGTTACAAACCATGATAGAGATGTATCATCTCCAGGCTTAAAACTGGGGTACTTTGAGGACCAGATGCAGGGGAGTGGTATCAGGAGACAGATATCTAGTCTTGTGCACTCCCAGACACATTTGGTGGGGCCACTGCAAGTTCCCTGCTGGTTTGCCATACATCATATGGCTAGTTGTGCATCCAGTAAGGGGAGAGGTCAGCTGGCGGGGATGTGTGACAGGCTGAGCGGTGAGGAGAAGAGGATGCAGGCCACTCAACATTTGAAAACGGGCCGCATTTGGCCCCCAGGCCTGACTTTGGGACATGCCTGCACTAGATGAAATAACAGACCTTAAGGATGGGATTTTATGGACCACGGGTACCGTAACTCTCCATTCTGAGACCTCTACCTACTTTGCAGACACCTTATGGATCCCTGATGATGCATCTGGGAGAAAGGTCTAAATAAGAAGGTTTTGAGGCTTTGCTAGGCTATGATCAGCCCGAGTACCGGCTGGGAACTTTGTTTTTTTGAGCAGGACTCTTGAGCAGAGCTTGGCCTAGCTAGGATTCAAAGCCTTCCAATTTAGGCCTGGTTCCCAGATGCATCCCATTCAATGCCCCCTCTACTTTCTGGTCCCACTGTGTGTGTGTGGGGGGGCTCTATCCTGTCTGCGAGTCACCCCCCGTCCCCCTTCCATTGAAGATTCTATCATGGCCAACACAAAAAAAGTTGCTATAGGTGCACGGAGGGCAAAAAGGTCCACGCGGAAGGAGCAGAGGCGTGTGCCTCCTTCAGGCTCCACGCACACCTCCGCGCCGACACTGGAATGACTGGAATAACATTGAAAATGTTGCAAATATGTCTGTTTCCCTTCCAGGATTCAACGACTTGGGCATGGAGAGGACCTGGAGTGTGAGTTACTGACGCGGGGTGGGAAATGGACAATGGTGGGTTGGGTGCATTAATGGGATTATTCTGGTGGCCGAGACTCCGCCTTCCCCCAAAATATAACCCTCTCTCTTTTTTTGGTTCCTTCAGGTTAAAAGTCATCTGGTTGACAGCATCCCAGCCCTGTACGACTGTGGAAGTTGAGGTAAACCATAGGGTTTCCTTTCCTTTTTTTGGGCACCACAGCACCCCCTACTGAGCAATCCCAACTAAGCTGGCGACTGGCGAACCTTCGGCACTCCAGCTGTTTTGGACCACAACTCCCACAGTCCATCGCCATTGGCAATACAGGCTTGGAATTCTGGGAGTTGCGTTCCAAAACATCTGGGGTGCTGAAGGTTCGCCACCACCTCGTGTGCCCTCGAGTTGATTCGGACTTCTGGCAAGCTTTTCTCGGGGTTTTCCAGGTAGAGAAGACTCAGAAGTGGTTGATACCATGCTCATTCTTCTGAGGGAATCTTGGGACTGTACAGTTTGCCCAAGGCCACCCTGGTTCTATCAAACTCAAAGCATTTGAGGATTCAGATGCATGATCCATAAACCCCCATCCATGTTTGAGGTTCCTGATAGCTTCCTGCTCCACTTTCTCTGAAGGTCTGTAAGTGGTGGACCTAGTGTAGATACAGTAAGGCATCTGCTTCGGGTTGCGGTTGTAGAGGTGAACCAAGAGCAAGCCAACATATTTGGGGCACTGCTAGGTGGACCACATGGCCTCTCTGATACCCTCTAAACTAGCTCACCATGCTTCAGTATGGTGTAGGATTCTAATCTCATTGCCAGACCAGCTGGTTTGTGTACACTGATTGTGGGAGGACGGTCATCGTGCCCCACACTCCAGGTGGCAACATGTGTTGGGACCTCTTTAGATAGGCAGCCGTTTCTGAACCTCCAAATTTGCATTCCACAAAATCACTTATCTCCTCGATATCGCTCCTAATTTTTCCCTTCTGTTTCCAGTTCCTCCCAGTGTATCAGCCCAGTGCCGAAGAGGCTGTGAATCCCACTCTCTATGCTAACAATGTGCAGAAAGCGATGGCCAAGTGAGTGGGGAAAGGGAGGGACATTTGTAGTTCAAGGGTGATTGACGCATTTCAGCCATCTGAAGGGTTGCGAAAGGTTGGATGTAGATGGAAGGCGAATAAGGGCACAAGTCAGGCTGTGGGAAACGTCACGATAAGAGCCGAGGAACTTGGTTTTGTAGGCCATCCTTTTACCAAATGACTCAACATTTGCTTTTGGGTTCTTCTTCTGGGTGGAAGTCCAGGCTGGAAGACGTGAAGTGTCACTCAGGAAGAGAGGGGCTCATTAAAGATGGACCACCATGGCCCATATCTGAACCCAGCCCCAAATTAAGTGCTATAGCCCCTCTAAGATCACAGTTAAAAACTTCTATTGCTTTATTGGCTAGAATATTTTGCTTTTTCTAGAGAGGGAACACCTGGTTGATGGGTGTCACAGCCAACCTATGGCATGGGTCAACCCTTGCTGAAGCTGAAGAGAACTAGATCCATGGGAGAGAGAGTGACCAGAAGTGGACACTTCTGTTTTGTGGCCTTGCACAAAAAAATGGTTAATGAGCTGGGGAACTTCCCTTATGAGGAAAAGTTACAGCGTCTGGGGCTCTTTAGTCTGGGGAAAAAGGCGCCTGAGGGGGGATGTGATTGAGACGTACACAATCATGCAGGGGATGTGGATAAAGTGGATAGAGGGAAGGTCTTTTCCCTCTCAAAAATACAAGAACTAGGGGTCATCTGCTCAAATTGGGAGAGTGAGAACAGACCAAAATAGTTTCTTTACCCAGCATGTTGTTAATCTGTGGAACTCCTTGCCATAGGATGTGGTAATGGCATCTGGCCTAGATGCCTTTAAAAAGGGATTGGAAAGATTTCTGGAGGAAACGTCCCTTGCAGGTTACAAGCCGTGATAGGAATACTTGTTAAATCCAGGCTTATAAGGAGGGTACATCAAAGTGCCAGAGGCAAGGGATTGGTATCAAGAGATGGGTATCTAGATGCCTCGTGTGCTCCCAGAGGCCACTGTGAGATACAGGAAGCTGGATTAGATTTTTGTATCTGTAGTTTGTAATCAGTTTATTTTATTTTATATACATCAAACAAATAAACAAACAAACAACAACAACAACAACAACAACAACAACAACAACAACAATAATAATAATAATAATAATAATAATAATAATAATAATAATAATAATAATAATAATAATAATAATAATAATAATAATAATGGGCCCTTGGCCTGATCCAGCAGGGCTCTTCTTATGTTCTCACACTGGATGTGAGATTCTGGGCATTGCTACCCCAAATAAATAAATAAATAAATAAATAAATAAATAAATAAATAAAGGGGGGTTCTCCTTTCCAGAGTAGGATGGTTCGCCAAGCTACCTTGGATGTTGGCTTGAGTCCTTGACCAAAGGACTAGGAAACAGAGAGAGGTTAAAATCTGGGAGATGCCAGGGAAGGAGTGCTTGGGATATCTCCACTTTCAGACGTCTCAATTTGTCGCTGAGGCTGCTTTCTCTTCCTTCTGCCCCTTGCCTCCTCCTTCCCTCAGGGCCTTGGGGATCCCGGCCACCGACTGCGAGTTTCTGGGCAACCTGCCGGTGACCGTCGTGGGGGGCCTGAGGGTGGCCCTGGAGCCGCGTATCTGGGAATTTGGCAAACTGCTCCGGAAGGCCAGGTGAGAGGCCTACAGGAGGCCAGGAGCGCCCTGACGAACTCTTCCGTCTTATCCGGCGTCCTTGCAACAGCGTACGGCAGCTGTACTTGTTTCCCAGTGCTGCAACTCAGAAAGAGGCATTATTTGCGTAAAAAAAAGGGGTTTAGTGCTTTTTGGGGAGCTCCCATAATGCCCTTAGAAAAAAAAACAGCCTTGGGAATTCTGGGAATTACCACTCCCACACACAAGAAAGGGAGAGCCCCAAGTGGTGGGAAAGGATGCCAAAAACCATATTGTCACTGAATGCGCCAGCCCTGTTAATCTGGCAGCCTAAGGAGGCTCCATAAGAATTGTTCAAGTTCAGGTGGTCCTTGGAACGCATTCTGCACCCCAAGTGGAGCAGAGTCCTGTCAATCATTTAGGGGAGGGAAGAGTACATTCTGTCTTCTGTCCGAAGCAGCTGCCCTTAGAGGTCAGAAGCAGAGCGGTCTACACTTCAATCTGCATCCACCGCTAACTGGCATAATAAAGCCACGCAGGGAACTGATGTGAACATGCACTGACCCCAGAAGAGGATGTGAGAAGATTTCCTGATGGGAAATAGAAACATTCCTCTTTCTTTTCGCCATTTACAATGATCTCGTTCCTCAGATGCCTCGCAGGAGGAGCCAAGCGGCAGTTGGATACCTTGCCTGCTGCTGGTGGATCAGAGAAGCTTGGGTCAGCGGAATTGGTTCAGTGGCTGGGACTGGACTGCCCGGAGGCCGCCAAGGGGCTCTGCAATTATTTTCAGCAGGTAACGTGAAGGCAAAACCAGGAGGAGGAGCTCCTAAAATTAGAGGAGAGGGAATGGCGCTTGTCTGAACGGAGAGGAGCCCTTAAATCAACAAAACAAAACAACACCAACATGTATTTGGAATTGCGGTGAAAGGGATTATAATATCAGGCATGTCCAAACTTCGGCCCTCCTGATGTTTTGGACCACAACTCCCAGAATTCTAAGCTTAGATTGCCAATGGCAAAGGACTGTGGGAGTTGCGATCCAAAACATCTGGAGGGCCGAAGTTTGGACATGCCTGGATTATATAAACCTTGGGTGGTCAGTGATTTCCAATTGGTTAAGGCTGCTGATGGTGCACTCCAAAGGTGGTTAAATTGAAGTGAAGCAGTGAAGACTCTGCTCATGGGCTGAGTTTGATACTGATGGGGTCAGGCGGCCCTCTTGAGGCCGACTCAGCCTTCCATCCTTCCATGGTGGATAAAATGAGTGGCCAGCTTGCTGGATGTCCCTCTCTCATAGTACAACTCATGCGAAATTTAAGCTAGGAGAAGATCCAGCTGAGCGTCAGATGAGGTATCTGGAAGTTGAGTCATGGTAACTGGAGTTCTTTTCTTGAGAAATAGAAACGTTTCGCTGCTCATCCAAAAAGCTTTGCCAGTCTGAGGAAAGCTAGTCCTCCATTTTATAGTTCACTTTGACTTCATGTCACCCTGGTCTGAAATAGGCTCATAAGAGGAACAATGGCCCAAGTAGGCTCGTAATGGCCTAAGGCAGGCATGTCCAAACTTTGGCCCTCCTGATATTTTGGACCACAACTCCCAGAATTCTAAGCTTAGATTGCCAATGGCAAAGGACTATGGGAGTTGCTGTCCAAAACATCTGGAGGGCCTAAGTTTGGACGTGTCTGGCCTAAGGTGCTGATGGGTCATTGGCTATGGCCTTGGTGGTGGAGGTGTGAAGTATTTTTGACTTGTCTGGGGATACTGATAAGTAGCAGATAGGCTGTGTCAGATGAGATAACAACTCTGCTTGTTGCATTTATTTCCAGGATGCTGATGGCAACATGGACACCCGGGAAGTGATCCTGGCACTGGAAGCATTAGAAGGAGAACACAATCCCAGGGAACTGACTCGTCATGCCTTCGAGGTAAGTGCTCGGGGTGGGGTGGGGGTGGATGGACAAAGCGGATGGGCCCACAGAAGCTGAAGACAAACACTTGGTGTAGTCTGGAAGCCCATCTCTCTCTAAACCAGTGGTTCTCAACCTGTGGGTCCCCAGATGGTCCTGGACTGCAACTTCCAGAAGCCTCCACCACTCGCTATGCTGGAAGGGATTTCTGGGAGTTGCAGTCCAGGACCATCTGGGGACCCACAGGTTGAGAACCACTGCTCTAAACCATCTCAATACCCAAAGGGAAGGTGTAATATGCAGGTGAGAAGGAAGCGTCCCAGGCTTTTAACCCTTTCAGCTGAGTTCCCTGAATGTTGTCTTTCAGTTACATTTGTTTTAAAAGCTTTAAATGTGTTTAATCATTCAGTGCACTTTAATTAGTATTATCGCTTTTTAAAATTATACAATTTATATACAGTAATTTCATTTTAATATGCAATTTATATAACTGATCGTGTTTTAAATTCTATATTTTAACAAACATTGGGAGCTGCCGTGAGTCCCCTTATTGGGAGGAAGGGGGACTGGAAATAGGAGAAATACAAAAAATAAATGTTTCCTGGGATCGGACAGATTTTGTACTTATCCTGCATTTATTTCCTAAGGGAAATTGGACTAGTTTCATCATTTTTGAGAAAGATGGACAACTGAAACTGTATTGTTCCAAAAGGCCTTTGACCTCTGGTATCTGATTATTTTTTTCCTGGCAGCTTTTAGAGAGTGTTTTTTACCTGGCATTGAAGAATGTTTTAACACCAGTTATTTTTAAATTGCTATTTTTCACTACCTGGCAGATACCCCATTCTTGCCTTCAGCAGAGGGTTGGATTTGATGTTCTTTTAGGTCCCTTCCAACTTCATTATTCTGTGATTCTATGGTTTGGTATCAAAGCGAGAGGCTGTTAGGCCAGAAGAAATTTTAGTTGGAAGCAGCCTCTGCCCCATGAGCCATCAAGGAGCTGAGTAGGGATGGGCAGGAAACGAAAAACGAAATGCTGTTTCGTCGTTTCGTTTCATTACATAACAAAACAAAACAAAATGTTTCATTGCATCGTTTACGGGCTCCTGTCGAGCTGCCAGTGGCTGGAGCCCTTTAAACCCCGCCCAGTCCGTACCAGGGGGAGCCCCTGGTGCCGAATGGGCCGGGTTTAAAGGGCTCCAGCCATTGATAGATCGGCAGCAGCCCACAGAAAAAGGTGGGGAGGGCAGAGAGATTGCTGCCTGGAACTGACCTCCGCACCATTTTATGAGGGCTCCCGCTAAGCTGTCATTTCATTTCATACGAATTTTTAAAAAAATCGTAAGAAAGTAAACGAAACAAACCGGGGGTGAGCACAAAACGAAATGAAACATTATTTTTCTGTTTCGTGCCCAGCTGAGACGCTGGAGAACGCTTGCGAGCTTAGAAGCTGACAGGGTGGCGAGAGAAGTTTGTTAGGAATGGACATGGTGGGCCATGGATCGTAAGGAGCAAGGTCCAATATCATGCATACAAGCTCAATTTAACTTTGGAGTTTGTGTCCCTGTTTCTTATGCGTACGCTCCCTCTCCATCTCTCCAGCTGTTCTCCGAGACACATGCCGGGACCAGGGAACGCCGGCTGCAGCAGGACGGGTTCTGTGCTATTTTGCGTCTCCTGCTGGGCACACCAGCCACTGACGGGGCTGAGCTCTACAGCCGGCTCTGCGCTGGGACCCGCAGCCAGGAGGGGCTGACTCTGGGTGAGATCTCTTGCCAGCCAGGTCTATGGAACGGATGAGGGGCTGTTGGCATCCTTGGGTGGTGGCTGCGCCAAGTGTAAGTTGTGCGCAATCGGGATTTGAGAAGCAAGGTGGGATTCCACCACAAGATATAGCAGGACCCCCCATATCCCTGGGGAACTGGTTCCATACATGTGGTATGTTCACATGTATTTAGCAGGACTGGCCACTAGGGAGAGCCAGAGAGAGTGCTCTGTAGTCTTCAAACACCAAGATTAAATCTCAGGCTCCCCCTAGTGCCCAGTTATGGAAACTACATCATGAAAATTCACATTTTTCTTTTTTTCTTTTAATGTTTTCAGAATGCCAATTGTTACGGAGGTTCTACAGTATTCAGAAATGGCAAGCTACATCCAATGGTTCATCCCAATAAGATTATGCCTTTTGAATTACTGGGACATTAGTAAATTAACCTCACATAAGTCCCACTAATTCAGTGGTTCTCATCCTGTGGGTCCCCAGATGGTCCTGGACTGCAACTACCAGAAGCCTCCACTACTCGCTGTGCTAGAAGGGATTTCTGGGAGTTGCAGTCCAGGAACATCTGGGGACCTACAGGTTGAGAACCACTGCACTAATTTATGTAGCCTGTTCTAGTTGGGGCTAAAACTTGAATTTTGCTGTAAACCATTTGGATTCAGGAAGGAACGAAAAAGAGGTGCAGGCACACAGAACTAAATGGAAGGTGCACCTTATGCAAGAATCAGATTTTGAAGGTGAGGGTTGGAAGTTGGCAGGGATGAGTATGAGTAAACACGGGCACAAACGGGTTCATCCCAGTTCATAAAGGCAGGAGCACAGGTGCTGCTCCTTCCTTCCCTCACCTCCTTTGGCTCCACAAACCACTCACCAGCCCCAGCTTGCTAGTGTCCTGCGCCTCCTCAACTGATCTTCCAGTTCTGGCAATAGCTCAACCTCTCTGTCCTGCCCCCTTTTGGCTGATCTCCCACTCAGACAAAAGGGCAGGACAGATTTATTGGATTTTTATATTTATTTATTATTTATTTATTATTTGGGCTTATATACTGCCCACCTGACAGCAAGGCCACTCTAGTAAAGTCTTGTGCTCTTGCTTATGACAGGGAGATTAGCCGAGGAGGTGGAAAAAGCAAGCAAGCTGGGCGTGGGGAGTGGCTGATCAGCTCAGGGGGCAGGATAGAGAAGCAACAACACCCTGTGCTGCTGCCTTTATGAACTGGCACAAACTGGGATGAGCTGGTTTGTGTTCATCTCTAAGTATGAGTGGAAGAAAAGCAGTAAGACCGGAGGCTTATACACACAACCAGGTGTCCTCTACGTGTTTTGAATTATCATTCCCATATTCCCCAACAACTGGGCATGCTAGCTGGAGAGAGGTAGAAGTAATGTAATAGGAGCAGCCCTCCTGAGATGTTTGAGGCTTCTTATTGGGGTTCCCCCTGCAATTTTTATACACTAACTGTCCTCCATTCCCCAATTCCTTTCTTGTCTTTTATTCAGAGGACTTCCAAGATTTCTCGCTCCACCACCCTGATTACGCCCGCCTGTTCAGCACGTACCTGCACCCCCCGGCAGCCTGTACCCTACCTAAGCCCGGCCGGCCGCCTGCCTGTGCTAACGGTACCCCTGCCGCCAACCTGCTCAAGAGCAAAGCAGACTGAAACTCCGGACTCTTTTTAGCCATATGTATACAGTTAAAATAAAAAACCCCCTCACAAATTAAAAAAAACCCACAGAAACAAAACACACAGCCATGCAACACCCTAGGGCACGCAAGACCTTCTCACTCCTTCTGCTCGCTTGCTCACGTCCCCTTGCTGCCACCATGGCTTGGCAGAGGGGAGCAGAGACAACCCTATCTCAGGGCAACTGTAACCGGGGGAAACCACAAGCCCCAAGTCTTGTTTGGGGGAAGGGATTTGGGCTTCTCTGTTTATTTCAAGATTTTTATTTTTGTTAAGGTTTCCTGGTCTCGTTTATTTTGTGTTGCTGTTGGATTTCGTTTTTGTTGGGGGGGGGCGGAAGGACAGAAGGGGTAAGGCGCCATTGCTTTTTATTTCCTTTTCTGTTTTGTAAAATATATACAAGAAGTGCTATTTTATATATAAAATAAATATCTATATCTCTATAATGAAAAAGGTACACGTCTGAAGTTTTGAAACGGAGGCTCTTCCTGTCGCTTGTTTCGTTCCGTCCTGTGAAGGAAGATGGGGGGGGGAGGCAACTCAAGCTGTGGGGCGAACTGCACACCTCAACCTATCCAAAGCTTTGTTTCAAATAAATCCAGCACTTGCATTTTTGTATAAGAAGCTTGCATTTAATTCGGCCATAGAAGGAGAGACTGGGATGCTGCAAAATACTCAGAGTTGGTTACTCAGGTTAGCTGCAAAGTATTCAAGAGTTGTGGCCCGAAAGAATAAAGAAGTAACCTTTGCAAGTTGTGTGTCTGGCATACACAAAGTGGGGAACCCAACATGTCATTACTATATACCCGTCTTCTTGCTTCTGCACTCCAAGAGTCACCTTTGCAGCCTAAAGCAGCCTGCAGCAATGACAACCGCAAAATGAAGAGTGTGTCTTATGCTCCTGTAGGTGAATCACAAAAGTTTCCTCTGGTTGGATCGCGAGCCAGTTCACAAGCTTCGTACAGGATAAACCAGATCCTAATAGAGCTGAGGTTCCCCTCATCTCTGGTGCTGGCTATTCGGAGAACAGCAATGCCACCTCTTTTATGTCCTTTTTATTTCTTTTTTACCTGGGGGCGGGGGGAACACACTACAGAACTCTCAGAAACGACAGAGCAACGACTCAACTGGGGAATGGCACTTGGCGCTTCGTCTTGTCACGGGCCTTGTCTAATTAACTTGTATAACGTGTACGCTTCTCACCTCGAAGCCAGATTCTCATTTTTCCCAGGCCAAGAGTCCCAGGATCAGGCCAGTTTGTTACTTAGGAGGGCAGGTCTAGTTGTAGCTAGCTTTTAAATGTGTAGTTGTATCTAGCCACATGGGATCGGATGCGCCTTTCAATTTCTTAACAAATGGGAACAGGTAGGAATCTCTCCCATCCCACAGAAGGTCTGTCGGGTTCATCTGCCACAAGGGCTCCTTCCTTGTCATCTGTCATCTTGCGTGGTGTGCCTCCATGGCGAACTTTGAAACAAAGAACTGGGTAACGAAAAAGACCGTGCCAGAACGGAGACTCGAAAACACATGCCCAGGTTTTATTGCTGGCTGTCTCTGTTGGAAGAAGCTCCCCCCCCCCCCACCAATTACTGGTTGCGAAGGCGCTTGGTCCTCTGAGTCGTTGAGCCGGCATTCCTTCGTTTGTGGCCACAGCGTTGGGTTGGTGGCTTGGGGTCCGGGGTTTTGTTCCGTAAAGCAGTGCCTTCTTGAGTCGCCACCTCTCCCCTGGTGGGAGGCCTCGTCTTAGCCCCTTCTTGCCAAGAATCTGTGGGCAAAGAGGACCGAGCCCCCCCTGGGTCCACGGGAAGATGCCCGTGGTCATGATGGGGCGAGAGGCTGAGCTTAGAGGCGAGCAAAGAGAAGCTGGACAGCTCTTCATCCTCCTCTTCCTCTCCGTTCGTACGGTGTTTAAAGGCACCTTCCTGGATTGCATCAGAGGGCGCTGGAAGCCTCATACTTGCAGCAGCGGCCTTCTGGCTTCTGCCTTCGGCTTTACTCGGGACCGTAATGTCAGAGGCAGAATTCTGGGATTTGGAAGAGTGTACATTGCTCAACTTGGGCTCATCGCTGGCATGACTTTGATGGTGGCTGACTCTTTGGGAAACAGGTGACACAGATGTTGGGACGGCATTGGGACTGGTAGGTCCAGGGGTTAAGGCTCTGCTTGGACCACAGCTGTCTCCATTAGCTGTTGTCATCATAATGACAAAGCTTGGTGGAATCGGAGTGGGAGTTAGAGTCCGCCTCTGATCCGAGAGGTCTTCCACGCAAGGAGGGGCGGCGCAGTGCTCTCTTAGCAGCTGCTGAGATTTCTGGGGTGTCTGAAGGCCTGTCTGGATACTTGAACATGGGAACTCCAGCACGGTGAAAGTGGCGTCTGGGAGTGTCTCCGACTCTCTGCCTGGTTGCTTGCATTTAAGCACTCCTATCCCACTCGAAGCGGAAGAAGTCAACTCTTGTCCACTTCCCCCACTGGGTTCAACCGGCGGCCCATCAGTTTCCAATTGAGTTGGATCAGCCGATGGTTGGCCACCTGGTCTAGCCGACGTCAACTGTTTTTGCAATGGCCGTTGACCTCCAGTTGACTTGGTGGCTTTCATGGGACCGTTATCCTTTGCAGTTATGGTCTTGGTTGGTTTCCACTCAACCTGTGCCTCCTTCTGAGACTCAGCCTTTGGTGTTTGACTGCTAGTTTTGTTTCCTGGCCCAGGCAAAATTTGCCCATGTGGATTTACATTTCCAGTCTGGGTCGCCACTACAGTGAACTGACATTTTGACTCTTTCTGGGTAGGCTGGAATTTGTACTGATCATGGACTGTCTCTCTGTGACTGTCTCTCTCACCTCCAAGCTGAGTAAGTTCCTGGCTGCCCTGTTGACTACGGCTGTCCCAATGAGAAACCGTCTCCCTACCTTGACAGCTAAGCTCGGCTTTATTTGCGTTATCCTTGGATCCCTTATTGTCTTGCATTTGGGACTGGCCGCTGCTCTGATCTGCTTGGTCAACACTGAGTTCCCCACGTCCCTTCAGAATTAACCTTTGGACCCCTTCTCCCACTATCTGCCCCACTGCCAATATTTTGTTTACATCTTGACTCTCGTCCTTTCCTTTCAGAGCATCTTTCCCGACTGTCAGGGCCTTCTTCAGACCTTGGACCTCCCGAATCCCACCTTGTTTTCGGCATTTGTTGTGAGCTGAATGCAGGTTATTCCTAATCGGCTGAGCTCTATTAAAGATCCGTCCTACGAGAGCGTGGCTCCCGTGCTCTAGTGCCTTCGGGATCTCCTCTTGGCCCTTGGCTTTCCTTCCTTGACTACCATTTTGCTTTGACCGCTCCACAGCCGATGGCCTTGGAATGCCTTGGCCTACCTCACTTCGCCCGGGCGATGTTACATTCCTGGTCGAGTTGCTGGACCTTGATACATTAGGAGTGGCATTCATCTGGACGCATTGGCCATGAGCAGAGGTTCCAACGAGGTGGCCTCCAGCTCGTGACTTCTGGGTTTCTTCCTCATCGGTGCTCTTTATGGAAGGTAGTAAATGGGCCTCCTTGGCCTTGCCGCCATTGCATTGGTGAGGAGAGGGTCTTGATGAACTCCTGACACTTTTCGATGGAAAATTTCTCTCTCCCCATTGGGGGCTCAAATGAGGTTCCAGTGGAGAACGGCTGACGGGCGGGGCCAATCCTGCAGCTCTAAAGCCCTTGCTGAAGGAAGGCCTCTTTATGGTCTGCCCTGAAGGGCCTTCTCCTTTGCTGTCGCCACCGGCCTCATCTTCCTCCTCAGATTGTGAGGGCATGGACCCAGAACGGGAGGTGGGGTAGGCCAAGGGATCCTTTTCTTCCTCAGACAGGGCCAGGAGACGCTTCTCGGTCAGCTGAGGGCAGAAAGAAAGACATTCATATTAATCTATAAACACGAACGCCCGAGTGCAAGAGGGGAATACAGTGGACCCTCATAGAACAAAATGGTTTGTATAACCTAAAATCCGTACAACACAAAAGATTCCAGAGATAGGGGAAATTTGCTTAACAGAATCGCCTCTGGGGCGAATCCGTACAACATAAAAATGGTCGCGATTAGGGATTACTCTGTTTTCAATGCATTCCTACGGGTAATTTGTATAAAGGAAAATTTGCTTAACAGAATTTCATTTGGAACAAATTAATTCCTTTATACAAGGTACCACTGTACAAGGAAAGTCTTGCCACAAGCTGTTTCTTGTTGATAGTTAAACGTGTCTGTTTCAGTGGTGAGTAATGTCAAGTGAGCAAGACACCTGGGGAAAAAAAACAGGGTTAGACTAAGCCCTACTCGATTTAGGACGCGCTTGCCAAAGAAAAAAAATGCTTTCAAACTGCTGACAATGATAGCCTTTTCTTTGTACCAGAGGACCACCGCCCAGAGTGGCCTCTGGGCTAGATGGGCAGTATATAAATCAAATAAATAAATAAATATCTGGGGGGGGGGTTCCGAGCCCCCCATGGATGCCAACAAACATGGGAATATTGGATGCTATTGCTCTCTCTAGTGGCTACCTCTGGGAAAGACACCATAGAAATACAGTATTTATTTCTGAGGGATTTTTTAAATGTTGTATTTTATTTATTTATTTATTTATTTATTTATTTATTTATTTATTTATTTATTTATTTACAATATTTTTTAGCCGCCTCACTACCAAGAGATTTTCAGACAACAGAGGAATGAATCAGTGGACAATAGTTCCCACAGAACTTTTTTTTTTACCTTCCTTGGCCTCTGTTTGTTATGTACAAGATTATCCGGTTCTCTCTCTCTCTCTCTCTCTCTCTCTCTCTCTCTCTCTCTCTCTCACACACACACACACACACACACACACACACACACATGCAAGCCTGATTCCAACACCTCAGATCTCTTTGTTCCTGTACAGAGCGGCCATATGTCCATATGGGTGGGTCAGCAATAAAACAAACAAGCCAATTTACCTGGCTGGGTGTCAGGTGCAACTCCTGCTCCAGTTCATCTACCAGATCCAGGGGATTCTGGCTTGTCTCCGGGGAGAGTAAGCGAGCCATGAACTGGGGATGGAGGATGGCTTCGACCTGTCAAAGAGAGGACCAAGGGAACGGTGACAGCGTGTGGTGCCCAGCCAGGCTGGGAACGAGCCACATGACCCGTCGCTTGTTCTGAACTCGCTGTTGCTTGCATCGCAACATTGAACGTGAACAGACAAGGATTTTTGAAGTCAAGGATTCTTTGGCCATGGCTGGCTTTTCTGGGAAGCATCTCGATGTGTGGGCTTTGTAGGCTGCCCGTCCTGGCTACCTACGATGCATGCAATGCAACTAGTGCCAGGTGATTGCTCCTCCCCCTCCAGCCCTTTCCAGGTCCCCTCCTTACCTTACAGACAAATTCTTCATCATCGCACAATGAGTCCATGTACTGCAAAAGAGAAGGGTCTGGAAAGATCCCATCTTCCTGGCCTTGGGGGTCTTGGCATGGCCCATGCTCTTTTTTCTCTCCTCCTTCCTCCTCCTCCTCTTCTTTCCAAGTGTTCTCCAAGCCTTCCATGATCTCAGCATACTGGTGCACCGCCTCGGCAGGGATCTCCCTGGGGGCTCCGGGGCTCGAAGCGCTGGGTGGACGGCGCTGGCGCCGGCGGGGCTGGCGGCTCTTGCAGGCGGACTTCTTGGGGATGTAAACTTGAGGGCAGAGAAGAGGCCAATGGAGTCAAGCCCAACACAACCAACACCCCTGGCCTGAGCATAAATGAGTTGCACTGACGCATTCGACATACAGTGGTCCCCCGCCCTTTCGTGGTGCATATACTGCGGTCCGTTATATTACGAGACCGCAGTACAGTGGTACCCCGAACGGGCTTGGGGGGGGGGAAGGTTTTAAAAGCCTGGGTGTTTTAAACCTCCCCCCTTCCCCAAGCTCCAGCTGATTGGCGCTGGGGTGGGGTAACAAAAGGGTTTTCTCCCCCACCCCAGTTCCAATCAGTTGGAGCCCAAGGCTTGCCTCCATGGAGGCACTGCACCCCGCGGGGTCAGGAGAAGTGGTGCAGGATGTTTAAAATGTCTTTAAGCAACGGAGCCAAGCTGGCTCCACTGCTTAAAGACATTTTAAACATTGTGTGCCCCCTGGCCTGACCTGACGTGACCTGCCTCCGCATATTGCAGATTTTCAATGATCGCGGGTTGGGTCAGGTCCCCAACCCCCGTGATAGACGGGGGGGTTACTGTATAGCTGGTCTAGTGGTGGACCTACACTTTGGGGGGGGGCTGAAGTTTGAATTGTTAAGGGGGGCTTTGCAGGGCTGTATTAACCATAGCAGGTTCCCTAGGTTTTGAACTACTCCAGAAAGGCACATTTTGGGATTGTAAAGATTCTATAATGTTAAAACAGGCAAGTGGAGATGTGTGTAACAAGAACCATTTCATAGAAATGGGTTTAAATAGGTGGAAAAGTATCGACACATGGAAACAAAGTAACTTCTCACCTGAATATTGGAATAGAGATACGGGGGGGGGACGACGACAAACGGTAAAGAGAAAGAAAAAGAAACGGACAAAAATAAGGAACTGGGAAGCGATATGGGCTTCTGCTTAGTCAGCCTTATGAATACTATGGCTTTGTCCCTTTGCAAACCGCAACAACTGTGTTTCCCCGAAAATGAGAGACTGTCTTATATTTATTTTTTCTCAAGAAGACACACTAGGGCTTATTTTCAGGGGATGTCTTACCTTTTGTCAAGTATAATATGCTTGAATGTCAGCCCTGCACACAACCATAGCTAGGTCTTATTATGAGGATAGGGCTTATATTTAACAAATGCATAGAAATCCTGCTAGGGCTTATTTTTTGGGGAGGTCTTATTTTCGGGGAAAGAGGGAAGCTCTAGCCATCCATGGCCGTCTTCTTCAATGGGGCTGTTCTATGACAGCTGACCACACTTTTTAAAAAACGGACTCAAGTTGCTTATGGGGAAGTCAGTTTGTTAGTTTGCTGTTGAACTGTTTACAACTGTAAGTCATGGAATGTTTTTATTCTTTCTAATACTAACGTCTCACAGTGAGTCATTGAAAGCTTTAGTGCCAGTTCACGAGAAAGGGGTGGACTATCTGGGGGAACTTGAAGCTACTCGCCTCTGTGAGTCTCCGTACAAAAGGAATTTTAAGAAATTCAAAACATGGCAACAGGACTGCCCTGCCCACACCAGGGTCCAGTCTTTAGCTGGCCTTGTTAGTTTGGCACTTATACTGTAGCAGAAAACCACAAGTCCTTCATTTGGAGCAACAAAAATAATGACAGTAACCTAAATAATGATCTGATCCCCCTTTGTGACATACATAGTCTGCTACCACGCCCTCCTCTGAGAGCAACCAACCTCAGAGGGCTGTTGTGAACATACCATGGGAAGTCGGAGAACCATGTATGCTGCCTATGGCTTATTGGGGTGGAAATGGAGGAAATTAATAAACAGAATTAGACACAACCTTGCTGTGGCCCAGATTCAGAGGCAGGAGAAAGAGTCGGCTTGGTAGGTTTGGGGGCCAGGGCTTGAAACTGGGAACAGCTGGCCAAGAGCTTCATCTTCTGGATCTGTTGTTCTTCTTCTGCTTCAAACTCCATGAATCTAAGAAAGTTCGAGGGCAGAAGGAGCAATGAGCTGGGAAGTGTGCATTGCCTACAATTATAATGTTTTCCCTCCAGACACTCCGTTTCTTCAAAGTTCCACACCAGGGCAATCAGACTTGTGAATTCAGCCTGTGTTTGCCTCTGGCTGGCAAATTACAAGACAAAAGCAAATAAGGCAAGCTTATAGAAAGACAAACAGATGACTATTTCATCTTAAGGGAGCTCTGCCTCTAATCAGATGCTAACCGGGTCATCTAATTGCAGCCTTGATGTGGGTCAGTCCTCCTCCACCTTACAGATGTAACGAGAGCTCGGAAATAACTAGTTACAAATAACTGAGAACCTGAAATAATGCCGTTTCCCAGGAATGCATAATGAAGGTATAACTCAGTTCCGTTTTAATGAGATTTTAACAAGGGATAATAAGACTCCCTTTGCAATGCAAAGAACTCCCTGCTGCGGCTTTTTAGTTACTGTTCTATTGAAACCACAGTGACTCACTAAATGGAAGAGGACAATCACATGATGCAAGCGGTCGGTCCAGGCGGGTGCACTGTGTTCTCTTGCACATGATCAAGTTACAGGGAAGGGAAGAGGGGGAAAGGAGATGGGACACGTGCGTAATTTGTCTCATTAACCAGGATTGTAGAATTCATTTTTTAAAAGTAACCAGAGGCAGCTATTTGGGAAAGTTAAATGTTACTCTTAAAAAAAACCCTGTACAGTAACCACCTGCCATTTCGCGATTCAGGTACTGCGGTCCTACTCTATTGCAGGATCGCAGTACCTGCCTGCTGGGGTGGGGGAGAAAAATCTTTATTTCCCCACCCCAGCGCCAATGAGCTGGAGTCCAGGGTGTGGGGAATGGGGGAAAGGTTTAAAAGCCCAGGCTTTTAAAACCTTTTTCAAATTTCCCCAAGCTCCGGGCTCCACCTAGGTGGTGGATCAGATCCCCCAACACCGCTGGCCCGTGCTCCTCCAGAAGGCTTGGGGCAGCCCGAGCGAGCGCCATGAGGGATCTGATGGCCCCCCAGGCCCCAGCCGACCCGCATCCGCATATCGTGGATTTTCAGTCATTGTGGATTGGGTGGGTCCCTAAAACTCCATGACAGGCGCGCGGGGGGGGGGTGTACTGTACTTTAAAAATAGTAACTACAACAGTAACTATAGCAACTACTTTGCCAGTCTGACACGACAACTGTAACTAATTCCTTTCAAAAGGGACCAGCTCTAAGGCACATGGCATATCTGCGGGAAAGATCCCAAAGAGAAGGGACAAAAGGGGCGCTTCTCACTTTTCTGCCATCTCGTAGAAGATCATCCGCTCAAAGTTGCTGCTGTGTTCCCACTCTTGGACGGCACGGGGAATCCCTTCCTCCAGGGTCATGTCAGGACGAAGCCGGGCCAGCGAGCGGAGGACAGGGCTGTAAGGGCAGGAGCATGAGGCCTCGTCACTGGGATTCCACATTCTGAGCTGCATCTCAGAACTAGGAACCCTGACCGATTTTCATGGTGTTCATGCGTCTTTCTTACTAAGGGAAAATACTGTATATACAGTGGACCCTTGTATAACAAACAGTTTGTATAACATACAATTTGTACAACATAAAAAATTCTGGAGATAGGGGAAATTTGCTTAACCTAATCGCCTATGGGGCGAATCTGTACAACATAAAAACGGGATCACTCTGTTTTCAATGCATCTCTATGGGAAATTTGTATAAAGGAAAATTTGCTTAGCATAATTTCATTTGGAACAAATTAATTCCTTTATACAAGGTACCACTGTACAGTGGACCCCCTGTATAACAAACGGTTTGTATAACATAAAATCTGTACAACATAAAAAATTCCAGAGATAGGGGAAATCTGCTTAACTGAATCGCCTATGGGGCAAATCCGTACAACAGTGGTGTCCAAAATTTGGCATGTCAATGACAATACAGGCTTGGAATTTTGGGAGTTGTGATCCAAAACATCTGGAGGGCATGAGTTTGGACAGCCCTGCCGTACAACATAAAAATGGTCACAATTAGGGATTACTCCATTTTCAATGCATTCCTATGGGAAATTTGTATAAAGGAAAATTTGCTTAGCAGAATTTCATTTTGGAACCAATTAATTTCTTTATACAAGGTACCACTGTATATAAATATTACACTTGTAACGCTTAGCAAAGATTTCAAAGAAAAGTATTAGGAAATTAAAAAAATTTCAGATAGCACCATTCTTGCCACTACAGTAGTCCTCTTCCTTTACAGTTCATTCAAGAAGCAGAACAAAGCAGTCAACCTTGTGTGCCTCTTTTGGCTGCCAGGTGCTAGGCTGGAGATTAGAACAAAGCTGAGCCTATATACCAGGGCTGTTCAACTTTGAACAGAACAAGGTCTACTTTTTCCGGCCCAAAGTACGTGAAGGCTACTACACTAAAACGTCTACTTACGAATTTTATCCGTTCCAAGCACATGCTCATAAGTGAAAACTTTTGTAAGTAGGAATGCATTGAAAACCAATTAATCTGTTCTGGAGGGAACAGATTTCAATGTGCCATGGCCCATTGGCTAAGACAGTGGGCTTGCAGACCCAGAACTTTGCTGGGGCAGTGGTTGTCCTTGGGATGGGGGAGGGAGGGGTGGAGAACTTATCCCCTCACTTTTTAAATTGATGGCCAGCGGGCTACTTTTGAACTCCTCGCGGGCTACCAGTAGCCCGCGGTCTACCTGTTGAACAGGCCTGCTATATACAATGCCTATGAGAGTTACTTTCCTGGTAAATGGTTCTCTGTTCTGGAGTGTTTAGAGATGCATTTGTGCTCGCAATATGAAACTGGCCAGCCCAGAACAAATCAATACTGTACCTCTAAAATCTGCAGGCTGGATGTAAACCAGCCTTTAGATGTCTTCTCTCCCTCAGTGTTGATTGAGATCCCAGTTCAACCACTTCCCTGAGATGTAAAACTGGGATCAACGTAAGGAGTTAGGCTCACTAACCAAGAAGTTTAGTGTTCAGGTTTTATTATGGATGTCAGGTTTCACAAATAAAAATAGAGGTTTATAATGGATATGGATTTTGATACTGGATACATTTACTTTTCCTCCAGGCTTTATCTCCAGCCATTTTGATGGGGTTTAATCCAATACACCCACTGATTCACTTATCCACTGAAAATACTAAACATGTTAAAATTCTAGAAATATATATTTCTATGGTGTCACTACCCTAAGCACATCCGATCTTGCCTGATTTCGGAAGCTAAGCAGGGTCAGCCCTGGTTAGTACTTGGATGGGAAACCACCAGGGAATACCAGGTGCTGTAGGCGCCTGGAATAGGAACTGGCAAACCACTCCAGTATTCCTGCGAAGAAAACTCCATGGACATGGAGTCATGAAGGGTCGGTCACGACTGTAACAACACAACAACAACTACCACACCTGGCTTGTAGCAGGAGCGAGAGACCGTGCAATGTATAGCATTCACTATTAAAATAAAATTTGCTATCATCCAAGTTTTTTAGCATCCATGTTTTTCAGGATCTACAGATCCGGGTATCCGCTTGGAACCAATCCTCTGCAGATACCAGGATTCCATCATATTTTAAAAGGGTGAGATTTTTCAACTCAGCAACAACACGGCACTCAGGCTGTTCCAATCCTCCCACAATCAACTAAAGCCTTATCATTCATGTCTTCAAGATCTCGGCTCATGATCACCCTTCCTTCCCAGCCGGTGGCCCGAGTCACTGAGATCCTCACATGAAGAAACAGGCGAGAGCTTCGGCATCCGGGGTGGCAGGGAAATGGCGCCGAGCCAAGGACTTGTAGCGTTGCCAACGCCGGTAGTTCTCGTACACCCCCTTGGAGGTACAGGCAAAGGAAGTGTCATTGGGAGGGGGGGCTCTGACCGATGGGACGGCCTCTGGCTCTCTTGGCTTCCTAGCGCCCAGGTCTTCGCCAGCTTTCGCCAGCAGCACAGTACGGACACCTGGACCCGGGGGTCCGTCTCGGCGCTGAGCAGTCCAGCTCAAGGGCATCCCTGTCAAGAAGAACGTCTGAGTAGGGGGCATCTCCTCTGTATTCCCCACCACGGGCCCTTCTCTTTTGAGCTTGATGATCAGCTTGCTTCCCGGGGCATCGGGGGATGTTACCAGTAGAGCAGCACCAGGGAAGGCAGGCAAGAGCAGAGAGGGGGCATTTTGGGGACAGGAAGGAAGGGCAGGGCCCGGGGTATGGGCCATGGAGGTAGTGGCTCTGGGGTAGAGGATAGGGTTTTGGTCAAGGGAAGTAGTCCAAGGACCAGGAGCCCTGCCCCAGCTTTTGGCAAAGCCCTATTGTAAGAGCCTTCATGGCAAGGGGTCCGAAACAGGGTCTGCCGAGAAATTCACCACTCCTCCGCTCGGTTTCTATGAAGACCCTGCATTGTTGACTTAGCTCTACGTTTGAGGGTTGAATGATAACAATTCCAGAACTTGGACTCCTTGAGCATTCCAGCAAGGAGGGGAGGTTCAAGTTCCTTCTGCAGGCCGGATTTTTCCATATCGCGTCTATTGCTCTTGAGTTGCTTTTCCATGAGCCTCTGGATGTAGCCGGGGATTTCAGAGACCTGTAAGAAGTGAGCTTCCTCTTGCCAGGAGAAGTGGTTGTTCCACTAGATGTCAGCATATTATCATCTAAGACTTTCAATCTTTTCCTCTGAAGTTGACAACAGTTTGGTCCTCAGATCAGAACAGGTGATCATGTCCCTCTCCATATGGTAAAAAAAATTCACACGATAATGCCACCATTGCATGGCACTGTTGTATAGGCAGGAGAGCAGGCTGGGGCATTTTTTATTATTGATTTGTTTTGTTTTACTGATTAACTATTGTCAACACATTTGGCTCAAAGAAATATGAGCCCTACCTGCACCAGCATACGTCAGGATAAGGGATGCATTCTTACCTTAAAATATCTCCTTAAAAATGATGCATTAGACAGCAGGAAGCCCAAATCTAGCCAAATGGCCCAAACTGCAAGGCCATGACTAGAGTGCATTCTTGAGAGACAATACTTAACCTGTGCTGTCTCCTCTGACATTGGGCAGTTGAGGAAGACTGTCCCACTTGAGGACCACTTACATTTACACTTTACGCCTGAACTGCTTTCAAACTGCTTGTCTGTCCTGGCTTCCTATGTGGAATTCCAGGAAATAAGAGGCTACCTTGTGGTACAATCACATGGGTGCCATTTTAGAGCCATGAAGGCGTCCTTATTTATTTATTAGAGTCTTCTGGAGTTGAAGATTGTGGCCTATGCAGGTTGTCTATGCTTTTAAACGTTTTTAGAGTCTGAGCGTTTTGATTTTTTGTTGTTTGATTTGAAATTGGGTCCCATTATATTCTGATTAGCAAGCAAACTAGCTATGTGTCAGGTGGATACACAGTTGGCTACAGAATCATACTCAAAAAGTGCATATTAATGGCTCTTCAAACTGAAAGGAGATAACTGAGGTGCCCCAAGGCTCAGTCCTGGGTCCTGTTGATTTTTGTTTGTAATTAATGACTTGGTTGAGAAAGTGCAGGGGATACTTATCTGATTTGCAAATCACACAAAATTGGGTGGAACAGCTAATACCTTGAAAGCCAGAAATAACATGCAAAAAGATCTTGATAGACTTATGAAGTGGGCTGAAAACTATGGAATTAAATATCAGAGCACTGGTGGCGATCCCTCGGCACTCCAGATGTTTTGGACCACAACTCCCAGTCCTTTGTCACTGGCAATCTAGGCTTGGAATTCTGGGAGTTGTGGTCCAAAACATCTGGAGTGCAGAAGGTTCACCACCACTGTATTAGAGGGATATGTGCAAATTTCACTTGAATAAAGTTCCTCCATCCTGAGAAAAACTAAAAGGCCCAGTTATAGTCCAGTAATTGTAATTCTGTTGTAAAGCGATCGAATTTCAATTTAAATATCAGGAATAATTCAAAAGCTGACATATTTTTTCTAATTTCTAAATAACATTACGTAAAACCAAGTACAGACCTTAGATAAGCACTGCTGCTGACATAAAGATGATGGGGCAGACTTTAGAAAGAGAAAAATGGGCATTTCCCGCAACGCCCTTACATTTCAACCTATAATACCCGCCTCGTTTCTGCAATACTGTACAAGCCTCCGGGCTTGGAAGAGCCGAGACTACAAGTCCCAGAAGCCAGCGGGGCAAAAGCTCACTACAATTCCCAGGGCAGCCCCGCGCCTCGAACTGCTTTGTGAGCCCATCGTGAGCTTTGAGCTGAAAGACTACAGCCCCCGTGATGCTCAGCGTCGACCGCGTTCGAAGATAAAGGGACGCCATTGCGCAGGAAGAGCTGGTCAGGGTTGCACGTGTGTTGTTTTATGTGTACGCGCTAACTTGGCTCCTGCCGCTAGAAGGAAGAACGAACTACTGTACTTTTGAAACATATTGTACCGTCCACGGCGATGTTTTTGCAGTATTATCTCGATGACCAAGGGAACAGGGTCTACACCCTCAAGGTAGGAACTTTGCCCCCGTGTCTATCGCATCACGTCTGAACCCGGGACCTCCTTCTTGGTAACCCTTACTGGGAATCTAGATGCTGTTTTCTTAGCCCGCTCATGTTTTGATATTTGTTACGGTCCTGATTCGGCCCCGTATCAATTTTTGCTTCCAGATGTTCTCTTCTGGTAATAGTCGAGAGTTAGGATCTCTACACGGGAACGGATAGGCTGCCTCGGGGTTTCACGCTAAGACCCTTTCGGCTTCGGTCTTCTGCCTTAAAGTGGCTGAAGATAACGTTTTTACTGCTCGGGAGTGGAATGAGTTTATAGGGAACGAAAAGATTTAGAAACGCACAAGCAGCCTGGTTACCTGCTGGGGAGGAAAGGGTGGAAAATAGGTTAGATTAGGAAGTAAAGTCTTCCTGGCCTGCGATTTTTTTTCCTCTTTAGACACTGAATAATAAATGTAATCCAGTGCTATAATTTTCTTTCAATTCTGTATGAGTACTTTCAGAAATGATCATGCTTGTTTCTCACATAATTATTTGCTCTGTAGGTTAACTCATGTATACAGGTTACATTTTATATAGTCGTGTTCATTTCCCCTTCCTACCACCCTGTACTATTAGGTCAAAGAACAATTCAGTTTGCCCCATGCTTACAGCTACATACATGGTAAATATCTAAATGAAGAGGTATTGTTTTGTTGGCATCCGTAACTTAATGATCTACCTAACTTCATAAATTCTGTAATTTTTTTTTCTTGAGTTAATGTTGCTAAAAGTTTGGCACCAAATAAGTGTATAAGTTCTTCATACTGATCTACTGTGGCAGTCCTTTGTGTACATTTCTCTTGGAAGGCAGCATAGTGAAGGGTATGAAATGGAATATGCATTTTTAGGTCTGGCATAGACTTGGAAAGCATTTGCTCACATATATTTCTGCCTCATCATCTCTGGTTTCCAGAAGGCAGATCCCTCCGGACAACCCACTTGTTCAGCTCATCCTGCACGCTTCTCCCCTGACGACAAATATTCTCGACACAGGATCACCATCAAGAAACGCTTTGGTGTCCTGCTGACCCAGCAGCCTCGGCCTGTGGTGTAAACTGCAAGCCCCTGTTGCCAACTGGGAACCAGTGCACCTTATTGAGAAGAGAAGAATTTCTACTGAAGCAGCCTTAAAGAAGCTGTCACAGAAGAGACAACAACAGCAGATCTGCACATTTGCCTTTTATTTTATCGGGAGGAGGAACTTTTGGAATGTCGCTGCTGATGCTACTTGGCAAACTCTGCCAACTTTCCTTTTTTCTTTGGAAAGAAGAAGTGTTTGCATTCTTCAAGAGAGTTTGAATTATTTCACCTACCCTGCTGTGTCCTGTGTAATTGTGGAAATAAAGTGAAACCCTTCATTGTTATTTCTGTGACATACCCATCTTTGGAGTTGTCAAACCAAGGAGTACAAGATGATGGACTTAGCAAAGTGTATGGGGACTGGGAGTAACTGCTAGTTGGTTATTGGGGGCCAATGTTTTGAGACATCTTAAATAATAGGAAATGTATTTCCCACACATGTATTATAGTGCATCTTATTAAATGCGGTAGAGGTTGCCTTAGGAGATTAGTACCCATTTAATTTAAAAATGTTAGCATTGCGCAACTAGAATGAAGTCTCATGTGCTAAAACTTATTGAGAATGAAATGTGGGGCAAGGGGGTGCAAGACTTTTGTTCTGGGGGGAGAGCAATGATGCTTACAAACCCTGGGCGATATGGTCATGAAGGTGCAGTATAAAAATCAAATAAATAAATTCTGTAAGTTATTTTTGCCACCCTCTCTTCATTTTGCTCTCCTATAAAGCAAGTGATTATGCATTTCTGGGGGGAAAGCAGCACACAATCTGTTCAAGTTGTGTTGGTGTGCAGTGGAAGAAAGAGACATTCTGCTGGTAGGCACAGAATGATAACAGTAATCGCTGGGAATAAATATTACCCACTATATTCAGTGGCTTATCTTTTTGGTTCAAAGCCTGCATGTATTATGATTTGGTAGACCAGCCGTAGCTCAGCATCTGTCTGTTGTGACCTTTCAGTTCCTTGATAACTTAATTTTATCAAGCTATAAGCCAATTAGCTCAGTGGTTCAGATCTCTGGCAGCCAAAGGTTGGGAGTTTGATTCACCATGGTGGGTCCTTGATAGGGGTTGGGCTGGGTGATCCAGAGGGTCCCTTGTACCTCTGCAATTCTTAATTTTTGTTTGCTGATTAGAAAACCACATTATGAATTATTTGGCAAGATGGCCACACTGCATAATTGATAATCTAGCTGTGCTCTGCTCACTCTTTACTAGTAACACCCAGTGTTACCCAGTAACACCCTTCTCACCACCAATCAGAGGAGACAGATCTTGACATAAAAATGAGGTTTGTCAGACAATGTTCCATAGATAGAATGTACAGTCCAGAAGACCTCTATAATCCTCACTTGACATGGGAAGCTTCAATATTTCTACACCAGGTGAAGCCTTAAGGTAAAGGTAAAGGTTCCCCCCTGCACATGCATGCTAGTCATGTCTGACTCTAGGGGTGGTGCTCCGTATTCAAGCCAAAGAGCCAGTGTTGTGCAAGTCCATGGCTGCAAGGAATCACTGTTTTACCTTACCGCTTTGTACAGTGGTACCTATTTATCTATTTGCATTTACATGCTTTCAGACTGCTAGGTGGCAGGAGCTGGGGTTATCAGCGGGAGCTCGCTCCGCTGTGTGGTACCTGGGATTTGAGCCACCGAGCTCAACAGTTTTTGGAGCCTTAGTCCACTGACCCACCACACCCCTTTAGGTGAAGCCTTAGGAAAGGATATATCCATCGTATATATTTTTCTTTATGTGCACCATAACTTCCAGTATGACTAGTCAGGGGAATATGGAGATTGCTACCCAGTCCAAAGCTTCTGTGAAAAGAGATGGCTTAAGAACCTTAGAAGAGCCATGCTGGATCAGGCCAAAGGCCCATCTAGTCCAGCTTCCTGTATCTCACAGTGGCCCCACCAAATGTGTCCGGGAGCGCGCAAGACTAGATATCTGTCTCCTGAGACCACTCCCCTGCATCTGGTCCTTGAAGTACCCCAGTTTTAAGCCTGGAGATTATACATCATCATGGTTTGCCACATGCACCAGCAAATATGTACAGTATTCTCTTTCTGATTATAAGGCATACCAGTGCTTCAGAGGAGAGACATTAAGCTTGCTTATTCAGTATGGAGTCTTTGTTTTCCTAATACAGTATTTCATTTCCCTCTACTTCATTTCTGGCCTCAAAGTCAGAGAGGTTTATGACTGATCTGAGGCACAGCCAGCTCTTTAACATTTGTCTTCATTTCTCATATCCTGCCACTGAAACCACAGCAGAAGCAGGGAAGGTCAATAACAAAGAAATGAACTGAAAGGCTGCTTTTTTCTTGATCTCGTGATGCAGACCTTATGCACAGCACAAGTTAAACTGGCATCCATCCAGTGTGACCCATGTATCTGAAGACAGACTGTCAAGTGCAAATGTTTGTGGCAAATAAATGTTAGTCTTAAAAAGAGGACTCTTGCTCACACACAAGATTTATGGGGAGGGTGAGTGAATGGATACATCTGTGTCCTTGAGCACAGAAGCAAATGCATAAGAGTGCCAACTGAAAAGGGAATAATGCATGGACAAGTTTGAAAGCTGCTTAGGTATGCCATCTCCTGGTTCCATTCAGCTACACCAAGTGTGGTATGTCACAAGGATGACTCCAGATACTATATTAGGGGACTGTAATTTCCTCCAATTTATAGCCAAAGGTGAAAGTTGATAGGAATTCCATGGTGCAGTAGTTGAATGCTTGTACTGCAGGTAAAACTGCTCACGACCTGGGGTTCAATCCCAGGTAGCAGGCTCATGGTTGACTCAGCCTTCCATCCTTCCAAGGTCGGTAAAATGAGTACCCAGCTTGCTGGGGGGGGGGGCAATGTGTAGCCTGCATACTGTAATTAAACACTCTAAACCGCCCAGGGACCATTTGAATTGGTATAGGGCGGTATATAAGCAGAGCACTTTGCTTTATTTGTAATATAAAAGGAAGTAGCACTCCTAAAATACTGTAATTAAGTTGGGTGGAACAATCCCCCCCCGTGCTCTATATATGAATCCACATCAAATCAGATCTGGCAGGTGGTTGTCCAATTTTCTCTTGAATGCCTCCAATGTTAGAGCACTTACTACCTCCCAATTGGTTCTCTTGTACTGCTCTAACTACTAAGAAGTTTTTCCTGATAGCCAATCTAAATCTGGCTTCCTGTAATTTGAGTCCATTACTGCACTTGGATGATCAAGAAAAGATGCTGCCCCTCCTCTCTATCACTACCTTTAAAGTATTTGAAAAGTGCAATTACTGTATTTTTGAAATATCCAGTGTATCAAAAAGTGGACTGCAATGTGCAAAAGTCTGTGGCAAAATATGCCAGAGGGGCTATGTTAAGTGCTATAAAAACTGTTCAAGTTGTGTTTTTGTCCAAGATACAGTTTCTTAGGCATTCTGTACATGTTGAAAGGCATTTTCTTTGGAAGACTAATCTTTTTAGTATTTCCTCTCCTTAGGTGCTCCTATATTCCCCTCAATTAAACTCTCTTAAATGCTCTCCTGCAAAATGAATCTGTTTACAGCACCCTAACTAGCTACCAAGATTTTCAGATCAAGAACTGGAAAAAGTAGCCCCTCTGAGAGGACATGGCATGTTAAACATGATTTATGTTTTAAAGAAATGCTATTGCAGTGTGGATCCCTTGTTTTAAATTGTTTTGCTGTTTCTGGTTGACTTTTATAGCTATTGACTTGCAGCAAGTGGAACTGAATTCTTTACCTTTTGGATCTTCTAACATTTATTAACTACTTATTTAAAGTATTTATATCCTGCCCTTCTCCTTAAAATGACCAAAAGAAGGCTTTAGCTTAGCGGAAGAATCACAGTTGCTAAGGGGAAGTCATGAAAGGAGACCTTTCCTGAGACTTTCTTTAGAAGAAAAACTAAGTTAAAAAGGGACTTATTGTCAGTTAAGAGGGTATGGAAGTTTGTATATTTAATTCTATTTATTAGTTCTTTTTCGTAGCATTTTTTCCAGCACACCCTGAGTATGCACCTCACTGTTTTTCTCCACACTTTTATCCCGCCACCACAAGCCTGTAAGGTAGAACAGGCTGACAGAAACTGACTAACCGTCTGGGAAAATCTGGTGGTATATAAATATAAAAATAAATAAATAAAATAACCATCCCAAGGTCGCCCCATGAGTTTCATATCTGAGTGTGTGGCGAATTTAAACCCTGAGTAACAGGACACCAACCCCTCCAACCATGACAGAGCATTGGCTCCCAATCGGCAAATCCTCAAAATAAATAACTTCATCGTGGGCTCTTTTTAAAATTTTATTTTTATTTCATTTATCTGCTCGTGGCTCCCCTCAGGAAACGTTACACCTCGCAGCGCCGGTCGCGCTTTTGTCGTTCGCTGGTTTTCTCTTCTTCCCCCCCTTTCTTTTGCCATCTCCCTCAAACGGTACTCTGAGGGGGGGGGAAGCAATCCCAACCGCTGCCTCCGCTCCTCGCTCCTGCGCATGTGCAGAAGCCGAAGCAGCTGGGGCTGGTTGGGCTGAGAGGATAATTGAGAACTGGAGCTCTTCCCCCCCCCCCGACGGTCTCCAACCCCCCCCCCCCGCCCCGTCGGAAGAGACGCCATCTGAGGCAGCGGCGGCACGGGGAGAGGAGAGCGCGCGAGAGCGCGCGCACGCTCTCTCGCTCGCGCGTGCCGGACTTAGAGCAGCAGCAGCAGCAGCAGCAGCGGCTCCACCAATCGCAGAGGCGCTCGGTGCCGCCGGCCGGCCGCCTCGGAACGCGCACGCGCACGCGCGCAAGAGCCAGAGCGCGAGACCGGCTTCGGAACGTGGGGAGCTCAGCAGCAGCAGCAGCAGCAGCACCAGCGTTCCCCCCGTATGGCGCCCCCGCGCGCGCGCCCGCCTGCACACCTGCCCCAGGTAAACCATTCTAACGGCCGCCCAACGGCCGCCTTGCGGTACCTCGCGCCTGGTGGGGGTGGGGGTGAAGGGGGGCTGGGCTGCCCTTCAGGGATGGGCGGGGGAGGAGAGCGAGAAGAGAGCGCCCGTGAGAATAAGAGGTAGCGGCGCTGGCTGCCGCCGCGCACGCGCAGTTTCAGCCTCTTAAACCCCCCCCCACACACACACACCATCACCACTTCTTTATGGAGACTTAGGCAAGGTGGACTATATATACATACTGTGTAGACACACACACACACACACACACACAAAATTTGGAATATTTGTGCCTCTTCACAGGGGCTTAAGGACAAACAAAGGGGAGGCACCATTTTTGGCCCCTTAAGTTTGACCCCTCCTTTGATGACCCCACATACTCATCCTGTCAGGATCTTACCTGTGCCCTTGGCTTTGCTTCAGGCTCCTACCACCTTCTCACTTGCATTGGTCCTGCAGAGATATTTAGAGATATGTTCCTGTGTAAATCCTTCCTCCCCTCCCATTCTTTTCACTTCCCTGACTTTTGCCCACTCCCCTGATGCTCTGGGAGTGATCTCTCTCTCTCTCTCTCTCTCTCTCTCTGTTTGTGTGGGTGGGTTTATATGCTATTTGCAAACCTGGCTTGCAGTGCAGTCTTGTACCCTGATAATTGTAAACCTGCCTGATTGCCCTTGGGGAATAACAGATATATGCTCCCCCCCTCCAAAAAAGGAGAACTTGGTGGGATTGACCCCTTTGTCAAAATGACTGAACTCTGTAGCTTCTGTTTTGAGGAAGGCGCAAGAGTTGCAAATATTTCTTATGTTTCTTCTTGGCTTTGTGGGGAAAATATGTCTCGTTAATGCTGTCAAAAGCTGGTGGTTCCCTTACACTAGGCCCCATCCAATGGCTTTATCTTCTCACGCCAGGAGCGTTGAAAAACCACCAAGAATCTGTGGAGTAATTGTGTGTCCCTTTTACAGTTGACAGTACCTCAAGGAATCTGTTTTTAAACTTGTTGGACTGAATGATGTGACATTTCTCATCCGTGTTCAGAGATAAGAAGCCTCTGGATTGTTTTTGCACCAGAATAAAAAAGGATATTTGCGACACAGAATACGTATAACTTCCTTTGGACGTTTCCTTGGAAAACAAGTGGTTTATAACCTTATGTTCTTCTGGGATACTTCAGCCTTTTTGTGCGCCTTGCGGATCATTGAACTTAAGATTTTCTTGGTGGAAAGGAACTCCCTCTATGCATTTTGCTGTGCCAAAATTGTAATAATAACGCCTAACGTGCAGCAATTTTTACACAGAACTGTGAAAAAGCCACTGCTGGGTGCATGCTAATGCCAGGAGTTTGCTGTGGAGCCAATTAACAGTCCAAGCCTACAGTCAGTTTCATCTGGATCTGTCAACTCTTTCTGACAACAATAAGTTGCACCATATTTGCCTCATACATGGGAATCTTTGGACTAGTCGGCTGTGAAGTACAAGCGTACAAAATCATGGGATGTCATGCTCATTCCAGTTTTGGCCATGCTTTTGGAAAATACACCTGATGATCATTCATGTCCAATTACCACACGAGGTTGTGTAATTCATCA
Source organism: Phrynocephalus guinanensis (assembly GCA_037367245.1). Lineage (NCBI taxonomy): Eukaryota > Metazoa > Chordata > Lepidosauria > Squamata > Agamidae > Phrynocephalus > Phrynocephalus guinanensis. Next base: position 6,277,798 of record CM074743.1, on the reverse strand, counting down.
ATCCATGCTAGTCATGGGAGTATTTGGTAATGCTGTTGGCGTCTGTGCCCTTTTGAAGAGTCGTCTTCCTCTTCCAACGTAGTGCTCCCACTAGATCTTGGTGAAATACTGTCAAAGAAGTAATATTTTCCCTCCTTCCATTCCTGCTGGCAAGATGGCTTCCGTCCGGTTCATGGTTACCCCCACTAAAATTGATGACATCCCAGGCTTGTCTGACACCAGCCCGGACCTCAGCTCACACTCCAGTTCCCGGGTCCGCTTCAGTTCCCGAGAAAGTGTCCCGGAAACAAGCCGCAGCGAAGGTGCCAGTGACTTTTCCAGAGTAACGACTTCACTGGCTACTGAAGCAGCTGAGCCGGCTACTGACAAGACAAGTAACCTGCATGCAGATGTGGCTGAAGGTAAGTTGCCTTTGGTACATTGGGTGGAAGTCATACTGTGGAGAATGCACCTTAAAGTCTAACACATTTATTATAGGGTGAATTTCATTCACATGTAATTTATATTATCAGATAAGTACAGTATTATACTGGATTTTAGGGATGTATATGTAGTGCATGGAGGTGTCAATTTGGAAGAGTGAGAGGTTAGAGATCTTAAATGAAGCAAGTACTGGGAGTTACAGTTAGCTAACTACGGTAATAATGGATAATTAGGAAATCATTTCTGATACTACTGACATCCCAGCATAGTGACTGTTTCTCTGTGGTATGTATGGTTATATGACATGTCATGTTCTTTCTGCAGCCTGCAATCTGGTGAGAAATGTCAGGTTTAAACTTGCTTGTGGATTCTATTGTAGGTTGCAGAGAAAATGTGAAATGTCATAAAAAATCCTCCCTCTACTTATATATTTCTGGGAGTGATGCTCCGTATATCCTTAGGTGCTACGGGACTCTTGGTTTTGAAAACATTGGGGCTTAAACAGATATATTGGAGATGCATCGTGTTTGAATTGTTTTGCTTGAAGTTTGTGGAAGGACAGCTCAGTTCTTGGCTTAGCTATGGAGTGGTATTTTATGGCTCGGGAAATCCAAGATTGTCAAAGCAGCAGGTGATCTTGAATGGAGTTGTCTCAGTCCAGGTCTATGTTTCTTATTACTGGCTTGCTGGCAGATGGCTTTTTCAGACATGGCTGCATTTCCCCACCATAGGATTCTGAAATATTTTAACCTGTCTGGCCACGTCTTTTTACGTCAAGGCATTGACTAACATATTTCAAGCTACCGGAGAGAAAATACACTTCTCCTTTGAATTGCACGGATCTGAGCAGCACGGTTTAAATTGTGCAGTTTAAATAAATAAATGCATAAATAAATAGATAGATACACACTCCATAAATGCTGTGCTGCAATTCATCTCCAGAAAGTAGCCTGAGAAAGGTGGGTCGTGGGTTTACTCAAGCTCCCTGTTGTTGGTAGCATGGTAATCCCTGATCTAATGACAGTTGCTGGACCTGTCCCCTCTCCTGCCTTGGCAGCTCCACATGGTGGCTAGGGAAGGTCTTGGGGCATCCCTGGAGGATGGCATGGGCCAGGGGAGGTGTGTGTTAATCAACTATTCATGTTTTGAAGTTACATTCAAAGAGTTATACTGTACATTTGATTTGGAACTACATGGAGATCCAGCTCCCCCCTGACCGCTGCATTGTTAAGGGGAAAAGTGTACTTCGCCTTTTGAAGGTCTTGATTCTTTTTGCTGGGAATAGCTCTCAGCTTTTCTGTTCCTAGAACAGAGGCAGTTGTGTTTTCCCAGTGCAGCGGTGTTTGCCTCAGGGTTGCTGGCATTGCTGATTAGTTTAGTTTTCAATTTTTCTTCTCAAGAAAGGAAATGCTGAGTAAGCCTCATGGGAAATGACTTGCGAGAAATTCAGTACCCCGACTCTTGTTGATTCTCTTGTCTAATGCATTTAAGAAGCGTTAAACAATGTCTGAGGTCAGGCTAGGCTTTGCTCAATCAGCACTGACTCAAAGTCACATCTTTTGTGGGGCTTATGAATGGCAACATTGAACCCTTAACTGTCTCTTTAGTTTCAGCCAGGCTGTGGCCTATTAATCGTCTTGTGATAGTTATTTTGCACACACTTTGGATCTTTGTTTTTGAGGTATACCAAACTAGTGACCACTTACAGACAGAAGTAGGATCATTTGTTGTTAAAATTTCTTAGAATAGTCAACAAAATCAATTAACAAAGGAACCATCTTAAGGTACGTGCACAGCTGCTGTTACTTTCTGGCCAAAATAAGTTGGTGTTTATGTTACTTGCTGCAACTTCTGGTGTTGATGAAGGTTTTTTGTTACTAATTGCAGCTAATTGATGAGGTGCTGGGGCATGGCTTGTCATGTGCCAGATTGCACAACTGAGATGCTGCTCAGCATCTTGTCAATTGGGTGTAATTCACCACAATGAATTGCACAGACTTTATGTGATTCTGGCCTATACAGTAATGCCATGGTTTACAAGCATAATTTGTTCCAGAAACATGCTTGTAAACCAAAACACTCTTAGATCAAAGCAAATTTCTCCATACGACATAATGGAAACTCAGGTGATTTGTTTCGGGGTTCCATAGACCGCATACCGTACACACAAAATGCCAAAACCTGACAAAAGAAGTTGGCTAGAAGTCCACATCCAAACCATGGTTTAGGTGCCTGGCTGCAGAACCTGTTCTGCTTGGGACTAACAACTGGATTTTTAAAAGTGTCCTGCTTATATACCACCCCATACCACTTCAAGTACTCTCTGGGCGGTTTACAGTTTTAATTACAGTAATGCAGGCTACACATTTTATTCTGTGTTTTTAATGTGACAATAATAAAATGCAATCCACAGTCGTATACACATTTGACTAGCTGCCCCAGGACTAGAAATGGTTTGAAAAATAAGAATGTTGAGAACAAATTAATTAAAATATAAATAGAAAAATAAACCCCTAACCTGCACTATCCTTTGAAAATGTTCCTGGCTGGTGCAAGGGAAATCTCCATTCCTCTCTCCTCCCCCTGCTTTTGAGGCTTGCCTGAGATGGAACATTCCAGACAATCCCCCACAATCCAGCAGGGGGGGAGCTACAGTAGGCTCACATGATCGTGTGACCTGCCCCAGTGCTCGAATTGCAAGACATTGCTTGTTGATCAAGGCAAAATTTAGAAGAAATGGTTGCTCGTCTTGCAAATCACTCGTAAACCAAGGCACTTGTGAACCAAAATGTTACTGTACATGATAATTCAAGGGGATGTGATTGAAGGACATAGCGGAATAGGTGAGGTCAGTGTACTAACCAAGAGGTAAAGTGGAATCAACATCCAAAATTGTGTGGTAATTTTTTTTCAAGCAACAAGTGTGCCACCCTTGAGATATAGTACAGTACAATACTGACTGTTGTTGATCATATGACTTCCAGGATCAGAATCATTCTGGTCTGTCTTGTGGTTTGCAGTATTTGCAGTGCCTCCTCACCAGGGTTTCTGAGGTGAAAAGCAAATCAGAATCTTTGCCTATCCAATTTCTTTTACTGGAAGTCTCCAGAAGACATTACATCCCACCCATGCCCTTGATTAAAATTAGTGGTCCAAGTATTTACTGTACATTGTTTTCAGACAAAAGAGTCTTTGTGACTGTACGAAATGTTATAAAAATCAGTAAAGAAGTTATGTGAGGCCAGATTTTGGCTGAATATTGGGAAGGGTGTAGTCTGTGATTCTATGGCTGTTTCAGCAAGGTCAAATCTGTTTCCTTGTCTGTGCACCAGGATACAAGATATTTTTCTGTTCCTATTTTCATTTCTGTTCTCTCAAGTAGTGGTCCTTTTCCTTTCTCATACTCTTTTCAGTGTACACCATGGTATTTGCATAGCACGTTCCTCTTCCTTCTCTTGCTTGATTATTTTCAGGTTGTTTTACATAGACCAAGGAAATGTAGTTGCTCTTAAATTGTGAGTCATTGCTATCAAATGTCTTGCTAGACTTAGAATCATGAGATCAAAATAGCAAAGAGTTTTGCATTTCAACACTCCCATGATTACCTGGAGCCTTAATTTGTCTCTCAAATGCACATATTCTGGTAGGTCCTCTACCATGGCTGGTGAAGTTTTAGGCCGTTAGTGTAAGACAAAGTGGATGTGATTTTTAAAAAATCATATGTTTTATGGTTTAAATTTTTAAAGAATGATTTAAATTCGATTTAAAAAACAAAAATAAAACTGGTTTTAATCTGCCTGGGTATAAGATAGGTCTATTAAGAACATAAGAACATAAGAAGAGCCATGCTGGATCAGGCCAAAGGCCCATCTAGTCCAACTTCTTGCATCTCACAGTAGCCCCACCAAATACGTCTGGGAGTACACGATAATAGATATCTGTCTCCTGATACCACTCCCCTGCATCTGGCCATTGAAGTACCCCAGTTTTAAGCCTGGAGATTACACACCTCCATCATGGTTTGTAACCTGTGATGGACTTTTCCTCCAGGAATCTGTCCAATCCCCTTTTGAAGGCATCCAAATCAGATGTAGTCTGCTATCCATGTTTCATAGTAAACTATTTTTGATAGCTGGCTGGATATCTCAGTGAGTTCGGCTTCTGACTATGGAAACTGGCTGGGAGTACTATTTTCCACTGCACATCCCAGAAGAACTACTAGCCTGTGTGGCTGTGGGCAAGCCATAGAGTTCCAAGACACCTAAGAAGAAAGGACTGGTAAACCAATTCTGAAAACACTCTACCTATAAAACCCTGGAAAGTGTCATCGTAAGTTGGAATTGATTTGAAAGCACACGGATATTAGCAGGCTGGACCGCTCAGAGGTTTAGGTATCTAAATGTGGAGTCTAAGGCTGGGAATTCATATGCCTCCTTGGAGAAGAGCCCGTCTGTGTAGCTGTGGGCAAGCCACTCAGTCTAAGGGTGCCCTCACAAAAAGGGAATTGACTTAGTAACATGTTGTTGCTGCTGCTGCTGCTGCTGCTGCTGCCCCCTCATTGCATAAGCAATACAAAAAAGAGGATTATTGATCCCAGTAAGTTACAGTTCATAACTGGGGAGCTGTATTCAGTTGTGAAAGGTCACCGATTGTACATGTTTCTTAAGAGCAGCTGTTCCTTATCATGTGGATCATCCAGTGCTGTTTCTTTTTCCAAAATCCATGCAGTCGTGCACCCTCTTCTTCTTCTCCTCCATTATTGTGTAAAACATTCTTTAATGAACAAAGCATAGTCCGCTAGTCCAGAGTTTATTAATTTATGTATTAGTAGGACAGCTGCCCAGACATCTCTGGGAAGCCCACCCGCAAGATATGTGTACAAAGGCAGTCTTTGATTTTGTTTGCCAGCAGATTTATTCAGAAGTGTTCTGTTTCTGAATACCAGGGGCAATTTATGACCATTATTGCTAGTAGTTTACTATGTCCTTCTTCCCATATTAATAATTGTGTACCCTTGCCCATGATGTGGTGTATAAAAGTTATTTTCTTGATGCTAACAATACTGGACCAGGTGAATTTTAAAAAATGTTCTCTCAGAAAAGGTATATCATATTATTGCATTGTATTAAAAACAAACAAACAAACCAGCAGGGCAGCTGTTATTATTTATTCAAGAACATTTTATAACCTTTTTTTAAAGAAATAAAATCTATTAAGTATTTTGTTTTGTTTTGCACTAAACAATTATTGAACAGTAAGATACTTCATTACAGTGACCAGAAGCATCCAATAAACCTACCGGTAATAGTAGACAAAATGTCTGGGCAAGTAAAGTAACCCTCAGTCGGCGACAGAAACACTGCATGCAGGGAGTTCATCAGATCTCAAAGAGGAGATCCTTTTACATGGCTGGTGTGATATCAGAGAAGGCGAGCAGATGCTGTGTGCTAGGTTGTGATACTGTATGGTAGGCAAATCCTTCTGCTCAAGGTGTAAAGACCAGATTGATCTACAGGGAGAAGGCAGTAATTTCAGATAACCAAGCTGTGAGGTCTTTAGCACCTTCTAAAGCAAAAGTAGCATCTTCAATTTTGTTTTCTTCCTATGTAGATGCTAATGCAAAACCTTCAACCTGGGAGTTGTATGCAGTCTTTTTCCGTGGATGTGGTCTGATTTGTGTCTGAATATTTTCTGCGCAAGATGCAACCACCCTGCCCTAAAACAGAACTGATTTGTTTTCCGGTTTGGGTAGATACTGAGTTATTTCCATATTGGAAACAGATGGGATGGAAAGAACCAAGGGCTGTGACCTGGGATAGGGGATGCTAGATAGCAACATAAATTTTGGGAATGTGACATAAGAGTTTAAGCAGAGTTTCTTGGCTTTCTTTCTACCCTACTTTGCCCAGAAGCTGTGGATTCTCTTCCTTGTCCAATTCCCACCTTTCTGTGAATTCTTCAGCTTGTTTCTTGGATGATTTGAAAGGAAAGCTGCTGATTTTAAAGTAATGTTGACTTAGAAAAGAACTGCTCCATTGTGTGCTCACTGCCTAGCCTCAGTCAGAATGCTGCAGCCGAGGCACTTACTTGAGTGAACAAATGGTTCTGCAAATAAAGGCTGGCAGCAGGTATTAATATAAATACATAACAGCGGGCAGAAAATGGTGACAGGGAGGAAGCCGAGATTGTCCTTAATGCTACTCTGACTTGTCCAGTAGACCCTCTTACAAGAATGTCAGTCACCTGACATCTGTTCCTCTTTCAAGTCCCCACTCGATCCTAAATTTAACATATGCCCAGTGTAGCACTACTTTAAAGATAAAAGGAAGAGAAGTGTAGAAAGCAGGCAGCCTAGCATGTGATATATATCACTCTATGTGCCATGTCTGGATACAAAATGGCTGCTCATATGAAATAACGTCATTGAAAAAACACCCCAGAGGCTGTTTTGGCTTTCATTTGAGCGTCAGCTGTCCATTTCCTTCTGCTTCTCTCATGTTCTTTTGCTTCAGTTCTGTTAGCTTTGTTTCCCCCCCAACTTTCAACTGGTGTCAAGGATTTTTTTTTAATTTCAACCATTTACAAATTCAAAATGCCGTGGCAAGCCTCAGTACTTTTACCACTCACAAACTTATCCAAGCTCAGCTGGAGATTCCTTGAACTGCCATGTAGCCAACCCAGAAACTCAGAGATATTCGTGCTCCAACTGTTCGGATATTTCCACACAGTTTCTGTGAATCATCTCCGAGCCAGCTGCAATGGTAGTCCCACATGATATGCATTGCAGTAGTCTGATCAAAAGGTTTGTTATGCATTAATTATTGTGACCAGTCTTTTAGCGCATGTAGGCCTGCAATGATGATGATTCAAAAATATCAGGCACAGTCAATTAAAATAATGAAAACATTTGCTGATATTATGTAACAGATACAAGTTTTAATTCAAACCCTAAGTATCAGCCTAGTAGGTGTGCTATTCCTAATATTGACTTTTTGTGCTCTGTTGATGTTATTTCTGGAATCTGCAACTGATGATGGTGGTTGTGGTGATGATGGTGGTGATTTTTGAAAACTGGGTTTTCTTCCTGAATAAATGTTTGGCCTTTGTACAGTTTCCAGGCACCTTAAATTGTGAAACATGGCAGATATTTTCTTCTTCTTGGCTTGCTCAATTGTTGCCCAACGGAAGAGCATTTCTGTGCCCTTGTTCTTCTTTTCAGCTCCTCCGCATCTGAGAAGCTCACATTTCCACTTTTAAGACAGATCTTTTGCTATATGCTGATCTTGCATCTCTGAAGAAATTTCTTCCTAATCACTATTTTCTTCCTACACTCTCCCATTCCTAGGTGTCGGTTTCCATCAGTCATTGACACTGCCCTCCCACCTCACTTCCTTTCGGATCATGCTGTCATTATCGGCAAACCTACACTGTAAACCTAGGCTGCTCCACAAGGACAATATTTCTCTATTAAGCCATTAGGATTTTTCTAAGGGGCCAACACGCTGCCTGTAATTTCCATCTAGGTTCTCTGGTAGGTGTTGTTGGCATCACTCTCATGCCCTGCTGCTACCATCCCTCCCGTGTTGTGTAATGATGCCTGCTACCCCCACCCCTCTCTCCTCGCTCACTCCATCTCTGCATGCACAAATATTAGAGAAGATGGATTTGTAGCCAGCCAGCTAATGCCTCAGGGAGTCTATGTCCCAGCTGCCTTGCCTTGTTTATCTTCTGGCAGATACTGGCTGCTTTACTCCAGCAGGAAACGACTCTGTGCCGCTTCATCCTTGTAATACGAATAAAAATCATCTGTGGAATGGCTAGCAACTGGGTGATCAGTAGATGGATGTGTATGTGGAATGAAAAGAAGTTGATTTCTTTGGAAGCAAGAAAGGATACTGTACAATCTTTCTTCATCCATTTCCGTACATTTTGATGCATATGTACCTTGACACTTCCGCAATTTCCTTACATGCATAGCCTTTCCTTGACTATATTTCACATGTGCACACATGTGGGTCACCCATACCCATACACAAGGCAAAAACCTTAGATTTCGTAACATAAAGAAATCATTTCCACCAAGCCAATCTGTATCTAAAACTTGTTTTATTTTCTTTACTGCTAATTGGTATGAACAAACAAAAAAACAAAGGTGCACGCTAGTAGATACTTCTAGGTACATTCCGTGGGGACGTTTCTCTCACCGAGAAGGACCTTGTTCTGTACCATTCACTGTCTTTTTACTTCTGTGTATACATTCTTTATGTTACATACGTAAGAAGGTTGTGTTTTGATAAGTCTTAAGTCATACAGTTGTCAGCTTCTGGAGTGGAAACAAGGAGTTTGGGGTTTTTGTTTTGTTTTGGCTTTTTAAAACGTAAAATATGAAAGGGGCTCTTTTTTCAGTAATGTGCCCACATGGGAAACAGGCTTGGGTAGGAACGTTAATAATACAATACACCTTATTGAATATGAACTCAGAAATTCTAGAGAATCGGCTTACTTTCCAATGTTAACATGTTCAATGCACTTCTGTCTGTGACCTGATTATTCCCAGACAATAGCTGTCTGGTCTGTTATGCTTCCTCTGTTCCCTTGTTGTTTATGCCAGATAATAATCTTGCTTTCCTCCCTCATTTTGTTTCTCTCTCCCTACTTTTGATCTTGTAACAAAGAGCTCTTTTGCTTTTCTGGCCTACGCTGATTTCATCTCCTCAGTAGAAGCCCAGAGAGGGGAATGCTGCTCTTTTGTTTCTCAGTTCCTAGCATGAGATGCAGTTTTGAGTGTTCAGTGGCCTCCTTAGCACTACCTCTTATAAATAAGGCGGGGAGACTCTCTGTTCTGTTTCTTGGAGAAAATGAAGTAGGCAGAATAGTTTATGGATTAACCCATTCAGCACCAGTAACTTAGAGCAGGGTTCCCAAACATGGGTCTCCAGCATGTTCTTAGACTAAAACTCCTAAAACCCTTCATCACTAGCTGTGTTGGCCAGGATTTCTGGATGTTGTACTCCAAGAGCATCTGATGGCTCCTAAGAGGTGGCCTGATTGATGTTTATAAAATCATATATGATGTGGACAAAGCAGATAAGGAGAAACTGTTTTCCCTATTGCGCAACACTAGAACTAGGGGCCACTCTATGAAACTTTTGGGTGCTAGATCTCAAGCATATAAGAGGAATTACTTTTTCACCCAGAGGATCATTGGTCTCTGGAACTCCCTGCCAGAAGAAGTGGTGACAGTTGTCAGCCTTGGCAGCTTTAAGAAAAGATTGGACAAGTTCATGGAGGACAAGGGTATCAATGGATGTCATGATGAATACCTAAGGACAACCTCCGGGGTGGAGAGAGAGGCAGGATATCTCTTAATGCCATTTACAGGGAATTGTAAGCAGGTGAAGACATCTGCTTGGGAATACCCTGAAACAAATGGTGAGCCACTATGTGAGACAGAATGCTGGAGTGGATGGGCTGTGACCTGTTCCAGCAAAGCTGTTCTTATGTTCTTATGTAAAACAAAACTCACTTGAAGAAAACATTGGTTACTCAGACTTTGCTGTTGCTTGCAAAGCCCCCCCCCCCCAATAACAGTTAACAGCTTTGGAGCACCCAAAATGTTGACCTACTCCTGGCTGGAGGTGTCCCATCTCTGTGTCAAAGCCTGGCTGCTTTTCTCCACCCTTTAGTGGCTGTTTTAAAATGTCATGTTTTAAAGAGAATCCATTGTCAAAATACACTTCTTAGTGCTTTTATGTCTCATTTGCCCAATGCAAGGGAAAATAGCTTTTCCCAAGCTTGCCTTAAAACATATAAAGTGATTTAAATGACAGACTAAAATCAGTTCAACAGTAAATTTGCTTTTCTTCTGTTTTCTCCATTCGTGGTTTCCTGACCCTGAAAATGGCTGTATTGTATCGAATACATTTGGCTTGCCATGGGCAGTATTGAACAATTTAAATAGCTTCATGTCTGACACATCAGTTCTGATATATATATTTTAAGTAGCTTTATATCTGATATATCTATTCTGACATATATGCATTGATCCTCCTGATGCAGTTAGGGTCAGAGAGGCCATTAATAAGTGGATTTCTTTGCTGGCTCTGACAATTTGGAAGGTCAGAGATTTATATGAATTTAAGATGGCTGGGCATTTGGGTAATAAAATCTAAATTGGGCACATATGATTTAATGGACATCTTTCAACTTGCCCCAGGAAGAGCATCAGAAATCCTGGAAAATCTGTTGCAGTCTGTTACAAATTTGGGGTGGGGGGTTAGTAGGAGAAGAACATTCATCTGTTGACAATTATTAGTAATACAGGCCTCTTTGTACAGTAGCTCTCTGTTATTTCTGGAAAGATTCAGAACTGACCTAAGTAGACAAGAAAAGTACAGTAGTATTCAATAAAAGAATATGTTACTGTTTTCGTCTGTCTGTATCATAGCTCGGTACCTAGGCACTTGAAACTTGGCATGCATACTAAGGGGACTCTAATGGTCCATACTTCCAAGTTACATTGCTTTAAAATAGATTGTGTGTGTGTTGCTTTGTTACAGTCTTGACCGACTCTTTGTGACCCCATGTCCATGGAGTTTTCTTGGCAGGAATACTGGAGTGGTTTGCCAGTTCCTTCTCCATTAAAATAGATTAATTCCAACTAATTGAAATGTGTCTGTGCCCTGCAGTAACAGGTTCAGTCACCAGATGGCAGACTTCTCTAATCTCCTAATTGAGGGGAGGGGAAGGTCAGGCAAACTTGGAATATACATTCCTGCAGATCACCTCCAGGCAGCAATTGTGCATTCTTTTGTGAGGTTGACAAAGCCTTCAAAAAGTGGAAAGAAGGAGAAAAGATCTGTTGTCTGGAAAGGGAGAGAAGAGACTTCTTTCCCCGGTTGGAATTGTGGGACAGAAAGACCTGAAGACCCAGTGTGGTATAAAGTGAGTAGGACTAGGAAGACATAATGTCCAATCCTCATTTGGCCATGGAGGCCCACACTGGTAAACCATTCCGTACCTCACAAATCTTAAAAATATCACAGCATGCAATCTGAGAGCGTATATTCATCATCAACATCAAGAGGGAAGGCAGGCTAGGATAAGGCATTAACGGTTATGATTTAGTGGTCTAGGCATGTGGTTGCAGAGCCAGCAGTCCAGGGTTGGACGTGTGTACCCTTGGGCAAACTTCACAGTCCCAGGTAACTCCCAAGGGAAGAGACTAGTGAATCACTTCTGTGCATTCTCTACCAAGAAAACCCTGGAAAGGGATGTCATAAGTCAGAATTGACTTGAAGGCGCATGATTGTTGTTACATTATACTTGTCAGGTTTTTAGTTTTACTAGTCATTCATAAACAGGAAGGTACAGATTTAGATAATTGTACAGAAAGGAGGTGGATACCTCCCTATACAAAGGCTTTAGAGGCATTGACTGAAGTATATCTAGGCCACTTATCAGGATCATACACTTGCATACTAAGATGCATAAAGCATTAAATGATAACATAGACACTTGGGTAAATTCAGGTTCTGATTCAAAAGTGGTTTTAATTTGCAACTATGCACACAAAATCAGGCAAAGTACACTATGAAAAGAACTATTAGAAGAAGAGAGCATTGAAGAAATAGGCTTTAAAATCCCATCTGAGAACCTAAGCATAAAAAAAGCATACATAGGTCAGTCTGTGAGTCAAGTGAAGGAGGTTTTTGGAAAGCCACCATCAAAATGGCCGTGTCTTGTGCCAGGCAACCTGACAGATAATGTATTTCCATTCCATAGAGATCTGAATGTTAAGGCAGGATCATATAGGCAGTCTTTTGACAATCTTGTCCCACATTGCTTAAGACTTGACATTAGCCCTTTGAAATTGACCCCCAATAACACTCTCAGCCAAAGCACTTGCTGCAAGATCTTTTTTAAGCATTCTGATGTCCTTGTCCCACCATCCTTTGGGCTGCCCTGCAGTAGTCTGTCTTGAAAGTAACTGGTAGTACCAGCAGTAGCATTCATGAGTCCAAAGAAATTGAAATTTGGAAATATTCAGAATTCACAGTTCCAAATACATCCTCTGTTGTCATTGACAGATGTTGTTGAACATAACTGACTTCACCTTTAAAGCTGAAATCACATCCATTTATCTGGAAGTGAATCATATAAATGGATCTTGTGATTAGATATGTAACAGAAATTTGCTCTTCATCAGCCGCAGTTAGCAATACCAAATTACGCAAATCCAAGTTACACACCACTAGAGCTCTGGTCATAATATTAGGAGTACAATGAGATGGGTAAAATGTAAGTGGGTGTTTTTGTAGTTTTCAGCACGTTCTGGTAACAATGAAAAACCTCACGGTCTCTTCCTAAAGATTTACAGTCTGATCATGCATATAAATACAAAAGGCAATGAATGGGAGAGAAACTGGCACATCAAGATTCACGCTGCAGCAAAGATATCTTTGTGTGATAGTGCTTCTTTTTAAACAAACGCTGCAGTTGAGGAAAATATCTGCAAAACCAAAATCAAGGAACACAGTTGGAAGACTTAGAACAGCAAATCTGTACGTTGGTTTTTGTTCCAAGTTTTAAATGCCCAGCTGGATTCTTTCAGTTCAACTTAATAACATGGAACATTGGAATGACTTTATGTTCAAGGTGTTTTCACTGAAGAACATAATTTGGCCCTTATTTCCATGAGCTCTGAAAGTTAAGGAGTTCACTAGACCGAAATCCATGGCTGGGCAAAATTTACTCCCACGTGTGATACGTTGACATCAGTCTCACAAATGATGATTTGTGAAAGCAAAATCCAAAGAACATGCCAATGGGCTATGAAAGTCTCGTGATTCCTGGTTAGTAATATCATTAAGAAGAAAATACAGTTTGTAAACTAGGGCTCTCTAGTAAGCTCAGTGCTTGACTTCTGAATCCTTTCAGGTCTTGGAGGCTATACTTTCCCTCCAGCTTTCTGTTATTTTTAAGATTTCTGTGTTGGGCTTTTACTGTTGCTTAATTTTAATAAGAAGGGATGCCACTCTTAACATGCTCAAGATAGATGGAACTGATATACTGGTAATCTGGCAATGACAAAAGCGTTCTCTGTCTGCATGCAGGCACTCTAGAATCAACTGTATAAACAAGGACTAGTCTTGAGTAAGCATCAGGTAATGCAGAGCTTTTAAGTCTTGAGCCATCTGTGATTACTGAAACTGATTCTGAAATTGATCATTAGCAAGCCTTGACTCCATGTAGCATGCCACCTTAAGTACAGTGGTACCTTGTATAAAGGAATTAATTCGTTCCAAATGGAATTAGGTTAAGCAAAATTTCCTTTATACAAATTTCCCATGGGAATGCATTGAAAACAGAATAATCCCTAATCACGACCATTTTTATGTTGTACAGATTTGCCCCATAGACAATTCTGTTAAACAAATTTCCCCTATCTCTGGAATTTTTTAAGTTGTACAGATTTTATGTTATACAAACCATTTGTTATACGAGGGCCCACTGTAGTTTGATACTCCTGGCTCATTTCCTACTACAGTATGACACCTCTGGCATCTGACAAAAGGTTCAAAACTGAACCAAAGATGAAATGATTCCAGCAAGCTCACAACCAAATTTATTTCAGATCTCAACTTTGGGGGTAAATCCAGTTGTTACCGTAGTTCGTCTACAAGAGTAGGCCCACTGAATCAGTGGGACCTATGTAAGTGTTGTCATATGAAATCCCGTTGATTTAATATCTCGGATCTAGCCATTTCATTCTCTTATTGGAACTAGCCACTGGATGTATCCCACTTTGTTTTTCTCTACCTTTTATTTGCTTTATAAACTTACTTGAGAAGGTAGATCAGTGTATTTTTCATTTAATAAAAAAAGATTACTCCTTCAAAGATGCCACTCTTTTAAAAATTTCCCATCTGCTTTGAACAGCCTGTTGGAACATTGTGTGATGCCATCTGCCTTCTAGACCTCCAACTCTTTTGTGAAGCCTTTGGTATGACCTTGTAGTTCCTATGATCTCCATAGAAACTGAGCCCCTTTAAAGGCCTAACTAAATGTAATTGAAGTAATCACACATTCTTTCCCGTTTAATCTTTTCTCCGCATCTTTTTTTGTATGTTCTGAATTTTGGATAGTAACCACTTAGGGACATGTGCAAAGTAATACAGTGGTACCCCAACTTAAGAGCAGCTTGACTTAAGAGCAATTCGACTTAAGAGCAGAAAACTTTTGGCGTTTTAACTGCTGCCTTACAAATTTTAGATATGGTCTGCTCGACTTGCAAATATTTTTTTTCATTTTTTAAATTTTTAACTTATTTTTTTAAATTTTCAAGATAGGTGCCCCAACTTAAGAGTAGTTCAACTTAAGAGCATGCATTCAGAACGAATTAAATTCGTAAGCTGAGGCACCACTGTAATATTATTAAGGTGCCCATTTAAATTACTGGAGGTGCTGAAAATGACATTCTAGTTTGTAGGTTAACATTTAAATGGCATCAAACAAGATATTTATTCTTTACTCTTTCATTATGATTAAATTTCAAATATTATCTGTTCTACAAGATTTCCAAATGTAGATCAACCAGCGGTATTACTCAAGCAGTGTAAGGATTTTGGAGCTCATATGGTGTTGGTAGTTCTCTCTGCCTGATGTCATTGATCAGCGGCTGCACAAGTACAGACAGGACTCCTGTATTAGAACAAATGTGTGCTCTGCCTCCCCCCCAAAAAAAATTAAATAAAATAAAACTGGCTTTACTCCAGACTTTGCCTCAGCTTTAATTGGGTGTGTGCCTGTCCTGATCCATTTGGAAAACACGAGTGATGCAAATAGCTTCAGTGTCATGGATCCAACACGTGAGGTACTTGGGCTGGGCAGTGTTGGCTGTGCTGGCCTTAAGCTCTTAGTTTAGATCTTTTAAGTTGATTATCGTGTTGGTTCTAATCTCGGCATGGTGGTGGGGGTATTAATAGCAGGGGTGCAAATTATGGCAAGTGAACTGCACAAACGGGAATTTTCTAAATTTGGCCCTGTGCCTGTACTCCTGTTGACTGGTTGGACTACTGCTATTTTTTTAATTGAATGGTTATTTGGAGTGCTTAAAGGTAAAGGTAACGGTGTAATCTCTGCCCTGTTGTGAAGAGATAGTTTTCACTTAACAAATAGAAAAGAGACCCTATTTCAGGTATAGTAACCCTATTACTGTATCTTGCTTATTCTCATTCCACTCCTTTCCACTCTTACCATAACTGGAGGTTACACTTAGAACCCCTGTGTCTCTTGTCAGATTTCTGTTTTTTATTGGTTCTACATAACTAAATTTTGCTGCTTTCTTCATTGTGACAGTGCAGGCTCCAACTCTCTTTGGTAACCTTAATTTTCTTCAAGAAACCACAAATAAATCCTAGATAAGGTTTCAAGTCTTGTTTTTACTGCTCTGTTATTTCTTTAGTGCTGCTTCAAAAAACTGCTAGCAGCCAGATGGCCCATAGTCACTTGTATTACTATTTAATCTTATGCATGAGTTACAGTATGAGTTTGGAGAAACCGGACTCGTCTCTAACAGTGATTTGGTTTCCCTTGCTTGAGCTCCTTTTAATAAACACATTTCTTGGTTCATAGGCATTGCTAGTAACCTCCCTTATTCCTATATTTTGCATTACAAATCTTAATTATGTACAATTTGTATTCTCTGATATAAGTGCTGCTTCCTGGTCTCAAATACATGGCATTTATAGCTTCTCCTGCTTTTACAGCACTCTTTTTTTCCAAGCATCCTTAGGGTGATAGTGAATGTTTGCTAATAGCCGTTATACCTGAAAGCGGGCAGCATCTCAGCTCTTAGTTGTGCAATGGTTTCTACCTGGCTGCTACGCAGCTGCTCTTACTTAAGGGTATTTGCCTGTTGAGGCTGTCATGCGCTGTTCTTGTTGTCTTGATGAACTCAAGACGGCAGTTTGCACAGGGGCGTTAATCCTCTTAGTGCCAGTGTGGTAAATGCACTCACTTCCTGGCATACATGCGCTTGGATGCAGGCAAGCACACATACAACCGGTGGAGGCGGGTCTCTCTTATATTCTACACACGCTCACACCCTATCCCTCCCATTCCCTGGGGCTGCCTGTCTGTCACCTGATCCTCCAGCACTTTCAGTTCTTTGTTTCCTGGCCTGGAAGAAAGTTTTGCCGGGAACATGCCTCAGTTCACAGTGACCAAGGTAGAAGATGATGGAAATGAGGAAGCAGAGGAAGGCGAGCAGACTCGAGTCAGTGCAGGTCAGATCTGGAACCCTAATGAGACTGTGGTGTCAGGTAAGCAAATCATCTTAGATTATTATTTTTCCCCTAATACGATAGCATCTCTCCCTTTCCTGTACTCTTCCCTCCACTTTGGAGGGTTTCACTGGTGAAGCTACAGTTACTTGAGTTACAGGAGACAGCTTTCTTGTCTCTGTTGTTGTTTTTGTCCTTTGTTACAATGCGGGATTTCCTCTTGCTACAACACTCTCAACGTTTCCCTTACTTTAATTCCCATCATCACTCCCACCCGCCCTTGCGTAACCCATTGGTCGCCTCCTTACTCGAATTCTTTGGCTTGACCTTTAGTAGGGGGCTGACCGCTGAATTGGAACATCTATTTAATCAGCTAGTTAAGAGTCGGGGTAGAGGCAGCTCTCTTGAGTTAAGCCTCCTCCCTGGTCTTGGAAGGGAATTGAATCCGTGCTGTTGCAATAGGCCACCCAAGATGAGGAAGAGTACCCAAGGCAGGGAGAGGGAAAATTATGGCACGTGCTTTCCAAGCTCTTTTCTTGAGTTCTCTTGACTGTATCATCTATCTAGAGATGGTTAGAGGGATGCAGTCAATTACAGTAGAACCCTGGTATCTGCTGGGGATTGGTTCCAGGCCTTCCCGTGGATAATAAAAAACCATGGATAAGAGAGAACGCTACCCACCCACCCCAAACTGCTGTTTCCTGACAGTAGCCTGCTTTATGACTGCTGTTTGTGACAGTAGCTTGCTTTACGGCAGCTGAATTATTTAATTTTTTTTCCTCGGCCAAATGTGAATAACTGAATCAGTGGATACGGGTGTCCTACTGTACTATATATATACTGTAGTATTGAGACAAATTGTTACAGTTCTGTTTATTTATTTATTTATTTATTTTTGAGTATTTTTACCCCGCTTTTCTCCTTGGAAAAGGACCCAAGGTGGCTTACAGGAATGAGAGATAATATACAGTCCAGTAAAATTAAGACATGGTCTACCTTCTTTAGTTGCTCTGATATGTATGGTTAAGGGCTACTTCATTCATCATCAGCCTACCACTTTCTCTCCCATTCGGATTCATCCATTTTCACCCATTTGCTTATTTCATCCACAAATATTGCATGTTTCCTAGCCATGTCCCCCAATCTAGTGGTTGTTATTGTTATGTGCCTTCAAAGGCCTGACTTATGGTGACCCCATGAACGAGCCATCTCCAAAACATTCAGTCCTGAGCAGCCCTGTTCAGCTCTTACAAACTCAATCCCGTGGACTCCTTTAGAAGGTCATTCCATCTCATATTTGATCTTCCTCTTTTCTTTCTGCCTTCCTCCTTTACAGAGGAAGCTGGCCTTTTCATGATGTGCCCAAAGTAGGTCAGCCTCAGTTTCAACATTTTGGCCTCCAGCAATAGTTCAAGCTTGATTTGATCTAGGAGCCACTCATTTGTCTTCATGACAGTCTAGGCCAGTGTTGGCAAACCTATGGCACGGGTGCCAAAGGTGGCACTCAGAGCCCTTTCTGTGGGCACCCAACATTGCCCCTTCACAGCCACCCTGTATTTTGGTTAAATTACTGTATTAGCACTTTGCGAAAAAAAATAGTAGGTTTTGAATCGCAGTTTGGGCACTCGGTCTGTAAAAGGTTCGCCATCACTGGTCTAGGATATCTGCTAAATATGTTATCTATGCAACACATTCTGCTCTCAGAGTGATGTATTGCTTGACAGAAGGCGCTTTACACTTATATACTTTTCTACACTCTAATGACTCCCTGGTTGCCAGTATTTGTTACTTGAAATTTATGATGAACTGTACCAAGTGGCACCTAACACCAGAATATCGCAGGGTGAACTTTGGCTGTTCAGGGTTTTGACATGGCTTCTTTTAGGATACATTACTTTGTTTATTTCACATCCTCATTGTTTCTTGCTACTGGACAGCAGTTGCTTGATAACTGTGATAATATCAGCTGCAGAGTACTGTTTTCATGTACAGTGGAACTACAGATTTCTGGGATCCCTTTAAGAATGGTTGTATCTTTGGTTATATCTGTTCTTTATTGTAATCTCAGCCATCCCATTCTCACCTTGGCTTTGGTATCTGCATGGTGGGAATTGTCGTGAAATGCTTATTTTCAAATCGTTATCCTGATATTAGCTTCAGCAAGACCTTGGATTTGTTAGACTACTTGTTTTTTCCCCCCCTCGGCTTGATTTTTTTTTGTTATTGCTGTTACAACTAATATAACTCTATACATCCCTCATAAAAGTGTCCTGCTGCTGGCCATGGTTTTAGCCATCTTACGTACTATTCTGGATAGTGAGAGAAAAGTGTCTTACACTACATGGATGGCGTGGTGATATAAATACCACTTGCCTTTATCTGTAAGATACTTACAATTAAGGTATAGAAATAATGTGTGTTCTCTTTAATTTTGTGCGTTCAAATTGCCTCCAATTTATGGTAATCCTATAAATGAATGACCTCCAGAATGTGCTATCATTTACAGCCTCACTCAAGTCTTACAACTTCAATGCAGTGGTTTCCTTGATAGAGTCTCTCCATCCCATATTTGGTCTCCCTCTTTTCCTGCTGTCTTCAGCTTTTCCTAGCATTATTGTATTTCAGCAAATCTTGCCTTCCCAGGAAGTGCCCAAAGACAGCCTGAATTTAACCTTTTTTTTTTTTTTTTTTTTTGCTTCTAGAGAGAGGTCAGGCTTGGTTTGATCCAGGACCCCCTTCCTCCTCTTTCTGGTGATCCAGGGTATTCACAAAGCTCTCATCCAGCACAATAATTCAAATGAATTTATATATTTTTCCTGTTGTCTTCCCAGCAAATCTTGTTTTCCTATGATATATCGGAAGTATGAAAGCCTCCGTTTTGCCATGACAAATATTTTGCTTTATTTTTCCACTTTCATCTACCAAAGAACTTATCCACAATTATTCTCATTCCCACAAACAGGAAATGGCAGCTAAGAGACATTGAGTTATCTAATGCTGCCTGCTGCGTTTTTCATATTGGAGTAGGAATTTGAGCTAGGGACAGAGCAAGACTTTTCTGTCGTGCTCCAAACTATGGAAGATGGAAGCCTAGGAATGTTACTGCCATGCACACCTCTTCCTACCTTGTAAAGAGTGATCGACAGCCCCACTGAGGCAAATAAAGGACCTCATTTTGAAAGGACAGCTCTGGTTGGCTAGAGGAAATGGATTTGTAAGCCAAGGATTTCTTTATTACATGCAAGAGAAGAGATAAGTAGAAGAGAAAACCTTGTGTACTTAAATTCTCATCCTTTTCCTAATGGTTACTTAACAAGAAAGTAATTTATATTGAAGCCTGTTTCCCAACTGTAGTGGCACTGCTAAAATTCCCGGTGTGCCATTGAATATACTCACATTGTCCCCTGTTTCATGTGGGAAATGAAGAACTTGCTTAGATAATTAATGGCAGTGCTATGGATGTGCAAACTGTATTACTGGATATTTGCTATGCCTACAAAAATAAATATCCACGTTTTGTCAGTAGCTCTAAGAATTAAAAGGATATATCATACTTCTGCCAAAAACAGATGTTCCCCTTGAACAAGAACTGGAATAACAGGCATTTTCTCTATGTGGGTTGGGTAGAGGGGTAGGCAAGGACCATTACAGAGCAGCCTGATAATTTGATTTCAGGGCCAACGACTGCCTAGCAACATTGGATATGATGGCTTAGCCTTTGACATTCTGCTACTGTATGCCTGCCACTTTCCTCTGTGATGCAACTTTTCTGCAGAGCGTCACCTCAGATCATAGAGTTATTGAATAATTGAGCTGGAAGAGGCCTATAAGGACATCAAGTCCACCTCCCTGCTCGGTGCAGGGGGAACCAGATCAAAGCAGATTTGATAGGTGCTTGTCCAATATTCTCTTAAATGCTTCCAGCATTGAAGTGCTCACCATCTCCTGAAGTAATTGGTTCCATTGTTATACTGCTCAACTGTTGTACAGTTAGAGTTTTTTTCCTTTTGCTAATTTTTCCACAACGTTCAAATGGAACATATGCTTTTTGCATCACCTCTTCCCCCCACCCCCCCACCCCACTTCCTCAAGGCAAACAGGGAGTTTTAGTCTTGAAATAGCCAAAATGAGGGCGAGGAGGAGGAAGGGGGTGATCAAGGACTATGCTGCTTTGTTGGTTCGTGTGTTAAACCGTACCTGGGACTTTGAAGCTGCTCTAACATCAGCCTGCTTCCTGATGCCATCATGTGGTGTTTTTCATCTCGCCAAAAGATTCTCAGCGCCTGATAGACAACACCTACTATCAAGAATGCATCTCTAGTACAATGCTTTGATAAAGATAGCAAGTTGCTATCGAAAACTTAGCTCATATTTTTTTGTTTTAGCAGTGACAATTAAAGGTATCACCGAACTTCCTTTTGAGAGAGTCTTTCTTGACACAGCTTGAATCGGACTTCCCATAGCTTGATCCCCATTATTATGTGTCCTGCACTCTGGTATGGTTGAGAAAAGATCCTGCCCCTCCTCTGATCTTCCTATAGAACAGGCATATCCAAACTTCAGCCCTCCTGATGTTTTGGACCACAACTCCCAGAATTCTAAGCTTAGATTGCCAATGGCAAAGGACTGTGGGAGTTGCTGTCCAAAACATTTGGAGGGCCGAAGTTTGGACATGCCTGCTATAGAAGGATTAAAGAAAAGACAGCTAAGAGATGCACAGTTCTTGTTTTTATCGCTCCCTGCACCTCATGCTTAAAGCTTCAGAAGGGACTTGTGTTGGTAGCTTAGCTTCTCTGACGAGCCCGCAGTAGGTTGTAGCACTTGCACAACAGATGCTGGAACTGGGGAACATGACACATACGGTACAGTCTTCCCGGAGTCATGGTCTGCCTAAGAGAGTTGCACCCACTCACTTTCACCATTTGCCTCATGGCCCTGAACAAGTTAACTTTCCCTGGTGTGTCGGTGGAAATGACAGTCATCAATAGAGCTGTCAGATACGCCTTCTATGGAAAGGACAATAATTTGGGAACACGGACAAGTACATGTGCTTGCCAGTTCATTCCCTCAGTCTTGATGTACCTTGAATAACTTTTAGCCCCTGGATCTATGGATCCTGTTGCCGTTACAGATTGGCACTGATTCTGCACATAAACGGGTTCTGAGGGGAGTGCACCGTAAAACATGTGCATGGAAAAACGAGCGTTTCAGATTTATTCACGGGCAAATCTATGTAGTCTGTGCTGTTTGGTGATGAGACAGTTTGGAAAACTGACAGTGGAAAATGGCTATGCGTAAATGCCTCTGATCTTTTGCTCTGAACCCTGGAGTAGAACCTGAAGTGCAACAAATAGAGTGCAAATCTCCTGGACCTAGACTGTGTGACATAGTTTCATACCAGCAGCATGATAGTTTGTAGCCCATTTTTTTCCCTGTGGCCCCCAGAAATATTGCCATAAAGAAGAATTTGCTCATCATCCTTCTTCTGACAAGGTAGGGAAAAACAAAAACAAAGTCCAAGTCAAACCGAGAGAGGGGACACTCATCCTATAGTCGGAAATGCTTAAATCCCCTTGGCGACCATATAATCTCTGCTTATCCCTGGCAGTTTGAATCTTCCTTTGCCAACAATGAAAAGGGACAGTTCCCTTTGTGTTGGGCATCAAGTGCAGACTCAACAGACTAAAAAAAAAAGTATCGTTATGTTGCTGGAAACCAGATTGTGCCAGCCGGCTGGCGGAGATTGTTGAGGGTGGCAGGGTTGACATTCATGGGTTGGTGAGTGGAGAGGCTTTATTTGTGTATGATTCCTCACCGATAGATCTTTACTTTTCTCATCCTATTAAAAACACTTTATCTTTTTTGCTACTTCCCACGTTTTCATTTGCTGACATTGTTAGTCGTGATGTGCTTGATTCATCTTGATCAATCCAGAGAGACCTACGGCCTTCAAGTCAGCACCCCCCACTCTTCTTGCGACTGTGATTGCCCCAGGAACAGAATTTCTGTAATCATCAGTAGACCTTTGCATTTCTAAGCTCAAGCCATGTGGAACTGGCACATGTCTCAGTGTTTTTGCCTTTTGAGGAAAACAAACCTTTTCTCTCCCTCTTCAATAGAAAGATAGATACAAGTTAACTTCGGTACCATTTCTTTTGGATTATAGTAACTACACAAGGCTTCTTATGACACGCAAACGCCTTGTAAGAATTTAGTCAGGTGTAAATTTAATTTTGCTGAGAGTGGGCAATTAAGGACCTCAAAATAGTGAAACCAAATACATAGCTGCAGTGAAATTAAGGTGGCCATGATGAAATACATTTCTTACTAGCATGCTTAGATTCACAGAAGATTTCCTAAAATAAGGACTCCATGTCATATGCCTAAAAGCTAGCAGTGAGTGAGACTGCCTAATTGTCTTACGGAATACATTCCAGAACTTATTCGTCTTTAGCAACCTCTTATAGATATGTCCAGGATGGATTTGATTTAAATCAGATTGACTTAAATCACAATTTAATTTTTTTAAATCAGATTTTTTTACAATTTAAATTTTAATATTTGAGTTTTTTGTTTTACATTTTTTAAAAATTAAAATTAAAATTCTGGTTTAAATCATTTTGATTTTTTTAAAAAAATTATGTATTATTTATTTGTTTGTTGTGCTTATATCCCGCCCATCTTCCAGAGCGGAAATCTGGGCGGCTAACAAAGTTTAAAACTACACTAAGAAAAATAAGAAATGGGGAAAAAAGGAAAAAAAAGAAAATGAAATCATTCATTTTTATCCACCCTGGAATTGTATTTTCTCAATGCTGCCATCTATAAAGTATCTTAAGCACGAATGGAATATTTATTTATATTTATGACTTTATATTTATTTATTTATTTACCTTCTTTCTGAAGTTAAATTTCAACCCCATACCCATTTCTTATAAATCCTTTCTTCTCACTCTCCATTCATACAATCCGGAAAGACTTCAGAAATCTAGTTCTAGATAGTGTTTTTATATTTGGGTAAGAAAGGAAGAATGCTCTTTGAAAGTTTTTCAAGTATTTTGGTTCTTCTACCTTTAATCACAGCCATTTTTTGTTTTGAAAGCGCCAGTCTTTTTCCTGTGTTAATAGTGATTGAGGGGGAAGACTGTAACATTTTAAAAATCCCTGGGAGGTATGAGAGGGAAGCTTGGCCAATCACTTTATCCTCCCCTCCCCCCCTCCAATTCTTCCTTTATTTTGCAATTCATTTTATTTCCCATCTTCTGTTTCGTTTTTCAGATATGAGCCAAACTTCCATCACAGGGGAACAGTATCAGCTCTTAGGTACAGTATTGCAGAGGATTCGTTTGTATGTGTTTGGAAGTGTGTGTATGTCGGTGTTGTCTGTTGTTCTCCAGTGGAAGGGCTGTCTAGCCTAAATCCACTTGTTTGTGGCTGCCAAAAAAGAGTTGCCTGTTGACATACTTTTCAGCAATTGACTCAATGGGTCTACTCTTGTTGGGACTGACAACTGACCAATTTGCACACAATCATCCCATCACTGGCAGCTACATTAGGTGTGTGTGTGGTTGTGTTGTTCCAGTCGTGACCAACTCTTTGCGACTCCATGTCCATGGAGTTTTCTTGGCAGAAATACTGGAGTGCCTACAGCACCTGGTGTTCCCTGGTGGACTCGCCGGGCTTCCGATATCGGGCGAGATCGGATGTGCTTAGAGGGAAAATAATATTCTGTGTGATTTCCTAATAGAATAGAATAGTATAGAATAGAATAGAGTTTTATTGTCATTATGCATATGCAAGATATGCACAACGAAATTAGAGTGCTGTTCCACAACACACTCTAAACATGGAACCGTACAAAACACATAAAACACCATACAAGATATTAAAAATTATGTGTACTGTAATTATGTGTGTGTGAGCACATGCAATTATCCACTATCAAAGGCATGCTTTTTCTCGTTGTATCCACTTGCTTTGTGGACGGCTAAGAAACAGCCACTTGCCTGGTTTAGTGTGGGAAAACATTATTCACGCAAGTAGACAACTTGACAGAAACTGTGTTTGCCATGGCTTTTGGGGGAATAATATAGCAGTGAGATTTAAGACAGAATTGGCATTTAGGAAGGTGAGAATGTCAGAAATTTACAGGCAATGTCCCTGTTTTAGTGAGTGAAGGTTGTTCCCACCCCTCACCTCCCTTTAAGTAAAAACATAACAACCAATTTCAAGAAGCATTTCTGTGCCTAGGCCACTACTCAAAGGATGGAAATAAGGGTGGGAGTCATTAAATGCTCATAACCATTTTGTATATCAAGAAAGACCAACAGGAAGGGAATGATGAGCCCCTTAAAGGCAATGAGTGGGGGAAAGAGGTGTGTGGGTAGGGTGGGGGTAAAATATTTGGCTGGTCTTTATTTTGGAAGCTACACATAGTGCGGAGGCCATGTTTTAATTTCTAGGAAAGCTAGTCATTTTGTAACCGATTTTTGAAGCCTGCTTTTGGATATGCAAATCTTCCCGGAAGATCTGTTGTCTTTTTGTTGCATTTGAATGCAGTGGGAATTCTTCTCACCATTCCACAGTGAGAGTCCTTGGGCTCTTCTGGATTTTACCCACCTGGGAAGGTGAATCAGAGAACCTGAGAGAGTTGAAGGAGAGCCCGAGATCTTTCCAGAGATAACTGATTGTGCAAGCTGGAATGAGACATGTTGAAATGAGTGCGTTCGCTAGACATAGTCAACACGGGGGGGGGGGGGGGGACACTTGTTGCTACTGGAGAGATTAGGAATCCAGAGAAGCTTCACACCTGATTTATATAATAGACTCTGTGAGCAGGATTTAGGATAGTTGAATGTAGGATTTTGTATCTCCCTGGCATCCTAAAATAACTTCAGTTATCGGCATGCTGTACACAACCGGCCTACACGGAATCTGTCTCGTGTATGGGGAGAATTGTCTCTCAAGTTACATCATCCCTTTTGTCCTGGAATCCCGATGTTGAGGGGGAACAAGGTGGGGTGTGAATCCGGCCTGAACATGTTGACAGATTCCATGCCTCAAGGTGTTGGGCAGGGCCCAGAGTCAATGCTGTCTTTGTTTGATTGGGGCCAAACCTGTTTCTAAATTACCGGCATTTGAAAGAACACCCAGGCCTAGCAAGAATCTCCTTGTGAATCTGAATCTTCTGAGGTTAGAGCAAAGGTGGGACACAATGTTATCGCTTATCGGGCCTTTGGGTGTAGAATAAAAAAAATGAATCGAATGTTATTGCACACAGAATCATCCCTTACATTGTTTTATTGTTGCATTCATTGATTTTAGCTGCCCATAATAGCACTTGACATTAATGGGGCAGGAGAAAGGAAGGAAGGAAGGTCAACCATGCTATAAAACAATGTTTTTAGTTTGAAAACCGAAAACCGGGTACCAGCTCTCTTTCTTGATTTCTGAATTAGATAAGTTGGGGGAGAAGAGAGCAATTAGTAATTTGATGTGTAAGAAGGGATTGTTTGTGGATTTTCTTCTTTGCAAGCTCAACTAACCTGTTGCTTTTCTGTAAAAAAAAAAAAAACATCAGTAAAGAGCATGGTCATTTTTCTTTTGCAAATTGTATCCTGAAGATACTCTGTTTATTTCCTAACCTTTGTGATTGCAGAAAAAGTTTAGTGAAAAAGACCATATTGGGGGGGAAAGAAGGGTGAACAAATAACAAGCAACCACACTTCGGCCTTCCTGAAGTTTTGGACCACAGCTCCCAGAATTCCAAGCCTGTATTTCCAATGGCAAAGGGCTGTGGGAGTTGTGGTTCAAAACATCTAGAGGGCCAAAGTTTGGACATGCCTGGACCTATTCCGTCTCAGACAGATGTTCACAACTCCAAATGTGCAAATGCAGTGATAGTGTCCAGTGCTGGGGGTGGGGGGGACTAAGGAAACTTGCTGAGTCGTGTCTATTCTTGCCCTGAGCATTCTCTCTCTTGTTGTAGATCCTGGGCACAAGAAAGATCTCCAGAATGCCTATCTCAACCACATTAACTATGAAGATGGAGATGAATTCTTTGACAAAAATCTGGCCCTCTTTGAGGTAAGGTCGCCCCCCCCCGTTATGTGGGATTGTCTTCTCTGCCTCCTCCGTCCTTCTCTCACCCTGTCCACATTGGTTGCCACCCTTCCTTATACCATCATGATACCCTGGGGCGATGGCCTTGTCATTTCTTATACCTGAAGTTAATTGAGCAAAAAAGTGCACGGACAGTGAAATTCACTGAATTCTGCTTCGTAAAATCTTTATTCTTTCTCAAATTAGAATAAGGTTCACCACTGAAAAGGCAGTCCTGATAGTTTAAAAAGGACCACTCAGTGATATTTTTTTAAGAGGGAAGAGGAGGATTCAGCAGTACTGTACTCTGTATCATTAATGATGATGATGAGCGGTGAAGCTGGTTCCAATTTATGGTGACCCTTTCCAGGGTTTTCTAGGTATAGGATCCTCAGATGTGGTTTACCATTCTTGTCTTCTGTGTAACCCTGGGCAAACGGCAGCTTTCCCAGGGCTACACAGGGTTGGTTTTTCCTCCTGGAGGGCACAGGGAGGATATTGAGCTCCCAAGTCTACATACCACTGAGGTTGAGTATGATTTCCTCCTTTTAATTAGATTGATTCCAAATGAGCACTCCTGGTGGCAAACTTCCCTCACTTATGAACTTCATGCAGGTTGTGACAGTGAGAACCTGGTAACTTTTTTTGTACTGCCCTTACATCTTATTCGCATCTACTGTACTGTGTGGAAGTTGAGTCATGGCTACTGGACTTCTTTTTGAGAGATAGAAACGTTTTGCTGCTCATCCAAACAGCTTCATCGGTCCGATGAAGCTGTTTGGATGAACAGCGAAACATTTCTATCTCTCAAAAAGAAGTCCAGTAGCCATGACTCAACTTCCAGATAAACTCACCTGGATGCCTGAGAATCTTCACAGACTACTGTACTGTGTTTTTTTTCCTTACTGTTATTTGAGCATGCCTTGCCTTTGATGCACTACTCCAGCCCAAAGGAACCCTGCTCAATGTCTGTTAATGGAATGGTTCACAGCTAGCCATATTCACATCTCCTGCTGTCCTTCCTTCCCACTTTGCAGGAGGAGATGGACACCCGACCCAAGGTGTCTTCCCTGCTCAACCGCATGGCCAATTACACCAACTTGATGCAGGGAGCGCGCGAACACGAAGAAGCAGAGAATGTCCCTCCGGGCAAGAAGAAACCTATGAAGGTGCGGAGTGGGAGGGCTCTATATTGTACCATGAAGAGTGTGGGCAGTTAGAGGTGGTAAATATTGTAAGCCGCCCAGAGACCTTTGGGTAGTGGGCGGCATATAAGTTGAATAAATAAATAAATAAATAAATACCGTTAAGTGCCATAGGCTGAGAGAGCAGCAGAGTTGGAGGTCAGGCCTGAGGGGAAGCCATCCTCTCCTCCAGCTGCCCCACACCTTATGAGGAAAGGCTAAAACATTTGGGGCTCTTTAGTCTGGAAAAAAGGCGCCTGAGGGGGGATATGATTGAGACGTAAAAAATAATGCAGGACATGAGTAAAGTGGATAGAGGGAAGCTCTTCTCCCTCTCACAAAATACCAGAACTAGGGGACATACACTCAAATTGAGTGCTGGGAGAGTAGTCTTTGGAACTCCCTGCCACAGGATATGGTGATGGCATCTGGCCTGGATGCCTTCAAAAGGGGATTGTACAGATTCCGGGAGGAAAAGTCCATCACAGGTTACAAACCATGATGGAGATGTGGAATCTCCAGGCTTAAAACTGGGGTACTTCAAGGGCCAGATGCAGGGGAGTGGTATCAGGAGACAGAGATCTAGTCTCATGCGCTCCCAAACGCATCTGGTGGGGCCACTGTGAGATACAGGAAACTGGACTAGATGGGCCTTTGGCCTGATCCAGCAGGGCTCTTCTTATGGGATCCCATTCTTAGTGACCTGCCAGAATCAAATACCCACGTTCTCAAAATGTTAAAATGTCCTTTTCCCCTTGGGTTGGATGTGGGCCCGTGGGTGAAAGCAATGCGAAATGGGACTAACTGGAATAGTCGGGGCTGATGGTGGTGGTGGTGGTGGTAGTGATTGGAGAATGAGGACAGACTGGAATTCTTGGTGCCTATTTCCTGAGAACTATGCAAAATGTTCAGATTCTTTGACTGTAGAATCATGATCTGGGACATGTTAACTGCCTCGACAGCTGGGACTTCCATTCCTTCCCCCAAATCTGAGGTCAGGCGGTTGACTTTATGAATATCACCCATATTTCGTTCATTCTAACTGGACATAATTTAATGTATGTGTTTAATAACAGTGGTTACAGCCCTGACCTTAGCAGTAGAGATGTAACATTTCTGGAAACTTTGAGGATAAAAAAGTGGGGGTGGGGGGACCCACTCCCATACACCATTTTTTTCTATAGTTTTTTTTCTCCATGGGTTAAATTTTTCCAGAAATTCTATCTTTGTTTAGTAACTTATATGGCATGGGATTCCCTAATAAAACAGCAGGGTATCCGAGAGAGGAGATCTGAGGCCTGGGAAGCAGAAAAGTGGTACATTTGGAGAGAGAGGTCGGTAGGGCTGTAGAATGGAGAGCAAAATCAGCCTCATAAGGTGGGCAAAGTTGGTTTTGAAACCCTGCTTCTTTCTGTCTCTCAGACCCCACAGATGGGCACAATCATGGGTGTCTACTTGCCGTGCCTGCAGAACATCTTTGGAGTGATTCTCTTCTTGAGACTTACCTGGGTGGTGGGTACAGCTGGGATCTTGCAAGCCTTTGCCATCGTACTCATCTGCTGCTGCTGCGTGAGTTCCCTTTCTCTTGTCATCTCTAGCCGGTGCTAGCCGTGTGGTCTTTGATAGCCTGCAAAATAAGCGGGGCAGGGAAGGGGGGTCAGATTTGTGGCACTAGGAAGGAAAGAACCAACAGCAACCACAGTTACAGCAATGGCGATTTATATTAATTAAATGACAGGCCCTAGCTGATGTGCTGACTTCACGAGACATCCTTCTCAGGCATATCACATTGAGCAATGAAATCTTCCCCAGGATTTTTGCATTTTCTTAGGCTAAACCGATGCAGTGTTTTTTGTCGTTGCTGTTGTTTTTCGTTCGTTTTTGGGAATATTGCCCATTCCTGCTCTTTGACCCAAACCTTTTTGCTCAATCCATTTACGGAAAGGAGCACTTTCCTTCTGGCATCTGATCTTAATTGCCTTTGTCATATCATCCGGGACACCTAATGGAAGATGCGCTGGCCATTCCATTTGACTCGCTTGAAGGGGAAACTGACACGAATGAATGTAATCCAAGGGTTGACAAAACAAGACCAGTGTTTGGTCGGAAGGCACATCAGCCTTAATATTAGAGTGGGAAGAGCGGGGAAGATTCTCTGCTTGTATGTTTGTCATCCTCGATCAACCTCGGCCCGACCAGTTCGGCAGTTGCGAGCACACTCGCTTCGGATCGCCACTCCTCGAGAAGCCCGTAGGACATCTACACATAACCGGGCTTTCTCAGTGGCGGCCCCCTCCCTCTGGAACACCCTCCCAAGCGAAGTGCGCTCTGCAGAGTCCCTGCAGGCCTTCCGCAAAGCGTAAAGACTGCTCTTCCGGGAGGCCTTTGGCGACTTGTTGTAGGGTTTTGTTTTTTCCCCTTCCGCCGTTCATATCCTGTATTTTAGGAAAGTTTCCCCCTGGGAACTGTACATATTGTCAGGGCGCTAATGCCGGTTAGAATAGTTTGTTTTTGCTTTATTTTGTTGTCTGATGTCATTGTGTTGTTTCTATTTATTATTGTAAGCCGCCCAGAGTTCCCACGGGAAGATGGGCGGGGTATAAATGTAATAATAAATAAATAAATAAATCTAAAACTCTTGCCAACCTTTGCCCTTCCCTTTTTCCAGACGTTGCTCACAGCCATCTCCATGAGTGCCATTGCAACCAATGGGGTCGTGCCTGGTGAGTACCTGATTTCAAAGAGCCATCTTCGGCTGCATGTACTGCCCGAAACATGAATGTTCCCAGGAGCCGTGTTGATTAGCTCCCTCTCTGATATTGGGCGCATATGCGCCTCCCAGGGAATGCCACTCCCGATGCCCCAGTTTATGCCGCTTCCTCCCACTGCTCTCGTCGTCTGGTTGCCAGCCTCAAAGCCATCCTGTTCTCAAGATTTGGAGGACTTGCGGCGGCATTTGCAATCTTTCCCAGTACTCTTTTCACTTGGCACCTTTGACCTTTCTCCCCGGGTTTGTTTAGTTAAAAGTTGAATGTATTATTGTAAGCCACCTTGATGAAAGGTGGATCGTCAGTTCCAGAAACCCACGTTCTAGAAACAAAACACATTCTTTCTACAACAAGGTTTGGGCGTGTTGAAAGTACAAGCGGTCGGATTAAAGTCCCCACCCTCACTGAGCTGCTGTCTCCATTGCCCGTCTGCATTTTTGTCTACTTTCTGCAGCTGGGGGTTCATACTTCATGATATCACGAGTTCTGGGCCCCGAGTTTGGAGGCGCTGTGGGCCTCTGCTTTTACCTGGGCACCACCTTTGCTGCTGCAATGTATATCTTGGGAGCCATTGAAATATTCCTGGTAAGTATTACACACCTCCCGATCTCTACGAAACATGGGAAGACTTTGTAAAACCAGAGTCCGTATCGGGCATGCACCGGAGAAGCATCCGATTGCCTTGATGTGTGAAACAGCACCTCCTACAGTTGCCGCCTCTCCTGACCTGGCGTGTGTCTCGTTCTTGTCCTCTCCCAGCTGTACATCACCCCCGAGGCGGCCATCTTCCACAGTGAGGATCCACTGAAGGAGCCAGCGGCCATGTTGAACAACATGCGGGTGTACGGCTCTGCCTTCCTGGTGCTGATGGTGCTGGTGGTGTTTGTGGGTGTGCGTTACGTGAACAAGTTTGCCTCTCTCTTCCTCGCCTGCGTCATCGTCTCCATCCTGGCCATCTACGCGGGTGCCATCAAATCCTCCTTTGCACCTCCTAGTTTCCCGTAGGTGACTCGGTGCAAATCATGTTCTTTAAAAAAAAAAATCAGACACAATGTCTTTGTACTCCCCAAACGATGCACGGAAATGCCCTGGTGCTCTGTCCTGCAAAAAGAGTAGGCAGTCCCGCTGACACTGTTGTATGACAGCAACCCTGGCTGCCTGCCATTTGGACGACCCAACGGGTTCGGGAGCGACGGGGAACCGGGACTCCCCAACTAGGCAACAATTCTCGGGGGGGGGGGGGTGTCGATAGCTTTGCCGCCAGTTTTGCTCACCTCTGTGCGTTTCTCCTTTGCTCAGCGTGTGCATGCTGGGGAACCGCTCTCTCTCCCAGCACCACATCGACGTGTGTGCCAAGACCGAAGAGCGCGATAACGTCACCGTCCACACCCGCCTCTGGGAGCATTTCTGCAGCGGCAAGCACCCCAACGGTTCTTGCGACGACTATTTCCAACAGAACAATGTCACGGTGATCCAGGGCATCCCAGGGATGGCCAGTGGCATCATTGCCGGTAAGAAAGCCTCCGTTTCACCAAAGCCTGTTCTCACATCTTGGGAGGGCAGGGAGAGCGTGCTACCGTGTTTCCCCGAAAATAAGACAGTGTCTTATATTAATTTTTGCTCCCAAAGATGTGCTAGGTCTTATTTTCAGGGGATGTCTTATTTTTCCATGAAGAAGAATACGGTACACATTTATTGTTTCCTTATTATGGGGAGGCCTTATTTTCGGGGGATGCCTTATATTTCAGTGTGGGGCAAAACTGTAAGCAGGTCTTATTTTCAGGGGATGTCTTATTTTCGGGGAAACAGGGTACGTGTTGTTTCTCTTAAGGCAGGAAAGAGCAATGTGTGTCTGTATCAGGGGAAGCTTACACTTCATCTCTATCCCAGCAATCCTCTTACAGATTTCTTTTTCCATGCTGGGGGAAGGGGCTTCTCGTGCGCAATCCCAAGGCCTTGTACAGCCATGTGGGCTGAAGCATACTCCTGCCACAAACACATTTGTGGTGTAGTGGCCTAGAAACTCAGCTGTATAGAGTTGGGCTGGCCAGAGTCTCTCAAACTAACCTGCCTCAAAGGATTTGGTGTGAGAATTAGGTTGTTGAATGAGGTTTGTACACGGCTCTGAGATGATGTTCCCCAAGAAGGTCAACAAGGAGGACTGGAAACCAAGCTTTATGAGGCACGTCTGAAAGACTGAGGATGCTATGATAGCAGGGAAAGGTAGTCGTACAGAGAAGGAGCAGGATTCTTATGTCATTATGGGACACATAAGAATGGGCCCGAGCTACAGGAAGCCAGATGTAGGCTGAATTTCAGGGAAAATGCCTTAACTGTTAGAGCAGTACAATAATGGAGCCCATGACCTTGGGAGCTGGAGGCATTCAAGAGAAAATTGGACAACCATCTGTCAGATCTGCTTCGACTTGGATTCCTACGTTGAACAGATGGTTGGACTTGTTGGTCTTCTGATTCCCTTTGAACTCTATGATTCTGTGGTCTTGGGATGAAAGTTCAATGATAATAATTTCAAATATATCATTTGTAATTTTCAGAGAATCTTTGGAGCACCTACCTGATGAAAGGCGAGATCATCGAGAAGCCGTCGTTGCCTTCGGTCGATGCAGGGGGAGCCCTGAACCAGCAGTATGTGCTGGCTGATATCACCACTTCTTTCACCCTCCTTGTCGGCATCTTTTTCCCCTCTGTCACTGGTAAGCGTGATGTTGCAGCTAGGCAGGATTCAGGTACATCTTCAGAGCCGAAGTGCACTAGGAGGGAAAAGAGATGATACTGAATCTGGGAGGGCAGTTGTGGAAGGTGCCTCTTCTGTGAATCCTTGTAGCATTCAGCCCATGACAACGTTTCTGCCTGAGTGAGTGGGGCTTAATCCTGGATGGTTAAGACAGCTAGAGCTGGACCTGGGGCCTGGTATGTGCAGACTCATTACCGTTTCGCTTCAGTAGCCCGGTCTGAAGTAAAATGATAACACCCTTCCTATCGTCTGCCTCAAAAGAAGTGGTATAGTGTCAGGAGAAGGAGCAGCATAATTCCTTAGTGTTCCTTCAACAATGAATTTTCAGCCCTGTGGTACAACGCCTGAACCGCAGTACTGCAGCAAAGATTCTGCTCATGACTTGAGTTGGATCATGGCAGTTTTAGGTAGCCAGCTCAAGGTTGATTCAGCCTTCCATCCCTCTGAAATCGGTGAGATGAGTACCCAGCTGGGTAGAGAGCTGAACGTTCTGGGATTAATTATGTCACAAGCTGCCCATAGAGTATTTTACGACTGTTGGCAGCATAGCAGTTGAAACAGTACTACACAATAATTATTTTCACGTGGAACTAGTCCAGGTATCATGCAGATTCCACAGGGTGTATCAATGGTTTCCCCTGCATGTGGTTCCTCCTATGCACAGTTTCTGCGGCTTTGTCTTTGCAGGAATCATGGCCGGCTCCAATCGTTCTGGAGACCTGAAGGATGCCCAGAAATCTATTCCCATTGGTACCATCCTGGCCATTCTCACCACTTCATTTGTGTGTATCCTTTATGGCAGGCCTGCCCAACAGGTAGACCGTGGGCTACCGGTAGCCTGCAAAGGGTTCAAAAGTAGCCCGCCGGCTATCAATAAAAAAAGTGAGGGGATAAGTTCTCCACCCCTCCCTCCCCCATCCCAAGGACCACCACTGCCCCAGCAAAGTTCTGGGTCTGCCAACCCACTGTCTCAGCTGGGGCAGTTCAAGGCCATGGCGCACTTCCCTGTTCCCCCCACCGGCCAGATGATCGGTGTGCCACTGTCTTGTGACCAGCTGAGTTGCTGGTGTGGAGTGGAGGGAGGAGAGGGGCGAGGGGGGGGTCAGATGTGCCAGTCTCCTTTGTGCAGTGACATCTCCCTTCTTCTTCCCCCCTGGAGAACTCCCTCCATAACGGATTGATTTTCAATGCATTCCTATGGGAAACTCCTCTACTAACAAATATTTTACTTATGACCATGTGCTCGGAAGGAATTGATAAAATCCGTAAGTAGAGGTTTTAGTGTAGTATCCCTCAGGAACTTTGGGCCGGAAAACGTAGACCTCGGCCTGTTCAAAGTTGGACAGCCCTGCTTTATAGTAAATGAGTTGAGAGTTGACAGAAGAAAGGTGGAGACAACCTGTGAGTCTAACAGAAGGCTGGCCAATTTCTTGGGCAGTATACCTCCTTGCACCGTACTCGATAACATATGGTTCCTTGACTCTTGCCATGCTCCAGATCTTAGCAACGTGTTGCTGTTTGGAGCTTGTATAGAAGGTGTTGTACTCAGAGACAAGTAAGTGGCAATTAATTGGCTTCCATTGATTCCAGAGTCTTCAAATATGAACCAGTTGTGTAATTATATTCCGGATGCACCTTTTAGAAGTGTTCGCTAAATCTGAGTCTCCTCTGGAGACAATTTAAACTTCCAGGCACACATTTCTGGAACACTCTTTTACAAAGTTGATGCCTTGTTGCCCTCTTGTGGACTTGATCCAGGTTGGAGCTACAATCCTGCTCCCACTTATAGATAGGGATATGTCCTGATAGACATTTATTTATTTATTTATTTATTTATTTATTTATTTATTTATTTATTTACCAACCACCCATCGGGCAGAAAGCCACATATATAGGATTGCACCATACTTGAGTTCTAATTGAAATCAGAGGGACTTAAAAGCAACCTACAGTCTGGATCCCTCCCTTAAGTCTTTTGCCTGTGGAAAGATTTGTTTCTTTTAGGTCCTTTGACTTCTTCTCATCGGCTGCCAAGCAGGCAACGTAACCTCTCATGGCTTTGCCTCCCATTGAATAGG
This sequence comes from Phrynocephalus guinanensis, assembly GCA_037367245.1. NCBI lineage: Eukaryota > Metazoa > Chordata > Lepidosauria > Squamata > Agamidae > Phrynocephalus > Phrynocephalus guinanensis. Next base: position 6,242,203 of record CM074743.1, on the reverse strand, counting down.
TTTGGTGACACCGTGCGTGGGAACCTTGTGGTGGGGACACTGTCCTGGCCCTCTCCTTGGGTCATAGTCATCGGCTCATTCTTCTCCACGTGCGGAGCTGGGCTTCAGAGCCTCACTGGCGCTCCTCGGCTGCTCCAGGCTATTGCTAAAGACAACATCATACCCTTCTTGCGGGTAAGAGGAGAAACAGCTCCAGCTTAGCATCTTGGCGCTTGATAAAAGCATATCCCGCCCCCCAGCAATTGGCTTCTGATGTTGAAGCGTCTGATCTCTTTCTTCCTTAAACACCCCAGGTATTCGGTCACGGCAAAGCCAACGGTGAGCCCACTTGGGCCTTGCTCTTGACAGCTGGCATTGCAGAACTGGGGATCCTCATTGCCTCTTTGGACATGGTAGCCCCAATCCTCTCTATGTAAGTGCCTCAGTGCTCATTCTTTTTTGACTGGGATTCCCAGAGCACAGGTTCTTAGGGCACCACCGTCCTCCTGCAGCTGCAGAAGATGAACCCACTTCTTGCCTTCTCTTAGGTTCTTCCTGATGTGTTACCTCTTTGTCAACCTGGCCTGCGCCTTACAAACCCTGCTGCGCACTCCAAACTGGAGACCTCGCTTCCGGTACTACCACTGGTAAGAGTGCCACCATACATGGTGCCTGGGAGACAAAAGATCATCGTGGGGTGTGGTAAAGACAGGGGGAGAAAGAGAGGGAATGTGTACCTGCAAGTTCAGCATCTAGCAATGAAAAGGTGGGACTCCAACTTAGAGTGCAATTAGAAAACGTGGACTTAAGAAGTTTGAGTTGGACTCAATTCTTTCTCTGGGACGGAACTCAGCATCGTGAATCGCTTGGTTCCCATTTAAATAAAAGTTCATTTTTAGACAACGGCTTTGTGCCCTCTTCTCTCCTCACAGGGCCCTCTCCTTTATGGGCATGAGTATCTGCGTGGCCCTCATGTTCATCTCCTCCTGGTACTATGCCATTGTTGCCATGGTGATAGCTGGAATGATCTACAAATACATTGAGTACCATGGGTGAGTACCTCTCACTTCCTGGGGTCCCACTCCCTCAGTGAAGAGATAGCTGGGAGCATCCCTTGCAGCTGCACTCAGTCACTTAGCCTCTGGGTACGGACAGAGACCTCGTGTCCCATTCAACCTCTCCCATTCCGACGGAGACTGTTGGGTAAGTGTCTGCTTCAGAGGATCTGCTTTTAGACCCTCTGTGGAAGTCAATGTACGTTGGGTCACAATTCCTGGAACCCCTGTCTTCCGTTACAGAACAGAAAAGGTCAGGGTTTCTGCCCTCCCTGATGCCAAAGGAGAAACGTTTCCCACCTTTTGAAAACTGCAGTCCTGGCGGGAGACACAGAACTTCAAATATCAGATTCTTTGGTTCCCGATTTAGAACTAAGTGAGGCAGAGGGCAGGAAATGTGACGTCGATTTTCCCTATCTGTCTGTATATGGAAAATGAATGTTGTTCCATATCCATCTGGATTTTTTTATCCTCGAAGTCTGGAAGGTGTTTGTGTGCGGGGTGGGGAGGACACTTTGTGAATCCTGGGCAGTCGTCTTCGGCTGAACACTTTGTCCATCTCTCCTCCAGGGCTGAAAAAGAGTGGGGGGACGGCATCCGGGGCCTGTCCCTGAGCGCCGCCCGCTATGCCTTGCTGCGCCTTGAGGAAGGGCCACCCCACACCAAGAACTGGAGGTAGGGAAGCGACTCGCTGCTTCTTGACCCCACCGCACAAGACAGGAACCTTGTGTGTGTGTGTATCCACGATACCCGTACCGTGTATCTATTTCATGTGCATGTACCCTGTTTCTCCAAAAATAAGACATCCCCTGAAAATAAGACTTACTTACAGTTTTGCCTCTCACTGAAATATAAGGCATCCCCCAAAAATAAGGCCTCCCCATAATAAAATAACAATAAATGTGTACCGTATTTTTCTTCATGGAAAAATAAGACATCCCGTGAAAATAAGACCTAGCACATTTTTGGGAGCAAAAATTAATATAAGACACTGTCTTATTTTCGGGAAAACATGGTATGTATGTTGTTTTTGGAATATTTGGCAAGATTTACATTTCTGCCATTACAGGGTTAATGTCAGTGTAGAGTATTATGGGCTGGATTTAATGTGAAGAGCAAAGCCGATTGGTTGTTGAGATCACACCGCCTGGAATGTTCTGGTAGAAGTCTAGTTAGTGTGTGTGCCTTGTATTCTTAGAGAAGAGAAGCATGTTCCTGGCTTAGCAAGATGGCTGTTAGAATAGTTATTGTTAGAAAACCTGTGTACCCTTCCCTTCTAGTTAAATAGTTTTTTCATATAGTAACACAAGAGCTGTATCTCTCACTAAGCAACCAAAAATCATCTGCAACCACCGATCCAACAAAGATCCCCAACAGTTGTGCTATAAACTGCTCCATATCTGTATATGAATGTGCTCCACAAATAGATATGAATGATGTATGACAGCCGGAAAGCCCCTGTGACTTCACCGGCTCTCTCTGTGTAACTTGGACATCATTTTCTCCTAGGCCACAGCTGCTGGTGCTCCTGAAGCTGGACGAGGACCTGCATGTGAAGCATCCGCGCCTGCTCACTTTTGCCTCCCAGCTGAAAGCCGGCAAGGGCCTCACCATCGTGGGTTCCGTCATGGTGGGCAACTTCTTGGAGTGCTACAGCGAGGCACTGGCAGCCGAACAGGTGAACCCTCCATTCATGCCCCTCTGTCATCGAATCACAGAGTTGGAACTAGGGGCCTAAAAGGTCATCGGGTCCAACTGCCCGCTCAAGACAGGAATGCAGGTCAAAGCAGATCTGGCAGCTCGCGGTCCAGGTTGTCTTTTGAATGCTTCTAGCGTTAGGCTGTTCCCTCCCTCCTGAGGTCATGGGTTCCATTGCCATACTGATCTAACAATTAAAAAGTTTTTTTTCTGATATTCAGCTGTGTCACAGCAATCAGGAAAAAAATGCTGCAAAAATTGAGGCAGCTGGAGACTAGAATAGCCCTGATACTGGAGTAAGGGGAAAGTGCTTTAAAGAACACGTGCGCACGCGCGCGCGCGCGCGCGCGCGCGCACACACACACACACACACACACACACACACACACACACACACACACACACACACACACACGTCCAAACCAGCGGAGCCTGCCTTCACTCGAAGAGGCTCTGTTTTATTAATTACTCTAAGTCTAACATAACTAATTAGCATAGCTCATTACATTATTTCTTTCTGGCGCAGCTATACATTCCCTAAATAAGGTTAAAGAGGTGTTGCATAGAAAGGCTTACGTTAATAAGCATTTCTACGTGTATGGGTATAACAATGTCCCTTAGCTTTACTTGGTAAGCCTTAGCTTTGTGATAAGAGATAGTGCTGTAATTGGCAAACTGCTTCTCTAATTGGCAAACTTAGCTGAGAAATGATAGCAGACAATGAGATCACCTTTTGGCTAACTTAGCTAAGGAATCATGAGACAAGAGAGGGAGGGAGGGAGGGAGCTAGTGGGCTGACACAATCATATCTGCTGCTGCAGAGAAGCGCCTTTTGCTCTCAGGTGCTGTTGCTTCTGAGATGGCCTCTGAATTAAAATGGTTCCGATTGTGTCCACCCAGAAGCCTATCCCAAGACAGCTGAAAGCCAGCTCCCTGTACCTTGAGCCCATTATTATATATCCTGCACTCTGGGATGATTGAGAACAGATCCTCTATGACTATCTTTTAAGTACCGTATATACTCGAGTATAAGTTGACCCGAGTATAAATCGAGGCCCCTAATTTAACCTCCCAACTGGGGAAACTTATTGACTCGAGTATAAGTCTAGGGTGGGAAATGCAGCAGGGTCTGGCAGCTCCTCCTTTGTGAGCTGGGGGAGCAGTGTGTGATGTTTAAAATGACTTTTTTTTTTTTTAGCCACCGAGGCAAGTGCTTGCCTCGGTGGCTAAAAGTTATTTTAAACATTGCATGCCACCCCCACCCCCCGCGACTTGGGGGGGGGGTAGGAGAAGCAGTGCACAATGTTTAAAATGACTTTTAGCTACCGACTCAAGCACTTGGCTCAGGGGCTTAAAAGTATTGACCTGAATGTAAGTAGAGGGCCCCTTTTTTCAGCCCAATATTAGGGCTGAAAACTTGGCTTATATTCGAGTATATACATTATTTAAGGAGTGGTATCCTATCTCCCTGCAGTCTTCTTTTCTCAAGGCTCAACATGCTGAGTTTCAGTCTTTCCACACAGGGCTTGGTTTCGATTCCCCTGACCATCCCTGTTGCTCTTCTCAGAGCTTGCTCAAGTTTGTCCGCGTCCTTCTTAAGGTGCAGCATCCAGAACTGAACACAGTATTCTAGAGGAGGTCTAACTAGTGCTGACTAGCTATATTTGGCTGAATAAGAACCTCTCTCCTTCCTAGCCGTCTTCAGATATTTGAAGAGCTGTCACGCGGAAGAATGAGTAAGAGTATTTCTTGGGCAACGCCCTGAGAAATAATAGGTTCAAATAGCGAGAAAGTTGATTTCAGCAAAATATTAAGCATAATGCCTTGACTATATGAACAGTGTGATGATGGAACAGAAATTAGACGGCCACTAATCCATTTAAGTGTGGATTTCCTGCTTTGGCTGAAGGTTCTCCCTCAGGATCCTTTCCAGTCTTCCAGTTCTATGCTCCCTGATCTCAAATGAAACAGACGTCAGCTCCCTGTAGCTTGGCCCCATTATTATTCTGGCGTACAGTAAAGCTTTCCATTAATGAGTTAGGTGCAAGAAACGTGAGAGCCTGCCTTATGCCAGGGCATTTGGCTTAGTGCTGGTTGACAAAAAACCCTTCACAGTGTAAGAAATGAGGCTTTTTGTCGGCTACCTCTAATCCATTCAATTTGAGATTTTAGGGGTTGAACCACCTGCATGCAAAGCACTGCTGCCACAGAGCTACGCTGCAACCAGCCTTAGAATTGACTGCTGAAATTCAGGACATGTAGCAGCGAATACATAGGCCAATAGACACCCCCTTGCCGGCTCTCTAATTACAATTTGTGTGTGTGTGAGCTTCTGTTTTAAGATGGCAGACGGTGCTTTAAAATTGCTTTCACAGATGAATCAGTGGTTTAACCAAAGGAAATGAAGAGGGCTCTTTTTTCTTGACCTGGCTTAGTGTGTCAGAAATGGGTTGGGTCAGAACTTGTCTTAGAGTAATGGGAAGTAAGGAACAATTATGGAGAAGGGAAACGCTGTTTGCTTCCCCCCCTTCCAGAGCAAACTGTACTGTCAATAGTTAACATGACGGGGGGATGAACAGTAAATGTTTACTGAATATGGTCCCAGACGTGTCCTTCTGTCCTAGCTGTAAATGTACTCAGGCCATACCTAAACCTACTCAGGAGTATATATGATGCTTGCCTCTTTTTCCAAGTCTGAGGGGTTTTAAGCCTTAAAAAATAGCTGACCGTCTTTCTATGAAGATACTCAAATATATTGATACGTCACATTTTCTGAGCTGAGCCTCTGTCACTAGATCTTGCCCAGTAAAGGTTTTTTTTTTAATTCTTTTCTATTACATAGTTTTATTTCCATCTAAAAAGGAGGTATATATTAACAATACAGTGGTACCTTGTATAAAGGAATTAATTCGTTGCAAATGAAATTATGTTAAGCAAATTTTCCTTTATACAAATTCCCATAGGAATGCATCGAAAACAGAGTGATCCCATTTTTATGTTGTACAGATTCACCCCATAGGCAATTATGTAAAGCAAATTTCCCCTATCTCTGGAATTCTTTATGTTGTACAAATTTTATGTTATACAAACCGTTTGTTATACAAGGGTCCACTGTATTTATATTTGCATACCGTGCAAGATAGGTTAATAGTTTCTAGCCATTTGTATAACTATACAGAATTATGTCTCCTCTTTTGAAAGGTTGCTTCCCTAGTGATGCTGCATCTCCACACCCACCCACACCCCAGTACAGTTGGGTTTACAGAATTGTTCCCAGTGTCTTGCTTGCCGGGCCTCTCTCTGTACGAGGGGCTGAGCAGCTCTGCTCACCAGCGTCTTGTAGTGACCTTTTTTGTGTACTTTTCTTCTTCTTCTTCAGACAATCAAACATTTGATGGAAGCCGAACGAGTCAAAGGCTTCTGCCAGATTGTGGTGGCTTCCAAGGTCCGCGAGGGCACCTCCCACCTCATCCAGTCGTGCGGGCTGGGCGGCATGAAGCACAACACGGTGGTGATGGGTTGGCCCAGCGCCTGGCGCCAGAGCGAGGATTCCCGTTCCTGGAAGACCTTTATCGGTATGATCCCCATTTACGGAGGAGACGGAGGGGGAGGGTCCACGCAGGAAGGTGGTCCCCTTTGCGTGACTTTGGGCCTCTCCCTTTCAGGCAGTGTCCGAGTGACCACGGCGGCCCGCCTGGCCTTGCTGGTGGCCAAGAACGTGGCCTTCTTCCCCAGCAACACGGAGCCCTTCACGGAGGGGAACATTGACGTCTGGTGGATCGTTCACGACGGCGGGATGCTGATGCTGCTCCCGTTCCTGCTCAAGCAGCACAAGGTAACGCCGAGGGGCACGACTAGGGGTGTGTGTGTGAATCCGTTGGGAAGATGAGCTGGCCTGGGGGGGTCCTGACCGTTCCTCTTCCCGCTTCCAAGGTGTGGCGTAAATGCAAAATCCGCATCTTCACCGTCGCCCAGCTGGAGGACAACAGCATTCAGATGAAGAAGGATCTGGCAACCTTCCTCTATCACCTCCGTATCGAGGCAGAGGTGGAAGTGGTGGAGATGGTGAGACGCCGCAGACTGCAGCCCAGGAGGGGGGAGAAGGAAGGGGAAGTTAAGGATACATGGGGTTGGTCGGTTCTCCTCTGAGCCAGCTCCAATTGGTGGTAAGGTAGACAGTGAGAGGCAGCGTCCCTGATGATTAAAGAACAAGTCAAGGACTTTGAGGCATATTGAATACAAGAGCCTACCTCAGGGGTGTCCAAACTTTTCGCAAGGAGGGCCAGATTTGTCGAGGTGAAAATGTGTGGGGGCCGACCATTCAGCCACATTTGGCCCCCGGGCCGGACTTTGGACAAGCCTCTATAACATGCAAGGAGGCAGGGAGGATGCTGCAGCAAAAGAGCCAGGGGCGGGTAGGCTGAGAAGGTGGCTGGGTGGTGGTGGGCAGAGGCAGGGAGGGCAGGCAAAACATAAAACTGCAACCTGATGCCTCCCTCCGGTATGGGGAAGGGCTAGCTGGCGGGGATACATGACAGGCTGAGCCGGTGGGGAGAAGAGGCCACGGGCCACTCAAAATTTGTAAACGGGCCGCATTTGGCTCCTGGGCCTGACTTTGGACATGCCTGGCCTACCCACAGCTCTTGAAGACGCCCTGTTTCTTCCGCACTCGCCAGCAAGGACATACAATTCACGAGCACGTTTCCTCTTGTCCAACCATAAGAGAGTTTCTTGCTTCTTTGTATACCCATGAATGGCTGAATAGCGCTGTGGTTGAGGTCTTTGACTGGGGACCTTCTTGACAAGAGCTGGACTAGAAGGGTCAGTTCTAGCTCTGCAGATTCAAGATGATGACGGTGTTGCCTGCCTTCCAAGGAAACCCCTAGATTCTGCTTTATAAAGCACAGAACTCAGTTTTCTCAAAGCCACTCAGAGCTGTGCAAATACACATGCCTGTCTGCCATTTGTGAACGAAGGGGAAAATGTGGTCATGGCTGGGGAGGGGAAGGGCCTGGGTTTTTTTTTTTTTTTTTTGTGCAAAAATCATTGTTCCCTTTTCCCTTGCGCCCGGCAGCACGACAGTGACATCTCTGCCTATACCTATGAGCGTACGCTGATGATGGAGCAGCGTTGTCAGATGTTGCGCCAAATGCGACTCTCGAAGACAGAACGGGACCGAGAGGTGAACAGGGTGGAGGCACCATGCGGGAGGGAACATGGTGGAAAAAAACCAGCGCTTTCTGATCCCTCCTTGATGGACCTGCACGGGGCGCCTTCCTTGCAGGCCCAGCTCGTGAAGGACAGGAACTCGATGCTGCGTCTGACGAGCATCGGCTCTGACGACGATGAAGAGACTGAGACCTACCAGGAGAAGGTGCACATGACATGGACCAAGGACAAATATGTGGCATCCCGTGGACATAAATCCAAGTCAATCGAGGGGTACCAAGATCTGCTCAACATGCGGCCGTAAGGACCCAACAATTCCCCCAAAACATCTCAGATATTAGAGACCTTTTCTGTTCCACCTTCCAGCTCTGCCTTGTATTATGTGACTTCATCATAGTGACAACCCAGGGACTATCCTGCACCCCCCCCTTTTAGGGAAACACTTATGCTCTGTGGCAAGAATATCTGGGACACATATTTTTAATAGGGTCGGGCAAGAAATTTTCTCTGCAACAATGGTGAGAATTGAAAAGGGAAACATTTGACATGCTTGACAGTTTGGGTATTTTTCTCATTGTACCTCCAAATGCAGTTTTCCCCCCCTTATGGATTCCTGTAACTTTTCCCCAACAGAACAACCCGTCTTTCCCTCCATGCTCAAGCCCCATAGTTGTTGTGGGCTGCCATGTTGCATCTCACCTTGCTGTAGCTGCTACATTATTTGTACTACAGGAGGAACCACCAGTTCCCTTTTCTCTTCTCTGACCCACGCATGCCTTGGTGATCACTCCACCTTCCCATTTCCCTAGAGGTATCACCTTCAGATGGGTAACAATCAGTGGTGGGTTTGACAGACATGCCACCATACAAGCCCTACCCCCTCCAGAGGAGGCAGAGTTGAGAACTATGGAACCCATCGGGACGAGCACTGAACCAGCGCTCCTTGCTCATCTTCAGACTCATCCGCAGAGCAGTTGCTTTTATAAGAACCTCATTCTGACATACACAGGGTCTTGGTGATAGCCCTTCTCTTCTCTCCTCCCCAGGGACCAGTCCAATGTGCGACGCATGCACACAGCCGTCAAACTCAATGAGGTCATCGTCAACAAGTCCCACGAAGCCAAGCTGGTGCTGCTTAACATGCCAGGCCCACCCCGAAATCCTGAGGGAGATGAGAATTGTATCCTTCCCCGCTAAAGCCTCTTTGGAGGGTTGCTGGAATGGCGGTGGGCAGAGGGGTCGGAGGGGGTGTCTGGACACTTGTATATGGTCATTTTCCTTGACAGTCATCCACCACCAGATATGGAGTTCCTGGAAGTGCTCACAGAAGGGCTGGAGCGCGTGCTGCTCGTGAGGGGTGGGGGCAGCGAGGTCATCACCATCTACTCCTAGAGGCACCATCAGGTCCTCTTCCTGATGAACTGCCCAGTTTGGCATCTGCTTCCTGCCTGTGACCACTTGCCACTTGATCGCGCAAGAAGAGCAGCCCTCGGTGCCACGCCTCCTTCGCTTCCTTCCTCCACCTCCACCCCCACCCCTTGGGGTCGGAAGTCAGGGCAGTTTTTCTCCTTGCTGAGGATGGAGAGTTAACCTTTTCCTCTCTCCTTCCAGAAGAAATCACATGAGCTTTGGGCAGGTGGCAGGGGAGGTGGCAGAACCCCTCCCTCCATAAGGGAAGGCACCACTGAGGCAAGCATGGATTCCAGCGGGGGCGAAAAGGAGCACAAGAGCAGGGAAACCCCCACGCCTTCTGCCTTCTAGTGGCTGCTAACGTTCCCCGGGAGCCATTTCAAGTGAGCGACAGGGCCATCATATGGAGGGACAGTTACATGTCACCGTTGAGGGAAAGGAGGCGAGGGGACCGGAGATTCACCCTCTGGTGTGCCATTCTCTTCTGGTCAGTACCAAAGTCTTTCTGCTTTCTCTTGGAATTCAAAGGGAGAGAGCATCTGGAAAGACTGAGGTGCTTCTCTAGTACTTTTCTACCTTAGCTCCTTGGAGGGTGGGTGTGTTTGAAATATCTAAACTCATCTTCTGCCAAGGTGGAACGATATAGAATAGTTGTCCCCAAAGGGAGATGGCAATATTGATGGAGGAAATTACGTGACTGTCCTCCCCTTTGATCCCTTTCACTGTGGCCCTCCCTCTTCTGTCTGGGTAAGGAAGCCCAGAGACTACTTTCCCCGGTCTTATGCAAGTGTTCAAGAGAATAGGTCCCAATATATTGTTGCTAAGGGAAGGTGGGAGGACGAATGAATGGCCTGGATCCTGTTGTATGACTCTGCCTGCATAATGACAGTAATGGCAGCAGTTGTAGCCTATTGCTGCTACTTAAGGAGTTCGTTTCTCATGCTGCGGGGTGCATAAGCTTTGCTCACTGCATATGAGTCACACAGCAAACCCCCTCCCCTAATAGAAAAAGGAGCTCTTTAACCAGAAGCAGGCAGCTGCTGGTCCTGTTCCACAGGCCAGAATGCCATTGATAAATGCCAAAAAGGAGCAGAAACAGCAATATCTCCTGAATTTTGTTAACAGTCTGCATGCTCCTAAATAGGTATGCCCCCTTCCCACCCTGAGGCTTGCCTATGAGAGAAACTATAACCTGTTCTATGCCAAAAACATGAAGTTTCACCCTCTTTTTAGAACAGTTTTTTCTACCTTGAGGACCCGTAACTTGTTTTCATGAGTGCTGGGAAGGAGTCCACCTTACCCCTACAGAAACGAACTGGGGGAAGGGTGCTGTGCCTGTTTCGTCCTATTCAATTTCAATGATGGATGTCTAGATTTCACATCCCTTGCTCAAGAACAGTATCCAGGGACCACTCCTTTGGGGTAGCCTTAAAGCAGATGCATCTCCAGCCTCTCCTCCAGTTTTCTTTTTAAAGGGAATTTCACATACCACTGTTTGTCTCTTATTTGAGGGGAGTCTTTAATTTATTGGGGATGTAGCCTTGTTTACATAGCAAGTTTTGGGATGTGATTTTTTGTTTGTTTTTGGCTTCCTTAATTATGTAAACAAATAAACTTTTTATACATAGTTGGCCTCTTAGCAGTTCTGTAAACCCAGCAGGTATCATCTACAGATGGGTAACAATCTATGGTCGGTTTTATTTTATTTCTCATGTTACAGTCCAATTGTTTAGGAATTTCCATTATCGTTATAAATCTGTTAATTGAAAACACCTTCTCTACAATTAACAGCAGGAGGCAGCAATGTGAGTTAGAAAACAAGTTATACTCCTTGGCTGTAAGCGGTGGTCCCTCAAACGGATGGAAGTTACAAGCTAACAGCCCTTAAAAGGGCCACAATGTTTTCATTCCTACCTTTGCCAAAATAGACTGAATTCAATGTGTCTGATTCATACACAGAAGATATGTTGTAGTTGGTGAACAAGGAAACATCAACTGGCATTTTATTTTACATAGTGCTTGCTCTTTATCACCCAACTTTTTAAAAACAGTAATATCTGGTTGTAAAGGGAAGGTGGGAGAGGACAAAAGAAAGGCCAGGATCCTGTTGTATGTCTCTGCCCGCATAATGGGAATGATGTCGGCAGCAACAATCTGCTCTCTCTCATAAGTATAATTGTTAGAATGCTCAATAAGAACTCCAGACCCCCACAAGTCCTACAGAGATTTAAAGAACAGCATGCTTCACATCTCCACCAAGATTCATGCCCCCTTCAGAGTACTGAGTCTGGAATGTAAAGAGCTAGCTCTTTTAGAAGCGTAGGTGGAACACAGTGTGTTACCTTATGCCAGGTGAGAGTAAGTATTCTTTTAACTCTGCGCCGACTACACCAACAGTTCTTACCACTGGTAGTACTCAGAAATATTTCTGACCACCACCTTGTTTTGATTTTTTCCTCCCCAAAGCAACTGGTTATCATCTGGGCCTCCTGTGAGCAAAGATTTTTTTTATCAGAGATTATGAAATATACATGTTATATAAAAACAAAATGAAAGCTGCTTTGCCAGCCCGCTGAGCTTCTTGTGTCCGGCTTCAGGAAATGGGTGAAAACAAATATTTTCATTTCTTACAACTTTTATTTGGAGAAGATGAAATGCTTTTGGCAAGATGACCCTCTTCAATCTCCCTGTGGGGCATGTTAAGTCTTTGTCTCCTCGGTGTGTCTACATTCCCATCTGCTGTTCCACCAAAACAAACCAAAAGCAAATGAATCCAACATCGACTTCGAAACCGGTAGCCTTGTGAGGAAGTCAGGAGGCATGAACGGAGGCGGGTACTGTATTCAGAAAACCATCCATCTCGAGCAGTGATTGGTTGCTGGTACAAGGGTTAAATCATAATATGAGGCCCCCACCGGTGAACTCCATGCGCTGAGCATTAAAAGAAGACAGGAAATATCAGCAGTTGTGAGCAATGATCTTCATAACGAAACTCTCTTGAAGACAAGCTTCTCAAGCACAAATTAACAAGGAAAACATAATGAACATCTTTGTTATTATATCCTTTAAGATATTTTAGCTTCTAGGATTGATTCCTCCCCCCCCAGTTGAGTTAAAGTGTACAGAAGAGGCATCAGCTTTGCTATAAAGAAGCAAGTCTTGTGTCATCTTTCATATTCTTAAGAACATAAGAAGAGCCATGCTGGATCAGGCCAAAGGCCCATCTAGTCCAGCTTCCTGTATCTCACAGTGGCCCCACCAGATGTGTCTGAGAGCGCACGAGACTAGATATCTGTCTCCTGATACCACTCCCCTGCATCTGGACCTTGAAGTACCCCAGTTTTAAGCCTGGAGATGACACATCTCCATCATAGTTTGAAACTTGGGATGGATTTTCCTCCCGGAATCTGTCCAACCCACTACATCCTATGGCAGGGAGTTCCACAGACTAACAACACACTCGTTTTCTTTTGTCTGTTCTCACTCTGCCAAACCTCAATTTGAGTGGATGTCCCCTAGTTCTGGTATTTTGTGAGAGGGAGAAGAGCGTCCCTCTATCCACTTTACTCGTGCCCTGCATTATTTTGTATGTCTCAATCATATTCCCCCCCCCCCCCGGCGCCTTTTTTCCAGACTAAAGAGCCCCAAATGTTTTAGCCTTTCCTCATAAGGGAGGTCCCCCAGCCCAGTAATCATTTTAGTCACTCTTCTGCACCTTTTCCAGTTCCACTATGTCTTTTTTTGAGATGCGGTGACCAGAACTGTATACAACACTTCCTTTCCCAAATAGAAATGCCATCCTAAATCAATATGACTTGCCTCCATTCACCCACACGCTCGACACCTCTGAAATGTTGTACTCCAGAACTCTTCCTACTCACCTCGGGCGGTTCAATGAAAGCCAGCCAGTCAGAGGCATGGGTCGGCAGCAGTCCCATTGATTGGCACTTGTAAACGGCCAACGCCAATCCCAAGAAGTTGCCGATTAAATACACCAGACCCTGAAGGAACTTTTGGCTTGAGCTCTCAAGCAGCTTGAAGGCTGTGGGGTCAACAAGAAGTCAACAGGCAGATCGTGACTGCTGAAACACAGGACAGCGCTCGCTCTCTGACACTTTGAAGAGGCATGCAAACAAAAGGAAGACACAGCGTGGCATGGAAGCTATGGATTTCTTCAACAGGAAGAAGAGCCCCGCTGAGGAGAGTGAGTCAGTAGATAATCCATCAGTATCCAAAAGGAGAGCCCTTTTTGGCTTGTTTGAAAGTATAGTGGAAACTTGACTTGCGTCATTAATCCGTTCCAGTGGTCTAGACTTAAGTCAAACATGACTTAAGTCAAACGAACGTTTCCCATAGAAAGTAATGGGAAAGCAGATTAATCCGTTCCAGATGATGAAAAAGACCCCCGAAAACAGCAATTTAACACAAATTTGACAGGGATAGGAGATTCTTTCTGGGGATGTAAATGAAATGTCTCTTCAAAGAGAGGAGGAGGCAGTGGAATTATAGTCCACAAGTTATATGCCTCCACTTTTTAATGTTCATAGCAACAATGTCTAACATTTAAGTTTTACTGATTTTTAACCTGACGTTCCAAGTTCTGAACAACTCTATGCTTACCATTAGAGTCCCACAACTGTACAGCTCCCCAACTAAAATGCTTCCATTGTGGACCAGACTTCTGCAGCCAGATTTTTTACAAGACTGAGCCGACTGTCTAACCAGCGAGGCCAGCCCCGAGCTCCCGGCCCTTCTTCTCCTCCGGCAGCGGCGGCTTCGGTGAGGCCGAGGACCAGCTCCAGGTGCTCGGAGCTGGCCTCGCCGAAGCTGCCGCTGCCGGAGGAGGGGAAGAAGGCAGGAGCAGTTTGGAGGCGGCAGCCGCGATGCTGGGTTGTGGCTGCCGCCCGATTCCGGTGCCTTGCGCCGGGGCTCCGAGATGTAATTCAAAGCCTGCGACTCAAGTCAAACAGGCCCCTTCTTGCTGCAAGTCAAATATGATGCAAGTCAAGCAGTATGTAAGTCAAGGTTCCACTGTAAATTAAAGCTGTTCACGAATGCCAGGCTAGGGAGCCACTTGAACTCTGTTGTATCAGTAGGCAAATTTGTCAGGTCCAATGTCTTTTTTTTTTGTCCCTGGGATTTTTTTTTGTCCTTGGCACTGGTGGGTGTGGGGGGGAATCAATCTAGAAATCCTAGCAAGAATTCTCCAAGTTTTGAAAAATGAATATTTTGAGGTGCTTAGCAGAGTGGGAGCCCTGAAACCTATTTAAAAGACCATTCCTGTAGCTGCAATTAATTTTTTTTCTCTCTCTCTCTGCTGGAAACAGTGAAGTGACGGAAGGCTATAAACTTTCTACAACCTGTACTATCCCATGCTGACTTTCTAAGTCACCAACTCTGTCTAGATGCTTCTCTTTGTTTGCCTCCACAAGTAAGTGAGAACAGCCTGGGAGTGCCCAGAGACAAACGTCAGCTTGCAATGGGTTGGGGTTGGGATGCTCAAATCTCCCTAGGCCATCCCCTTAAATTGATAGCATCACCAGGAACACTGCCTGTCAGTACTTCTGAAGTTTAGACTTATTCGACACAAGAAACTGATTTTCCTTGGGCATTCCTATAATGTATTTTCACAACTACAGTACTTGTATATTTGTTATGCCCAGGGTTCATTCACACAATCACTATTAGGCTGGACAATCTAAGATAATGTATAGTACAATATCTTGCTCCTGATATCTAACAGTTATATGTAAGAATCATTCTCTTAAGCACCTATAATTTGATACAGAATATTTATACCATGATTTCTGTTGTCTCTGTGAACAAGACTGAGTACACTCTAGATTTCCACTTAAGTGAAGCAACGTGTGTGTGTGTGTGTGTGTGTGTGTGTGTGTGTGTGTGTGTGTGTGTGTGTGTGTGTGTGTGTGTTACAGTCGTGACCAACTCTTGTCCATGGAGTTTTCTTGGCAGGAATACTGGAATGGTTTGCCAGTTCGTACTCCAGTCGCCTACAGCACCTGATATTCTCTGGTGGTCTCCTATCCAAGTACCAACCAGGGCCAACCCTGCTTAGCTTCCGAAATCAGGCGAGATCGGATGTGCTTATCAGGTGTCTAAAGTACACACAGTCTTACCCAGATTGGATCTTGGGCAAATCTAAGCCCGTGAAGCAGAAAGCAGACAAGAGATATAAAAAAGCACACAGGAACAAGCTGATTGCTAGTGGGAGCGGCTTACGACTTACTGGCAGAAATGGACATCAGTGCTTGAATGGGCCTCCAGGCCATCATACAGACCATCATGGTGGGGAAGATGGAGATTGTGTTGCCTGCCATGTACATGATGAACAAGTTCATGGGGATTTGCTTCAAGGGACCGAGGGCAATATCCCAGCAGCGCTAGGTTAAAGACAGAACAGAAAATAACGTTTACATTTATGAAGCTGTTCATCATCACAATTTTCTCACAGCTCACATTTTTGGTTGCCCAGAGCGCATACCAAGAAATCTTAACAGCCCAGCCCTCCCCTCCCAACTCTGCACTGCTACTACCTTTTCCACTAAGATGCGATCTGTTTCCTGGACGCTTGTGTCTGGCACCTGTTTGTCCGAGTAGCCTATGGGATACAGAGTGTCACCCTGACCGCTGCTGCGGTCACTCCGGCCTCTGGCAAGACAAGAGAAGCACACACCTGAGCCAAATTCCTACACTGATCAGGAATGCAGCTCTTTCACTTTTTTTAAGAACCAGGGATCAAAAGCAATCCTGTACTGTACTTACAGAGGTAACCTAGGCACATACCTACTTCCACTGCCTGGTCCACTTAGTTCAATGGCCCATTTGAAACGCCGGCCTCGATTGGTCACCAGCCCCCCTGGGGTGCTCATCTCTTCCTGTAGGAATAAAAAAAAGATATATACAGACCCTACGTGCCAAATATATATCCCACGAAATAGATATGGGACATAGGATCCCATCTCCAAACATTTCCAGATTCCCAATGCATCACTGCCTCCACCTTTAGAAACTGATAAAAATATTATTCCAGCAGATATTCTGATCATCTAGCATCTGCAGGTCCACTGCTGCTAATTCACTCCCTGTATTTAAGCTGTAACCCCTAACTGCTTTCCTTCCTCCATGGGGGGGCGCGGGGGGGGGGCGGAGATCATATAAAGCTTCTTTAACATGCCACAAAATGCCTTCCAACCCACAGAGGACAGCCGGACCTCAACCATTCCTCACCCCCCACCCAGTAAAATTACAGGTTCATATCTATCCGTTGGATGATGATGATGATGATGATGATGATGATGATGATAATAATAATAATACCTTTATTGTCAATGTACAACATGTGCACAATTAAACTGGCTGAGTCTCCCTTTCCCACCCCCACCAGTATCCCACCCCCATCCCACTAACAACCACTCAGTCTTATTACACCCTGTGTACTTGGCACAGAATGTGCCAGCAGAATGCAGAGCAGAACTAAGACTATGACTATGTTCTACGGATAAATCCTGATCAGCTGCTCTTGGGTCCCTCTTTTGGGAAGAAGCCAGGATAGAAACAACGTGAGCAGAAAATAATAAGAAACAGTGCTCAGTCGGCGATGGGCCAAGCTACCCCTCCTTGTTAAATAAAATAAATAAATCCCAAGTGATTAAAAAAATAAAAAGATTCCGTTACAGGTTAAAAAACGTTTGGAGATTTCATTCAATATAATTGGGAACTGCTTGGAACCACATACCTTCGTAGAGGCTCGGAGCCCACCTCTCTAATTCCTCCTCCGGTCTCTTCCCATCCACCTTGCTACGATCACTTCCGGCCTGACCTGAAGCTTCTCTTCCTCCTTCCGGTGACGTCATGCTTCCAGGGAAACCATGGTGACGAACACCGAGGCCTGTCCAAACTTGATGTTTTGGACCACAACTCCCAGAATTCCAAGCCTGTATTTCCAATGGCAAAGGATTGTGGGAGTTGTGGTCCAACTGAAGCTCTTTCTCTGAAGGTTCTTGCCCCTATAGATTGGTTCACATGATAGACGCCTATTTATAGATGCAGCCACAGATAAATGGACAGATATTGATGATCTTAGCAATAAAATAAATAGATGGGCACGCATTTATGATTTTAATATGTGTTTCTATACAACTGGAGATTTAAAATATATTATATATGTATACAATTATAGATTTAAAATAAATAATGCTTAAAGTAATTTATATTATATATGTAGATTTGTGAGAGGCAGTCGTGTTAGTCTGTGCAAGAATCCCATGCAAGGTTTGTAACTTATATTTCATTGCATATTAATTGTACAACAGCCACTTAACATTTGGTATGTAACTTATATTCCTTGATTATACAGTGTATTAATTGTACACCTCATTCTGCTGCTATATGCCTGAAGAAGTGGACGTGTCCACGAAAGCTTACGTTAAAATATAATACTTAGTCTTTAAGGTGCCACATGTTTTTGACTTTTATTTTGTTTGTTTTGATTTTTACCTTAAATATTAGAGAGAAACAGAGAGAGCACAATATGCATGCATACACACACACACACACGCACACACACACACACACATATGCATATTGTGCTCTCTCTCGCTCTCTCACTCTAATATTCCAAGCAAAAATCAAAACCAAACAAAATAAAAGACAAAAACATGTGACACCTTAAACACTTATATTTTCCGTGGACACGTCCACTTCTTCAGACATATAGCAACAGAATGAGGTGTTCAATTAATATACTGTATAAAGGAATATACGTTACATACCAATTGTTCATTGATAGTTGTACAATTAATATACAATGGAATATAAGTTACAAACATTGCAAAAATATTATATATTGTGGTTATCAATATGGTGCAATATAGTGTATACTGCAAATATATATAAGTTTTGCAATATATACTATATTGCATCATATTTATAACCACATATATAATATAATATATATTTTTATCGTATTTAGAATATATATTTTATTGTAGAGAGAGAGAGAGAGAGCATAGCATTTCCCCCACTTCCGTCTCATTTCTAATGCAAGGGTAACATGTTCCTCCACCACCACAGAAATGTCAGAGGCTAGAGAGGTTCCCTCCAATTTGACAACTTTGGCCCGAGGCCCCCTTGCCGGAAGTCTAAACTGGAGAACAGGTCACTCTACCACCGCCGCTGCTGCCTCTCTATGGTTTTGACCGAGAAGTGGGGGGGGCACCTTGCCTGCGCAGGCGCGTTCAGCGTCCTTCGCCATGCGAGTGTTAGTAGGTGAGTGACTTGGAGGAGAGTTGCCATGAAGGGAGAGAGAGGGGGGGGGACAGGGAGGCGACCAGGGAGAAGACTCTGACCCTGAGCACATTTGTTGTTTTGCAATTCCAATAGGCGTGCATTTCTTGGTCAGGGACTCTGTGGTCTGGCTTTTGCAATTCAGCCTTGATCTGTGCGTAGCTGCAATCTTGGGAAGTCGCTGGGATCGTGTGCCTGTATCAGTGTCGTGTACTGTACTGTATATATAGTGTTGCTTGAGGGGAGGGTCACCCACACCCCATCAGAGGCTGAGCATCAGGCAGGAGTCAGTGGGGACCTGCCACCCCCTCCCCCACTTAGGAACTTTTATTTATTTTATTTATTTATTTATTTATTTATTTATTTATTTCATTTTTATACCGCACCGATTTCCCAGAAGGGACTACCTAAGAACGGAGCCGCCCAACGTATTTTGCTGCCCGAGGCAGAGCAGGAGACAACCCCTCCTCCTCCAGGGGCTGAGGTGCATAAAACCCAGGGACAACATAGTGGGAGATTGGGCCTTTGGGAGTCTTTGCTGATGTCCCATCAGAGCCTTAAAAACTGAAATGACAAAAGGCTTATTATACAATCTAAAGAGGGACCACTTACTTAACCTCTGGTTCCTCTTCAGGGAGGGTCATCAATTTGTATCGTTCATTGATTCAAAATATTTTTAGCCCACTTTTCACTTTGAAAGGCCTGAAGGCAGCTTGCAACAATTAAAACACGATATTTAAAAGCTAAGAACAGTGAGTATGGAAATATTTTAAAAGAATAAAACAGGGATATTAGAATCAGTCATTAAAAGCATATTTTAATGACACCTTGCAAGCAATGTTTGAGGCCTTTGGAGAAAACAGCAGCTGTAAATCGCTTCCAGGCATAGCGGCTACTTGTAGCCTCATAAATGTTTACTCTGGAAGGAAAAAAGTCATTGGAGAATACGACTCATTTTGCAGATGAAGTGGTTATGGAACAGAAATATACCCCCGTCTTACACATAATCATTCCTACCATAGTATAGTTTTAAAATATTATTCAGATAAGTGGCCTACTGTCCACAAACTTTCATGCTAGATAAAAATAGTTTGTCCTTAAGGGGTCACAAGAAATGTTATTAGTTTTCCCTCAGAAGAAGCAACGTGGCTAACCCTAGCCCCACTTTGGAGAGTGACTAGGCTTGTCATAACAGTACTCATACCTTTGCTCCCTCTTTCAAGAAGAGTGAACAACTTCACATACAGCTTGTTGTCTGTGTCTGTACCAGCAAACCTCCAGGGACACTTTCCTCTCCTTAGAAACAGGTATTTTGTAAGGCCAATGGCTCTTAATTCTCCATCCAAGACCAAGCCACTCTCCAGTTATTTAGATTAAAACTGAGATAGGGCTTAAAACAAGATGCTCTTGTGAAAATATGCACCCACCCAACAAAGCTGAGATGAAAGTTACAAGGAAACTCAGTTGTCAGAAGGAGCTGCCATCATTACTGCTAACCAGAAAGTCCCAGGTTTGGGGGCCTGGAGAGCACAGTCCCCATTAGACTCACCAAAGGAAAAACACTGTTTCTTAAACTACATCTCCCAGAATTCCCCAGCCAACATAATCCTGGCTGTGGAATTCTCACACTTTTAGCCCAATCTTTTAATACTAGACATAGGCGGGGACAGGGGGCCTTACCATCATTTTTGTCCCTTTTTTTTTCTTTCTTTTTTTATACTTGAGAAATATGGAGTCACCAACAGACTTTTTTAAAAATCTGGAAGCATTTGGGAATGGTCAGATATCCAGGGGGATCCTAAAGACATGACGTCAGGCCCCCCATGGTTCCTAAAGAACACAAGGAAACCTTTTTAGCAAAATGGTTTTGTTTATTTATTTATTTATTTATTTTTGTAATCTTAAATTGGGGAGGAGATGTTGGGGAAGGTCAGATGTATTGAGACTGCAGTTTGGCCCATGACCTGCATGTTGACCTCCTGGTTTAATCACTAGTTAAACAGTTAACTGTCAGTTGTGGGAGGTGTGTTGACTATAATTTTTGATGTCCTGAGACTTGTTTCTTTGTCTGCTGAGCTTATCTGATCATCCTTTCACTTCCTTCCAACTTGTTCTTTTATAAAATTAAAGGGGGTGGGGGAGAAGAAAAACTCGTGCTGCATCAGTTTATCTGTTCCAAATTCTGATTTAAACTAGGCGGTGGAACAGGGTTTGTTGGCCGAACTTTAACCCAACTGCTGCAGAGTCGGGGTCATGATGTCACCGTTATTTCCCGCCAACCTGGAAAAAACCGGATTACTTGGGTATGTCGTGAGGGCTTTACTTTGAATTTTTATTTAAGGGGAGTACAGTATATTACGGATATCTTTAAGGTTATGCAAACGAGGGTCGCCACAATCAATATTTGCTTTCCTCGCTGTTAGACTGTACCCCCCCCCCACAAGAGGCACGGAAGAATATTGTGAGGCAAAAGCGTCCAGGAGAAGTTTCTGATTTTTCCTGTGGACGTTCAACAGGCAGGGCCAGTAAACATAACAGCCGGTGCATTGTAATAATGTCATTTTTTCATAAGACAACCCCCTACTTTCCAAACCCCAAATTACAGATTCAAAACCATCCTGTTCTCTCCTGAAGTTGCCTCTTTGTATAAGACAGCCCTCAATTTTTAGTCTAGCAATTACAGACAAAAATACAGTCTTGCACATGGAAAAACAGTGTAATTATTTATTTATTTATTTATTAACAAATTTTTTTAGCTGCCCCACTACCAAGAGGTCTCTGGGCGGCATACAACAAGTATTAAAAACTATAAAACAATAAAATTATTAAAACTATAATGTACAATACAATTAAAACAACATACAATACCAATTATAGATTATACAACTCTGCTGCTCATGCGTCCAACTGAGTAATCTACTTAAAATGCTGGCCAAACAGGAAGGTCTTTGCCTCGTGCCGAAAAGCCAAAAGTGTTGGCGCCAGGCGGATCTCCGTAGGGAGGGCATTCCAAAGTTGGGGGGCAACCGCCGAGAAGGCCCTGGTTCGACATGCCACCCCAGGACTCAGGAAGAGCTGAGTTCAAAGTTATACTTAGCTGTAAAGCTGACCGAGTGATCCTGGACGAGTTTTAATTGTAACCCCTCAACATAACCTATTGCTGGGTTGTTGTGAGACTAGAAATGAAGACAGGACCACTTAGGACACCTCTTAAGCTCTTTGCAGAAAGATATGATACATTCTTATGGTGGTGGTGACGTGCCATCAAGTCATCTCCAATTTGAGGCCACCTTGTAGCCTTAATTGTACTTAATTGTACTGGACTGTATCTTGTCCCTCATTACTGTAAGCCGCCTTGGGTCCTTTTCCAAGGAGAAAGGTGGGGTAAAAATACTCTAAAATAAAATAAATAGAAATCAATCAATCCACCCTATGAGTGAGTAATTTTCAAAATGTCTTCAATATCCCAGCTCAGCTCTTGTAAGCTCAAGCTTCTGGCGCCAATACTTCCTGCACTGAGTCTTCCTCTTTTCCTGTTGCCTTTAACCGTTCCCAGCATTGTTTTTTCTTTTTTCTGGACAGTCCTGATTTCCCGTGATGTGCCCAACCTAGGACAACCTCCATTATTTCTCCTCCTCCTCCTCCTCCTCCTCCTCCTCCTCCTCCTCCTCCTCCTCCTCCTCCTCCTCCTCCTCCTCCTCCCCTCCTCCTCCTCCTCCTCCTCCTCCTCCTTCCTCCTCCTCCTCCTCTTCTTTCCCTCCTCCTCCTTCTTCTCCTCCTCCTCCTCCTCCTCCTCCTCCAGTGATAGTTCAGGCTTGGTTTGATAAGTAGTAAAAGCAGGGACTAAATCCACCTGAACAAAGAGTTGCACATTGGTGATCATTGTGGATTGAAACCGGGGTAGTTAATTTTGCAGGACGGAGAGCCAGGTGAGTTTTCAAAACTGGGCCATTTTCCCATCTTTTCTTCCCCAGGAAGATCTTTCTCGCATGGGGCTCCCTCCCTGCGACGGTGCTGTCAACCTTTCCGGAGAAAACGTCCTCAACCCCTTTCAGAGGTAAGTTCCACAGCTTCTGGCCAATGGTGCTTGAAGATGGCCTAACACAGTGTTGGCGAACCTACGGCATGGGTGCCAAAGGTGGCACTCGGAGCCCTTTCTGTGGGCACCCGACATCGCCCCTTCACAGCCACCTGTATTCGGGTTAAATGGCTGTATTGGCACTTTGCGAATAATTAGTGGGTTTTGAATCATAGTTTGGGCACCCGGTCTCTAAAAGGTTCGCCATCACTGGTCTAATAGAACCCACAGAGCTGGAAGGGATAGATAATCAATCTAGCTCCTATCAGAGAGTCACAGTGCAGAATCAAAGCTTTGGGTTCACAACCAGATACCTAAACCACGGCAGGATGTGATGCTGTGTCTCCTGTCTTTCTAGAATTCATGAAAGGGCTGGGCCAGTGATGTCTGGAAGAGGGAAAGCGGTAGTTGTTTTTTGTTTACCAAGAAGACAAAAGGCACAGGAGACACATGCGCAGTCTGCCCGCAGCGATCGTTCCTTTCTCTTGATTTGTTTCTTCGGAGAAAGTTAGGAGATTGCTCGTAAGCCTATGTAAATAAGCTGCACGGCGAGATGGACAAAACTTTGAGTGACATCGTGGCGATTTGTTCTGCTTCCATAGATGGAACGAGTCCTTCCGCCAAGAAGTGGTTGACAGCCGAGTCAAGCCCACAAAGACTTTGGCAAAAGCCATTGCTGAAGCTGAACACCCTCCCCGGGCCTGGGTACTGATCACCGGAGTAGGTATTTACCTGAGTGTTTCCTCAACGTTTCGCTAAGAGTCAAAATGAACAGAAGACACATTGGTTATGGTTTGTTCGGAGCTTCCACTAGGAACAGTGGTTCCCAACCTTCCTAATGCCGCGACCCTTTAATGCAGTTCCTCATGTGGTGATGACCCCTTGCCCTGCTTGGAAGAGGCCACAAGCCCCCTTTGGCAGGCCATTGCCACAGGTGCCATAGAGAACTTCCCTCTAAGGCATCCTCAGCCAATCGCTGCCTCTGGTGCCATTGACTGACATCCCCTCCAACCTATCAAGCTGTAACTCACTCTTCCCCCCCCTCCTCCCCCTCCAGACTCAAGCCGTTTGTGCCTTCTTCTTCACTGGCTCATGGTGCTCCCTGTGAAATGGTCGTTTGACCCCCTTAAGGGGTCCCGACCCCCAGGTTGAGAACCACTGCAGTAGAGCTAAGTGAGACTCAACGCTCCTTGAACTCTGAACAACTGATTCTTCTGGTATAGCATGGAGATAAAAATGGGGCGTTTATGCCAGTGCAGGATCCTCCTTATTACATTACGCGCCTGCTCGTGGCCCAAAGCAGCCTCTTGGGAGAACCTCATACAAACAGAAAGGGAATGGTTTTGGAACCTGTAGGTTTTGTGATCTAGAAGGCCAATGAAGCAGGTGAGATGATCACAGAGCAAAACTTGATTGGATTTTCCTACTGAGATATGGATTCCGACGTCAGCTTTGTTGGCAGACGAAATTTGTATAAGATGGATGGAGCTAGAGTACCGCTTGAAGCCTTTAGTTGTAATCATGACGAATCTCTCCGCAATATTCCGGCCAGGTTATTACAAGCCCAGCAACACCAGCAGATACACCGAAGACAGTCCTGGTGGAGATTTTGATTTCTTCTCTCGCCTAGTAACTCGTTGGGAGGCAGCGGCGAAAATCCCCGAGGGTCGTACGCGACAGGTGGTCGTGAGATCAGGTAAGGTGTTTGAGTCAAACTCTTCCAGTATAACAAACCATTATTTTTGAACACTGACGGGGGAATGGGAACCAACCCCTAACCCTCCACAACTTAAGGGTGCGGAAAGCAATAATCGGGGTGTAATCTACATAAAGCATGTCCTGCTTATAAGCATATCTCACGGTCCTTAATGGATCTGTCCTAGCATGGCGTAATGGCTAAGAAGCTAATCTACATAGAAAGGTGAAAAATCCCTGTTTGGAATCCTTGCGGTTTTGGGTGATCTGCATTCACAGTTCCCCTCACCACCCCTTGCCTCTGGCAATAAGAGTGTTAAGAGAAGACACTAATTGGACAAGGCTCTTTCCAAGATCACATGGAAAATATTTCTAGCACTCAAAGCCCTTGATGCATTTTTTTCTTCCTCCCAAGCGTGTGAAAAAGCCAACTGTTACTCACAAAAGGAATCAGTTTTACACATCCCATGATGAGTTTTGTGTGGGTGATGCATGCTGTGTTAGAGTTGTTGTCTGGGGCTGTCAAATCACATCTGGCTTATGGCAACCAGAACAGTCTTTTTAAGGGTGTGTGGGTTGTTTGAGGACTGGTTTATCCCTTGCCAATCACCCAGCTGGAGCTCCCGAAGGGTTGAGCATCTAGCCCAGTGGTTCTCGACCTGTGGATCCCCAGATGCTCCTGGATGGCAACTCCCAGAAGTCTTCATTACTAGCAGGGCATGAGTAAAGTGGATAGAGACTCTTCTCCCTCTCACAAAATACCAGAACTAGGGGACATCCACTCAAATTGAGGGCTGGGAGAGTGAGAACAGACAAAAGAAATGTTTTTTACCCAGCGTGTTGTTAGCCTGTGGAACTCCCTGCCACAGGATGTGGTGATGGCATCTGGCCTGGGTGCCTTCAAAAGGGGATTGGACAGATTCCTCGAGGAAAAGTCCATCACAGGTTACCAACCATGATGGAGATGTGTCATCTCCAGGATTAAAACCGGGGTACTTCAAGGACCAGATGCAAGGGAGTGGTATCAGGAGACAGAGATCTAGTCTTGCGCGCTCCCGGACACATTTGGTGGGGCCACTATGAGATACAGGAAGCTGGACTAGATGGGCCTTTGGCCTGAACCAACATGGCTCTTATCTTCTTATGACTTCTGGGTCATAAGTCAAGAAGAGCTATAGGTCAAGAATATCTGACTCCCTTCTTTGGGGACTACAAAACAAAGGTTTTGGCTCGGGCCATGGCTCTTCTTATGTTCTTTTGTTCTTTGCTGAGTTGGCCAAGATTTCTGAGAGTTGCAGTCTAGGAACTTCTAGGGATCCACAGGTTGAGAACCACTGATCTAGCCAATGCTACTTAATACTGATATGAGTCCATAGGGAGTGGAGGCGTTTTGGAGGTTTGTGTCATCAGTACGCTGGTGATACTTAGCTCTATCTCACCTTTTCTCCATCTGCAATGGATAATAATCTGTTTCTTGAGCACTGCCGGGGGGCTGTGCTGGATCGGACAAAGGCAAATAGAATGAGGTTGATCCCGAACAAGATTGGATTCCTCCAGGTGGTGACCATTAGAGCCTGTGAACTGGGAAACACTCTTTTTTTTTTGGGGGGGGGGAGTTACTCTCCCTGCTCTGGTTGAGGTTCCCAGCTTCGGCATTCTACTGGGCCTAGTGCTTACCAGGGAGTCATAGTTGGCCTTGGGGGTCCGGTCTACCCTGTTCCAGCTTTGCTGGATCGCCCAGCTGCATCCCTACCTGGATTCTGGAGCTCTCACCCCATTGGCCCGTGCACTGGTAAGCTCGAGATTAGACTACTGCAGTGCTCTCTACGTGGGGCTGCCGATGAGGCTAATGTGGAAACGTCAACTGGTCCTGAATACAGCAACCGGATTATTTACCAGGATGAGATGTTTCCACCATATCACCCACCCACCATCACCATATGGGCCACTTTTTAGTGGTTCTACTGGTGCAATTCCACATTGACTCTGAGGTTTTGATGATAACAGACAAAGCCCTAAATGGTTTAGGGTTTCGGCATCTGTCAGAATGCCTTCTCCCACCAAGGACTGCCTGGGTCACTCGTCCCTCTCAGGCCAGCCGATGGAGGGCTCTGACATTCAGGGAGGTCTTGAAGGAGAAAACCAAGAACTGGGTCTTCCCAGTGATTGTCCCTCATTTATATGGAACCTGTTGCCCCCTTGACATCCGCTTGGCCCCCTCACTGGGCATATTCAGACAATAACTGAAGACTTGTCTCTTCCGTCTGGGCCATTGATCCAGTGACATATTGTAATTTAAATCTACACCACCTCTGCCTCTTTTCAACCATTGCTTGTTTTATATTATGTAGCTTCATTTAATTATTACTTTGTCTTATTTTGTGTCAGCCGCCTAGAGTAGCCTTGTTGCTAGATGGGTGACCATCCATCCATCCACCCATCCACCCATCCATCCATCCATCCAACCAACCAACCAACCAACCAACCAACCAACCAACCAACCAACCAACCAACCATCCATCCATCCATCCATCCATCCATCCATCCATCCATCCATCCATCCATCCATCCAACCAACCAACCAACCAACCAACCATACAATCCATCCATCTATCCATCCATCCATCCATCCATCCATCCATCCATCCATCCATCCATCCATCCATCCATCCATCCATCCATTCTCAGGCTGAGCTAGAATTTTAACCTAGTCCCCCAAAGTCAGAGGCTGAAATAACATTCACTAACTGATACTAGTTCTCTGACAGTGATTGTGGTGGTGTGTACGATTGGGCTCACCCTTCTTGCCTTTCTTTTTTGCCCCCCCCTTCCCCCAGGTGTTGTGCTGGGGAAAGACGGTGGCGCCGTTGCCCAGATGCTTTGGCCCTTTCGCCTCGGCCTGGGGGGGCCCATTGCTTCCGGCCGCCAGCCTTTCCCCTGGATCCACGTGGTGGATTTAGCCGGCATTGTCACCCATGCCCTGGAGAAGGAAGGTGTCACGGGCATCCTGAACGGCGTTTCTCCGACTGCTGTGACCACCACAAATGGGGACTTTGCCCGGGCAATGGGGTCTGCCCTTCGACGGCCCGCCCTCTTGCCGCTGCCGGGCTTTGCCGTGTCGGCCATCTTTGGCCCCGAGCGGAGCGTCATGTTGCTTGAAGGCCAGCGGGTGGAACCCAAACGGACTTTGGAGACAAACTACCGCTTTGCGTTTCCAGATCTCCCCTCTGCTCTCCACGATATTCTAGCCTGACTTCAAAGGGAAACCCATACTCTTTCTCTATGTTATGACCGGTTCCTCTGCTGATAAACGCACACAAACTCTCGAATAAACTGCTGAGGAATATCCATGTCAATCCACTGTTGTCTAAAATCCAAAACATGTGTCCCATCGCCCAAAAGACTCGCAGATTTATTTGTGGTTCGTCTGCTTGCGTTGAAGACGTCACACAAGTCTTGTGTCATAGAATCATGAAGTTAGAAGAGGCCCATAAAGCCATCTAGATCAGTGGTGGCGAACCTTCAGCACTCCAGATGTTTTGGACTGCAGCTGCCAGAATTCCAAGGCTAGATGGCCAATGACAAAGGACTGTGGGAGTTGTGGTCCAAAACATCTGGAGGATCAAATTTTGGACACCACTGATCTAGATCAACCCCCTGAACATTGCAGAACAGAAATCAGAGGACATCTGCTAGGCATTTGTCTAGATTTCTCTTGAGTGCCTCCAGCGTTGGATCGCTCATCACCTTTCAAGGTCAATTGTTTCATTGGTCTCAGGTGCACAGCAGGACACCCATACCCGCAGGATCAATATACACTGATTTGCTTATTCACGGTCAGAAATATTAAAAGAAAAAAACAGAAATATATACAATAGAACTGGGCACTCGGGAGTGCCAGATGCCATAGTACAGTATAACTAGCTATTAAAATTACCACTCGGTAATGGGGCGGCTAAGGGGGGCATGGTTGCTCAGCAGACTAAGGCTCCGAAAACTGTCGGCTGCAAAGTCGGCAGCTTGGCGGTTCGAATCCTGGGTGCCACGCAGCGGAGCGAGCTCCCTCTGATCACCCCAGCTCCCGCCAACCTAGCAGTTCGAAAGCATGTCAGTGTAAGTAGATAAATAGGTACTGCCCTAAAAAGCGGGAAGGTAAAACAGTGTTTCCTTGCAGCCACGCCGGCCACGTGGCCACAGACTTGCACAACACTGGCTCTTCGGCTTGAATATGGAGATGAGCACCACCCCTAGAGTCGGACACAACTAGCACACATGTGCAAGGGGAACCTTTACCTTTACCTTTTATGGGGCAGCTAAAAAATTATGTAAATAAATAAAAGACTGTTCGCTATAATCTACATTTTTCAGCATCTGTCGGTGGGGGTGGGGTGGGGTTTTATGTGGCTAAGTCTCTCTCTCTCTCTCTCTCTCTCTCTCTCTCTCTCTCTCTCTCTCTGTGTGTGTGTGTGTGTGTGTGTGTGTGTGTGTGTGTGTGTGTGTGTGAAACCTGCAGCTTTCTGCTTGCCAAGCATGGGCTGTGCCTCGTGCATGTGGACATCTCCCCAGAGTAACTTAATACCCCACATCTGTTGCTCAGAGTTGGAAGGGAAAAAAGCTCCCTAGAACCTTGGCTCACCCGCCACCCGCGTCTGGGGACACACAAACCCCCAAAGAGCATCAGGGAAACAGTCAAGCCAGCCCTTGACCTGCTGACATGGCGTTGGCCCTTCCTCTAACCATTGAGGATTAAGATTGCCCCGTTCCTGTTTCAATAAGCTCCAGCTTTTATTGACTAATTTGTCAGGGAAACCTGTTAGATTGCGTGTGGTTCAGAAGACATGCTCCAGAAGACACAAAAGCGTTTCAGTTTTCACATCACTGGCTACAGAGAAAGTACAACGGTATCAGCACAGCGAACGGATATCGGCTGTTCGACAACCAGTAGTGCAGCATTTGGCGTGCAGGGACGAGGTATCGCGCCTTCTTTTTGCAGAGCGTCGCCCTGCGCCTTGTAAGGCTTTTGCTTCAGCAGGAATAGCATTGAAACTCTGGGACTCATCCAGGTCTTCGAAACTCAGGTGACCCTCTGACTCGGCTTCATCAAAAAGAAGAAAAGAAAGACAAAGTACAATTCATTAAGACAATGAAAGGCAGGCTGTCCTGGATCAGACAAAAGAGCCACCCTAGACTTGCCTCGTGGCATGCTGGCCAGCGAGGTGCTTTTGAGAAGTCAACAGGGAGAAGCTGGCGAGAAAGCTGCCTCCTGTTCCAATCCATAGTATTCAGAGACATCCAATTATGAAATAGCCTGGGTGCCTTACAGTGTCCGACTTCCTCTCCATGAATTTGCCTAACACTCGTAGCTCTTGATATTTACTGGGTTGGAGTCAGATTAAGAACAGACCCATTGAAATCAATGGGACTTACCGGAACTCAGTCATGGACTAACGTAGCATCCCATGATGTCAAGGGGTCTACTTTATGTAATTATCAACCCCATTCACACCAGGCCAGTCAGCATCACCCCCAAATGCAGTCTTAATTAATTGTATAATCCTAGCTACTAATTAAATCAATTGGCTAGGCGTGTGTGTGTCTAAGAAGGACAAGGAATGTGTGCATTCCTAGATGTCATTAGACTGCAGCAACTCTGTCCTTTGGCTGGGTTTGGTAAGGCAGCATTAGGGTAAAACATCTGAAGGAGCACATCATCGCTGCTGGAGTAACAAAGTAATAAATGATCATTCTCTTGAGTATTAGTCCTCATTTCGGACAAAAGACACCACTCAGAAAATAAGGAATATGCTTGGGTAAAAACCTTAGGGTTTTTACTTGGGGGAGAGAACTTCTGGTGGGTCCCTTGGGACAGTGCAGTTTGCCCAAGGCCATACAAGCTGGCTTTTCCCCTTAAAGGCACACTGGAGAATCGACACCCTCGTGGCGCAGTGGTTAGATGCCTGTACTGCAGGTGAGGTGCTCACGACCTGGGTTCACAGCAGCTCAAGGTTCACTTTCCATCCTTCCGAGGTCGGTAAAATGAGTACCCACTCGCTGGGGGGGCAATGTGTAGCCTGCACACTGTAATCAAAATTGTAAACCGCCCAGAGACTACTTGTAGTGGTATGGGACGGTATAAGCAGAACACCCAAATTCTGGCTCCTGGCCAGATGTCTAACAAGGAGAGAATTTGCTGGAACTGCCACGTTTTGAGTTGTAAAGACCTATCTATGTTTCAGCCACTGGTCACGTATATGGGTGTTGTTTTTCAAACAGACGAAAATCCATGCAAATCTACTGCTTTTTGCTAAAGTGACTCCCTTCTAGTCAACACGAAGGCTCTTGAGGTTGTTTTTTTTTTAGCGCACCGGAATGCTAGGACAACAACCCTAAACCCACTGCTACATCTTCAATACATTGGCATTCTCAGGAGGTGTCAGAATAAATGATCAAGGGGGACTTCAAGGGCCAGATGCAGGGGAGTGCTATCAGGAGACAGAGATCTAGTCTCATGCACTCCCAGATGCATCTGGTGGGGCCACTGTGAGATACAGGAAGCTGGACTAGATGGGCCTTTGGTCTGATCCAGCATGGCTCTTCTTATGTTCTTATGAATAACCGTGAACGTACTCAATACAAGCTTTCCATCGTCGTTGTGGATGAAGGTTGCATCCAATCAACAGGCTAGTGCTGTGTTATGATTTAATGATGGCATAAATGCAAGTGCAAATGATAGCTGCTTACCTGTGTGATCCCAAGAGCCGTCCATCTGAACCTGCCTCTTTGCATGGACTTCGCCGCAAGCAGAGATGACCGCTCTGACAAAGTCCCTTCCACAAAGCCTCACAGGGGAGCTCCCTTTGACGTCAAAGAGGGCGGCCAAAAAGCAGAGGGAAAGAAGGCCAACAGCGTTAACCTTCTTCATGGTTCCGAAGCAGTGGTTTTAAGATAGCCGAGCGTGGCGTTGAGGAACAGAGAGAGGAAGGGCGTTTAGGGGAGGACGTTCCCTGGCCCTTATATCAAGGATCCCCGCTCACTTTGATTGGTTGTGAAGCATGACCAACACGCTTTGAACAGAAGTGCACACCGATTCCTTTGCGTCAGGTCTTAAAATTGCTGTGGGATTTCCTGCATCAACCTCTGCAAAGCATTAAAAGCATATTTATTTAGCGGTTACAAGGATGAGGTGACAGCCGAGCGGTGAAAATTACAGGATTTCAGCAGGAGATGCAAGGCCTTAATGTGTGTTCGGTATCGATAAATGGGTTTTTTATTGCATGTGTCACACATTGTAAATTGGAGAAGTGCTGTGTCATCTTTACTGGGTCAAGGAGAGGAAACTGGTTGGCTCCCAGCCTGATCTCACAGTGTCCTTGGTCTACTGTCAACATTCCTGAGCCCTAGTCAGTTTAAGCTTCTGGAAGCGTGACTGGTACTTTCTCTAATTCCCTAGCAGCTCAGGAAGGAGACCCCCCCCCAAAAAAAAATGGAAATTAACCATTGCAAGAAATGAGTTTCTCTGAAACGAATTAGTTTCCGGGAATGATAATTCACCTCGGGCACACCCAAAACACCCATTGTCGACAGCCTGAAAATACGGTAGCTTCTTTCTCTTTCATTCCTCGGCATTTGTTTGTTGGTTGGTTGCATTCATTTCTTTGTTTCTTTCTTTCTCCTTGGATCCAAGGTGGCTTACAGTAATGAGGGATAATATACAGTCCAGTACAATAAAGACATGTTCAAGTATTTGAGAACAAGGAATTGAGGGATATCTTACAGCATTAAAATACAACATTACATTAAAGCTACAAGAGAACACGAGCAGTTAAAAGGTGAGTAACATTTCATGTAAAGTTATAAGTGAGGAAAACTAACATTGAAAACACAGTTTCAACGCAGCCACAGAGTCTATAAACACAAAGTCTATGTGAACCTATAGATTCATATAAAAGACACACAATTGGTCGTCGATCATTTCGGGAAAGCTTGCCTGAAGAGAAAGGTCTTTACCTGTTTCTGGAGGGACAACAGAGATGAGGCAGTCCTGGCCTCCAGTGGGAGGGAGTTCCAGAGTCTGGGTGCAGCAGCTGAGAAGGCCTTTTCATGGATTCCCACGAGACGTACCTGTGAGGGTGGCGGGATGGAGAGAACGCCCTCTCCTGATTACCTTAACACCCGAGTCGGTTCATACTGTGAGATTCACATAGTTGGCCCAATTGTATGAAGGATCATGGGACCAAAACATTACCCCCCACACATCATACCAGCCTATCCTGAAATCATCATTATCATCAAATCCCCCTCTTCCTCCTCCTCCTCGATAACCTACCTTGGCTCTGTGCTTCTGAGGTAAATAGCTATCTTCTTGACCCACATTCGTCTGTGGATGTAGAAACGGTTGCTTTCATGGTTGACAATAAAGTTTCCCATTGTTTAACGGCCCAAGTGATCCATGGACGTGCTTATATGTTCCTGGTACTGTAGTAAAAAAAAACACCTGTAAGAATGTTATAAAATCAAAATCATATAATGGATGTCTCTTTGTTAGTAGAGAAACAATATTTAGAACCTGCAAGTTAGTTACACCTGAGTTCCCCTTTGGGAGGCGGAAAGATCCAGTGGGATGTGACTTTTCCTGAGGGCATAACAGATGAGAAAAACTGAGGATAAGAACAGAACAGATAGAACCTTGAGGACACCTGGAGAAACTGTGACATGCCTACACAAAGGAGGGGACGTTTGGAACAAACATTAACCCCGGACAAGAATAGCATAATGGCTCAGTATAAAGATTTATCCTTTGATCATATTATTGGAAATACTAGGTTAGTTATTTCTGTGAAGATTCTGTCATCCAGGTGAATTTATCTGGAAGTTGAGTCATGGCTACTGGACTTCTTTTTCTTGAGAGATAGAAATGTTTCGCTGTTCATCCAAACAGCTTCATCGGTCTGAATACAGCTAGTGCAAATCCTCCATCTTATAGGCAGCTTTGACCTCTTGTCACCCTGGCCTGAATTAGGCTCATAAGATGAACAGTGGCCTAAATAGGCTTGTTAGGGAGACAATAGTAGGTGGTGGGCTCCGGCATAGTCTATCTGCTACTTATCAAGCTGTGCTTTCCAAAGTCCCCAGGCAAATCAAAAAGCCTTCACCACCAAGGCCATAGCTAACAACCCGTTCTTGATAGGTTTCAGCACCTTAGGCCATTGTTCACCTTAAGGCTAAGGATACTATTGTCTCCCTAACGAGCCTATTTAGGCCACTCTTATGAGCCTAATTCAGGCCAGGGTGACAAGAGGTCAAAGCTGCCTATAAGATGGAGGATTTGCACTAGCTGTATTCAGACCGATGAAGCTGTTTGGATGAACAGCGAAACGTTTCTATCTCTCAAAAAAGAAGTCCAGTAGCCATGACTCAACTTCCAGATAGGTTAGTTATTATTAGAAAATACTTAGAAGACACCTGTTACTAGGCAGAACATAAAACAGGGATCCTCAATCTAAGGCCTGGGGGCTGGATGTGGCCCCCCAGGATCCTGAATCCAGCCCCCGGGACCAATTGCAGACCCCCCCACACCTATCCCCTGCTTCGCAAGCAAGCCAGCCTCCGCAGCTGCTTCTATTGCTGAGGTAGTTCAAAGCGGTGGGCTATGTTGCTTCCCCCCACGCCCCTCACCTACCACTCAGATGATTGGCACGCTGGCTAGTGGGGCAGTTCAAAGTGGGAGGGCCACAGCAAGGTCCCCTGCTCCCCCCCCCCACCTGCCACCCAGATGGTCAGGGCAGCGGCTGAAGCCGAGTGGGGCAATTTAAAATGGGTGATCATGGGCCGATTGCTCCGCCCACTAGCCCCTCCCCCCTTTTTCCATGTCGGCCTGTGTGTGTGTGTGTGTGTGTGTGTGTGTGTGTGTGTGTGTGTGTGTGTGTGTGTGTGTGTGTGTGTGTGTGTGTGTGTGTGTGTGTGTGTGGACAGCCCCCCCCCAGTGGTGTTTGGGTGGTGGTGGACCGGCCCGCTATTTGAAAACTTTGAGGACCCCTGTCATAAAACATATTGGTTTGGATAAAGATGAACAACGTATTTAACAGAAATCCTATATAAGAATGATTTAATGTGGCCTTCGATGAGACATAGTCTTTGGATATTAATCCCCTATGTTCTCCTTATCTTGCAAGATAAATAAATATTTCCGGAGTTAGGTGGTTGTGGTGTGCTTGGTGCTTTTCCCTCCCTCCTTACAGGTAGAAACTGGACCTGCCAGGAGATAACCGAACAGCATTTTTGCAACAGTACCTTTCCTTTTGTTATGTTTCTATCTGCAGCAGTGAATTTCCCTAACCCGGTGATGTTAGCAAAAGTCCTGTTGCACAGCCAGATGAGTGAGTGAAGGTCCACAGTAGAGACATGTCTGTGTTAAAAGCAATGATCACCACTAATTTTAAAAGTGACGAGTGTCTTATGCGAAGAGCTGCATATGCTATTGGCACAGAATAGGAAGGGAACAGTTTGACTTCACATGCCCAGCAGATGTTTTGGTTGTAAAGGTTTGACAGCTGTAGGCGAAAAGGCATGATAAATGGGCTGTAATTCTGTCTCATTGAATACACACAGCATTATAGGGATATCAAAGAGATGATGCATCAATCCATGGAGGAAATGAGGTTAGAATACAGCATCGGATTTTTGGTGCTCAAAAGAGATTGTACGCTTCCCACAAGGTGTTGAGTCCGGCTTTCCCTTTCTCGGGAGCATTGAAAGGCCAACGAAACATGTTTGGCCCTCAAGGTCCAGGATTGTGCCCTCTGGAAGTTTCCTGGATGTAAATGAACAGATGCCAAAATAGAGATGTTGGCAGTGGAACCAGTGGTGGCAAACCTTTGGCACTCCAGATGTTTTGGACCGCAACCCCCACAGTCCTTTGTCTTTGGCAGTACAGGCTTGGAATTCTGGGAGTTGTGGTCCAAAACATCTGGAGTGCCGAAGGTTTGCACGACTGATGGATACTGTGGCCTGCCACATCTGGAGGGTGGTAAGAGAAATACAGAGATGGGTGCCATTTGCTTGTGGGATGCTACTTAGATTTTTTGGTCTCTCCATGGTCCTGGAAGACCTGTGTCAATACACAAATCCCAACTATGATCAAAGGAGAAAGAAGCAGATAAGCGTAGGCTAGACAGTTTTCAGGCAGGTTGCCATGTGAGTCTACATCAGTTTTGGTTCCTCCTTCTTGACACATATATTTCTACATTTTTTCATGTTTTTAATGTTTTCTGACTCTGGATAAGTGAATTAGTAGATCTCAATCCCATGGATTAGGAGCCCCAACCATATTGGCTTCTTAATGATGTGAGCCTCCTTGGGTTCATGTGAAAAGGAAGGTGAGAAAAAATTATAAACAAAGAAGCAAATAAAATGTCTTTACTATGATTATAGTTTCAAACACGCCCCAGGTTCCTCTTTCAAAGATGGCCAGACCCATGTCGCTGTCAGCCGTACCTGACCTGGCTTGCCCTGCAATATTCCAAAGAATTTTAAAGAGTGGTGATACAAACACACACAAAGGCCTCCTCTCTCATTGTGTGCTTGTTTCCCACTTGCTACCAGGAGTGAAAACAGGTCCATGTTCCCAATGGGAGGGCAAGGGGACTCAGGATCTTGACAGGGATTGGGCGAGGGCTGTTTGTGATGCAACACAGAGGGTCCCACCATCACCTCTGGCCCATGACTGCCACCAGCCATTTGTTGGGTGACCAGCGCTGTGTCTACATGGCTTCTCCAGTGATGGAGGAGGCACTGGACATCGTTCTGGTTTCTCTCGGGGAAGCAATTGCAGCCCCAGTCGGTTACTTTCTCATTATTTCCATGACTTTATTGATTTGGAAACTCGGGCAGAGTTTCCCTTTCCATCACAACATTTATGAATGGATGAAGGGGATTTTCAGGCGGCTCTTGGGTGTCCTTGAAACTTCATCCACACCTTCCATCACCAAAGCCAAGGTAGGTTTTCTTCTTTGCTTTTTTCATCTGGCTTACCGTGCCTCTGCACAATGGACAGACAGGGTAAATATACAGTATTGTGTGGTATTTCTCTGCAAAAAGGAAAATGGTGAAAACCGAATCAAGGAATGCTAAAACTCGCATTTTACAAATAGAGGGAAACGGTGACAATAATGAACGGAAGGCCACGTCCTGCCTGTCCTAAGAAGCCTCCTAATTGCTGGTTACCTTCAAAACTGGATGGACCCTGAAACTGAAATTTAATCTCTGGGGAAGTAAGAGTTAAAGGCTGGAGCATGCATTTGCCTTACTCTCTTTAACGCGGGACCTTTCTCTCCTTTTTCTTCATTCTAGGAACATCGGCAAAGACCACCCAAGACAGAAGTCACCAAAGAACAGAGAGGAGGTAGCAAACTTTTTTGGCTCCCAATATTCCACAGTAGGGCACCGGTACTGAATCATGACACACTCTGGAAGCAAATTGTGATAGAATTAATAGAAAGATTGATATTTCTAAGTCAAATATGTGGCTTTTTCTGCCAAATTCCACCCAAGTTCCCTTGAAAAGACAGTCATTCACAGATGTGGCCCTTCTCCTGTTTCCTGTGTAGGCAGAGAGCTGCGTGCTCTTCTCTGGGGGAGACCTTCTGGGCTAGATTTCACTGATCAGGCCAGGAACTGATGGGTGCCTTTTCTTTCCATTCCAGGTTCCAAGCAACAACTGGCCTCTGGGTTTCTGGATGGCTCCTCCCGGAGCAGACCAGAACCATTCTTCATCCGCCATCTCCTCTCTGATGACACAGATTGGACGACCTGCGATGAGGCGGATGAAGAAGCAGCATTTTTTCTTGTCAAGCAAGGAGACCATCAGGGCATTGGTAGAACAAGGAGTTCCCTCTCTCTTCCTCCCTACATGGGAATCTGTAGCCTGGAAGGCTTCCTGGAAGAGAGAGGCCAAGAGTCCCTTGTATGGAGTCCCAATGAGCCAGGGCCTCCCTTTGCCCAGACTCTCCAGGAGCCTGACAGGCCCATCCCAACCCAGGCACCACCGTCTCTTCTGAGGTGTCCAGAAGCAGCAGCATCCACAGAAGGAGAGGAGGAGGAGAGGCCACTGTCCTTCCCAAGTCCAAGACCTCCTAGTTCCTGTGACTGCGACCATGAATGTTCTCCTGAGAGTGACAACATAGGAGAGGTGTCCACTTCATCCTCAAGTACAGACGGTCTCTCCCACGTGAGTTGGACAGCATCCTCCAGCAGCCAGTGTGTCTGGTCCGAGAGCACCACAGAAACATCTGAGGAAGACACCAACACCTCTTCAGGCTCCGATCTCAGCGATGGCGACATTCCATCTCCCTGGGAAATCATCCGTTCCCTGGACTCCCTGATAGAGGCCCTCCTGGGAATACAACACCAAAAGGAGGCACGGAGGACCAAGAAGGAAGGGGAGGCAGCTCAGACCCAGGGTGAAACTGAGCTCGGTACTACTGAGCCAGTAGAACCGCGGGATCAATCCAGGGCCAGGATGAGACGCAAGGAGAAGTCCAAGAAGGGCGTTCCTCAAGGACACCCAGTGGGAACTACATGGGCACACACCAATATGCCTGCCCTTAGGTGTCCTTTTGTTAACGTCCCTTTCCTCACAGATGAGGCCTGGAAAAAATTGGAATTCCACCTCCTCCAGAAGAGAATCCAGCACGCATGGGGCCTGCCTTCCATGGTGCTTGCCTGCCTCAAGGCCTTTGTCCCCCTTCCTCCTGATACGGGAAAGCATCCCAGGGAAAGCATAACGAAGGGCTCACGTCTGTGGGAAGGACATGGGCAGAGCATGGGCCAGAATCTTTCCTTCCTCCCTCCAGACACGAAAGAACGCCTGGAGGCCCATGTGAGGAAAATGGCCATTAAACACTCCTGGGGCATTCCAAAGCGAGCCCAGAAATCTCTGAGAGGATTCCAGTGCCCACTAGAAGAGGAAGAAAGCTGCAGAGCACAAGCAGCGCCTCCGAAGGCACAGGGAGCAGGTGGACCTGCAAGCTTTCATTCACATTCTTTCCCTCTGCCTGAGGTGGAGCTTCCGTTCCTTATGGCCTCAGCTAAATCCCGCCTGGAATTCCACCTCCAGCTTAAGAAAATCCAGAGAGGGTTGGACCTGCCCTCCTGTGTGGCCAAGTCCATGCATATGTTTTCCCCTCATTTCCTGGAGCCATCAAAACACCCTTCAGACTGCAAAGGGAGAATGATGGCCCCTAAACAGGGTTGGGATACGGGAGAGGAACATCTTGTTTCCCTGAGTTCCCCAAGCCTTGGGCCACAGAGGAAAGAGTACCAGGAAGACCACTTGCCGATGGGCACCGGGGAGCATCAGCAGAGCTTTCTAGAACATGCTGAAGAAACTGCGAGAGCTTCCCCGTGGCTTTCTGAAGAGCCAACCTTCTGCCCCGTGGCAGAAGCAACCCATGAGGTAACCTGGCCAGGTGGAAGAGAAAATCCCCCAATGCCTCTACTGCAGAGAAAAGGTGGGGTGGATATGCCCCCCGAGAAGACCCTTCCCATGCTGAAGTCTAGAGCTCCTCAGGGAGAAGATCCTGGGACTCCCTTCCGTTCTCCATCTTCCCTGGGGAGAAGAAGAGGGTTCCATAAGACCATATCCTGGTCAGAAGCTCCTGAGGGCTCCCAAAGGAAAAGACCTCTGAGATCAAGGACTGCTCAGAGATCCAAGGGCAGAAGGAGACAGCCACGCCCTTCTAAGACTTCCCTCCAGAAGAAGAAGGTCCACTGGCAGCGAGAAGACAGCTTCCAGGCAAGGACAGAGAAAAGACCCACACCAGGGAGACAGAAGGAGCCTCAGTCCGAGGAAGACTCTGACAGGAGCTGGGAGTCAGTGGAGCCCTGTAAGGTCATCGGGTGCCCTTGTGCGTGCCATGCCTCCCCCTCCAAGGCTGGCTCCAGAACCTCCATACAGTCACTTACACAGGAGGAGGTTCACTCAGAGGAAGCCAACACCAAGGCAGAAGAAGCCAAAAGGAGCTCTTCCATCTCTTTCTCTGGGGAAAGTGAAAGACTTGATTCAGGCTGCGCAGAGCAAGGCGAGGAGGGCAATGGATCTTATAACTCCGGTGAAGGCTCTTGTTCTCTGCCATCTGAGGACCATGACGCCCATGAGTCTGATTCTGCAGAAGGGGTGGAGTCTTCTTCTCCATCCCAGCAGGAGGAATCCTCCACATCCTCCACAGAGAATAAAAAGAAGGAAGGGTCTTCTTCTCTGCAGTCCAAGGGCTCCCATCATTCCGTCTCATTCTCTGTTGAAGGAGACAGAGAAAAGGAGACCAGTGAGGGCTTTTACCAGCCGTTGGACAAAGAGGCGGTCCAACAGAACAGCACTCTCCTTGTCAGTCTTCCCTCTGCTCTGCCAGAGCCAGACAACTTGGCAAATGCACACGGGGAAGGAGGAACTGGTTTTGGAGAAGCTTACTCAATGGAGCCTCAGTGCCGAAATCAACCAAGAGCTGGGGAAGACAAAGATGCAAGCAGTGGAGCATCAGAGGAATCTCTTAGAGAACTTGCTGGAGGCCAAGGCCCATTGATTAAAAATGGTCTTCACCAGGCATTTAGCGTCAGCAGAGGAAGAGGCATCCCCAAGTCTGAAGAAGGCCAACCCAAGGAGCCAATGGGGGGTGTCCAACAACTCCAGTTGGAAGAGGAAGCAGCTTCCAGAGGGCAAGAGCTAAAAGCCAAAAGCCTGGAAGCTCCCCAAGGATCAGAAATCCGAAAGGACAGGACTGTCGAGGAAGCCGAGGCCCGAGAAAGAATGGCCATCATTGGTGGCATTCTAGAAAAGAAACTACATCTGAAGGAGGGACTGGAAATATGGATACAGAGTGGAGGATCGCCTAAGAACCCCTGGAATGAGAAGCATGGGTTCCTCTTGAAGCAAAAGGTTATTTCAGCTGCTGTGAAGCAGGAGAAGGAACCAGGAAGTGAGGGAGACAGAAGGGCAGTTGGAAGGGCATGCCCAACAAAAACTCAGCATAGAGATCAACGAACAGCTGGGAGAGGACCACCTGTTGGAGGGGCCGCCAGAATGAAGGCTCCACACAGAGATCAACTGATTTGTAGGAAGCCAAACCCACCGAGAAGAAGAGGAGCCCCACAGAAAGAATTGGAACAGCAGCATGCCGGCGACAGACCACCCATCAAGCATGTGTTCAGCCAGTCCTGTGGAATAACCAGCGGCCGAAAGGACTTCAGGACAACGGGAGGGAAAGGACATCATCTCCCTCCAAACACAGATGATGGGGTTGGAAAGAAAAAGACCTCCATCCTTGGGAAAATCTTTGGCAGAATGTGGAACCGAAGGAATGCATGGCTCCAGAAGCAAACAACTGAATCCTCTTCCAAGCTATCCATGGGAGCCTCCAGCATGGCACAAGCTAACGGGATGCACAGAGCAGGGCTCAAAAGAGGAAGGACCAGGAAACCGGAAGAATAAGATCCAGATTAGGGATGGGCAGTTCTCTGCACTGGCAGAGAGAGCTGAGCTCCAAGGAGGAAGCAGGCTGCAATGTCATCTTTGCTGCTCTGTGGTGCTGGTCAATCAGACAAGGAGGTGGGATGATGCCTCTCCCTGGAGATCTCCTGATTGGCTAGCACCATGGACAGGGCCAGCGCTAGGTATTTTTGCGCCCTAGGCGGCGGGTGGGGGGGAGACGGGGGGGGGGGGGGTGGTGGCGGTGGCGGTGGCGGTGGCAGGGGGAGGTGCGGGGGGGGGCGGGCAGGGGGCGTGGGCAGGGGGGGGGTGGCGGCGGCGGCAGCAGGGGGAGGTGCAGGGGGGTGCAGGGGGGCGGCGGCGGGGGGGGGCGGCGGCGGCAGGGGGAGGTGCAGGGGGCTGTGGGCGGGGGGCGGCTGTGACAATGGGGAGGTGCAGGGGGCGGGGGGGGTGGCGGCGGCTGGGGGGAGGTGCAGGGGGGGCGCAGGCGGGGGGCCACGGGCGGGGAGGTGGCGGCGGCAGGGGGAAGGTGCAGGGCGGGCCGCGGGTGGGTTGCACGGTCAGGGGGGGCGTGGCGGTGGCAAGGGGGAGGTGCAGGGGGTTAGGGGTGGGGGGCGCGGGCGGGGGGCCCGTGGCGGCGGCAGGTGGGAGGTGCAGGGGGGGCTGCGGGCGGGCGGGTGGGCCAGAGGCAGGGGGGAGGTGCAGGGGGGCCACGGGCAGGGGGCCACGGGTGGGGGGCAGCGGTGGCAGCGGGAGGGGGGAGGTGCAGGGTGGGCCGCGGGCGGGGGGCACGGGTGGGGGGGCGGCAGCAGCAGCAGGGGGGAGGTGCAGGGGGCCGCGGGCAGGGGGCCACGGGTGGGGGGCCCGCGGCGGCGACAGGGGGAGGGGGGAGGCGCGGGGGGCGGGCGGGCCAGAGGCAGGGGCGAGGTGCAGGGGGGCCGCCGGCGCAGGGGGCCACGGGCGGGGGGGGGGGGCAGCGGCGGCGGCGGGGGGGGGTGGTGCAGGGGGGCTGCGGGCGGGGGGGCGGGCCAGAGGCAGGGGGGAGGTGCATTGGGGCCGGGCGGGCGGGGGGGGGCCACGGGGGGGGGGGGGCGGCGGCGGCAGCGGGAGGGGGGAGGTGCAGGGTGGGCCGCAGGCAGGGGGCACGGGTGGGGGGGGCGGCGGCAGCGGCAGGGGGGAGGTGCGGGGGGCGTAGGCGGGGGGTGTGGGCGGGGGCGGCGGCGGGGGCAGGGGGCAGCAGGGTAGCCAGCGGGGGCGGTGGGGGGGTGGCGCCCCCTCTCCTTTTTGGCGCCCCTTGTCCATTTTGGCGGCCTAGGCAACTGCCTAGTTCGCCTTAATGGACGCGCCGGCCCTGACGATGGAGCACCAAAGATGACATTGTATGAGCCCGGAGAAAGGGAAGACACCAGGTGTATATGTGTTGGAGGCTTCTGAACATCACCTGGGCTTGTAGGGCGAGTTTCAGAACCTACCAGTTCCAAAATGAATTGCCCATCCCTAATCCAGACCTCTGGGAGGATTGGCAAAATGAAATCAACAGGGGCCTCTGTCCGGAAGGAGAGGATTTTAAGATGAGCATCATCCCATTATGATTATGATTATGATTATGATTATCTTCTGTTATTATAAGCGGGATCTAGAGTGATTATACGACTATCCATAATTAAAGACATGTTTTATCCATAAACAAAAGTTTTATTATAAGAGGGATCTATAGTAATTATACATAACCATAGATAAAGACGTGTTTTAACCATAAATAAATAAATGTTTATGATTCATATTTGTTGGTCTGATGCCACTCTGTTTGGCATTTGGAGGTTCCTCGTAGGAACAATGCAAACTTTGCATTGCTGAGATTAAGGTTTCCATTTGAGCCAGGCGGCACAGAGCCTGAAGGTCTAGAACAGCAGCACCTTGGCTATTTGATGTGGGAACCCTCTCAACAGCAATTCAAGATCTCCAGTCAGGTGCTCCATCTCAAAACAGGTAAGAATTGGATCACTTCAAAGTCCTGTTCCCCATATCCTGATGGATCCAGGTTCCTCTCTGGAGTGCAAAGATACTCCTATCCTATGAAGTCCTGAAATGAATTTCAAAAGGCAGGAATAAAACTAGACAAGGCCCAACATACAAATGGAGAGGTGATATAAACAACTAAAAAGTATCCCGGATTTCTTTGAAGAGAGCAAATGAATGAATGCATGTCTCCGAAAGCAATATTTGAAGAATAAAGTTAGAATTCCAGGGTACTAACTTAAGGAATCTATGATAATGTTTAATAGATTAATGTAAAATGTTTAATAGTTTACCTTTCCCCTCTTTCTATCACACACTTTAATCGAAGTAATTCTTAAAAAAATAAGAAAAACAAAAAGAAACCATTTGGCTAAGAGATGTTCAACATCAAAATTTATAAGCTTTGGAGTCACACAGCACTCTTCATTGTGTTTACCTTAGCAAGTGGCTTTGGGTAAGTACTAGCTCATTTTAAGAATTCAGTGGGGCTCCTGAAAAGAAAAGAACCTTCTAAAAGGGTCCCCTGAGCAGCAGCAATACCAGACAAAGAGCTCTGTGGTGCTTTGTAAGCTCACACAGGCAGTGTAGCAAGAGAAGTTCCATGGATAGCAGGTCACTGTTTGTCAGGTGCAGGAAGTGTTGTGTAGGATTTCAGATGCGTGGCTGTCCACTGCACGCAGTTGGGGCATGAGATCCAAGCAATGTGATTGAATGCAGGAAGAACTGACTCACCGGGGTGCACGCTGTTCCCCTTGGCCGTTTCCAGATGTTTCCAACACAAAGGTTGAGACTTCTGAGTTGCCTCTTATATGCTGAAATTGCTGGCCACACCAGAATCTTTTTGGATTGCACCTCCTTGAGCTATTCTCTGATCTTTAGGTCAGGTAGTGGCAGACAGTATCTAATCCATTGTTTATCTTGCAGTTAACCAGATGCTTTTAGGAAACCATGAACATCACCATCATCATCATCATCATCCATGGATCAGCCACACAACCTGGCTCCCGTCCATGTCCAACTGCTCTGGTGCCATCTAGTGACCATCTCTATCAAAGAGGCCTCCACCAAGACCAATGCCAGAGAGTAACAGAAGACCCACGCCAGAGTTTATTGATGAGAAAATAAAACATATTCTACTTTATATATACACGGCATCCAGGCTGCCTTTGTCAGTCTTTTTATGGTTTGCTGTCAAGCTGCTTGGGTTTAAAACGGTTGTGCAGGGTTCCAGAAAAGGTGGCAGTATTCCAAAGGTCCTCTTCACATGTACAGAAGCCCCATTTCTGGGGGTGGCAGGATAGATTGCAGGGCTCCCACGGATACTGAAATACACAGATAACAGTAAATACTTTTAAAAAAACTGAACACTGAATATATATTATAGTAAAAGAGTTAAAACCCCCAGGAAAATGCATTACCAGAACTGTCTGCTAGATACTAACTACAGTGGACCCTTGTATAACAAACGGTTTGTATAACATAAAATTTGTACAACATAAAAAAGGGGAAATTTGCTTAACATAG
This sequence comes from Phrynocephalus guinanensis, assembly GCA_037367245.1. Lineage (NCBI taxonomy): Eukaryota > Metazoa > Chordata > Lepidosauria > Squamata > Agamidae > Phrynocephalus > Phrynocephalus guinanensis. The sequence continues at coordinate 6,197,793 of CM074743.1, read as the reverse complement.
TCGCCTATTTGTACAACATAAAAATGGGATCACTCTGTTTTCAATGCATTCCTATGGGAATTTTGTATAAAGGAAAATTTGTTTAACATAATTTCATTTGGAATGGATTAATTCCTTTATACAAGGTACCACTGTACCATGGTACGTTTAATATTTTCAGACCGCAGATAATTAATCCTTGGATATGGGGGTCCTATTGTATTTGTAGCACATACAGGCATACCTTTTATTTATTTATTTATTTACAAAAAAAGTAGCCACCCCACTTCCAAATGGTCTCTGGGCATCCTACAACAAAATGTCTGGGTTGTTTCTGTGGTGTTTATATGTTTTTGCCAGTATAGTGACAGCCTATTTTTTTTACTACTAATGGGAAGGATTCAAAAACAGCACATTAAGCCCCAAACATCCCCAGTGTAAAGCTCAGAAGATTTTTTAAATGACAGTTTCCAAAATCCGTCTGACCACCATGACTGCTGGTGATATCAGAGCGTTCTAGGGCAAGTAGCCCCTTTACTTACCTCCCCGAAATAAATAAAAGGTCATAGTTGGAAGCCCTTGTTCACTGGTAGTGGTGGAGCTCTGAGTGGATCCGGGCTGAAGCCCATTCTCTGGACCCATCCGCCACCCTAAAATGTTCACCCAAAAGGCAGCAGATAATTTGGAAATGGCTACTGCCCTGAGTACATCCGATCTCACCTGATCTCAGAAGCTAAGCAGGGTCAGGCCTGGCTAGTACTTGGATGGGCGACCACCAGGGAATACCAGGTGCTGTAGGTGCCTGGAGTAGGAACTGCCAAACCACTCCAGTATTCCTGCCAAGAAAACTCCATGGACAAGGGGTCATGAAAGGTCGGTCTTGACTGTAACAGCACAACAACAGCAACAACAACCGGAGCAGCTGCCTTGCCATGGACAAGGAGGCCAATCTTGCTCACCACACTTTCACTTTCTTTTGTTTTAAAGAGATCCTTTTCCATTTGTGGACAGGTGCTGTACACACACACACACACACACACACACACACACACACACACACACACACACACACACACACACACACACACACACACACACAAACAAATGGTGTGCGTCCTGAGTAGAGGAAAAAAAAACTCCAAATCCATTCCAAAATGGTAGGTGAATATTTAAGTATATCCCAATGATTCAATGGGATTGTTCTATTTATTTATTTATTTATTTATTTATTTATTTATTTATTTAATTTTAGAGTATTTTTACCCTGTCTTTCTCCTGGGAAAAGGACCCAAGGCAGCTTACAGTAATGAGGGATGATATACAGTCCAGTACAATTAAGACCTGTTGAAGTATTGAGAAGGGGTGCACTGTTGTTGATGTTTGTCTTTTTTAATGTAATTTGTATACGTTTTTTTTAAAAAAAAAGGGGGGGGGGGAAGAGAACAGGGAATTGATGGACATCCTCCAGCATTAAAAGACAACATTACATTAAAGCTACAAGAGAACGTGAGCAGTTAAAAAGAGTAAAATTCCATGTTCTGGCTGGCTACAATAGACCAGTCTGATCAGTTTCTCTTCAGGGTTGCAGGTGCAAGTTCTGTTTTGTTCCAGTGCTCAGGAAGATGATTTAATGCCCACACAGTTGGGCATAATCTTGAAATGTTCCCTTTCTTTCCTTCTTTTTTTTAAGAATTAGCACTTGGCAAACAGGTTTTCTCTAGTTGCCTGATTTAATACACGCTGAAGGGAGGAATAAGGAGAAATCCTGGCCATGTGCTTGAGAATTGATTTTTGAAAAAATACAGCCTAGTCAGAGCTGTATAAAAACTGACATCACCAAAAGAAGATTAAGCACCGAATCTCACTGCCCTTTGCTCAGCTGGTCAAGGGCCTTATTTGCTTTCACAGACCTGAGTCATCTCCTTGTGGTCAAAGCGTCGGGAGAAATGGAATCATCATTTAATCCAGAGGAGCTCACATTGAACTAAATGTGTCTGCCTGGAAGGTGCTACACTGCTTCTGATTGTGTGTGTGTGTGTGTGTGTTAGCTGTGCTGTTGTATAGGAACATTGACTCATATTTCTTTTTGAGCACCCTGGTGTTTTCCTTATTGCCTCTAGTACCATTCAGTAAACACAGCTGGCGTCTCTGGCGAGTCATGGCAGGGACCAAAAGATTGGCTTAAACCAGTGGTACCCAACCTTGAGTAACCCAGACGTTCCTAGAATGCAAACCCCTGATGCCTAGGAACCGAAGTCTGCTGGACTAGGTTTCCGGGAGTTTTAGTCCAAGAACACCTGGGGAGAACCACTGGATTAAACAATATAGGTCAGTGATGGCGAACCTATGGCACGGGTGCCAGAGGTGGCACTCGGAGCCCTTTCTGTGGGCACCCGACATTGCCCCTTCGTAGCCACCTGTATACAGGTTAAATTACTGTATTGGCACTTTGCAAAAAAATTAGTGGGTTCTGAATTGCAGTTTGGGCACTCGGTCTCTAAAAGGTTCGCCATCCCTGATATAGGCCATGCCTTTATTCACGTCTAAATACAGTGGTACCCCAACTCAGCTCAACTTAAGAGCAATTCGACTTAAGAGCAGAAAACTGTTGGCATTGTAACTGGCACCTTACAAATTTTAGATATGGTTTGCTCTACTTACAAACTTTTTTCATTTTTTTTCATTTTTTAAACTTATTTTTTTAATTTTTAGATCAGTTCCCCAACTTAAGAGTAGATCAACTTAAGAGCATGCATTTGGAATGGATTAAATTCGCAAGTTGAGGTACCGCTGTAGTAGAATGAGATTCTTAAATGCCCAGAGAACCAAGACAAAGGCTATGAAATAGGAACTAGAATGACTCCGGAGCAGAATTAGGGAACAGGCTGGAAGCAGAGAGGGCTCCAATGAAGCTCGGGGATTTCCATTAATGCATGGACGTTACCTGCCCTTGCTCCATCCTGTAGAATTCTGGGAACTGTAGTCTGCAGAGGAGCTTAGCATTTTCTACTAGAATTCCCACAGAAAACTCTAGGTATCCTGTGAAAATACTAATCTCTAGGACTCCCCTGGGTGCAACCATGATATTTCAAGTGCTACCCATTTGACACCATGATACAGACATTTTGCTTCCACATGTGTGATGGAGGCCCTCTTCCTTACCTGTGGTCAGCTTAGTGGGTAGAAGGAACCAATGAATCATGAAAGGGACTGTGATGTCACCCCCTTTGAGAGACTGGGTTTTCAAAGGCACAACTGGGTTTATTTTGACATCCCACCGCTGTGCCACCAAATTGTGACGACACCTCCCTTTTACACACGTGTTTGTGATGAAAATGGTAATGCTGCCACCTTTTTAAATCGTCGCCTTATGAATTGGTACAGACTCAGATGTATAATATAAAAATAATAATGAAGTTTATTGAGAAAATAAATAAATATAACAATGACTGAAGTTGGTATGTGTTACCTTTAACATAGAATAGATTTAATCAACTCTTCAAGCCTCCCTGTCTTTAATAACTAGTAAACAGTAAAGCCCTCACTGCCTGACTGAACTCCCAGCACTCTTACCTCTCAACTCTCAACTTAACTGTCTCAACCCACTCAACTCAGCTGACTCTCTCAAACCAGGCTCCACCCTTTTTATACAATACCACCCCCCGCCCTCCTGCTGGGATTGGCTGATGATTTACATAAGCATTCCCCCTGCTTCCAGGGTGTTGTCACAGGGACCAATAAGGTCACCAAATCCCACCCCCTGCTCAATACAGGTATCAAAATCAAAGGATATATTACTGGTGGCCATATATTTTCTCTTGAATGCCCCCAGCATTGGAGTGCTCACCCCCTCCCATGGCAAATGGCTCCTTTTTTGTACTCCTTGGAAAAGTCCCTGTTGGGAAACATTGAAGGCAAAAGGAAAAGGGGACGACGGAGAATGAGATGGTTGGATGGACGGTGTCATTGATGCAACTCCAGTTGGAAGAGGAAGCAGCTTCCAGACGGCAAGAGCTAAAAGCCAAAAGCCTGGAACCTCCCCAAGGATCAGAAATCCGAAAGGACAGTGTGATCCAGACTCTAGAGGAAGCTGGAGCCCGAGAAAGAATGGCCATCATTGGCAGCATCTTAGAAAAGAAATTGCATCTTCAGGAGGGTCTGGAACGATGGGGACATGGTGGAGGATCATCAGAGAACTATTAGAAAGCAAAGCATGAGATCTCCCTCAAGGAAATGGGTCTTTCAGATGCTCTGCAGAAGGCACAGGTCTTTGGAAACGGAAGCGAGGGCAAAGGAAGAGCTGGTAGCAGGGCCTCCACAAAGAAGCCTCAGCAGATGAGAAATGTGAAGCCACCCCAGAGAGCAGCTTCCAGAGGACAAGAGCTAAAAGCTAAAAGGTCTGAGAGATGCCAAAACCTGGAATCTCCCCAAGGAACGGAAACCCCGAAGGACCAGGCAGTCCAGACTGTAGAGGAAGCCGAGGCCCGAGAATGGCCATCATTGGTGGTGTTCTAGAAAAGAAACTACATCTGCAGGAGGGACTGGAAATATGGATACAGAGTGGAGGATCGTCCAAGAACCCCTGGAACGAGAAGCATGGGTTCCTCTTGAAGGAAAAGGTTCTTTCAGCTGCTGTGGAGCAGGAGAAGGTCTTTGAACCAGGAAGTGAGGGAGACAGAAGGGCAGTTGGAAGGGCACGCCCAACAAAAACTCGGCATAGCGATCAACCAACAGCTGGGAGAGGACCACCTGTTGGAGGGGCCGCCACAATGAAGCCTCCACACAGAGATCAACAAATTTGTAGGAAGCCAAACCCACACAGAAGAAGAGGAGCCCCACAGAAAGAATCGGAACAGCAGCATGCCGGCAACAGACCACCCATCAAGCATGGGTTCAGCCAGTCCCCTGGAATAGCCAGCGGCAGAGCGGACCCCAGGACAGTGGAAGGGAAAGGACATAATCTCCCTCCAAACACAGATGATGGGGTTGGAAAGGAAAACCCCTCCATCCTTGAGAAAATCTTTGGCACAATTCCCAATCTATTTGATGGACTGAAAATGCGGAACCAAAGGAATGCATCGCTCCGGAAGGAAACAACTCAATCCTCTTCCAAGCTATCCATGGGAGCCTCCAGCACGCCACAAGCTAACGGGATGCACAGAGTAGGGCTCAAAAGAGGAAGTACCAGGAAATAGGAAGAATGAAGTCCAGATTAGGGATGGGAAGTTCTCTACACCGGCTGAGAGAGCTGAGCTCCAACAAGGAAGCAGGCTGCAACGTCATCTGTTCTGTGGCGCTGGCCAATCAGACAGGGAGGTGGGATGATGCCTGTCCCTGCAGAGCTCCTGATTGGCCAATACCATGGAGCAGCAAAGATGACATTGTACGAGCCCAGAGAAATGGAAGACATCAGCTGCGTCTGTGTTGGAGGCTTCCGAACACCACCTGGGCTTGTGGGGAGAGTTTGAGAACCTACCCATTTGAAAATGAATTGCCCATACCTAATCCAGACCCCTGGGATATCCATAAACAAAAGTTTTATTATAAGAGGGATCTAGAGTAATTTTACATAACCAAAAATAAAGATGTTTTTTAAGCATAAATAAATACATGTTTATGATTCATATTTGTTGGTCGGATGGCACTTTGTTTGGCATTTGGAGGTTCCTAGTAGGAACAATGCAAACTTTGCATTGCTGAGATTAAGGTTTCCATTTGAGCCAGGCGGTACAGAACCTGAAGGTCTAGAATTGCAGCACCTTGGCTGTTTGATGTGGGAACCCTCTCAACAGCAATTCAAGATCTCCAGTCATGTGCTCCACCTCAAAACAGGTAAGAATTGGATCACTTCAGAGTCCTGTTCCCCAAATCCTGATGGATTCCGTTTCCTCTCTGAAGTGCAAAGATACTCCTATCCTATGAAGACCTGAAATGAATTTCAAAAGGCCAACATCAAAGCCAAGGAAGGTTTTCTCCATTGTTTTTTTTCATCTGGCTTACCGTGCGTCTGCGCAATGGACAGAAAGGGTATTTATATTGTGTGGTATTTCTCTGCAAAAAGGAAAATTGTGAAAACCGAATCAGGGAATGCTAAAACTCGCATTTTACAAATAGAGGGAAACGGTGACAATAATGAATGGAAGGCCACGTCCTGACTGTCCCGAGAAGCCTCCTAATTGCTGGTTACATTGAAAACTGGAGGGACCCTGAAACTGAAATTTAATCTCTGGGGAAGTAAGAGTTAAAGGCTGGAGCATACATTTGCCTTACTCTCTTTAACGCTGGACCTTTCTCTCCTTTTTCTTCATTCTAGGAACATCAGCAAAGACCACCCAAGACTGAAGTGACCAAAGAACAGAGAGGAAATAGCAAACTTTTTTTGGCTCCCAATATTCCACAGTAGGGCACCGGTACTGAATCATGACACACCCTAGAAGCAAATTATGATAGAATTAATAGAAAGATTGATATGTCTAAGTCAAATATGTGGCTTTTCTGCGAAATTCCACCCAAGTTCCCTTGAAGGGAGAGTCATTCACAGATGTGGCCCTTCTCCTGTTTCCTGTGTAGGCAGAGAGCTGTGTGCTCTTCTCTGGAGGAGACCTTCTGGGCTAGAATTCACTGATCAGGCCAGGAACTGATGGGTGCCTTTTCTTTCCATTCCAGGTTCCAAGCAACAACTGGCCTCCGGGTTTCTGGACGGCTCCTCCCGTAGCAGACCAGAACCATTCTTCATTCGCCATTTCCTCTCCGACGATGCAGATTGGACGACCTGCGATGAGGCGGATGAAGAATCAGCATTTTTTCTTGCCAAGCAAGGAGCCCATCAGGGCATTCGTAGAACAAGAAGTTCCCTCTCTCTCTTCCTCCCTCCACGGGAATCTGTAGCCTGGAAGGCTTCTTGGAAGAGAGAGACCAAGAGTCCCTCTTGTGGAGTCCCAACAAGCCAGCAGGAACTCGGCATAGAGATCAACCAACAGCTGGGAGAGGACCACCTGTTGGAGGGGCCGCCACAATGAAGCCTCTGCACAGAGATCAACCGATTTGCAGAAAGCCAAACCCACACAGAAGAAGAGCGGCCCCACAGAAAGTATCAGAACAGCAGCATCCTGGCAACAGACCACCAGTCAAGCATGGGTTCAGGCAGTCCTGATATTGATAAGGGAATAGAAAAATATGTTTTAAAATCATGTGTTATTATTCTGAATATGCCATTAAATGTTAAAGCAGATATTGGATACAGTGTTTGTATGAGGGGGGAGAAGTTAACGGTTAGGCATACCATATAAGGTTAAGTCTTCCATTCTGCCCACCACCTGGGCTTGTAGGGGGTTTCAGAACCTACCCGTTTGAAAATGAATTGCTCATCCCTAATCCAGACCCCTGGGAGGATGGGCAAAATGAAATCAACAGGGGCCTCTGTCTGGAAGGAGAGGATTTTAAGATGAGCGTCATCCCATTATGATTATGCTTATCTTCTGTTATTATAAGAGGGATCTAGAGTGATTATACGACTATCCATAGATAAGGACATGTTTTATCCATAAACAAAAGTTTTATTATAAGAGGGATCTAGAGTAATTATACATAACCATAGATAAAGACGTGTTTTAACCCTAAATAAATACATGTTTATGATTCATGTTTGTTGGTCTGATGGCACTTTGTTTGGCATTTGGAGGTTCCTAGTAGGAACAATGCCAGCCTGCCGCCCGCCGCCCCCCCGCCGCTGGCCACTGCCGTCCGTCCCCCCACCGCCCGCCAGCCACCCGTCGCCGTCCGCCCATAGCTGCCGTCGCCATCCCCCCGTGGCCCCCATGCCCCTCGCCGCCCCCCCATGCCCGTCGCCGTCCGCCCCCCACACCCGTCGCCATCCCCCGCCATCTGCCTCCCCACCGCCTTCCCGCCCCCCCCCGCCCCCCCAATGCCACTGCCCACCCTGTCCCTTCCCCAGCCCTGCCCCAGCCCTCGCCTAGGGTGCAAAAAACCTAGCTCTGACCCTGGGTCTGAAATTGCAGCACCTTGGCTGTTTGATGTGGAAACCCTCGCAACAGCAATTCAAGAGCTCCAGTCAGGTGCTCCACCTCAAAACAGGTAAGAATTGGATCACTTCAGAGTCCTGTTCCCCAAATCCTGATGGATTCCGTTTCCTCTCTGGAGTGCAAAGATACTCCTATCCTATGAAGTCCTGAAATGAATTTCAAAAGGCAGGAGTAAAATTTGACAAGGCTCAACATACAAATGGAGAGGTGATATAAACAACTAAAAAGTATTCTGGATTTCTTTGAAGAGAGCAAATGAATGAATGCATGCCTCCGAAAGCAATATTTGAAGAATAAACTTAGAATTCCAGTGTACTAACTTAGGGAATCTATGATAATGTTTAATAGATTAATGTATTCTCTAATATTTAATAGTTTACCTTTCCCCTCTTTCTATCACACATTTTAATCAAAGTGATTCTTAAAAAAATAAGAAAAACAAAAAGAAACCATTTGGCTAAGAGATGTTCGACATCAAAATTTATAAGCTTTGGAGTCACACAGCACTCTTCATTGTGTTTACCTTAGCAAGTGGCTTTGGGTAAGTACTAGCTCACTGTGAGAATTCAGGGGGGGCTCCTGAAAAGAAAAGGACCTTCCCAAAGGGTCCCCTGAGCAGCAGCAATACCAGACAAAGAGCTCTGTGGTGCTTTGTAAGCTCACACAGGCAGTGTAGCCAGAGAAGTTCTGTGGATAGCAGCTCACAGTTTGTCAGGTGCAGGAAGTGTTGTGTAGGATTTCAGATGCGTGGCTGTGCACTGCACACAGTTGGGGCATGAGATCCAAGCAATGTGATTGAATGCAAGAAGAATTGAGCCGGGCCAATTGAACCAATTTTAATCGAAGTAATTCTTAAAAAAATAAGGAAAAAAACATTTGACTAAAGAATGGGGACCATGAGTAAGCGAAAGAGAATGCGAGGCATTATGGGTGGCAGAGGAGGATGAAGAGGCTTTGGTGGCGAGTGACTTGGTGGTGGCAGGTTGGGCAGAGCTAGATAAGAAAACTGACAGTTGGGGGAGTTCGTTGAAGACAGTTGAGACTCAGACTCAGGAGAGCGAGAGGAGATATGAGGGTGATGATCGGTTTAAAGTGAAGGACTCTGATAAATTTACTTGGTCTGTCCAAATAAGACCAGTAAAGTGGCCTGGAGAACAGGATAGATTTGGACCAGGATGGAACAAGGGCACGGTCCAGAATCCTGTAGCATCCATGTTGCGGGATGCAGTGTTTGGGACGGGGGATACACCATCGCCCCTATTTTTTAAATCTTCCCTCTAAAGAAAGTACACCATATCATTTATTGTTAGAAGAACCTTTATTTCCTGAAGTCAATGTAACCTTTCCAAGAAATGTACCACAAGTGCCTGAGAGTAACATTCGTTCCAGTTCAATTAATGTTAGCTTAAACAATATGAATAAAAATCCTTTTGAAGAATATACAAAAGTGGACTTTGAAGTGTGTCGTGGATCGGAACCGACGCTAGAAAGGATCAAACCCTCACACTCCCCTTCATCCATTCACAAATTTGGTGATGGAAAGGGATACTCTGCCTGAGTTTCCAAATCAAAAAGGTCAGGGAAATAAAGAGGAAGTAGAACTTGACCTTAGAGGGAGCCAGATATCATGCAGTGCCTGAGGTCAAGCAGTAAGATCCAGTAACAGGAGGAGCTGTGCTGCCAAGTATGTGCCTAGGATGATGCTGTTAATAGCATGGGAGACGGCTGAGAAAGCACAGTTGGCCACTTGGTCCATCATCTCATTTTTAAGCCAAAAAGTTGGAATTTGGAAGGTGTTCATGTTCCATGCTGACAAGTTGGAACCGGCCTGTTCTGACCCCAAACAGGGTTTTTGACAGAAGGGAAACGTTGGAGTGTTTTTACTGTTGCCTATCCCTGAAGGAGTTTCCATGATGGCAGAGCAGGGTCTCATCCATCGCTCTACACATTACCCTGGGTTGCCAAGCCAGAGCTGAGTCCGAAGATATGGTGGGATAACGATTATATTAACAGTTCCACACATCTGAAAAGTGCCTTCCCCAAAGCCTGAGGTATGCAAGTCACCTCTGTCCTTTGGGTAATACAACTCCAATCAATCCTAAAAACATACCCAATATAGTAGTCCCCTGCCACAACGTGGTCTCAGTATATTGCAGGTTTTTTCTTGAGAGAAGCGGGCTTCCAAAGAGAGGCTTTTAACCGCCTCCTGGCACCTCAGCAAACAGACCTTCAGCTCCTGGCAGCATCCCCCTCTTTCTTCCAGGGAGCTCAACATGGAAAATATGATTCTCCTCCTTCCCACATCTTACGCAGGTTGCACATTGGTCTCTCCCCACCACCCCAGCGAGCTAGGTACTCATTTTACTGACCACTGAAGAACAGAAGGCTGAGTCAGCTGTGAGCCGGCTCCCTGGGATTGAACCCTAAGTCGCGTGCACAGTTTTATGTGCAGTACAGCACTTTAACCACTACACCACGAAGCTCAGTGATCATGAGATCAGGAAGAAAGAAAGAGAATGTATCATTTCCATGCAGGCCTGGTTTTTTTAAAAAATCTTTTGAATTAACTGGGCTAAAATCAATAAAGAGCAGTAGCAGGGGCTTTGTAAAGGGGCTGTTGGTGTCGCCCCACCTGTCAGAATATCCTTGATGTGACTAGTTGCTCAACAGCCAGGTATCCAACAGGTGTAGTGGTCATCATTGCCTTGATGATGAAATGATAGCCAACTCCCCCAGTCCTTTGTCATTGGCAGTCTAAGCTTAGAATTCTGGGAGTTGTGGTCCAAAACATCTGGAGGGCCGAAGTGTGGACATGTGTGTGCAGATACTTGGCAGTACAACTCCTCCTGGAACTGGATCTTACTGCTTGACCTCAGGCATAGCATGATATCTGGCTCCCACTAGGGGCCAGTTCTGGTTCCTCCTTCTGGACATATATATACAGTACAGTGGTACCTCAGATAACGAATTTAATTCGTTCTCCGAAAAAAATTCATTATCTGAAATGCCGTTTCCCACAGGAATGAATGGGAAACCAATTAATTCATTCCAGAAGCCTAGGAAAATGATACAGACACCTGTTTTTTTTTTTACTCAAAACTCTTTATAAAGGGCACTTTAAAAGGACAGATATGATGCGGCCCAGGATAACTCTTTTTTACTGATGCATGCTGGAAATTCGTTATCTGAGGCAGCCCATAGAAAAAAAATCATTATCCGAGGCAGCCTTATACATGGAAATTGTGGTTCATTATCCGAGGCAGCCCACAGGGGAAATTTGTTATCCGAGGCAGCCCTATGCCTGGAAATCGAGATTCGTTATCCTAAAAATTCGTTATCAGGGCGGGGCATCGTTACCCGAGGTATTACTGGATTTATAAATTTCCCCCCATGTTTTTAATATTTTCTGACTCTGGATAAGTGAATTAGTAGATCTCTATCTCACGGATTAGGAGCCCCAACCATATTGGCTTCTTAATGATGTGAGCCTCCTTGGGTTCATGTGAAAAGGAAGGTGAGAAAAAATTATAAACAAAGAAGCAAATAAAATGTCTTTACTATGATTATAGTTTCAAACATGTCCCAGGTTCCTTTTTCAGAGATGGCCACTGATCCACGTAACTGTCAGCCAAACCTGACCTGGCTTGCCCTGCAATATTCCAAAGAATTTTAAAGAGTGGTGATACAAACACACACAAGGGCCGCCTCTCTCATTGTGTGCTTGTTTCCCACTTGCCACCAGGAGTGAAAACAGGTCCATGTTCCCGATGGGAGGGCGAGGGGACTCAGGATCTTGACAGGGATTGGGTGAGGGCTGTTTGTGATGCAACACAGAGGGTCCCACCATCACTTCTGGCCCATGACTGCCACCAGCCATTTGTTGGGTGACCAGCGCTGTGTCCACATGGCTTCTCCAATGATGGAGGAGGCACTGGACATCGTTCTGGTTTCTCTCGGGGAAGCAATTGCAGCCCCAGTCAGTTACTTTCTCATTATTCCTATGACCGTTTTGATTTGGAAACTCGGGCAGAGTTTCCCTTTCCATCACAACATTTATGAATGGATGAAGGGGATTTTCAGGCGGCTCTTGGGTGTCCTTGAAACTTCATCCACAACTTCCATCACCAAAGCCAAGGTAGGTTTTCTCCATTGCTTTTTTCATCTGGCTTATCGTGCCTCTGCACAATGGACAGACAGGGTATTTATATTATGTGGTATTTCTCTGCAAAAAGGAAAATGGTGAAAACCGAATCAAGGAATGCTAAAACTCGCATTTTACAAATAGAGGGAAACGGTGACAATAATGAACGGAAGGCCACGTCCTGCCTGTCCTGAGAAGCCTCCTAATTGCTGGTTACCTTGAAAACTGTAGGGACCCTGAAACTGAAATTTAATCTCTGGGGAAGTAAGAGTTAAAGGCTGGAGCATACATTTGCCTTACTCTCTTTAACGCTGGACCTTTCTCTCCTTTTTCTTCATTCTAGGAACATCGGCAAAAACCACCCAAGACTGAAGTGACCAAAGAACAGAGAGGAGGTAGCAAACTTTTTTGGCTCCCAATATTCCACAGTAGGGCACCAGTACTGAATCATGACACACCCTGGAAGCAAATTATGATAGAATTAATAGAAAGTTTGATATTTCTAAGTCAAATATGTGACTTTTTCTGCCAAATTCCACCCAAGTTCCCTTGAAGGGACAGTCATTCACAGATGTGGCCCTTCTCCTGTTTCCTGTGAAGGCAGAGAGCTTTGTGCTCTTCTCTAGAGGAGACCTTCTGGGCTAGATTTCACTGATCAGGCCAGGAACTGATGGGTGCCTTTTCTTTCCATTCCAGGTTCCAAGCAACAACTGGCCTCCGGGTTTCTGGATGGCTCCTCCCGGAGCAGACCAGAACCATTCTTCATCCGCCATCTCCTCTCTGATGACACAGATTGGATGACCTGCGATGAGGCGGATGAAGAATCAGCATTTTTTCTTAACAACCAAGGAGCCCATCAGGGCATTGGTAGAACAAGGAGTTCCCTCTCTCTTCCTCCCTACATGGGAATCTGTAGCCTGGAAGGCTTCCTGGAAGAGAGGCCAAGAGTCCCTTGTATGGAGTCCCAATGAGCCAGGGCCTCCCTTTGCCCAGACTCTCCAGGAGCCAGACAGGCCCATCCCAACCCAGGCACCACCGTCTCTTCTGAGGTGTCCAGAAGCAGCAGCATCCACAGAAGGAGAGGAGGAGGAGAGGCCACTGTCCCTCCCAAGTCCAAGACCTCCTAGTTCCTGTGACTGCGACCATGAATGTTCTCCTGAGAGTGACAACATAGGAGAGGTGTCCACTTCATCCTCAAGTACAGACGGTCTCTCCCACGTGAGTTGGACAGCATCCTCCAGCAGCCAGTGTGTCTGGTCCGAGAGCACCACAGAAACATCTGAGGAAGACACCAACACCTCTTCAGGCTCCGATCTCAGCGATGGCGACATTCCATCTCCCTGGGAAATCATCCGTTCCCTGGACTCCCTGATAGAGGCCCTCCTGGGAATACAACACCAAAAGGAGGCACGGAGGACCAAGAAGGAAGGAGAGGCAGCTCAGACCCAGGATGAAACTGAGCTCGGAACTACTGAGCCAGAAGAACCGCGGGATCAATCCAGGGCCAGGACGAGACGCAAGGAGAAGTCCAAGAAGGGCGTTCCTCAAGGACACCCAGTGGGAACCACATGGGCACACACCAATATGACTGCCCTTAGGTGTCCTTTTGTTAACGTCCCTTTCCTCACAGATGAGGCCTGGAAAAAATTGGAATTCCACCTCCTCCAGAAGAGAATCCAGCACGCATGGGGCCTGCCTTCCCTGGTGCTTGCCTGCCTCAAGGCCTTTGTCCCCCTTCCTCCTGATACGGGAAAGCATCCCAGGGAAAGGATAACGAAGGGCTCACATCTGTGGGAAAGACATGGGCAGAGCATGGGCCAGAATCTTTCCTTCCTCCCGCCAGACACGAAAGAACGCCTGGAGGCCCATGTGAGGAAAATGGCCATTAAACACTCCTGGGGCATTCCAAAGCGAGCCCAGAAATCTCTGAGAGGATTCCAGTGCCCACTAGAAGAGGAAGAAAGCTGCAGAGCACAAGCAGCGCCTCCGAAGGCACAGGGAGCAGGTGGACCTGCAAGCTTTCATTCACATTCTTTCCCTCTGCCTGAGGTGGAGCTTCCGTTCCTTATGGCCTCAGCTAAATCCCGCCTGGAATTCCACCTCCAGCTTAAGAAAATCCAGAGAGGGTTGGGCCTGCCCTCCTGTGTGGCCGAGTCCATGCATATGTTTTCCCCTCATTTCCTGGAGCCATCAAAACACCCTTCAGACTGCAAAGGGCCTCTACTGCAGAGAAAAGGTGGGATGGATATGCCCCCCGAGAAGACCCTGGCCATGCTGAAGTCTAGAGCTCCTCAGGGAGAAGATCCTGGGACTCCCTTCCATTCTCCATCTTCCCTGGGGAGAAGAAGAGGGTTCCATAAGACCATATCCTGGTCAGAAGCTCCTGAGGGCTCCCAAAGGAAAAGACCTCTGAGATCAAGGACTGCTCAGAGATCCAAGGGCAGAAGGAGACAGCCATGCCCTTCTAAGACTTCCCTCCAGAAGAAGAAGGTCCACTGGCAGCGGGAAGACAGCTTCCAGGCAAGGACAGAGAAAAGACCCACACCAGGGAGACAGAAGGAGCCTCAGTCCGAGGAAGACTCTGACAGGAGCTGGGAGTCAGTGGAGCCCTGTAAGGTCATCGGGTGCCCTTGTGCGTGCCATGCCTCCCCCTCCAAGGCTGGCTCCAGAACCTCCATACAGTCACTTACACAGGAGGAGGTTCACTCAGAGGAAGCCAACACCAAGGCAGAAGAAGCCAAAAGGAGCTCTTCCATCTCTTTCTCTGGGGAAAGTGAAAGACTTGATTCAGGCTGCGCAGAGCAAGGCGAGGAGGGCAATGGATCTTATAACTCCGGTGAAGGCTCTTGTTCTCTGCCATCTGAGGACCATGACGCCCATGAGTCTGATTCTGCAGAAGGGGTGGAGTCTTCTTCTCCATCACAGCAGGAGGAATCCTCCACATCCTCCACAGAGAATAAAAAGAAGGAAGGATCTTCTTCTCTGCAGTCCAAGGGCTCCCATCATTCCGTCTCATTCTCTGTTGAAGGAGACAGAGAAAAGGAGACCAGTGAGGGCTTTTACCAGCCGTTGGACAAAGAGGCGGTCCAACAGAACAGCACTCTCCTTGTCAGTCTTCCCTCTGCTCTGCCAGAGCCAGACAACTTGGCAAATGCACACGGGGAAGGAGGAACTGGTTTTGGAGAAGCTTACTCAATGGAGTCTCAGTGCCGAAATCAACCAAGAGCTGGGGAAGACAAAGATGCAAGCAGTGGAGCATCAGAGGAATCTCTTAGAGAACTTGCTGGAGGCCAAGGCCCATTGATTAAAAATGGTCTTCACCAGGCATTTAGCGTCAGCAGAGGAAGAGGCATCCCCAAGTCTGAAGAAGGCCAACCCAAGGAGCCAATGGGGGGTGTCCAACAACTCCAGTTGGAAGAGGAAGCAGCTTCCAGAGGGCAAGAGCTAAAAGCCAAAAGCCTGGAAGCTCCCCAAGGATCAGAAATCCGAAAGGACAGGACTGTCGAGGAAGCCGAGGCCCGAGAAAGAATGGCCATCATTGGTGGCATTCTAGAAAAGAAACTACATCTGAAGGAGGGACTGGAAATATGGATACAGAGTGGAGGATCGCCTAAGAACCCCTGGAATGAGAAGCATGGGTTCCTCTTGAAGCAAAAGGTTATTTCAGCTGCTGTGAAGCAGGAGAAGGAACCAGGAAGTGAGGGAGACAGAAGGGCAGTTGGAAGGGCATGCCCAACAAAAACTCAGCATAGAGATCAACGAACAGCTGGGAGAGGACCACCTGTTGGAGGGGCCGCCAGAATGAAGGCTCCACACAGAGATCAACTGATTTGTAGGAAGCCAAACCCACCGAGAAGAAGAGGAGCCCCACAGAAAGAATTGGAACAGCAGCATGCCGGCGACAGACCACCCATCAAGCATGTGTTCAGCCAGTCCTGTGGAATAACCAGCGGCCGAAAGGACCCCAGGACAACTGAAGGGAAAGGACATCATCTCCCTCCAAACACAGATGATGGGGTTGGAAAGAAAAAGACCTCCATCCTTGGGAAAATCTTTGGCAGAATGTGGAACCGAAGGAATGCATCGCTCCAGAAGCAAACAACTCCATCCTCTTCCAAGCTATCCATGGGAGCCTCCAGCATGGCACAAGCTAACGGGATGCACAGAGCAGGGCTCAAAAGAGGAAGGACCAGGAAACCGGAAGAATAAGATCCAGATTAGGGATGGGCAGTTCTCTGCACTGGCAGAGAGAGCTGAGCTCCAAGGAGGAAGCAGGCTGCAATGTCATCTTTGCTGCTCTGTGGTGCTGGTCAATCAGACAAGGAGGTGGGATGATGCCTCTCCCTGGAGATCTCCTGATTGGCTAGCACCATGGACAGGGCCAGCGCTAGGTATTTTTGCGCCCTAGGCGGCGGGTGGGGGGGAGACGGGGGCGGGGGGGGGGTGGCGGTGGTGGTGGCAGGGGGAGGTGCGGGGGGGGGCGCGGGCAGGGGGCGTGGGCAGGGGGGGGTGGCGGCGGCGGCAGGGGGGAGGTGCAGGGGGGTGCAGGGGGGGCGTGGGCGGGGGGGGCGGCGGCGGCAGGGGGAGGTGCAGGGGGCTGTGGGCGGGGGTGGGGTGTGACAATGGGGAGGTGCAGGGGGCGGGGTGGTGGTGGCGGCGGCTGGGGGGAGGTGCAGGGGGGGCGCAGGGGGGGGGGGCCACGGGCGGGGAGGTGGCGGCGGCAGGGGGACGGTGCAAGGCGGGCCGCGGGTGGGTTGCACGGTCAGGGGGGCGGTGGCGGTGGCAGGGGGGAGGTGCAGGGGGTTAGGGGTGGGGGGCGCGGGCGGGGGGCCCCGTGGCGGCGGCAGGTGGGAGGTGCAGGGGGGGCTGCGGGCGGGCGGGTGGGCCAGAGGCAGGGGGGAGGTGCAGGGGGGCCACGGGCGGGGGGCCACGGGTGGGGGGCAGCGGTGGCAGCGGGAGGGGAGAGGTGCAGGGTGGGCCGCGGGCGGGGGGCACGGGTGGGGGGGGGCGGCGGCAGCGGCAGGGGGGAGGTGCAGGGGGCCGCGGGCAGGGGGCCACGGGTGGGGGGCGGCGGCGACAGGGGGAGGGGGGGGGCGCGGGGGGTGGCGGTGGCAGGGGCGAGGTGCAGGGGGGCCGCCGGCGGGGTGCGCGGGCGGGGGGGGGGGCGGCGGCGGCGGCAGGGGGGTGGTGGCGGGCGGCAGGGGGGCTGCGGGCGGGGCGGGGGCCAGAGGCAGGGGGGAGGTGCATTGGGGCCGCGGGCAGGGGGCCACGGGTGGGGGGGCGGCGGCGGCAGCGGGAGGGGGGAGGTGCAGGGTGGGCCGCAGGCAGGGGGCACGGGTGGGGGGGGGGCGCGGCGGCAGCGGCAGGGGGGAGGTGCGGGGGGGGCGTAGGCGGGGGGTGTGGGGCGGGGGCGGCGGCGGGGGGCGGGGGGCAGCAGGGTAGCCAGCGGGGGCGGTGGGGGGGTGGCGCCCCCTCTCCATTTTGGCGCCCCTTGTCCATTTTGGCGGCCTAGGCAACTGCCTAGTTCGCCTTAATGGACGCGCCGGCCCTGACGATGGAGCACCAAAGATGACATTGTATGAGCCCGGAGAAAGGGAAGACACCAGGTGTATATGTGTTGGAGGCTTCGGAACATCACCTGGGCTTTTAGGGAGAGTTTCAGAACCTACCAGTTCCAAAATGAATTGCCCATCCCTAATCCAGACCTCTGGGAGGATTGGCAAAATGAAATCAACAGGGGCCTCTGTCCGGAAGGAGAGGATTTTAAGATGAGCATCATCCCATTATGATTATGATTATGATTATGATTATCTTCTGTTATTATAAGCGGGATCTAGAGTGATTATACGACTATCCATAATTAAAGACATGTTTTATCCATAAACAAAAGTTTTATTATAAGAGGGATCTATAGTAATTATACATAACCATAGATAAAGACGTGTTTTAACCATAAATAAATAAATGTTTATGATTCATATTTGTTGGTCTGATGCCACTCTGTTTGGCATTTGGAGGTTCCTCGTAGGAACAATGCAAACTTTGCATTGCTGAGATTAAGGTTTCCATTTGAGCCAGGCGGCACAGAGCCTGAAGGTCTAGAACAGCAGCACCTTGGCTATTTGATGTGGGAACCCTCTCAACAGCAATTCAAGATCTCCAGTCAGGTGCTCCATCTCAAAACAGGTAAGAATTGGATCACTTCAAAGTCCTGTTCCCCATATCCTGATGGATCCAGGTTCCTCTCTGGAGTGCAAAGATACTCCTATCCTATGAAGTCCTGAAATGAATTTCAAAAGGCAGGAATAAAACTAGACAAGGCCCAACATACAAATGGAGAGGTGATATAAACAACTAAAAAGTATCCCGGATTTCTTTGAAGAGAGCAAATGAATGAATGCATGTCTCCGAAAGCAATATTTGAAGAATAAAGTTAGAATTCCAGGGTACTAACTTAAGGAATCTATGATAATGTTTAATAGATTAATGTAAAATGTTTAATAGTTTACCTTTCCCCTCTTTCTATCACACATTTTAATCAAAGTAATTCTTAAAAAAATAAGAAAAACAAAAAGAAACCATTTGGCTAAGAGATGTTCAACATCAAAATTTATAAGCTTTGGAGTCACACAGCACTCTTCATTGTGTTTACCTTAGCAAGTGGCTTTGGGTAAGTACTAGCTCACTGTGAGAATTCAGGGGGGCTCCTGAAAAGAAAAGAACCTTCTAAAAGGGTCCCCTGAGCAGCAGCAATACCAGACAAAGAGCTCTGTGGTGCTTTGTAAGCTCACACAGGCAGTGTAGCAAGAGAATACGTCTGTGAAGATTCTCAGTCATCCAGGTGCGTTTATCTGGGAGTTGAGTCATGGCTACTAGACTTCTTTTTTGAGAGATAGAAACGTTTCGCTGTTCATCCAAACAGCTTCATCGGTCTGACCGATGAAGCTGTTTGGATGAACAGCGAAACGTTTCTATCTCTCAAAAAAGAAGTCCAGTAGCCATGACTCAACTCCCAGATGTAGCAAGAGAAGTTCCATGGATAGCAGGTCACTGTTTGTCAGGTGCAGGAAGTGTTGTGTAGGATTTCAGATGCGTGGCTGTGCACTGTACGCAGTTGGGGCATGAGATCCAAGCAATGTGATTGAATGCAGGAAGAACTGACTCACCGGGGTGCACGCTGTTTCCCTTGGCCGTTTCCAGATGTTTCCAACACAAAGGTTGAGACTTCTGAGTTGCCTCTTATATGCTGAAATTGCTGGCCACACCAGAATCTTTTTGGATTGCACCTCCTTGAGCTATTCTCTGATCTTTAGGTCAGGTAGTGGCAGACAGTATCTAATCCATTGTTTATCTTGCAGTTAACCAGATGCTTTTAGGAAACCATGAACATCACCATCACCATCATCATCATCATCATCCATGGATCAGCCACACAACCTGGCTCCCGTCCATGTCCAACTGCTCTGGTGCCATCTAGTGACCATCTCTATCAAAGAGGCCTCCACCAAGACCAATGCCAGAGAGTAACAGAAGACCCACGCCAGAGTTTATTGATGAGAAAATAAAACATATTCTACTTTATATATACACGGCATCCAGGCTGCCTTTGTCAGTCTTTTTATGGTTTGCTGTCAAGCTGCTTGGGTTTAAAACGGTTGTGCAGGGTTCCAGAAAAGGTGGCAGTATTCCAAAGGTCCTCTTCACATGTACAGAAGCCCCATTTCTGGGGGTGGCAGGATAGATTGCAGGGCTCCCACGGATACTGAAATACACAGATAACAGTAAATACTTTTAAAAAAACTGAACACTGAATATATATTATAGTAAAAGAGTTAAAACCCCCAGGAAAATGCATTACCAGAACTGTCTGCTAGATACTAACTATAGTGGACCCTTGTATAACAAACGGTTTGTATAACATAAAATTTGTACAACATAAAAAAGGGGAAATTTGCTTAACATAGTCGCCTATTTGTACAACATAAAAATGGGATCACTCTGTTTTCAATGTTCCTATGGGAATTTTGTATAAAGGAAAATTTGTTTAACATAATTTCATTTGGAACGGATTAATTCCTTTATACAAGGTACCCACTGTACCATGGTACGTTTAATATTTTCAGACCGCAGATAATTAATCCTTGGATATGGGGGTCCTATTGTATTTGTAGCACATACAGGCATACCTTTTATTTATTTATTTATTTACAAAAAAAGTAGCCACCCCACTTCCAAATGGTCTCTGGGCATCCTACAACAAAATGTCTGGGTTGTTTCTGTGCTGTTTATATGTTTTTGCCAGTATAGTGACAGCCTATTTTTTTTACTACTAATGGGAAGGATTCAAAGACAGCACATTAAGCCCCAAACATCCCCAGTGTAAAGCTCAGAAGATTTTTTAAATGACAGTTTCCAAAATCCGTCTGACCACCATGACTGCTGGTGATATCAGAGCGTTCTAGGGCAAGTAGCCCCTTTCCTTACCTCCCCGAAATAAATAAAAGGTCATAGTTGGAAGCCCTTGTTCACTGGTAGTGGTGGAGCTCTGAGTGGATCCGGGCTGAAGCCCATTCTCTGGACCCATCCGCCACCCTAAAATGTTCACCCAAAAGGCAGCAGATAATTTGGAAATGGCTACTGCCCTGAGTACATCCGATCTCACCTGATCTCAGAAGCTAAGCAGGGTCAGGCCTGGCTAGTACTTGGATGGGCGACCACCAGGGAATACCAGGTGCTGTAGGTGCCTGGAGTAGGAACTGCCAAACCACTCCAGTATTCCTGCCAAGAAAACTCCATGGACAAGGGGTCATGAAAGGTCGGTCATGACTGTAACAGCACAACAACAGCAACAACAACCGGAGCAGCTGCCTTGCCATGGACAAGGAGGCCAATCTTGCTCACCACACTTTCACTTTCTTTTGTTTTAAAGAGATCCTTTTCCATTTGTGGACAGGTGCTGTACACACACACACACACACACACACACACACACACACACACACACACACACACACACACACACACACACAAATGGTGTGCGTCCTGAGTAGAGGAAAAAAAAACTCCCAAATCCATTCCAAAATGGTAGGTGAATATTTAAGTATATCCCAATGATTCAATGGGATTGTTCTATTTATTTATTTATTTATTTATTTATTTATTTATTTAATTTTAGAGTATTTTTACCCTGTCTTTCTCCTGGGAAAAGGACCCAAGGCAGCTTACAGTAATGAGGGATGATATACAGTCCAGTACAATTAAGACCTGTTGAAGTATTGAGAAGGGGTGCACTGTTGTTGATGTTTGTCTTTTTTAATGTAATTTGTATACGTTTTTAAAAAAAAAAAAAGGGGGGGGAAGAGAACAGGGAATTGATGGACATCCTCCAGCATTAAAAGACAACATTACATTAAAGCTACAAGAGAACGTGAGCAGTTAAAAAGAGTAAAATTCCATGTTCTGGCTGGCTACAATAGACCAGTCTGATCAGTTTCTCTTCAGGGTTGCAGGTGCAAGTTCTGTTTTGTTCCAGTGCTCAGGAAGATGATTTAATGCCCACACAGTTGGGCATAATCTTGAAATGTTCCCTTTCTTTCCTTCTTTTTTTTAAGAATTAGCACTTGGCAAACAGGTTTTCTCTAGTTGCCTGATTTAATACACGCTGAAGGGAGGAATAAGGAGAAATCCTGGCCATGTGCTTGAGAATTGATTTTTGAAAAAATACAGCCTAGTCAGAGCTGTATAAAAACTGACATCACCAAAAGAAGATTAAGCACCGAATCTCACTGCCCTTTGCTCAGCTGGGCAAGGGCCTTATTTGCTTTCACAGACCTGAGTCATCTCCTTGTGGTCAATGCGTCAGGAGAAATGGAATCATCATTTAATCCAGAGGAGCTCACATTGAACTAAATGTGTCTGCCTGGAAGGTGCTACACTGCTTCTGATTGTGTGTGTGTGTGTGTGTGTGTGTTAGCTGTGCTGTTGTATAGGAACATTGACTCATATTTCTTTTTGAGCACCCTGGTGTTTTCCTTATTGCCTCTAGTACCATTCAGTAAACACAGCTGGCGTCTCTGGCGAGTCATGGCAGGGACCAAAAGATTGGCTTAAACCAGTGGTACCCAACCTTGAGTAACCCAGACGTTCCTAGAATGCAAACCCCTGATGCCTAGGAACCTAAGTCTGCTGGACTAGGTTTCCGGGAGTTTTAGTCCAAGAACACCTGGGGAGAACCACTGGATTAAACAATATAGGCCAGTGATGGCGAACCTATGGCACGGGTGCCAGAGGTGGCACTCGGAGCCCTTTCTGTGGGCACCCGACATTGCCCCTTCGTAGCCACCTGTATACAGGTTAAATTACTGTATTGGCACTTTGCAAAAAAATTAGTGGGTTCTGAATTGCAGTTTGGGCACTCGGTCACTAAAAGGTTCGCCATCCGTGATATAGGCCATGCCTTTATTCACGTCTAAATACAGTGGTCCCCCAACTCAGCTCAACTTAAGAGCAATTCGACTTAAGAGCAGAAAACTGTTGGCATTGTAACTGGCACCTTACAAATTTTAGATATGGTTTGCTCTACTTACAAACTTTTTTCATTTTTTTTCATTTTTTAAACTTATTTTTTAAATTTTTAGATCAGTTCCCCAACTTAAGAGTAGATCAACTTAAGAGCATGCATTTGGAATGGATTAAATTCGCAAGTTGAGGTACCGCTGTAGTAGAATGAGATTCTTAAATGCCCAGAGAACCAAGACAAAGGCTATGAAATAGGAACTAGAATGACTCCGGAGCAGAATTAGGGAACAGGCTGGAAGCAGAGAGGGCTCCAATGAAGCTCGGGGATTTCCATTAATGCATGGACGTTACCTGCCCTTGCTCCATCCTGTAGAATTCTGGGAACTGTAGTCTGCAGAGGAGCTTAGCATTTTCTACTAGAATTCCCACAGAAAACTCTAGGTATCCTGTGAAAATACTAATCTCTAGGACTCCCCTGGGTGCAACCATATTTCAAGTGCTACCCATTTGACACCATGATACAGACATTGCGCTTCCACATGGGTGATGGAGGCCCTCGTCCTTACCTGTGGTCAGCTTACTGGGTAGAAGGAACCAATGAATCATGAAAGGGACTGTGATGTCACCCCCTTTCAGAGACTGGGTTTTCAAAGGCACAACTGGGTTTATTTTGACATCCCACCACTGTGCCACCAAATTGTGACGACACCTCCCTTTTACACACGTGTTTGTGATGAAAATGGTAATGCTGCCACCTTTTTAAATCGTCGCCTTATGAATTGGTACAGACTCAGATGTATAATATAAAAATAATAATGAAGTTTATTGAGAAAATAAATAAATATAACAATGATTGAAGTTGGTATGTGTTGCCTTTAACATAGAACAGATTTAATCAACTCTTCAAGCCTCCCTGTCTTTAATAACTAGTAAACAGTAAAGCCCTCACTGCCTGACTGAACTCTAACACAGCTGTGCTCTCCCAGCACTCTTAGCTCTCAAACAGTAAAGCCCTCACTGCCTGACTGAACTCCCAGCACTCTTACCTCTCAACTCTCAACTTAACTGTCTCAACCCACTCAACTCAGCCGACTCTCTCAAACCAGGCTCCACCCTTTTTATACAATACCACCCCCCGCCCTCCTGCTGGGATTGGCTGATGATTTACATAAGCATTCCCCCTGCTTCCAGGGTGTTGTCACAGGGACCAATAAGGTCACCAAATCCCACCCCCTGCTCAATACAGGTATCAAAATCAAAGGATATATGACTGGTGGACATATATTTTCTCTTGAATGCCCCCAGCATTGGAGTGCTCACCCCCTCCCATGGCAAATGTCTCATTTTTGTACTCCTTGGAAAAGTCCCTGTTGGGAAACATTGAAGGCAAAAGGAAAAGGGGACGACGGAGAATGAGATGGTTGGATGGACGGTGTCATTGATGCAACTCCAGTTGGAAGAGGAAGCAGCTTCCAGATGGCAAGAGCTAAAAGCCAAAAGCCTGGAACCTCCCCAAGGATCAGAAATCCGAAAGGACAGTGTGATCCAGACTCTAGAGGAAGCTGGAGCCCGAGAAAGAATGGCCATCATTGGCAGCATCTTAGAAAAGAAATTGCATCTTCAGGAGTGTCTGGAACGATGGGGGCATGGTGGAGGATCATCAGAGAACTATCAGAAAGCAAAGCATGAGATCTCCCTCAAGGAAATGGGTCTTTCAGATGCTCTGCAGAAGGCACAGGTCTTTGGAAACGGAAGCGAGGGCAAAGGAAGAGCTGGTAGCGGGGCCTCCACAAAGAAGCCTCAGCAGATGAGAGACGTGAAGCCACCCCAGAGAGCAGCTTCCAGAGGACAAGAGCTAAAAGCTAAAAGGTCTGAGAGATGCCAAAACCTGGAATCTCCCCAAGGAATGGAAACCCCGAAGGACCAGGCAGTCCAGACTGTAGAGGAAGCCGAGGCCCGAGAAAGAATGGCCATCATTGGTGGCGTTCTAGAAAAGAAACTACATCTGCAGGAGGGACTGGAAATATGGATACAGAGTGGAGGATCGTCCAAGAACCCCTGGAACGAGAAGCATGGGTTCCTCTTGAAGCAAAAGGTTCTTTCAGCTGCTGTGGAGCAGGAGAAGGACTTTGAACCAGGAAGTGAGGGAGACAGAAGGGCAGTTGGAAGGGCATGCCCAACAAAAACTCGGCATAGAGATCAACCAACAGCTGGGAGAGGACCACCTGTTGGAGGGGCCGCCACAATGAAGCCTCCACACAGAGATCAACCGATTTGTAGGAAGCCAAACCCACACAGAAGAAGAGGAGCCCCACAGAAAGAATCGGAACAGCAGCATGCCGGCAACAGACCACCCATCAAGCATGGGTTCAGCCAGTCCCCTGGAATAGCCAGCGGCAGATCGGACCCCAGGACAACGGAAGGGAAAGGACATCATCTCCCTCCAAACACAGATGATGGGGTTGGAAAGGAAAACACCTCCATCCTTGAGAAAATCTTTGGCACAATTCCCAATCTATTTGATGGACAGAAAATGCGGAACCAAAGGAATGCATCGCTCCGGAAGGAAACAACTCAATCCTCTTCCAAGCTATCCATGGGAGCCTCCAGCACGCCACAAGCTAACGGGATGCACAGAGTAGGGCTCAAAAGAGGAAGGACCAGGAAATAGGAAGAATGAAATCCAGATTAGGGATGGGAAGTTCTCTACACCGGCTGAGAGAGCTGAGCTCCAACAAGGAAGCAGGCTGCAACGTCATCTGTTCTGTGGCGCTGGCCAATCAGACAGGGAGGTGGGATGATGCCTGTCCCTGCAGAGCTCCTGATTGGCCAATACCATGGAGCAGCAAAGATGACATTGTACGAGCCCAGAGAAACGGAAGACATCAGCCGCGTCTGTGTTGGAGGCTTCCGAACACCACCTGGGCTTGTGGGGAGAGTTTGAGAACCTGCCCATTTGAAAATGAATTGCCCATACCTAATCCAGACCCCTGGGGGGATGGGCAAAATGAAATCAACAGGGGCCTCTGTCTGGAAGGAGAGGATTTTAAGATGAGCGTCATCCCATGATGATTATGCTTATCTTCATTTATTATAAGAGGGATCTAGAGTAATTTTACATAACCATAGATAAAGATGTTTTTTAAGCATAAATAAATACATGTTTATTCATATTTGTTGGTCGGATGGCACTTTGTTTGGCATTTGGAGGTTCCTAGTAGGAACAATGCAAACTTTGCATTGCTGAGATTAAGGTTTCCATTTGAGCCAGGCGGTACAGAACCTGAAGGTCTAGAATTGCAGCACCTTGGCTGTTTGATGTGGGAACCCTCTCAAGAGCAATTCAAGATCTCCAGTCAGGTGCTCCACCTCAAAACAGGTAAGAATTGGATCACTTCAGAGTCCTGTTCCCCAAATCCTGATGGATTCCGTTTCCTCTCTGGAGTGGAAAGATACTCCTATCCTATGAAGTCCTGAAATGAATTTCAAAAGGCCAACACCAAAGCCAAGGAAGGTTTTCTCCATTGTTTTTTTCATCTGGCTTACCGTGCCTCTGCACAATGGACAGAAAGGGTATTTATATTGTGTGGTATTTCTCTGCAAAAAGGAAAATTGTGAAAACCGAATCAGGGAATGCTCAAACTCGCATTTTACAAATAGAGGGAAATGGTGACAATAATGAATGGAAGGCCACGTCCTGCCTGTCCCGAGAAGCCTCCTAATTGCTGGTTACATTGAAAACTGGAGGGACCCAGAAACTGAAATTTAATCTCTTGGGAAGTAAGAGTTAAAGGCTGGAGCATACATTTGCCTTACTCTCTTTAACGCTGGACCTTTCTCTCCTTTTTCTTCATTCTAGGAACATCAGCAAAGACCACCAAAGACTGAAGTGACCAAAGAACAGAGAGGAAATAGCAAACTTTTTTGGCTCCCAATATTCCACAGTAGGGCACCGGTACTGAATCATGACACACACCCTAGAAGCAAATTATGATAGAATTAATAGAAAGATTGATATGTCAAATATGTGGCTTTTCTGCGAAATTCCACCCAAGTTCCCTTGAAGGGAGAGTCATTCACAGATGTAGCCCTTCTCCTGTTTCCTGTGTAGGCAGAGAGCTGTGTGCTCTTCTCTGGAGGAGACCTTCTGGGCTAGAATTCACTGATCAGGCCAGGAACTGATGGGTGCCTTTTCTTTCCATTCCAGGTTCCAAGCAACAACTGGCCTCCGGGTTTATGGACGGCTCCTCCCGGAGCAGACCAGAACCATTCTTCATTCGCCATTTCCTCTTCGACGATGCAGATTGGACGACCTGCGATGAGGCGGATGAAGAATCAGCATTTTTTCTTGCCAAGCAAGGAGCCCATCAGGGCATTCATAGAACAAGAAGTTCCCTCTCTCTTCCTCCCTCAACAGGAATCTGTAGCCTGGAGGGCTTCTTGGAAGAGAGAGACCAAAGAGTCCCTCTTGTGGAGTCCCAACAAGCCAGCAGGAACTCGGCATAGAGATCAACCAACAGCTGGGAGAGGACCACCTGTTGGAGGGGCCGCCACAATGAAGCCTCTGCACAGAGATCAACCGATTTGTAGGAAGCCAAACCCACACAGAAGAAGAGCGGCCCCACAGAAAGTATCGGAACAGCAGCATCCCGGCAACAGACCACCAGTCAAGCATGGGTTGAGGCAGTCCTGATATAGATAAGGGAATAGAAAATATGTTTTAAAATTCATGTGTTATTATACTGAATATGCCATTAAATGTTAAAGCAGATATTGGATACAGTGTTTGTATGAGGGGGGAGGAGTTAACGGTTAGGCATACCATATAAGGTTAAGTCTTCCATTCTGCGTCGGTGATAGTCAGATTGTGCGCCTTCTGCGTAGCCAGGATTGGCTAGAGGGCAAGAGAGGGAACTAAGTGTCGGGTATATTAACTTTGGACACATGTGCTTGGGCAGAGACCGTGCCTTGAGTGCCGCTCTCTCCATAACTGCAGCTATGTTAATAAATGTCTTTCACTTTCTGCAAATCTCCATTGTTTGTGTTTCCATTCTGGGTGAGGAACACACATAACAGTCCTGTGGAATAACCAGCGGCAGAGCGGACCCCAGGACAGCGGAAGGGAAAGGACATCATCTCCCTCCAAACACAGATGATGGGGTTGGAAAGGAAAACACCTCCATCTTTAAGAAAATCTTTGGCTCAAATTCCCAATCTATTTGATGGGCTGAAAATGCGGAACCAAAGAAATGCATCGCTCCAGAAGCAAACAACTCAATCCTCTTCCAAGCTATCCATGGGAGCCTCCAGCACGGCACAAGCTAACGGGATGCACAGAGCAGGACTCAAAAGAGGAAGGACCAGGAAATAGGAAGAATGAAATCCAGATTAGGGATGGGCAGTTCTCTACACCGGCAGAGAGAGCTGAGCTCCAACAAGGAAGCAGGCTGCAACAACGTCATCTGTTCTGTGGCGCTGGCCAATCAGAAAGGGAGGTGGGATGATGCCTGTCCCTGCAGAGCTCCTGATCGGCCAGCCCCATGGAGCAGCAAAGATGACATTGTACGAGCCCAGAAAAAGGGAAGACATCAGCTGTGTGTGTGTTGGAGGCTTCCGAAAACCACCTGGGCTTGTAGGGAGTTTCAGAACCTACCCGTTTGAAAATGAATTGCCCATCCCTAATCCAGACCCCTGGGAGGATGGGCAAAATGAAATCAACAGGGGCCTCTGTCCGGAAGGAGAGGATTTTAAGATGAGCGTCATCCCATTATGATTATGCTTATCTTCTGTTATTATAAGAGGGATCTAGAGTGATTATATGACTATCCATAGATAAGGACATGTTTTATCCATAAACAAAAGTTTTATTATAAGAGGGATCTAGAGTAATTATACATAACCATAGATAAAGACGTGTTTTAACCATAAATAAATACATGTTTATGATTCATATTTGTTGGTCGGATGGCACTTTGTTTGGCATTTGGAGGTTCCTAGTAGGAACAATGCAAACTTTGCCAGCCTGCCGCCCGCCGCCCCCCCGCCGCTGGCCACTGCCGTCCGTCGCCCCACCGCCCGCCAGCTGCCCGTCGCCGTCCGCCATAGCTGCCGTCGCCAGCCGCCCGCGGCCCCCATGCCCCTCGCCGCCCCCCCATGCCCGTCGCCGTCCCCCCCCACCCGTCGCCATCCCCTGCCATCTGCCTCCCCCTGCCTCCCCGCCGCCTTCCCGCCCCCTGCCCCCCCAATGCCACTGCCCACCCCGTCCCTTCCCCAGCCCTGCCCCGCCCCTCGCCTAGGGTGCAAAAAACCCTAGCTCTGGCCCTGGGTCTGATATTGCAGCACCTTGGCTGTTTGATGTGGGAACCCTCTCAAGAGCAATTCAAGATCTCCAGTCAGGTGCTCCACCTCAAAACAGGTAAGAATTGGATCACTTCAGTGTCCTGTTCCCCAAATCCTGATGGATTCCGTTTCCTCTCTGGAGTGCAAAGATACTCCTATCCTATGAAGTCCTGAAATGAATTTCAAAAGGCAGGAGTAAAATATGACAAGGCTCAACATACAAATGGAGAGGTGATATAAACAACTAAAAAGTATTCTGGATTTCTTTGAAGAGAGCAAATGAATGAATGCATGCCTCCGAAAGCAATATTTGAAGAATAAACTTAGAATTCCAGGGTACTAACTTAGGGAATCTATGATAATGTTTAATAGATTAATGTATTCTCTAATATTTAATAGTTTACCTTTCCCCTCTTTCTATCACACATTTTAATCAAAGTGATTCTTAAAAAAATAAGAAAAACAAAAAGAAACCATTTGGCTAAGAGATGTTCGACATCAAAATTTATAAGCTTTGGAGTCACACAGCACTCTTCATTGTGTTTACCTTAGCAAGTGGCTTTGGGTAAGTACTAGCTCACTGTGAGAATTCAGGGGGGGCTCCTGAAAAGAAAAGGACCTTCCCAAAGGGTCCCCCTGAGCAGCAGCAATACCAGACAAAGAGCTCTGTGGTGCTTTGTAAGCTCACACAGGCAGTGTAGCCAGAGAAGTTCTGTGGATAGCAGCTCACAGTTTGTCAGGTGCAGGAAGTGTTGTGTAGGATTTCAGATGCGTGGCTGTGCACTGCATGCAGTTGGGGCATGAGATCCAAGCAATGGGACTGATGCAGGAAGAATTGAGCCAGGCCAACTGATCCAATTTTGATCGAAGTAATTCTTAAAAAAACAAGAAAAAATTTGACTAAAGAATGGGTACGATGAGTAAGCGAAAGAGAATGCGAGGCGTTATGGGTGGCAGAGGAGGATGAAGAGGCTTTGGTGGCGAGTGACTTGGTGGTGGCAGGTTGGGCAGAGCAACAGTAGGTAAGAAAACTGACAGTTGGGGAGTTCGTTGAAGACAGTTGAGACTCAGACTGAGGAGAGCGAGAGGAGATATGAGGGTGATCAGTTTAAAGTGAAGGACTCTGATAAATTTACTTGGTCTGTCCAAGTAAGACCAGTAAAATGGCCTGGAGAACGGGATAGATTTGGACCAGGATGGAACAAGGGCACGGTCCAGAATCCCGTAGCATCCATGTTGCGGGATGCAGTGTTTGGGACGGGGGATGCACCATCGCCCCTATTTTTAAATCTTCCCTCTAAAGAAAGCACACCATATCATTTATTGTTAGAAGAACCTTTATTTCCTGAAGTTAATGTAACCTTTCCAAGAAATGTACCACAAGTTACTGAGAGTAACGCTCGTTCCAGTTCAATTAATGTTAACTTAAACAATATGAATAAAAATCCTTTTGAAGAATATACAAAAGTGGACTTTGAAGTGTGTCATGGATCGGAACCGACGCTAGAAAGGATTGAACCCTCACACTCCCCTTCATCCATTCACAAATTTGGTGATGGAAAGGGAAACTCTGCCCGAGTTTCCAAATCAAAAAGGTCAGGGAAATAAAGAGGAAGTAGAACTGGACCTTAGAGGGAGCCAGATATCATGCAGTGCCTGAGGTCAAGCAGTAAGATCCAGTTCCAGGAGGAGCTGTGCTGCCAAATATCTGCCTAGGATGATGCTGTTAATAGCATGGGAGACGGCTGAGAAAGCACAGTTGGCAACTTGGTCCATCATCTCATTTTTTAAGCCAAAAAGTTGGAATTTGGAAGGTGTTCGAGTTCCATGCTGACAAGTTGGAACCGGCCTGTTCTGACCCCAAACAGGGCTTTTGACGGAAGGGAAACGTTGGAGTGTTTTTACCGTTGCCTATCCCTCCAGGAGTTTCCATGATGGCAGAGCAGGGTCTCTTTAAGAGCTCATCCATCACTCTACACATTACCCTGGGTTGCCAAGCCAGAGCTGAGTCCGAAGATATGGTGGGATAATGATTATATTAACAGTTCCACACATCTGAAAAGTGCCTTCCCCAAAGCCTGAGGTATGGCAAGTCACCTCTGTCCTTTGGGTAATACAACTGCCATCAATCCTAAAAAACATACCCAATATAGTAGTCCCCTGCCACAACATGGTTCATATATTACGGTTAGAGATGGGCACGACCAGGAATTTTTTTCCCCGAGTTGTCGTTTTTCGGGACGGGTCCTGCCTGCCTTAATGAAAACTAACGGCTCCGCGAAATCGAAACTAGTCTATCACAGCAGCCAGCTACACAGCCCTCTCCACCCACATCCAAACCCGGACTGCGAGTGTTCTCGGAGTGCCTCGCCTTTTTATACCCTCTGGCACATCCAGAAGTGTCAGTCAAAACCTGGCCATGCGATTGGTGGAATGGGTCCAAAAATTTGCATGGTCCCATCCCATGGCCAGCCCATCATTGCGCAGGTGTAAACAAATAAAAATAAAATAAAATAAAATCAATGGAGACGTTTTGTTGCAAGAAAAACCCACTGCTGCTACTATAAAAAATCAGGCATATAAAATAGCTAATTTTCGCATGTTTCTGTGGTGCTTTGGTGGGTTTTTGGACCACGATTTAAAAAAAATATTGCGGTCGCCATTTTGGATCCCCCCGCACCGCATAGCAAATGGAGACGCCGCCGAGGATGCCCCCTCCCAGCCTGGTACCAGCAGCCCAGGACAGGGGGGGGGAAGCTGGAGTGGGGACCCCACCCCCAGAAACCACCCCTCTGGTAGGTGCCCTCAGGCAGGCATATTTTCGCCTGCTTTTTTGGCCGGGAATCGGGTGTTTTTTTTTTAAACTTTTTTTCTGTGCCGCTTGGCATTGCGCGATTGCGCTGCGATGCCAGGAACGACAATGACAAATCAGACCCAATTTTTCTTCAGTCGGTTCGAGTTCGAGTTCTGGCAGAGTAATTGTCGTTCTTCGTTCCGTTACGTAACGGAAATGAGGAACGGAAACGGAAATGAGAATTTCGCCAAGTCGTGCCCATGTCTAATTACGGTCTCACTATATTGCAGGTTTTTTCTTGAGAGAAGTGGGCTTCCAAAGAGGCTTTTAACCACCTCCTGGCACCTCAGCAAACAGACCTTGAGCTCCTGGCAGCATCCCCCCTCTTTCTTCCAGGGAGCTCAACGTGGAAAATATGATTCTCCTCCTGCCCACATCTTACGCAGGCTGCACATTATTCTCTCCCCACCACCCCAGCGAGCTCAGTACTCATTTTACTGAACACTGAAGAATAGAAGGCTGAGTCAGCCATGAGCCGGCTCCCTGGGATTGAACCTTAGGTCGCGTGCACAGTTTTATGTGCAGTTCAGCACTTTAACCACTACACCACGAAGCTCGGTGATCATGAGATCAGGAAGAAAGAAAGAGAATGTATGGTTTCCACGCAGCCCTGATTTTTTAAAAATCTTGTGAATTAACTGGGCTAAAATCAATAAAGATCAGCAGCAGGGGCTTTGTAAAGGGGCTGTTGGTGTCACCTCCCCTGTCAGAATATCCTTGATGTGACTAGTTGCTCCACAGCCAGGTATCCAACAGGTGTTGTGGTCATCACTGCCTTGATGATGAAACGATAGCCAACTCCCCCAGTCCTTTGTCACTGGCAGTCTAAGCTTAGAATTCTGGGAGTTTTGGTCCAAAACATCTGGAGGACCGAAGTGTGGACATGCGTGTGCAGATACTTGGCAGTACAACTCCTCCTGGAACTGGATCTTACTGCTTGACCTCAGGCATAGCATCATATCTGGCTTCCTCTAAGGCAGGCCTACCCAAAGTCTGGCCCGGGGGGGGGGGGCAAATCCAGCCCGTCAGGCCATTCTGAGTGGCCCGCGGCTGGCTGGCCCGCCCCGACCTCTCCCTCCTTCGCCCCATTTTTTTTTTTTAAATCTTCTGCCAACACTGACACTGCCGGGAACCTTGTGAAGCTCGGCGCGCACGCGCAGGGTGGTGCGCGGGCGGGCCGCCTCCACTGGCATAGCTGGGAAACTTGTGGGGCTGGGCGGTCTGCCACCACCGGCACCGCAGGGGGAAGTGTGGGGGTGGGCAGGCCAGTGGGCCTCTGCCACCGCCAAGGAGCTTTGGGGTGGGCCAGCGGGTGAGCCGTCACCACCGCTGGGGAGCTTGGGGGGGGGAGTGCAAGGTCACACAGATCGCCTCTTCCAAGGGGGCGACCTGCGGCCACGGCTCCCTGTGTTTCCTTTGGTCCCCACCTTCCTTCCTTCCTTCCTCCTTCCTTGTTCCCCACCTTCCTTCCTTCCTCTCTTGGTTTCCACCTCCCTCCCTCCCTCCCTTGGTCCCTGCCTTCCCTCCTGCAGGTGGGGTTGCAAGGGGTCAGTGGGTGGGGCTTATGGGTCAAGGGGTGGGGCTTGCAGTGGGGTGGCTGGGCTGGGGAGCAACCGGCCCCTGACACATTCTCAGCCACCAAATCTGGCCCTCCTTACAAAAAGTTTGGGTACCCTTGCTCTAAGGGCCAGTTTTGGTTCCTCCTTCTTGACACATATATTTCTACATTTTTTCATGTTTTTAATATTTTCTGACTCTGGATAAGTGAATTAGTGGATCTCTATCTCACGGATTAGGAGCCCCAACCATATTGGCTTCTTAATGATGTGAGCCTCCTTGGGTTCATGTGAAAATGAAGGTGAGAAAAAATTATAAACAAAGAAGCAAATAAAATGTCTTAACTGTTTATAGTTTCAAACACGCCCCAGGTTCCTCTTTCAGAGATGGCCAGACCCATGTCGCTGTCAGCCGTAACCGAGCTGGCTTGCCCTGCAAATCAGACATAAAAACCCTTGATTTTCGAACGGCAAACTTCCCTCAGATGAGGAAACTAGTTAGAAAGAAATTGAAGGGGAAGGTTGGAAGAATCCAATCTCTTCAGAGTGCATGGAACCTGTTTAAAACAACGGTAACAGAGGCCCAGCACAAGTGCATACCACAAAGAAAGAAGAGCTCATTTAAGTCCAAGAGGGCACCAGCATTGTTAACAAGTGGTGTTAGAGAAGCTCTAAAGTGCAAGGAGAGGTCTTTCTGTAAATGGAAATCCTCCCCAAATGAGGAAAATAAAAAGGAACACAAAACTCTGGCAAAAGAAATGTAAGAAGATGATAAGAGAGGCAAAGAAAGATTTTGAGGAACGCATGGCTAGCAATATAAAGGGTAATAATAAAAGCTTCTTTAAATATGTTAGAAGTAGAAAACCTGCCAGAGAACCAGTTGGCCCTCTGGATGGTGAGGGAAGAAAAGGGGAGATTAAGGAGGACTTGGAAATTGCAGAGAAATTAAATGAGTTCTTTGCATCTGTCTTCACGACAGAAGACCTTGAGCAGATTCCGCTGCCTGAATGGCCCCTCTTGACTAAAGAATTAATCAAATACAGCTTAAAAGAGAGAATGTTTTAGGACTGATTGATAAATTGAAGATTAACAAGTCACCGGGCCCAGATGGCATCCACCCAAGGGTTATTAGGGAACTGAGAAGTGAAATTGCAGATCTCTTAACAGTAATATGCAACTTGTCTCTTAAAATGGCCACAGTGCCGGGGGACTGGAGGATAGCAGATGTCACACCAATTTTTAAAAAAGGAAGGAGGGGGGACCCGGGAAACTACAGGCCAGTTAGCCTTACATCTGTCCCAGGGAAGATGGTGGAAAGCCTCATTCAAGAGAAAAATCTTAAAACACATAGAAGAACAAACCTTGCTGAGAGAAAATCAGCATGGCTTCTGCAAGGGTAAGTCTTGTCTGACAAATATTTTAGAATTTTTTGAAAAGGTCAGCAGGCATGTAGATTTGGGTGAACCGGTGGATATAGTCTATCTGGATTTTCAAAAGGCTTTTGACACAGTCCCTCACCAGAGGCTGCTGAGAAAAACTGCACAGTCAGGGGATAAGAGGGCAGGTCCTCTTATGGATTGAGAACTGGTTGAGATCCAGGAAACAAAGAGTAGGTGTCAATGGGAAATTTTCACAATGGAGAGAGGAGAAAAGCGGTGTGCCCCAGGGATCTGTCCTGGGACCAGTGCTTTTCAATCTGTTCATAAATGACCTGGAGACAGGGATAAGCAGTGAGGTGGCCAAGTTTGCAGATGACACAAAACTTTTCTGTGTGGTAAAAAACAGAAAAGATTGTGAAGAGATCCATAAGGATCTCTCCAAACTGGGGGAATGGGCTACGAAATGGCAAATGTGTTTTAATGTAGCCAAATGTAAAGTAATGCATATTGGGGCAAAAAATCAAAACTTTATCTATCAACTCATGGGCTCTGAGTTATCCGTGACAGATCAGGAAAGAGATCTTGGTGTGTTGGTGGACAGCTCCATGATGGTGACTACCCATGTGTGTGGCAGCGGTGAAGAAGGCCAATTCCATGCTAGGGATTATCAAAAAGGGGATTGAAAATAAAACAGCCAATATTATAATGCCATTATACAAAACAATAGTAAGGCCGCACCTGGAGTATTGTGCACAATTCTGGTCACTGCATCTCAAGAAAGACATAGTGAAACTGGCAAAGGTGCAGAAGAGAGTGACCAAAATGATTACTGGGCTGGGGCACCTCCCTTATGAGGAAAGGCTAAAACATTTGGGGCTCTTTAGTCTGGAAAAAAGGTGCCTGAGGGGGGATATGATTGAGACGTACAAAATATTGCAGGGCATGAGTAAAGTGGATAGAGGGAAGCTCTTCTCCCTCTCACAAAATACCAGGACTAGGGGACATACACTCAAATTGAGGGCTGGGAGAGTAAGAACAGACAAAAGAAAATATTTTTTCACCCAGCGCGTTGTTAGTCTATGGAACTCCCTGCCACAGGATGTGGTGATGCCATCTGTCTTGGATGCCTTCAAAAGGGGATTGGACAGATTCCTGGAGGAAAAGTCCATCACAGGTTACAAACCATGATGGAGATGTGCAATCTCCAGGCTTAAAACCAGGGTACTTCAAGGGCCAGATGCAGGGGAGTGGTATCAGGAGACAGAGATCTAGTCTCATGCGCTCCCAAACGCATCTGGTGGGGCCGCTGTGAGATACAGGAAGCTGGACTAGATGGGCCTTTGGCCTCATCCAGCATGGCTCTTCTTATGTTCTTATGTTCTTATATTCCAAAGAATTTTAAAGAGTGGTGATACAAACACACAAAAGGGCCGCCTCTCTCATTGTGTGCTTGTTTCCCACTTGCCACCAGGAGTGAACACAGGTCCATGTTCCCGATGAGAGGGCGAGGGGACTCAGGATCTTGACAGGGATTGGGTGAGGGCTGTTTGTGATGCAACACAGAGGGTCCCACCATAACCTGTGGCCCATGATTGCCACCAGCCATTTGTTGGGTGACCAGCGCTGTGTCCACATGGCTTCTCCAATGATGGAGGAGGCACTGGACATCGTTCTGGTTTCTCTTGGGGAAGCAATCGCAGCCCCAGTCAGTTATTTTCTCATTATTCCTATGACCGTTTTGATTTGGAAACTCGGGCAGAGTTTTCCTTTCCATCACAACATTTGTGAATGGATGAAGGGGATTTTCAGGCGGCTCTTGGGTGTCCTTGAAACTTCATCCACACCTTCCATCACCAAAGCCAAGGTAGGTTTTCTCCATTGCTTTTTTCATCTGGCTTACCGTGCCTCTGCACAATGGACAGACAGGGTAAATATATTGTGTGGTATTTCTCTGCAAAAAGGAAAATGGTGAAAACCGAATCAAGGAATGCTAAAACTCGCATTTTACAAATAAAGGGAAACGGTGACAATAATGAACGGAAGGCCACGTCCTGCCTGTCCTGAGAAGCCTCCTAATTGCTGGCTACCTTGAAAACTGGAGGGACCCTGAAACTGAAATTTAATCTCTGGGGAAGTAAGAGTTAAAGGCTGGAGCATGCATTTGCCTTACTCTCTTTAACACTGGACCTTTCTCTCCTTTTTCTTCATTCTAGGAACATCGGCAAAAACCACCCAAGACTGAAGTGACCAAAGAACAGAGAGGAGGTAGCAAACCTTTTTTGTCTCCCAATATTCCACAGTAGGGCACCGGTACTGAATCATGACACAACCTGGAAGGAAATTATTGTAGAATTAATAGAAAGATCGATATTTCTAAGCCACCCATTTGATTCTTTCTGCCAAATTCCACCCAAGTTCCCTTAAAGGGACAGTCATTCACAGATGTGGCCCTTTTCCTGTTTCCTGTGTAGGCAGAGAGCTGCGTGCGCTTCTCTAGAGGAGACCTTCTGGGTAAGAATTCACTGATCAGGCCAGGAAGTGATGGGTGCCTTTTCTTTCCATTCCAGGTTCCAAGCAACAACTGAACTCCAGGTTTCTGGACGGCTCCTCCCGTAGCAGACCAGAACCACTCTTCATTCGCCATCTCCTCTCTGATGACACAGATTGGACGACCTGCGATGAGGCAGAAGAAGAACCTGCATTCTTTCTTGATAAGCAAGGAGACCATCAGGGCATTGGTAGAACAAGGAGTTCCCTCTCTCTTCCTCCCTACATGGGAATCTGTAGCCTGGAAGGCTTCCTGGAAGAGAGAGGCCAAGAGTCCCTTGTATGGAGTCCCAATGAGCCAGGGCCTCCCTTTGCCCAGACTCTCCAGGAGCCAGACAGGCCCATCCCAACCCAGGCACCACCGTCTCTTCTGAGGTGTCCAGAAGCAGCAGCATCCACAGAAGGAGAGGAGGAGGAGAGGCCACTGTCCCTCCCAAGTCCAAGACCTCCTAGTTCCTGTGACTGCGACCATGAATGTTCTCCTGAGAGTGACAACATAGGAGAGGTGTCCAGTTCATCCTCAAGTACAGACGGTCTCTCCCACGTGAGTTGGACAGCATCCTCCAGCAGCCAGTGTGTCTGGTCCGAGAGCACCACAGAAACATCTGAGGATGACACCGACACCTCTTCAGGCTCCAACCTCAGCGATGGCGACATTCCCTCTCCCTGGGAAATCATCCGTTCCTTGGACTCCCTGATAGAGGCCCTCCTGGGAATACAACACCAAAAGGAGGCACGGAGGACCAAGAAGGAAGGGGAGGCAGCTCAGACCCAGGGTGAAACTGAGCTCGGAACTACTGAGCCAGTAGAACCGCGGGATCAATCCAGGGCCAGGATGAGACGCAAGGAGAAGTCCAAGAAGGGCGTTCCTCAAGGACACCCAGTGAGAACCACATGGGCACACACCAATATGCCTGCCCTTAGGTGTCCTTTTGTTAACGTCCCTTTCCTCACAGATGAGGCCTGGAAAAATTTAGAATTCCACCTCCTCCAGAAGAGAATCCAGCACGCATGGGGCCTGCCTTCCCTGGTGCTTGCCTGCCTCAAGGCCTTTGTCCCCCTTCCTCCTGATACGGGAAAGCATCCCAGGGAAAGCATAACGAAGGGCTCACATCTGTGGGAAAGACATGGGCAGAGCATGGGCCAGAATCTTTCCTTCCTCCCTCCAGACACGAAAGAACGCCTGGAGGCCCATGTGAGGAAAATGGCCATTAAACACTCCTGGGGCATTCCAAAGCGAGCCCAGAAATCTCTGAGAGGATTCCAGTGCCCGCTAGAAGAGGAAGAAAGCTGCAGAGCACAAGCAGCGCCTCCGAAGGCACAGGGAGCAGGTGGACCTGCAAGCTTTCATTCACATTCTTTCCCTATGCCTGAGGTGGAGCTTCCGTTCCTTATGGCCTCAGCTAAATCCCGCCTGGAATTCCACCTCCAGCTTAAGAAAATCCAGAGAGGGTTGGGCCTGCCCTCCTGTGTGGCCGAGTCCATGCATATGTTTTCCCCTCATTTCCTGGAGCCATCAAAACACCCTTCAGACTGCAAAGGGAGAATGATGGCCCCTAAACAGGGTTGGGATACGGGAGAGGAACATCTTGTTTCCCTGAGTTCCCCAAGCCTTGGGCCACAGAGGAAAGAGTACCAGGAAGACCACTTGCCGATGGGCACCGGGGAGCATCAGCAGAGCTTTCCAGAACATGCTGAAGAAACTGCGAGAGCTTCCCCGTGGCTTTCTGAAGAGCCAACCTTCTGCCCCGTGGCAGAAGCAACCCATGAGGTAACCTGGCCAGGTGGAAGAGAAAATCCCCCAATGCCTCTACTGCAGAGAAAAGGTGGGGTGGATATGCCCCCCGAGAAGACCCTTCCCATGCTGAAGTCTAGAGCTCCTCAGGGAGAAGATCCTGGGACTCCCTTCCGTTCTCCATCTTCCCTGGGGAGAAGAAGGGGGTTCCATAAGACCATATCCTGGTCAGAAGCTCCAGAGGGCTCCCAAAGGAAAAGACCTCTGAGATCAAGAACTGCTCAGAGATCCAAGGGCAGAAGAAGACAGCCACGCCCTTCCAAGACTTCCCTCCAGAAGAAGAAGGTCCACTGGCAGCGAGAAGACAGCTTCCAGGCAAGGACAGAGAAAAGACCCACACCAGGGAGACAGAAGGAGCCTCAGTCCGAGGAAGACTCTGACAGGAGCTGGGAGACAGTCGAGCCCTGTAAGGTCATCGGGTGCCCTTGTGCGTGCCATGCCTCCCACTCCAAGGCTGGCTCCATATCCTCCATACAGTCACTTACACAGGAGGAGGTTCACTCAGAGGAAGCCAACATTGAAACCAAAAGGAGCTCTTCCATCGTGTTCTCTGGGGAAAGTGAAAGACCTGATTCAGGCTGCGCAGAGCAAGGCGAAGAGGGCTCTTCGTTGCCCTCAGAGGGCAATGGATCTTATAACTCTGGTTCGAGACAGGGCTTCCCATCTCTTTCATCAGGGGACAAGGAGCTTCTGCACTCAGCTTCCTCTAATGAAGGAACAGGTGAAGGCTCTTGTTCTCTGCCATCTCAGGACCATGACGCCCATGAGTCTGATTCTGCAGAAGGGGTGGAGTCTTCTTTTCCATCCCAGCAGGAGGAATCCTCCACATCCTCCACAGAGACTAAAAAGAAGGACGGATCTTCTTCTCTGCAGTCCAAGGGCTCCCATCATCCCGTCTCATTCTCTGTTGAAGGAGACACAGAAGAGGAGACCAGTGAGGGCTTTTACCAGCCGTTGGACAAAGAGGCGGTCCAACAGAACAGCACTCTCCTTGTCAGTCTTCCCTCTGCTCTGCCAGAGCCAGACAACTTGGCAAATGCACACGGGGAAGAAGGAACTGGTTTTGGAGAAGCTTACTCAATGGAGCCTCAGTGCAGAGATCAACCAAGAGCTGGGGAAGACAAAGATGCAAGCAGTGGAGCATCAGAGGAATCTCTGAGAGAACTTGCTGGAGGCCAAGGCCCATTGATTAAAAATGGTCTTCACCAGGCACTTAGCGTCAGCAGAGGAAGAGGCATCCCCAAGTCTGAAGAAGGCCAACCCAAGGAGCCAATGGGGGGTGCCCAACAACTCCAGTTGGAAGAGGAAGCAGCTTCCAGAGGGCAAGAGCTAAAAGCCAAAAGCCTGGAAGCTCCCCAAGGATCAGAAATCCGAAAGGACAGGACTGTCGAGGAAGCCGAGGCCCGAGAAAGAATGGCCATCATTGGTGGCATTCTAGAAAAGAAACTACATCTGAAGGAGGGAC
Source organism: Phrynocephalus guinanensis (assembly GCA_037367245.1). Taxonomy (NCBI): domain Eukaryota; kingdom Metazoa; phylum Chordata; class Lepidosauria; order Squamata; family Agamidae; genus Phrynocephalus; species Phrynocephalus guinanensis. The sequence goes on along the minus strand of CM074743.1, from coordinate 6,157,178 downwards.
TGGAAATATGGATACAGAGTGGAGGATCGCCTAAGAACCCCTGGAATGAGAAGCATGGGTTCCTCTTGAAGCAAAAGGTTATTTCAGCTGCTGTGAAGCAGGAGAAGGAACCAGGAAGTGAGGGAGACAGAAGGGCAGTTGGAAGGGCATGCCCAACAAAAACTCAGCATAGAGATCAACGAACAGCTGGGAGAGGACCACCTGTTGGAGGGGCCGCCAGAATGAAGGCTCCACACAGAGATCAACTGATTTGTAGGAAGCCAAACCCACCGAGAAGAAGAGGAGCCCCACAGAAAGAATTGGAACAGCAGCATGCCGGCGACAGACCACCCATCAAGCATGTGTTCAGCCAGTCCTGTGGAATAACCAGCGGCCGAAAGGACCCCAGGACAACTGAAGGGAAAGGACATCATCTCCCTCCAAACACAGATGATGGGGTTGGAAAGAAAAAGACCTCCATCCTTGGGAAAATCTTTGGCAGAATGTGGAACCGAAGGAATGCATCGCTCCAGAAGCAAACAACTCCATCCTCTTCCAAGCTATCCATGGGAGCCTCCAGCATGGCACAAGCTAACGGGATGCACAGAGCAGGGCTCAAAAGAGGAAGGACCAGGAAACCGGAAGAATAAGATCCAGATTAGGGATGGGCAGTTCTCTGCACTGGCAGAGAGAGCTGAGCTCCAAGGAGGAAGCAGGCTGCAATGTCATCTTTGCTGCTCTGTGGTGCTGGTCAATCAGACAAGGAGGTGGGATGATGCCTCTCCCTGGAGATCTCCTGATTGGCTAGCACCATGGACAGGGCCAGCGCTAGGTATTTTTGCGCCCTAGGCGGCGGGTGGGGGGGAGACGGGGGCGGGGGGGGGCGGTGGCGGTGGCGGTGGCAGGGGGAGGTGCGGGGGGCGCGGGCAGGGGGCGTGGGCAGGGGGGGGTGGCGGCGGCGGCAGGGGGGAGGTGCAGGGGGGTGCAGGGGGGCGTGGGCGGGGGGGCGGCGGGCGGCGGGGGGGAGGTGCAGGGGGCTGTGGGCGGGGGCGGCTGTGACAATGGGGAGGTGCAGGGGGCGGGGTGGTGGTGGCGGCGGCTGGGGGGAGGTGCAGGGGGGGCGCAGGCGGGGGGGCCACGGGCGGGGAGGTGGCGGCGGCAGGGGGACGGTGCAGGGCGGGCCGCGGGTGGGTTGCACGGTCAGGGGGGGCGGTGGCGGTGGCAGGGGGGAGGTGCAGGGGGTTAGGGGTGGGGGGGGGCGGGCGGGGGGCCCGTGGCGGCGGCAGGTGGGAGGTGCAGGGGGGCCACGGGGGGAGGTGCAGGGGGCCACGGGTGGGGGGGGTGGGGGGCAGCGGTGGCAGCGGGAGGGGGGAGGTGCAGGGTGGGCCGCGGGCGGGGGGGCACGGGTGGGGGGGGGCGGCGGCAGCGGCAGGGGGGAGGTGCAGGGGGCCGCGGGCAGGGGGCCACGGGTGGGGGGCGGCGGCGACAGGGGGAGGGGGGAGGCGCGGGGGGTGGCGGTGGCAGGGGCGAGGTGCAGGGGGGCCGCCGGCCGGCGGGGTGCGCGGGCGGGGGGGGGGGGGGGGGCGGCGGCGGCAGGGGGGTGGTGCAGGGGGGCTGCGGGCGGGCAGGCCAGAGGCAGGGGGGAGGTGCATTGGGGCCGCGGGCAGGGGGCCACGGGTGGGGGGGCGGCGGCGGCAGCGGGAGGGGGGAGGTGCAGGGTGGGCCGCAGGCAGGGGGCACGGGTGGGGGGGGGCGGCGGCAGCGGCAGGGGGGAGGTGCGGGGGGGCGTAGGCGGGGGGTGTGGGCGGGGGCGGCGGCGGGGGCGGGGGGCAGCAGGGTAGCCAGCGGGGGCGGTGGGGGGGTGGCGCCCCCTCTCCATTTTGGCGCCCCTTGTCCATTTTGGCGGCCTAGGCAACTGCCTAGTTCGCCTTAATGGACGCGCCGGCCCTGACGATGGAGCACCAAAGATGACATTGTATGAGCCCGGAGAAAGGGAAGACACCAGGTGTATATGTGTTGGAGGCTTCGGAACATCACCTGGGCTTGTAGGGAGAGTTTCAGAACCTACCAGTTCCAAAATGAATTGCCCATCCCTAATCCAGACCTCTGGGAGGATTGGCAAAATGAAATCAACAGGGACCTCTGTCCGGAAGGAGAGGATTTTAAGATGAGCATCATCCCATTATGATTATGATTATGATTATGATTATCTTCTGTTATTATAAGCGGGATCTAGAGTGATTATACGACTATCCATAATTAAAGACATGTTTTATCCATAAACAAAAGTTTTATTATAAGAGGGATCTATAGTAATTATACATAACCATAGATAAAGACGTGTTTTAACCATAAATAAATAAATGTTTATGATTCATATTTGTTGGTCTGATGCCACTCTGTTTGGCATTTGGAGGTTCCTCGTAGGAACAATGCAAACTTTGCATTGCTGAGATTAAGGTTTCCATTTGAGCCAGGCGGCACAGAGCCTGAAGGTCTAGAACAGCAGCACCTTGGCTATTTGATGTGGGAACCCTCTCAACAGCAATTCAAGATCTCCAGTCAGGTGCTCCATCTCAAAACAGGTAAGAATTGGATCACTTCAAAGTCCTGTTCCCCATATCCTGATGGATCCAGGTTCCTCTCTGGAGTGCAAAGATACTCCTATCCTATGAAGTCCTGAAATGAATTTCAAAAGGCAGGAATAAAACTAGACAAGGCCCAACATACAAATGGAGAGATGATATAAACAACTAAAAAGTATCCCGGATTTCTTTGAAGAGAGCAAATGAATGAATGCATGTCTCCGAAAGCAATATTTGAAGAATAAAGTTAGAATTCCAGGGTACTAACTTAAGGAATCTATGATAATGTTTAATAGATTAATGTAAAATGTTTAATAGTTTACCTTTCCCCTCTTTCTATCACACATTTTAATCAAAGTAATTCTTAAAAAAATAAGAAAAACAAAAAGAAACCATTTGGCTAAGAGATGTTCAACATCAAAATGTATAAGCTTTGGAGTCACACAGCACTCTTCATTGTGTTTACCTTAGCAAGTGGCTTTGGGTAAGTACTAGCTCACTGTGAGAATTCAGGGGGGCTCCTGAAAAGAAAAGAACCTTCTAAAAGGGTCCCCTGAGCAGCAGCAATACCAGACAAAGAGCTCTGTGGTGCTTTGTAAGCTCACACAGGCAGTGTAGCAAGAGAATACGTCTGTGAAGATTCTCAGTCATCCAGGTGCGTTTATCTGGGAGTTGAGTCATGGCTACTAGACTTCTTTTTTGAGAGATAGAAACGTTTCGCTGTTCATCCAAACAGCTTCATCGGTCTGACCGATGAAGCTGTTTGGATGAACAGCGAAACGTTTCTATCTCTCAAAAAAGAAGTCCAGTAGCCATGACTCAACTCCCAGATGTAGCAAGAGAAGTTCCATGGATAGCAGGTCACTGTTTGTCAGGTGCAGGAAGTGTTGTGTAGGATTTCAGATGCGTGGCTGTGCACTGTACGCAGTTGGGGCATGAGATCCAAGCAATGTGATTGAATGCAGGAAGAACTGACTCACCGGGGTGCACGCTGTTCCCCTTGGCCGTTTCCAGATGTTTCCAACACAAAGGTTGAGACTTCTGAGTTGCCTCTTATATGCTGAAATTGCTGGCCACACCAGAATCTTTTTGGATTGCACCTCCTTGAGCTATTCTCTGATCTTTAGGTCAGGTAGTGGCAGACAGTATCTAATCCATTGTTTATCTTGCAGTTAACCAGATGCTTTTAGGAAACCATGAACATCACCATCACCATCATCATCATCATCATCCATGGATCAGCCACACAACCTGGCTCCCGTCCATGTCCAACTGCTCTGGTGCCATCTAGTGACCATCTCTATCAAAGAGGCCTCCACCAAGACCAATGCCAGAGAGTAACAGAAGACCCACGCCAGAGTTTATTGATGAGAAAATAAAACATATTCTACTTTATATATACACGGCATCCAGGCTGCCTTTGTCAGTCTTTTTATGGTTTTGCTGTCAAGCTGCTTGGGTTTAAAAACGGTTGTGCAGGGTTCCAGAAAAGGTGGCAGTATTCCAAAGGTCCTCTTCACATGTACAGAAGCCCCATTTCTGGGGGTGGCAGGATAGATTGCAGGGCTCCCACGGATACTGAAATACACAGATAACAGTAAATACTTTTAAAAAAAACTGAACACTGAATATATATTATAGTAAAAGAGTTAAAACCCCCAGGAAAATGCATTACCAGAACTGTCTGCTAGATACTAACTATAGTGGACCCTTGTATAACAAACGGTTTGTATAACATAAAATTTGTACAACATAAAAAAGGGGAAATTTGCTTAACATAGTCGCCTATTTGTACAACATAAAAATGGGATCACTCTGTTTTCAATGCATTCCTATGGGAATTTTGTATAAAGGAAAATTTGTTTAACATAATTTCATTTGGAACGGATTAATTCCTTTATACAAGGTACCACTGTACCATGGTACGTTTAATATTTTCAGACCGCAGATAATTAATCCTTGGATATGGATATGGGTCCTATTGTATTTGTAGCACATACAGGCATACCTTTTATTTATTTATTTATTTACAAAAAAAAAGCCACCCCACTTCCAAATGGTCTCTGGGCATCCTACAACAAAATGTCTGGGTTGTTTCTGTGGTGTTTATATGTTTTTGCCAGTATAGTGACAGCCTATTTTTTTTACTACTAATGGGAAGGATTCAAAGACAGCACATTAAGCCCCAAACATCCCCAGTGTAAAGCTCAGAAGATTTTTTTAAATGACAGTTTCCAAAATCCGTCTGACCACCATGACTGCTGGTGATATCAGAGCGTTCTAGGGCAAGTAGCCCCTTTCCTTACCTCCCCGAAATAAATAAAAGGTCATAGTTGGAAGCCCTTGTTCACTGGTAGTAGTGGAGCTCTGAGTGGATCCGGGCTGAAGCCCATTCTCTGGACCCATCCGCCACCCTAAAATGTTCACCCAAAAGGCAGCAGATAATTTGGAAATGGCTACTGCCCTGAGTACATCCGATCTCACCTGATCTCAGAAGCTAAGCAGGGTCAGGCCTGGCTAGTACTTGGATGGGCGACCACCAGGGAATACCAGGTGCTGTAGGTGCCTGGAGTAGGAACTGCCAAACCACTCCAGTATTCCTGCCAAGAAAACTCCATGGACAAGGGGTCATGAAAGGTCGGTCATGACTGTAACAGCACAACAACAGCAACAACAACCGGAGCAGCTGCCTTGCCATGGACAAGGAGGCCAATCTTGCTCACCACACTTTCACTTTCTTTTGTTTTAAAGAGATCCTTTTCCATTTGTGGACAGGTGCTGTACACACACACTGTACACACACACACACACACACACACACACACACACACACACACACAACACAACACAAATGGTGTGCGTCCTGAGTAGAGGAAAAAAAAACTCCAAATCCATTCCAAAATGGTAGGTGAATATTTAAGTATATCCCAATGATTCAATGGGATTGTTCTATTTATTTATTTATTTATTTATTTATTTATTTATTTTTAGAGTATTTTTACCCTGTCTTTCTCCTGGGAAAAGGACCCAAGGCAGCTTACAGTAATGAGGGATGATATACAGTCCAGTACAATTAAGACCTGTTGAAGTATTGAGAAGGGGTGCACTGTTGTTGATGTTTGTCTTTTTTAATGTAATTTGTATACGTTTTTAAAAAAAAAAAAAAGGGGGGGGGAAGAGAACAGGGAATTGATGGACATCCTCCAGCATTAAAAGACAACATTACATTAAAGCTACAAGAGAACGTGAGCAGTTAAAAAGAGTAAAATTCCATGTTCTGGCTGGCTACAATAGACCAGTCTGATCAGTTTCTCTTCAGGGTTGCAGGTGCAAGTTCTGTTTTGTTCCAGTGCTCAGGAAGATGATTTAATGCCCACACAGTTGGGCATAATCTTGAAATGTTCCCTTTCTTTCCTTCTTTTTTTTAAGAATTAGCACTTGGCAAACAGGTTTTCTCTAGTTGCCTGATTTAATACACGCTGAAGGGAGGAATAAGGAGAAATCCTGGCCATGTGCTTGAGAATTGATTTTTGAAAAAATACAGCCTAGTCAGAGCTGTATAAAAACTGACATCACCAAAAGAAGATTAAGCACCGAATCTCACTGCCCTTTGCTCAGCTGGGCAAGGGCCTTATTTGCTTTCACAGACCTGAGTCATCTCCTTGTGGTCAATGCGTCAGGAGAAATGGAATCATCATTTAATCCAGAGGAGCTCACATTGAACTAAATGTGTCTGCCTGGAAGGTGCTACACTGCTTCTGATTGTGTGTGTGTGTGTGTGTGTGTGTAGCTGTGCTGTTGTATAGGAACATTGACTCATATTTCTTTTTGAGCACCCTGGTGTTTTCCTTATTGCCTCTAGTACCATTCAGTAAACACAGCTGGCGTCTCTGGCGAGTCATGGCAGGGACCAAAAGATTGGCTTAAACCAGTGGTACCCAACCTTGAGTAACCCAGACGTTCCTAGAATGCAAACCCCTGATGCCTAGGAACCTAAGTCTGCTGGACTAGGTTTCCGGGAGTTTTAGTCCAAGAACACCTGGGGAGAACCACTGGATTAAACAATATAGGCCAGTGATGGCGAACCTATGGCACGGGTGCCAGAGGTGGCACTCGGAGCCCTTTCTGTGGGCACCCGACATTGCCCCTTCGTAGCCACCTGTATACAGGTTAAATTACTGTATTGGCACTTTGCAAAAAAATTAGTGGGTTCTGAATTGCAGTTTGGGCACTCGGTCACTAAAAGGTTCACCATCCGTGATATAGGCCATGCCTTTATTCACGTCTAAATACAGTGGTACCCCAACTCAGCTCAACTTAAGAGCAATTCGACTTAAGAGCAGAAAACTGTTGGCATTGTAACTGGCACCTTACAAATTTTAGATATGGTTTGCTCTACTTACAAACTTTTTTCATTTTTTTTCATTTTTTAAACTTATTTTTTAAATTTTTAGATCAGTTCCCCAACTTAAGAGTAGATCAACTTAAGAGCATGCATTTGGAATGGATTAAATTCGCAAGTTGAGGTACCGCTGTAGTAGAATGAGATTCTTAAATGCCCAGAGAACCAAGACAAAGGCTATGAAATAGGAACTAGAATGACTCCGGAGCAGAATTAGGGAAAAGGCTGGAAGCAGAGAGGGCTCCAATGAAGCTCGGGGATTTCCATTAATGCATGGACGTTACCTGCCCTTGCTCCATCCTGTAGAATTCTGGGAACTGTAGTCTGCAGAGGAGCTTAGCATTTTCTACTAGAATTCCCACAGAAAACTCTAGGTATCCTGTGAAAATACTAATCTCTAGGACTCCCCTGGGTGCAACCATGATATTTCAAGTGCTACCCATTTGACACCATGATACAGACATTGCGCTTCCATATGGGTGATGGAGGCCCTCTTCCTTACCTGTGGTCAGCTTACTGGGTAGAAGGAACCAATGAATCATGAAAGGGACTGTGATGTCACCCCCTTTCAGAGACTGGGTTTTCAAAGGCACAACTGGGTTTATTTTGACATCCCACCACTGTGCCACCAAATTGTGACGACACCTCCCTTTTACACACGTGTTTGTGATGAAAATGGTAATGCTGCCACCTTTTTAAATCGTTGCCTTATGAATTGGTACAGACTCAGATGTATAATATAAAAATAATAATGAAGTTTATTGAGAAAATAAATAAATATAACAATGATTGAAGTTGGTATGTGTTGCCTTTAACATAGAACAGATTTAATCAACTCTTCAAGCCTCCCTGTCTTTAATAACTAGTAAACAGTAAAGCCCTCACTGCCTGACTGAACTCTAACACAGCTGTGCTCTCCCAGCACTCTTAGCTCTCAAACAGTAAAGCCCTCACTGCCTGACTGAACTCCCAGCACTCTTACCTCTCAACTCTCAACTTAACTGTCTCAACCCACTCAACTCAGCCTACTCTCTCAAACCAGGCTCCACCCTTTTTATACAATACCACCCCCCGCCCTCCTGCTGGGATTGGCTGATGATTTACATAAGCATTCCCCCTGCTTCCAGGGTGTTGTCACAGGGACCAATAAGGTCACCAAATCCCACCCCCTACTCAATACAGGTATCAAAATCAAAGGATATATGACTGGTGGCCATATATTTTCTCTTGAATGCCTCCAGCATTGGAGTGCTCACCCCGTCCCATGGCAAATGGCTCATTTTTGTACTCCTTGGAAAAGTCCCTGTTGGGAAACATTGAAGGCAAAAGGAAAAGGGGACGACGGAGAATGAGATGGTTGGATGGACGGTGTCATTGATGCAACTCCAGTTGGAAGAGGAAGCAGCTTCCAGATGGCAAGAGCTAAAAGCCAAAAGCCTGGAACCTCCCCAAGGATCAGAAATCCGAAAGGATAGTGTGATCCAGACTCTAGAGGAAGCTGGAGCCCGAGAAAGAATGGCCATCATTGGCAGCATCTTAGAAAAGAAATTACATCTTCAGGAGGGTCTGGAACGATGGGGGCATGGTGGAGGATCATCAGAGAACTATCAGAAAGCAAAGCATGAGATCTCCCTCAAGGAAATGGGTCTTTCAGATGCTCTGCAGAAGGCACAGGTCTTTGGAAACGGAAGCGAGGGCAAAGGAAGAGCTGGTAGCGGGGCCTCCACAAAGAAGCCTCAGCAGATGAGAGATGTGAAGCCACCCCAGAGAGCAGCTTCCAGAGGACAAGAGCTAAAAGCTAAAAGGTCTGAGAGATGCCAAAACCTGGAATCTCCCCAAGGAACAGAAACCCCGAAGGACCAGGCAGTCCAGACTGTAGAGGAAGCCGAGGCCCGAGAAAGAATGGCCATCATTGGTGGCGTTCTAGAAAAGAAACTACATCTGCAGGAGGGACTGGAAATATGGATACAGAGTGGAGGATCGTCCAAGAACCCCTGGAACGAGAAGCATGGGTTCCTCTTGAAGCAAAAGGTTCTTTCAGCTGCTGTGGAGCAGGAGAAGGACTTTGAACCAGGAAGTGAGGGAGATAGAAGGGCAGTTGGAAGGGCACGCCCAACAAAAACTCGGCATAGAGATCAACCAACAGCTGGGAGAGGAACACCTGTTGGAGGGGCCGCCACAATGAAGCCTCCGCACAGAGATCAACCGATTTGTAGGAAGCCAAACCCACACAGAAGAAGAGGAGCCCCACAGAAAGAATCGGAACAGCAGCATGCCGGCAACAGACCACCCATCAAGCATGGGTTCAGCCAGTCCCCTGGAATAGCCAGCGGCAGAGCGGACCCCAGGACAGTGGAAGGGAAAGGACATAATCTCCCTCCAAACACAGATGATGGGGTTGGAAAGGAAAACCCCTCCATCCTTGAGAAAATCTTTGGCACAATTCCCAATCTATTTGATGGACTGAAAATGCGGAACCAAAGGAATGCATCGCTCCGGAAGGAAACAACTCAATCCTCTTCCAAGCTATCCATGGGAGCCTCCAGCACGCCACAAGCTAACAGGATGCACAGAGTAGGGCTCAAAAGAGGAAGGACCAGGAAATAGGAAGAATGAAATCCAGATTAGGGATGGGAAGTTCTCTACACCGGCTGAGAGAGCTGAGCTCCAACAAGGAAGCAGGCTGCAACGTCATCTGTTCTGTGGCGCTGGCCAATCAGACAGGGAGGTGGGATGATGCCTGTCCCTGCAGAGCTCCTGATTGGCCAATACCATGGAGCAGCAAAGATGACATTGTACGAGCCCAGAGAAACGGAAGACATCAGCCGCGTCTGTGTTGGAGGCTTCCGAACACCACCTGGGCTTGTGGGGAGAGTTTGAGAACCTGCCCATTTGAAAATGAATTGCCCATACCTAATCCAGACCCCTGGGGGGGATGGGCAAAATGAAATCAACAGGGGCCTCTGTCTGGAAGGAGAGGATTTTAAGATGAGCGTCATCCCATGATGATTATGCTTATCTTCATTTATTATAAGAGGGATCTAGAGTAATTTTACATAACCATAGATAAAGACGTTTTTTAAGCATAAATAAATACATGTTTATTCATATTTGTTGGTCGGATGGCACTTTGTTTGGCATTTGGAGGTTCCTAGTAGGAACAATGCAAACTTTGCATTGCTGAGATTAAGGTTTCCATTTGAGCCAGGCGGTACAGAACCTGAAGGTCTAGAATTGCAGCACCTTGGCTGTTTGATGTGGGAACCCTCTCAACAGCAATTCAAGATCTCCAGTCAGGTGCTCCACCTCAAAACAGGTAAGAATTGGATCACTTCAGAGTCCTGTTCCCCAAATCCTGATGGATTCCGTTTCCTCTCTGGAGTGGAAAGATACTCCTATCCTATGAAGTCCTGAAATGAATTTCAAAAGGCCAACACCAAAGCCAAGGAAGGTTTTCTCCATTGTTTTTTTTCATCTGGCTTACCGTGCCTCTGCACAATGGACAGAAAGGGTATTTATATTGTGTGGTATTTCTCTGCAAAAAGGAAAATTGTGAAAACCGAATCAGGGAATGCTCAAACTCGCATTTTACAAATAGAGGGAAATGGTGACAATAATGAATGGAAGGCCACGTCCTGCCTGTCCCGAGAAGCCTCCTAATTGCTGGTTACATTGAAAACTGGAGGGACCCAGAAACTGAAATTTAATCTCTTGGGAAGTAAGAGTTAAAGGCTGGAGCATACATTTGCCTTACTCTCTTTAACGCTGGACCTTTCTCTCCTTTTTCTTCATTCTAGGAACATCAGCAAAGACCACCAAAGACTGAAGTGACCAAAGAACAGAGAGGAAATAGCAAACTTTTTTTGGCTCCCAATATTCCACAGTAGGGCACCGGTACTGAATCATGACACACCCTAGAAGCAAATTATGATAGAATTAATAGAAAGATTGATATGTCAAATATGTGGCTTTTCTGCGAAATTCCACCCAAGTTCCCTTGAAGGGAGAGTCATTCACAGATGTGGCCCTTCTCCTGTTTCCTGTGCAGGCAGAGAGCTGTGTGCTCTTCTCTGGAGGAGACCTTCTGGGCTAGAATTCACTGATCAGGCCAGGAACTGATGGGTGCCTTTTCTTTCCATTCCAGGTTCCAAGCAACAACTGGCCTCCGGGTTTATGGACGGCTCCTCCCGGAGCAGACCAGAACCATTCTTCATTCGCCATTTCCTCTCCGACGATGCAGATTGGACGACCTGCGATGAGGCGGATGAAGAATCAGCATTTTTTCTTGCCAAGCAAGGAGCCCATCAGGGCATTCATAGAACAAGAAGTTCCCTCTCTCTTCCTCCCTCAACAGGAATCTGTAGCCTGGAGGGCTTCTTGGAAGAGAGAGACCAAGAGTCCCTCTTGTGGAGTCCCAACAAGCCAGCAGGAACTCGGCATAGAGATCAACCAACAGCTGGGAGAGGACCACCTGTTGGAGGGGCCGCCACAATGAAGCCTCTGCACAGAGATCAACCGATTTGTAGGAAGCCAAACCCACACAGAAGAAGAGCGGCCCCACAGAAAGTATCGGAACAGCAGCATCCCGGCAACAGACCACCAGTCAAGCATGGGTTCAGGCAGTCCTGATATAGATAAGGGAATAGAAAATATGTTTTAAAATTCATGTGTTATTATACTGAATATGCCATTAAATGTTAAAGCAGATATTGGATACAGTGTTTGTATGAGGGGGGAGGAGTTAACGGTTAGGCATACCATATAAGGTTAAGTCTTCCATTCTGCGTCGGTGATAGTCAGATTGTGCGCCTTCTGCGTAGCCAGGATTGGCTAGAGGGCAAGAGAGGGAACTAAGTGTCGGGTATATTAACTTTGGACACATGTGCTTGGGCAGAGACCGTGCCTTGAGTGCCGCTCTCTCCATAACTGCAGCTATGTTAATAAATGTCTTTCACTTTCTGCAAATCTCCATTGTTTGTGTTTCCATTCTGGGTGAGGAACACACATAACAGTCCTGTGGAATAACCAGCGGCAGAGCGGACCCCAGGACAGCGGAAGGGAAAGGACATCATCTCCCTCCAAACACAGATGATGGGGTTGGAAAGGAAAACACCTCCATCCTTAAGAAAATCTTTGGCTCAAATTCCCAATCTATTTGATGGGCTGAAAATGCGGAACCAAAGAAATGCATCGCTCCAGAAGCAAACAACTCAATCCTCTTCCAAGCTATCCATGGGAGCCTCCAGCACGGCACAAGCTAACGGGATGCACAGAGCAGGACTCAAAAGAGGAAGGACCAGGAAATAGGAAGAATGAAATCCAGATTAGGGATGGGCAGTTCTCTACACCGGCAGAGAGAGCTGAGCTCCAACAAGGAAGCAGGCTGCAACGTCATCTGTTCTGTGGCGCTGGCCAATCAGAAAGGGAGGTGGGATGATGCCTGTCCCTGCAGAGCTCCTGATCGGCCAGCCCCATGGAGCAGCAAAGATGACATTGTACGAGCCCAGAAAAAGGGAAGACATCAGCTGTGTGTGTGTTGGAGGCTTCCGAAAACCACCTGGGCTTGTAGGGAGTTTCAGAACCTACCCGTTTGAAAATGAATTGCCCATCCCTAATCCAGACCCCTGGGAGGATGGGCAAAATGAAATCAACAGGGGCCTCTGTCTGGAAGGAGAGGATTTTAAGATGAGCGTCATCCCATTATGATTATGCTTATCTTCTGTTATTATAAGAGGGATCTAGAGTGATTATATGACTATCCATAGATAAGGACATGTTTTATCCATAAACAAAAGTTTTATTATAAGAGGGATCTAGAGTAATTATACATAACCATAGATAAAGACGTGTTTTAAACCATAAATAAATACATGTTTATGATTCATATTTGTTGGTCGGATGGCACTTTGTTTGGCATTTGGAGGTTCCTAGTAGGAACAATGCAAACTTTGCCAGCCTGCCGCCCCGCCGCCCCCCCGCCGCTGGCCACTGCCGTCCGTCGCCCCACCGCCCGCCAGCTGCCCGTCGCCGTCCGCCATAGCTGCCGTCGCCAGCCGCCCGCGGCCCCCATGCCCCTCGCCGCCCCCCCATGCCCGTCGCCGTCCCCCCCCACCCGTCGCCATCCCCTGCCATCTGCCTCCCCCTGCCTCCCCGCCGCCTTCCCGCCCCCTGCCCCCCCAATGCCACTGCCCACCCCGTCCCTTCCCCAGCCCTGCCCCGCCCCTCGCCTAGGGTGCAAAAAACCCTAGCTCTGGCCCTGGGTCTGATATTGCAGCACCTTGGCTGTTTGATGTGGGAACCCTCTCAAGAGCAATTCAAGATCTCCAGTCAGGTGCTCCACCTCAAAACAGGTAAGAATTGGATCACTTCAGTGTCCTGTTCCCCAAATCCTGATGGATTCCGTTTCCTCTCTGGAGTGCAAAGATACTCCTATCCTATGAAGTCCTGAAATGAATTTCAAAAGGCAGGAGTAAAATATGACAAGGCTCAACATACAAATGGAGAGGTGATATAAACAACTAAAAAGTATTCTGGATTTCTTTGAAGAGAGCAAATGAATGAATGCATGCCTCCGAAAGCAATATTTGAAGAATAAACTTAGAATTCCAGGGTACTAACTTAGGGAATCTATGATAATGTTTAGTAGATTAATGTATTCTCTAATATTTAATAGTTTACCTTTCCCCTCTTTCTATCACACATTTTAATCAAAGTGATTCTTAAAAAAATAAGAAAAACAAAAAGAAACCATTTGGCTAAGAGATGTTCGACATCAAAATTTATAAGCTTTGGAGTCACACAGCACTCTTCATTGTGTTTACCTTAGCAAGTGGCTTTGGGTAAGTACTAGCTCACTGTGAGAATTCAGGGGGGGCTCCTGAAAAGAAAAGGACCTTCCCAAAGGGTCCCCTGAGCAGCAGCAATACCAGACAAAGAGCTCTGTGGTGCTTTGTAAGCTCACACAGGCAGTGTAGCCAGAGAAGTTCTGTGGATAGCAGCTCACAGTTTGTCAGGTGCAGGAAGTGTTGTGTAGGATTTCAGATGCGTAGCTGTGCACTGCATGCAGTTGGGGCATGAGATCCAAGCAATGGGACTGATGCAGGAAGAATTGAGCCAGGCCAACTGATCCAATTTTGATCGAAGTAATTCTTAAAAAAACAAGAAAAAATTTGACTAAAGAATGGGTACGATGAGTAAGCGAAAGAGAATGCGAGGCGTTATGGGTGGCAGAGGAGGATGAAGAGGCTTTGGTGGCGAGTGACTTGGTGGTGGCAGGTTGGGCAGAGCAACAGTAGGTAAGAAAACTGACAGTTGGGGGAGTTCGTTGAAGACAGTTGAGACTCAGACTGAGGAGAGCGAGAGGAGATATGAGGGTGATCAGTTTAAAGTGAAGGACTCTGATAAATTTACTTGGTCTGTCCAAGTAAGACCAGTAAAATGGCCTGGAGAACGGGATAGATTTGGACCAGGATGGAACAAGGGCACGGTCCAGAATCCTGTAGCATCCATGTTGCGGGATGCAGTGTTTGGGACGGGGGATGCACCATCGCCCCTATTTTTAAATCTTCCCTCTAAAGAAAGCACACCATATCATTTATTGTTAGAAGAACCTTTATTTCCTGAAGTTAATGTAACCTTTCCAAGAAATGTACCACAAGTTACTGAGAGTAACGCTCGTTCCAGTTCAATTAATGTTAACTTAAACAATATGAATAAAAATCCTTTTGAAGAATATACAAAAGTGGACTTTGAAGTGTGTCATGGATCGGAACCGACGCTAGAAAGGATTGAACCCTCACACTCCCCTTCATCCATTCACAAATTTGGTGATGGAAAGGGAAACTCTGCCCGAGTTTCCAAATCAAAAAGGTCAGGGAAATAAAGAGGAAGTAGAACTGGACCTTAGAGGGAGCCAGATATCATGCAGTGCCTGAGGTCAAGCAGTAAGATCCAGTTCCAGGAGGAGCTGTGCTGCCAAATATCTGCCTAGGATGATGCTGTTAATAGCATGGGAGACGGCTGAGAAAGCACAGTTGGCAACTTGGTCCATCATCTCATTTTTAAGCCAAAAAGTTGGAATTTGGAAGGTGTTCGAGTTCCATGCTGACAAGTTGGAACCGGCCTGTTCTGACCCCAAACAGGGCTTTTGACGGAAGGGAAACGTTGGAGTGTTTTTACCGTTGCCTATCCCTCCAGGAGTTTCCATGATGGCAGAGCAGGGTCTCTTTAAGAGCTCATCCATCACTCTACACATTACCCTGGGTTGCCAAGCCAGAGCTGAGTCCGAAGATATGGTGGGATAATGATTATATTAACAGTTCCACACATCTGAAAAGTGCCTTCCCCAAAGCCTGAGGTATGGCAAGTCACCTCTGTCCTTTGGGTAATACAACTGCCATCAATCCTAAAAAACATACCCAATATAGTAGTCCCCTGCCACAACATGGTTCATATATTACGGTTAGAGATGGGCACGACCAGGAATTTTTCCCCCCGAGTTGTCGTTTTTCAGGACGGGTCCTGCCTGCCTTAATGAAAACTAACGGCTCCGCGAAATCGAAACTAGTCTATCACAGCAGCCAGCTACACAGCCCTCTCCACCCACATCCAAACCCGGACTGCGAGTGTTCTCGGAGTGCCTCGCCTTTTTATACCCTCTGGCACATCCAGAAGTGTCAGTCAAAACCTGGCCATGCGATTGGTGGAATGGGTCCAAAAATTTGCATGGTCCCATCCCATGGCCAGCCCATCATTGCGCAGGTGTAAACAAATAAAAATAAAATAAAATAAAATCAATGGAGACGTTTTGTTGCAAGAAAAACCCACTGCTGCTACTATAAAAAATCAGGCATATAAAATAGCTAATTTTCGCATGTTTCTGTGGTGCTTTGGTGGGTTTTTGGACCACGATTTAAAAAAAATATTGCGGTCGCCATTTTGGATCCCCCCGCACCGCATAGCAAATGGAGACGCCGCCGAGGATGCCCCCTCCCAGCCTGGTACCAGCAGCCCAGGACAGGGGGGGGGAAGCTGGAGTGGGGACCCCACCCCCAGAAACCACCCCTCTGGTAGGTGCCCTCAGGCAGGCATATTTTCGCCTGCTTTTTTGGCCGGGAATCGGGTGTTTTTTTTTTAAACTTTTTTTCTGTGCCGCTTGGCATTGCGCGATTGCGCTGCGATGCCAGGAACGACAATGACAAATCAGACCCAATTTTTCTTCAGTCGGTTCGAGTTCGAGTTCTGGCAGAGTAATTGTCGTTCTTCGTTCCGTTACGTAACGGAAATGAGGAACGGAAACGGAAATGAGAATTTCGCCAAGTCGTGCCCATGTCTAATTACGGTCTCACTATATTGCAGGTTTTTTCTTGAGAGAAGTGGGCTTCCAAAGAGGCTTTTAACCACCTCCTGGCACCTCAGCAAACAGACCTTGAGCTCCTGGCAGCATCCCCCCTCTTTCTTCCAGGGAGCTCAACGTGGAAAATATGATTCTCCTCCTGCCCACATCTTACGCAGGCTGCACATTATTCTCTCCCCACCACCCCAGCGAGCTCAGTACTCATTTTACTGAACACTGAAGAATAGAAGGCTGAGTCAGCCATGAGCCGGCTCCCTGGGATTGAACCTTAGGTCGCGTGCACAGTTTTATGTGCAGTTCAGCACTTTAAACCACTACACCACGAAGCTCGGTGATCATGAGATCAGGAAGAAAGAAAGAGAATGTATGGTTTCCACGCAGCCCTGATTTTTTAAAAATCTTGTGAATTAACTGGGCTAAAATCAATAAAGATCAGCAGCAGGGGCTTTGTAAAGGGGCTGTTGGTGTCACCTCCCCTGTCAGAATATCCTTGATGTGACTAGTTGCTCCACAGCCAGGTATCCAACAGGTGTTGTGGTCATCACTGCCTTGATGATGAAACGATAGCCAACTCCCCCAGTCCTTTGTCACTGGCAGTCTAAGCTTAGAATTCTGGGAGTTTTGGTCCAAAACATCTGGAGGACCGAAGTGTGGACATGCGTGTGCAGATACTTGGCAGTACAACTCCTCCTGGAACTGGATCTTACTGCTTGACCTCAGGCATAGCATCATATCTGGCTTCCTCTAAGGCAGGCCTACCCAAAGTCTGGCCCGGGGGGGGGGGGCAAATCCAGCCCGTCAGGCCATTCTGAGTGGCCCGCGGCTGGCTGGCCCGCCCCGACCTCTCCCTCCTTCGCCCCATTTTTTTTTAAAATCTTCTGCCAACACTGACACTGCCGGGAACCTTGTGAAGCTCGGCGCGCACGCGCAGGGTGGTGCGCGGGCGGGCCGCCTCCACTGGCATAGCTGGGAAACTTGTGGGGCTGGGCGGTCTGCCACCACCGGCACCGCAGGGGGAAGTGTGGGGGTGGGCAGGCCAGTGGGCCTCTGCCACCGCCAAGGAGCTTTGGGGTGGGCCAGCGGGTGAGCCGTCACCACCGCTGGGGAGCTTGGGGGGGGAGTGCAAGGTCACACAGATCGCCTCTTCCAAGGGGGCGACCTGCGGCCACGGCTCCCTGTGTTTCCTTTGGTCCCCACCTTCCTTCCTTCCTTCCTCCTTCCTTGTTCCCCACCTTCCTTCCTTCCTCTCTTGGTTTCCACCTCCCTCCCTCCCTCCCTTGGTCCCTGCCTTCCCTCCTGCAGGTGGGGTTGCAAGGGGTCAGTGGGTGGGGCTTATGGGTCAAGGGGTGGGGCTTGCAGTGGGGTGGCTGGGCTGGGGAGCAACCGGCCCCTGACACATTCTCAGCCACCAAATCTGGCCCTCCTTACAAAAAGTTTGGGTACCCTTGCTCTAAGGGCCAGTTTTGGTTCCTCCTTCTTGACACATATATTTCTACATTTTTTCATGTTTTTAATATTTTCTGACTCTGGATAAGTGAATTAGTGGATCTCTATCTCACGGATTAGGAGCCCCAACCATATTGGCTTCTTAATGATGTGAGCCTCCTTGGGTTCATGTGAAAAGGAAGGTGAGAAAAAATTATAAACAAAGAAGCAAATAAAATGTCTTAACTGTTTATAGTTTCAAACACGCCCCAGGTTCCTCTTTCAGAGATGGCCAGACCCATGTCGCTGTCAGCCGTAACCGAGCTGGCTTGCCCTGCAAATCAGACATAAAAACCCTTGATTTTCGAACGGCAAACTTCCCTCAGATGAGGAAACTAGTTAGAAAGAAATTGAAGGGGAAGGTTGGAAGAATCCAATCTCTTCAGAGTGCATGGAACCTGTTTAAAACAACGGTAACAGAGGCCCAGCACAAGTGCATACCACAAAGAAAGAAGAGCTCATTTAAGTCCAAGAGGGCACCAGCATTGTTAACAAGTGGTGTTAGAGAAGCTCTAAAGTGCAAGGAGAGGTCTTTCTGTAAATGGAAATCCTCCCCAAATGAGGAAAATAAAAAGGAACACAAACTCTGGCAAAAGAAATGTAAGAAGATGATAAGAGAGGCAAAGAAAGATTTTGAGGAACGCATGGCTAGCAATATAAAGGGTAATAATAAAAGCTTCTTTAAATATGTTAGAAGTAGAAAACCTGCCAGAGAACCAGTTGGCCCTCTGGATGGTGAGGGAAGAAAAGGGGAGATTAAGGAGGACTTGGAAATTGCAGAGAAATTAAATGAGTTCTTTGCATCTGTCTTCACGACAGAAGACCTTGAGCAGATTCCGCTGCCTGAATGGCCCCTCTTGACTAAAGAATTAATCAAATACAGCTTAAAAGAGAGAATGTTTTAGGACTGATTGATAAATTGAAGATTAACAAGTCACCGGGCCCAGATGGCATCCACCCAAGGGTTATTAGGGAACTGAGAAGTGAAATTGCAGATCTCTTAACAGTAATATGCAACTTGTCTCTTAAAATGGCCACAGTGCCGGGGGACTGGAGGATAGCAGATGTCACACCAATTTTTAAAAAAGGAAGGAGGGGGGACCCGGGAAACTACAGGCCAGTTAGCCTTACATCTGTCCCAGGGAAGATGGTGGAAAGCCTCATTCAAGAGAAAAATCTTAAAACACATAGAAGAACAAACCTTGCTGAGAGAAAATCAGCATGGCTTCTGCAAGGGTAAGTCTTGTCTGACAAATATTTTAGAATTTTTTGAAAAGGTCAGCAGGCATGTAGATTTGGGTGAACCGGTGGATATAGTCTATCTGGATTTTCAAAAGGCTTTTGACACAGTCCCTCACCAGAGGCTGCTGAGAAAACTGCACAGTCAGGGGATAAGAGGGCAGGTCCTCTTATGGATTGAGAACTGGTTGAGATCCAGGAAACAAAGAGTAGGTGTCAATGGGAAATTTTCACAATGGAGAGAGGAGAAAAGCGGTGTGCCCCAGGGATCTGTCCTGGGACCAGTGCTTTTCAATCTGTTCATAAATGACCTGGAGACAGGGATAAGCAGTGAGGTGGCCAAGTTTGCAGATGACACAAAACTTTTCTGTGTGGTAAAAAACAGAAAAGATTGTGAAGAGATCCATAAGGATCTCTCCAAACTGGGGGAATGGGCTACGAAATGGCAAATGTGTTTTAAATGTAGCCAAATGTAAAGTAATGCATATTGGGGCAAAAAATCAAAACTTTATCTATCAACTCATGGGCTCTGAGTTATCCGTGACAGATCAGGAAAGAGATCTTGGTGTGTTGGTGGACAGCTCCATGATGGTGACTACCCAATGTGTGGCAGCGGTGAAGAAGGCCAATTCCATGCTAGGGATTATCAAAAAGGGGATTGAAAATAAAACAGCCAATATTATAATGCCATTATACAAAACAATAGTAAGGCCGCACCTGGAGTATTGTGCACAATTCTGGTCACTGCATCTCAAGAAAGACATAGTGAAACTGGCAAAGGTGCAGAAGAGAGTGACCAAAATGATTACTGGGCTGGGGCACCTCCCTTATGAGGAAAGGCTAAAACATTTGGGGCTCTTTAGTCTGGAAAAAAGGTGCCTGAGGGGGGATATGATTGAGACGTACAAAATATTGCAGGGCATGAGTAAAGTGGATAGAGGGAAGCTCTTCTCCCTCTCACAAAATACCAGGACTAGGGGACATACACTCAAATTGAGGGCTGGGAGAGTAAGAACAGACAAAAGAAAATATTTTTTCACCCAGCGCGTTGTTAGTCTATGGAACTCCCTGCCACAGGATGTGGTGATGCCATCTGTCTTGGATGCCTTCAAAAGGGGATTGGACAGATTCCTGGAGGAAAAGTCCATCACAGGTTACAAACCATGATGGAGATGTGCAATCTCCAGGCTTAAAACCAGGGTACTTCAAGGGCCAGATGCAGGGGAGTGGTATCAGGAGACAGAGATCTAGTCTCATGCGCTCCCAAACGCATCTGGTGGGGCCGCTGTGAGATACAGGAAGCTGGACTAGATGGGCCTTTGGCCTCATCCAGCATGGCTCTTCTTATGTTCTTATGTTCTTATATTCCAAAGAATTTTAAAGAGTGGTGATACAAACACACAAAAGGGCCGCCTCTCTCATTGTGTGCTTGTTTCCCACTTGCCACCAGGAGTGAACACAGGTCCATGTTCCCGATGAGAGGGCGAGGGGACTCAGGATCTTGACAGGGATTGGGTGAGGGCTGTTTGTGATGCAACACAGAGGGTCCCACCATCACTTCTGGCCCATGACTGCCACCAGCCATTTGTTGGGTGACCAGCGCTGTGTCCACATGGCTTCTCCAATGATGGAGGAGGCACTGGACATCGTTCTGGTTTCTCTCGGGGAAGCAATTGCAGCCCCAGTCGGTTACTTTCTCATTATTTCCATGACTTTTTTGATTTGGAAACTCGGGCAGAGTTTCCCTTTCCATCACAACATTTGTGAATGGATGAAGGGGATTTTCAGGCGGCTCTTGGGTGTCCTTGAAACTTCATCCACACCTTCCATCACCAAAGCCAAGGTAGGTTTTCTCCATTGCTTTTTTCATCTGGCTTACCGTGCCTCTGCACAATGGACAGACAGGGTAAATATATTGTGTGGTATTTCTCTGCAAAAAGGAAAATGGTGAAAACCGAATCAAGGAATGCTAAAACTCGCATTTTACAAATAAAGGGAAACGGTGACAATAATGAACGGAAGGCCACGTCCTGCCTGTCCTGAGAAGCCTCCTAATTGCTGGTTACCTTGAAAACTGGAGGGACCCTGAAACTGAAATTTAATCTCTGGGGAAGTAAGAGTTAAAGGCTGGAGCATGCATTTGCCTTACTCTCTTTAACACTGGACCTTTCTCTCCTTTTTCTTCATTCTAGGAACATCGGCAAAAACCACCCAAGACTGAAGTGACCAAAGAACAGAGAGGAGGTAGCAAACCTTTTTTGTCTCCCAATATTCCACAGTAGGGCACCGGTACTGAATCATGACACAACCTGGAAGGAAATTATTGTAGAATTAATAGAAAGATCGATATTTCTAAGCCACCCATTTGATTCTTTCTGCCAAATTCCACCCAAGTTCCCTTAAAGGGACAGTCATTCACAGATGTGGCCCTTTTCCTGTTTCCTGTGTAGGCAGAGAGCTGCGTGCGCTTCTCTAGAGGAGACCTTCTGGGCAAGAATTCACTGATCAGGCCAGGAAGTGATGGGTGCCTTTTCTTTCCATTCCAGGTTCCAAGCAACAACTGAACTCCAGGTTTCTGGACGGCTCCTCCCGTAGCAGACCAGAACCACTCTTCATTCGCCATCTCCTCTCTGATGACACAGATTGGACGACCTGCGATGAGGCAGAAGAAGAACCTGCATTCTTTCTTGATAAGCAAGGAGACCATCAGGGCATTGGTAGAACAAGGAGTTCCCTCTCTCTTCCTCCCTACATGGGAATCTGTAGCCTGGAAGGCTTCCTGGAAGAGAGAGGCCAAGAGTCCCTTGTATGGAGTCCCAATGAGCCAGGGCCTCCCATTGCCCAGACTCTCCAGGAGCCAGACAGGCCCATCCCAACCCAGGCACCACCGTCTCTTCTGAGGTGTCCAGAAGCAGCAGCATCCACAGAAGGAGAGGAGGAGGAGAGGCCACTGTCCCTCCCAAGTCCAAGACCTCCTAGTTCCTGTGACTGCGACCATGAATGTTCTCCTGAGAGTGACAACATAGGAGAGGTGTCCAGTTCATCCTCAAGTACAGACGGTCTCTCCCACGTGAGTTGGACAGCATCCTCCAGCAGCCAGTGTGTCTGGTCCGAGAGCACCACAGAAACATCTGAGGATGACACCGACACCTCTTCAGGCTCCAACCTCAGCGATGGCGACATTCCCTCTCCCTGGGAAATCATCCGTTCCTTGGACTCCCTGATAGAGGCCCTCCTGGGAATACAACACCAAAAGGAGGCACGGAGGACCAAGAAGGAAGGGGAGGCAGCTCAGACCCAGGGTGAAACTGAACTCGGAACTACTGAGCCAGTAGAACCGCGGGATCAATCCAGGGCCAGGATGAGACGCAAGGAGAAGTCCAAGAAGGGTGTTCCTCAAGGACACCCAGTGAGAACCACATGGGCACACACCAATATGCCTGCCCTTAGGTGTCCTTTTGTTAACGTCGCTTTCCTCACAGATGAGGCCTGGAAAAATTTAGAATTCCACCTCCTCCAGAAGAGAATCCAGCACGCATGGGGCCTGCCTTCCCTGGTGCTTGCCTGCCTCAAGGCCTTTGTCCCCCTTCCTCCTGATACGGGAAAGCATCCCAGGGAAAGCATAACGAAGGGCTCACATCTGTGGGAAAGACATGGGCAGAGCATGGGCCAGAATCTTTCCTTCCTCCCGCCAGACACGAAAGAATGCCTGGAGGCCCATGTGAGGAAAATGGCCATTAAACACTCCTGGGGCATTCCAAAGCGAGCCCAGAAATCTCTGAGAGGATTCCAGTGCCCGCTAGAAGAGGAAGAAAGCTGCAGAGCACAAGCAGCGCCTCCGAAGGCACAGGGAGCAGGTGGACCTGCAAGCTTTCATTCACATTCTTTCCCTCTGCCTGAGGTGGAGCTTCCGTTCCTTATGGCCTCAGCTAAATCCCGCCTGGAATTCCACCTCCAGCTTAAGAAAATCCAGAGAGGGTTGGGCCTGCCCTCCTGTGTGGCCGAGTCCATGCATATGTTTTCCCCTCATTTCCTGGAGCCATCAAAACACCCTTCAGACTGCAAAGGGAGAATGATGGCCCCTAAACAGGGTTGGGATACGGGAGAGGAACATCTTGTTTCCCTGAGTTCCCCAAGCCTTGGGCCACAGAGGAAAGAGTACCAGGAAGACCACTTGCCGATGGGCACCGGGGAGCATCAGCAGAGCTTTCCAGAACATGCTGAAGAAACTGCGAGAGCTTCCCCGTGGCTTTCTGAAGAGCCAACCTTCTGCCCCGTGGCAGAAGCAACCCATGAGGTAACCTGGCCAGGTGGAAGAGAAAATCCCCCAATGCCTCTACTGCAGAGAAAAGGTGGGGTGGATATGCCCCCCGAGAAGACCCTGCCCATGCTGAAGTCTAGAGCTCCTCAGGGAGAAGATCCTGGGACTCCCTTCCGTTCTCCATCTTCCCTGGGGAGAAGAAGGGGGTTCCATAAGACCATATCCTGGTCAGAAGCTCCAGAGGGCTCCCAAAGGAAAAGACCTCTGAGATCAAGAACTGCTCAGAGATCCAAGGGCAGAAGAAGACAGCCACGCCCTTCCAAGACTTCCCTCCAGAAGAAGAAGGTCCACTGGCAGCGAGAAGACAGCTTCCAGGCAAGGACAGAGAAAAGACCCACACCAGGGAGACAGAAGGAGCCTCAGTCCGAGGAAGACTCTGACAGGAGCTGGGAGACAGTCGAGCCCTGTAAGGTCATCGGGTGCCCTTGTGCATGCCATGCCTCCCACTCCAAGGCTGGCTCCATATCCTCCATACAGTCACTTACACAGGAGGAGGTTCACTCAGAGGAAGCCAACATTGAAACCAAAAGGAACTCTTCCATCGTGTTCTCTGGGGAAAGTGAAAGACCTGATTCAGGCTGCGCAGAGCAAGGCGAAGAGGGCTCTTCGTTGCCCTCAGAGGGCAATGGATCTTATAACTCTGGTTCGAGACAGGGCTTCCCATCTCTTTCATCAGGGGACAAGGAGCTTCTGCACTCAGCTTCCTCTAATGAAGGAACAGGTGAAGGCTCTTGTTCTCTGCCATCTGAGGACCATGACGCCCATGAGTCTGATTCTGCAGAAGGGGTGGAGTCTTCTTTTCCATCCCAGCAGGAGGAATCCTCCACATCCTCCACAGAGACTAAAAAGAAGGACGGATCTTCTTCTCTGCAGTCCAAGGGCTCCCATCATTCCGTCTCATTCTCTGTTGAAGGAGACACAGAAGAGGAGACCAGTGAGGGCTTTTACCAGCCGTTGGACAAAGAGGTGGTCCAACAGAACAGCACTCTCCTTGTCAGTCTTCCCTCTGCTCTGCCAGAGCCAGACAACTTGGCAAATGCACACGGGGAAGAAGGAACTGGTTTTGGAGAAGCTTACTCAATGGAGCCTCAGTGCAGAGATCAACCAAGAGCTGGGGAAGACAAAGATGCAAGCAGTGGAGCATCAGAGGAATCTCTGAGAGAACTTCCTGGAGGCCAAGGCCCATTGATTAAAAATGGTCTTCACCAGGCATTTAGCGTCAGCAGAGGAAGAGGCATCCCCAAGTCTGAAGAAGGCCAACCCAAGGAGCCAATGTGGGGTGCCCAACAACTCCAGTTGGAAGAGGAAGCAGCTTCCAGACAGCAAGAGCTAAAAGCCAAAAGCCTGGAAGCTCCCCAAGGATCAGAAATCCGAAAGGACAGGACTGTCGAGGAAGCCGAGGCCCGAGAAAGAATGGCCATCATTGGTGGCATTCTAGAAAAGAAACTACATCTGAAGGAGGGACTGGAAATATGGATACAGAGTGGAGGATCGCCTAAGAACCCCTGGAATGAGAAGCATGGGTTCCTCTTGAAGCAAAAGGTTATTTCAGCTGCTGTGAAGCAGGAGAAGGAACCAGGAAGTGAGGGAGACAGAAGGGCAGTTGGAAGGGCATGCCCAACAAAAACTCAGCATAGAGATCAACGAACAGCTGGGAGAGGACCACCTGTTGGAGGGGCCGC
Organism: Phrynocephalus guinanensis; assembly: GCA_037367245.1. NCBI lineage: Eukaryota > Metazoa > Chordata > Lepidosauria > Squamata > Agamidae > Phrynocephalus > Phrynocephalus guinanensis. The sequence goes on along the minus strand of CM074743.1, from coordinate 6,132,130 downwards.
CAGAATGAAGGCTCCACACAGAGATCAACTGATTTGTAGGAAGCCAAACCCACAGAGAAGAAGAGGAGCCCCACAGAAAGAATTGGAACAGCAGCATGCCGGCGACAGACCACCCATCAATCATGTGTTCAGCCAGTCCTGTGGAATAACCAGCGGCCGAAAGGACCCCAGGACAACTGAAGGGAAAGGACATCATCTCCCTCCAAACACAGATGATGGGGTTGGAAAGAAAAAGACCTCCATCCTTGGGAAAATCTTTGGCAGAATGTGGAACCGAAGGAATGCATGGCTCCAGAAGCAAACAACTGAATCCTCTTCCAAGCTATCCATGGGAGCCTCCAGCATGGCACAAGCTAACGGGATGCACAGAGCAGGGCTCAGAAGAGGAAGGACCAGGAAACCGGAAGAATAAGATCCAGATTAGGGATGGGCAGTTCTCTGCACTGGCAGAGAGAGCTGAGCTCCAACGAGGAAGCAGGCTGCAATGTCATCTTTGCTGCTCTGTGGTGCTGGTCAATCAGACAAGGAGGTGGGATGATGCCTCTCCCTGGAGATCTCCTGATTGGCTAGCACCATGGACAGGGCCAGCGCTAGGTATTTTTGCGCCCTAGGCGGCGGGTGGGGGGGGAGGAGACGGGGGCAGGGGGCGGCCGCGGTGGCGGTGGCAGGGGGAGGTGCGGGGGGGCACGGGCAGGGGGCGTGGGCAGGGGGGGGTGGCGGCGCGGCGGCAGGGGGGAGGTGCAGGGGGGTGCAGGGGGGCGTGGGTGGGGGGGGCGTGGGCGGCAGGGGGGAGGTGCAGGGGGCTGTGGGCGGGGGGCGGCTGTGGCAATGTGCAGGGGCGGGGGGCGGGGGGGCGGCGGGGGTGGCGGCGGCTGGCAGGGGAGGTGCAGGGGGGGCGCAGGCGGGGGGCCACGGGCGGGGGGGGTGGGGTGGCGCGGCAGGGGGGAGGTGCAGGGCGGGCCGCGGGGGGGTTGCACGGTCGGGGGGGCGGGGTGGCGGTGGCAGGGGGGGGTGCAGGGGGGCTAGGGGTGGGGGGGCGCGGGGCGGGGGGCCCGCAGGCCCGGCGGCAGCAGGTGGGAGGTGCAGGGGGGGGCTGCGGGCAGGTGGGGCGGGCCAGAGGCAGGGGGGAGGTGCAGGGGGGCCACGGGCAGGGGGCCACGGGTGTGGGGGGCAGCGGCGGCAGCGGGAGGGGGGAGGTGCAGGGGGCCGCGGGCAGGGGGCCACGGGTGGGGGGCGGCGGCGGCAGGGGGGGGGGGGGGCAGGTGCGGGGGGGCCACGGGCGGGGGGGGGGGGGCGGTGGCAGGGGGGAGGTGCAGGGGGGCGCAGGCGGGGGGGGTGGCGGCGGCAGGGGGGAGGTGCAGGGGGGCCGCGGCGGCGGGGGGCGCGGGCGGGGGGGGGCGGCGGCGGCAGGTGGGAGGTGCAGGGGGGCTGCGGGCGGGCGGGCCAGAGGCAGGGGGGAGGTGCAGGGGGGCCGCGGGCAGGGGGCCATGGGTGGGGGGCGGCGGCGGCAGCCTGAGGGGGGAGGTGCAGGGTGGGCCGCGGGCGGGGGGCACGGGTGGGGGGCGGCGGCAGCGGCAGGGGGGAGGTGCGGGGGGCGTAGGCGGGGGGTGTGGGCGGGGGCGGCGGCGGGGGTGGGGGGCAGCAGGGTAGCCAGCGGGGGCGGTGGGGAGGTGGCACCCCCTCTCCATTTTGGCGCCCCTTGTCCATTTTGGCGGCCTAGGCAACTGCCTAGTTCACCTTAATGGACACGCTGGCCCTGATGATGGAGCACCAAAGATGACATTGTATGAGCCCGGAGAAAGGGAAGACACCAGGTGTATATGTGTTGGAGGCTTCGGAACATCACCTGGGCTTGTAGGGAGAGTTTCAGAAACTACCAGTTCCAAAATGAATTGCCCATCCCTAATCCAGACCTCTGGGAGGATTGGCAAAATGAAATCAACAGGGGCCTCTGTCCGGAAGGAGAGGATTTTAAGATGAGCATCATCCCATTATGATTATGATTATGATTATGATTATCTTCTGTTATTATAAGCGGGATCTAGAGTGATTATACGACTATCCATAATTAAAGACATGTTTTATTCATAAACAAAAGTTTTATTATAAGAGGGATCTATAGTAATTATACATAACCATAGATAAAGACGTGTTTTAACCATAAATAAATAAATGTTTATGATTCATATTTGTTGGTCTGATGCCACTCTGTTTGGCATTTGGAGGTTCCTCGTAGGAACAATGCAAACTTTGCATTGCTGAGATTAAGGTTTCCATTTGAGCCAGGCGGCACAGAGCCTGAAGGTCTAGAACAGCAGCACCTTGGGTATTTGATGTGGGAACCCTCTCAACAGCAATTCAAGATCTCCAGTCAGGTGCTCCATCTCAAAACAGGTAAGAATTGGATCACTTCAAAGTCCTGTTCCCCATATCCTGATGGATAAGTACTAGCTCATTTTAAGAATTCAGTGGGGCTCCTGAAAAGAAAAGAACCTTCTAAAAGGGTCCCCTGAGCAGCAGCAATACCAGACAAAGAGCTCTGTGGTGCTTTGTAAGCTCACACAGGCAGTGTAGCAAGAGAAGTTCCATGGATAGCAGGTCACTGTTTGTCAGGTGCAGGAAGTGTTGTGTAGGATTTCAGATGCGTGGCTGTGCACTGCACGCAGTTGGGGCATGAGATCCAAGCAATGTGATTGAATGCAGGAAGAACTGACTCACCGGGGTGCACGCTGTTCCCCTTGGCCGTTTCCAGATGTTTCCAACACAAAGGTTGAGACTTCTGAGTTGCCTCTTATATGCTGAAATTGCTGGCCACACCAGAATCTTTTTGGATTGCACCTCCTTGAGCTATTCTCTGATCTTTTGGTCAGGTAGTGGCAGACAGTATCTAATCCATTGTTTATCTTGCAGTTAACCAGATGCTTTTAGGAAACCATGAACATCACCATCACCATCATCATCATCATCCATGGATCAGCCACACAAACTGGCTCCCGTCCATGTCCAACTGCTCTGGTGCCATCCAGTGACCATCTCTATCAAAGAGGCCTCCACCAAGACCAATGCCAGAGAGTAACAGAAGACCCACGCCAGAGTTTATTGATGAGAAAATAAAAACATATTCTACTTTATATATACACGGCATCCAGGCTGCCTTTGTCAGTCTTTTTATGGTTTGCTGTCAAGCTGCTTGGGTTTAAAACGGTTGTGCAGGGTTCCAGAAAAGGTGGCAGTATTCCAAAGGTCCTCTTCACATGTACAGAAGCCCCATTTCTGGGGGTGGCAGGATAGATTGCAGGGCTCCCACGGATACTGAAATACACAGATAACAGTAAATACTTTTAAAAAAACTGAACACTGAATATATATTATAGTAAAAGAGTTAAAACCCCCAGGAAAATGCATTACCAGAACTGTCTGCTAGATACTAACTATAGTGGACCCTTGTATAACAAACGGTTTGTATAACATAAAATTTGTACAACATAAAAAAGGGGAAATTTGCTTAACATAGTCGCCTATTTGTACAACATAAAAATGGGATCACTCTGTTTTCAATGCATTCCTATGGGAATTTTGTATAAAGGAAAATTTGTTTAACATAATTTCATTTGGAACGGATTAATTCCTTTATACAAGGTACCACTGTACCATGGTACGTTTAATATTTTCAGACCGCAGATAATTAATCCTTGGATATGGGGGTCCTATTGTATTTGTAGCACATACAGGCATACCTTTTATTTATTTATTTATTTACAAAAAAAGTAGCCACCCCACTTCCAAATGGTCTCTGGGCATCCTACAACAAAATGTCTGGGTTGTTTCTGTGGTGTTTATATGTTTTTGCCAGTATAGTGACAGCCTATTTTTTTTACTACTAATGGGAAGGATTCAAAGACAGCACATTAAGCCCCAAACATCCCCAGTGTAAAGCTCAGAAGATTTTTTAAATGACAGTTTCCAAAATCCGTCTGACCACCATGACTGCTGGTGATATCAGAGCGTTCTAGGGCAAGTAGCCCCTTTCCTTACCTCCCCGAAATAAATAAAAGGTCATAGTTGGAAGCCCTTGTTCACTGGTAGTGGTGGAGCTCTGAGTGGATCCGGGCTGAAGCCCATTCTCTGGACCCATCCGCCACCCTAAAATGTTCACCCAAAAGGCAGCAGATAATTTGGAAATGGCTACTGCCCTGAGTACATCCGATCTCACCTGATCTCAGAAGCTAAGCAGGGTCAGGCCTGGCTAGTACTTGGATGGGCGACCACCAGGGAATACCAGGTGCTGTAGGTGCCTGGAGTAGGAACTGCCAAACCACTCCAGTATTCCTGCCAAGAAAACTCCATGGACAAGGGGTCATGAAAGGTCGGTCATGACTGTAACAGCACAACAACAGCAACAACAACCGGAGCAGCTGCCTTGCCATGGACAAGGAGGCCAATCTTGCTCACCACACTTTCACTTTCTTTTGTTTTAAAGAGATCCTTTTCCATTTGTGGACAGGTGCTGTACACACACACACACACACACACACACACACACACACACACACACACACACACACACACACACACACACACACACACACAAATGGTGTGCGTCCTGAGTAGAGGAAAAAAAAACTCCAAATCCATTCCAAAATGGTAGGTGAATATTTAAGTATATCCCAATGATTCAATGAGATTGTTCTATTTATTTATTTATTTATTTATTTATTTATTTATTTAATTTTAGAGTATTTTTACCCTGTCTTTCTCCTGGGAAAAGGACCCAAGGCAGCTTACAGTAATGAGGGATGATATACAGTCCAGTACAATTAAGACCTGTTGAAGTATTGAGAAGGGGTGCACTGTTGTTGATGTTTGTCTTTTTTAATGTAATTTGTATACGTTTTTTTTTAAAAAAAAAAAAGGGGGGGGGGAAGAGAACAGGGAATTGATGGACATCCTCCAGCATTAAAAGACAACATTACATTAAAGCTACAAGAGAACGTGAGCAGTTAAAAAGAGTAAAATTCCATGTTCTGGCTGGCTACAATAGACCAGTCTGATCAGTTTCTCTTCAGGGTTGCAGGTGCAAGTTCTGTTTTGTTCCAGTGCTCAGGAAGATGATTTAATGCCCACACAGTTGGGCATAATCTTGAAATGTTCCCTTTCTTTCCTTCTTTTTTTTTTAAGAATTAGCACTTGGCAAACAGGTTTTCTCTAGTTGCCTGATTTAATGCACGCTGAAGGGAGGAATAAGGAGAAATCCTGGCCATGTGCTTGAGAATTGATTTTTGAAAAAATACAGCCTAGTCAGAGCTGTGTAAAAACTGACATCACCAAAAGAAGATTAAGCACCGAATCTCAGTGCCCTTTGCTCAGCTGGGCAAGGGCCTTATTTGCTTTCACAGACCTGAGTCATCTCCTTGTGGTCAATGCGTCGGGAGAAATGGAATCATCATTTAATCCAGAGGAGCTCACATTGAACTAAATGTGTCTGCCTGGAAGGTGCTACACTGCTTCTGATTGTGTGTGCGTGTGTGTGTGTGTGTTAGCTGTGCTGTTGTATAGGAACATTGACTCGTATTTCTTTTTGAGCACCTTGGTGTTTTCCTTATTGCCTCTAGTACCGTTCAATAAACACAGCTGGCGTCTCTGGCGAGCCATGGCAGGGACCAAAAGATTGGCTTAAACCAGTGGTACCCAACCTTGAGTAACCCAGACGTTCCTAGAATGCAAACCCCTGATGCCTAGGAACCCAAATCTGCTGGACTAGGTTTCCGGGAGTTTTAGTCCAAGAACACCTGGGGAGAACCACTGGATTAAACAATATAGGCCAGTGATGGCGAACCTATGGCACGGGTGCCAGAGGTGGCACTCGGAGCCCTTTCTGTGGGCACCCGACATTGCCCCTTCGTAGCCACCTGTATACAGGTTAAATTACTGTATTGGCACTTTGCAAAAAAAAAAATAGTGGGTTCTGAATTGCAGTTTGGGCACTCGGTCTCTAAAAGGTTCGCCATCCCTGATATAGGCCATGCCTTTATTCACGTCTAAATACAGTGGTACCCCAACTTAGCTAAGAGCAATTCGACTTAAGAGCAGAAAACTGTTGGCATTGTAACTGGCACCTTACAAATTTTAGATACGTTTTGCTCTACTTACAAATGTTTTTTTTCATTTTTAAACTTATTTTTTCAATTTTTAGATAGGTTCCCCGACTTAAGAGTAGATCAACTTAAGAGCATGCATTTGGAACGGATTAAATTCATAAGTTGAGGTACCACTGTAGTAGAATGAGATTCTTAAATGCCCAGAGAACCAAGACAAAGGCTATGAAATAGGAACTAGAATGACTCCGGAGCAGAATTAGGGAACAGGCTGGAAGCAGAGAGGGCTCCAATGAAGCTCGGGGATTTCCATTAATGCATGGACGTTACCTGCCCTTGCTCCATCCTGTAGAATTCTGGGAACTGTAGTCTGCAGAGGAGCTTAGCATTTTCTACTAGAATTCCCACAGAAAACTCTAGGTATCCTGTGAAAATACTAATCTCTAGGACTCCCCTGGGTGCAACCATATTTCAAGTGCTACCCATTTGACACCATGATACAGACATTGCGCTTCCACATGGGTGATGGAGGCCCTCTTCCTTACCTGTGGTCAGCTTAGTGGGTAGAAGGAACCAATGAATCATGAAAGGGACTGTGATGGTCACCCCCTTTCAGAGACTGGGTTTTCAAAGGCACAACTGGGTTTATTTCGACATCCCACCGCTGTGCCACCAAATTGTGATGTCACCCCTTTGACACAGTGAGTTTTCAAAGGCACAACTGGGTTTATTTCGACATCCCACCGCTGTGCCACCAAATTGTGACGACACCTCCCTTTTACACACGTGTTTGTGATGAAAATGGTAATGCTTCCACCTTTTTAAATCGTCGCCTTATGAATTGGTACAGACTCAGATGTATAATATAAAAATAATAATGAAGTTTTTATTGAGAAAATAAATAAATATAACAATGACTGAAGTTGGTATGTGTTGCCTTTAACATAGAACAGATTTAATCAACTCTTCAAGCCTCCCTGTCTTTAATAACTAGTAAACAGTAAAGCCCTCACGGCCTGACTGAACTCTAACACAGCTGTGCTCTCCCAGCACTTTTAGCTCTCAACTCTCAACTTAACTGTCTCAACCCACTCAACTCAGCTGACTCTCTCAAACCAGGCTCCACCCTTTTTATACAACACCATCCCCCGCCCTCCTGCTGGGATTGGCTGATGATTTACATATGCATTCCCCCTGCTTCCAGGGTGTTGTATCAAAATCAAAAGGATATATGACTGGTGGCCAGCCATATATTTTCTCTTGAATGCCCCCAGCATTGGAGTGCTCACCCCCTCCCATGGCAAATGGCTCCTTTTTTGTACTCCTTGGAAAAGTCCCTGTTGGGAAAGATTGAAGGCAAAAGGAAAAGGGGACGACGGAGAATGAGATGGTTGGATGGACGGTGTCATTGATGCAACTAACATGGATTTGACCAGACTCCAGGAGGCAGTGGAGGATAGGAAGGCCTGGTGAGCTCTGGTCCATGGGGTCATGCAGAGTCGGACATGACTGAACGACTGAACAACAGAACAACAGCAGCAGCAGCAGCAGCAGCAGCAGCAACAACAACAACAACAACAACAACAACAACAGGATGTCTCCCCCACCCCCAATATTCAACTGAAATTGGGCTTTCTGTAACTCAAGTCCATGGTTACGTCCTGTTCTCAGGAATGATCAAAAACAGATCCTACACCTCCCCCGTATGACACAATATTTGAAGAATGCTTATCCTATCTATGCAACTATCTTCCTAGTGAGATAAGGATTGTGGAATCCATCTCGGTTTTCCAGAAACATCTAAAAATGGGGTTATTTAAAGCCGCTTTCGGCGATTGGTGAGGTTTGGTTTTTTGCTTGTTTGTTGCCCTGTTTTAGCTTGCTTGCCGCCATCTTGATTTCGCCGGTTTGTCTTTTTATCTGTTATTGTTTGGTATATCCTATTGTCTATTTATTTTTCTATGTTGTTCACCGCCCAGAGTTCCCAATGGGAAAGTCGGGCGGTTTACAAATGCAAATAATAAATATGTAAATAAATGTCCCCCCAGTCTTCTTTTCTCAAGTCTAAACATGCCCAGTTCTTTTAGTCTTTCCTCATAGAGCAGTGTTGGCGAACCTATGGCATAGGTGACAAAGGTGGCACTCAGAGCCCGTTCTGTGGGCAGCCAACATCACCCCTTCACAGCCATGTGTATTCAGACAAATTAGTGGGTTTTGAATAACAGGTTGGGCACTTTGGTCTCTAAAAGGTTCTCCGTCACTGTCATAGGGCTTAGTTTCCAGTCCCCTGCTCCTCCTTGTGGCTTTGCTCCAGTCTGTCCACAGGAAATAGCCTGGTTTACCTGATAGCTGTAGACCAGTGGTTCTCAACCTGTTGGTCCCCAGATGTTCCTGGACTGCAACTCCCAGAAATCCCTTCCAGCACAGCAAGTGGTGGAGACCTCTGGGTGTTGCAGTCCAGGAACATCTGGGGACCCAGAGGGTGAGAACCACTGCTGTATAGGGATACAGCTAGGGGGCTCCCTTTTTTGGCCTGGATGGACCCCTCCATATTAACCAGCATCTGCTGCCTAAACGCAACAGGTTGTCTAATGGTAGGGCCGGCTCTGCCTTCTAGAGTGGATGTAATGGTACTTGAAAACATCCCCCACACATTTGGGTGGAAAAGGCCTTTGTTTTATGCAGGCCATATTTATCCCTTGAAAGCCAGTCTTGAGGTTTCTGGTCATCTACAAAAAATGAGTGACAGCTCATGTATTTTGGAAGATGCATCCGGCAGAATGAAGGAGAGGATACTGTACAAGAACGAGAAACCACCACAACCTTGGTGGAGAATCTTAAGCCTAAAACGAGGCAAGAAGTTGAATCCAGTTGGATGATTTTAAAATATATATATTTTTAAAAAAGAGGTAGCACATTTTCCTCCAAAGGGGAGAAAGGTTACCATGCAGATGACGGCACCCCTGCTTCTTTTTTTAAAATAGGGAACTCTGTCACAGCAAGTCCTGTGAATGGATAAGATGAGGTAAACAGAGAGACCGGTTTCTCTTTAAAAAAATAATAATAGGTGTTTTGTTTTTTCGTTTTAAAAGAAAAGTCTGAAAATGCGACAGTGAAGTTTCAGAAGAGAAATACGCCCTTAATAACTGGAGCCCCACCTCTGACCAGTAGCTTTTGCAATCTGGAATTTCCCTTGGTTACTTTTAAGTCTTGAGGGCAAAGGCATGTGTACAAGAGAGGCGTGGGTGTAACACAAGGGTGCAAAACCAGGAAGAAAGGAGGAGAAAACTGTGAAAAAGAAAACCATCCTTCCTCTTTACAAATCTCTCAAGCAGCTTATATGGTTATTATTAATTTTATGAGTTACTTTTATAAACCACTTTACTGAGTTTAAGGTGGCATGAGTGGCTTTCTTATGCCTATCCGTCCCCTCAAGAGCCCTGAAAAACAGAGGGATTGGCCCAATGTCACCTGATGAATTTCTTAGCTCTGTGAAAACTACCGTTCTGAGTCCAAGTCATACTCCAACATACTAATTACAAGGCTATACCAGCTTCCCTCTCTCTTAGTGTCGCTTCCACACATGTTCAGTCGCACATACAATCTTCTTTAAATCCTGTGTGTGCGGGGGGTCCTGTGGACTTAAGCCAAATATGTGGTAACCCCTTTAAGTTTCTTGGAAGTCAAAATAAGATTTTTAAAACAGAAACACAGCAAATTTGATCATGTTGACTTGTTTTCTTTAATTAAATTAAAGGGAGATGGTAATGCTATGAGGCGTGGTGCCTATTATTATTATCTGGTGAACACAGTTGGCCTTCTCCAATGAACGAGCTATTTCCAAGAGCCTAGGATGAGTGGAGATATCTTCATAGAATACATACTGTTCCTAATAATGTCTCCATTTGTAGTTGACCGATGTTGATCTTGTCAAAGCTTAGGTTTTTCAGATGTTGATCCAGGTCTTTTGGGATTGCACCCGAGGTGCCTATCATTATTGGTATTGTTCTTACTTTCTTATTCCATAACTTTTCAGTTTCTGTTTCTAAATCCCGATATTTGGTTATCTTTTCTTTTTGCTGCTGACTCTTGTGTCTCCCACATTGACGATTTGAACCTTGGGCGCTTTTACACGACCCCTAAGATCCGTTGGCAACTTAAATTCGGACCAGAGATCGTGGGGGTTTGTCGCTCTTCCTGTGTTCCCACCCCTCTGCACTCCATTGTTCCTGTCTGCGTGAGGGGAGGGAGAAAAAAAGGGAGAAAAAATGCAGGCTCACCTCCAGTCTGCTGGTTGAAGCAGCCCCGAGCCACCCCGTAGTGATTCCTGTCTCTTAAAGGGGCAGCGGGGACAAAAAAAACAAACAGAAGGCGAGGGAGCCCGGCATTCACAACTGTACAATTTGCATCGGAAGATTTTTTTACCTCCTGGAGGCCAGGTACTTGAAAAGTGTGCTGGGACGCGCTTAGGTGGGCGTGGTCGTACTTGATTTTTTTTAAAGTCCAGAGCTGGTGGGAAAACATTTTTAAGCTCCGGATCTGGGAGCCTTTTGCCTCGGATTTTAGGGGTCATGTAAAAGCGCCCTTTGTTTTCTTGCTTGTATACCATTGTGATATCTGGAGTATTGTAGACAAGGTGCGTGTCACATTGGATTCTGAAATCCCAGAGCACCTTGATGACTTCATTTTCGGTAACTTATTTATTTATTTATTTATTTATTTATTTATTTATTTATTTATTACATTTATACCCCGCCCATCTTCCCGTGGGAACTCTGGGTGGCTTACAATAATAAATAGAAACAACACAATGAAATCAGACTACAAAATAAAGCAAAAAACAAACTATTCTAACCGGCATTAGTGCCCTGACAATATGTACAGTTCCTAGGGGGAAACTTTCCTAAAATACAAGATATGAACGGCGGGAAGGGAAAAAAAAAACCTACAACAAGTCGCCAAAGGCCTCCCGGAAGAGCAGAGTCTTTAACGCTTTGCGGAAGGCCTGCAGGGACTCTGCAGAGCGCACTTCGCTTGGAAGGGTGTTCCAGAGGGAGGGGGCCGCCACTGAGAAAGCCCGGTTACGTGTAGATGTCCTACGGGCTTCTCGAGGAGTGGCGATCCAAAGCGAGTGTGCTCGCAACTGCCGAACTGGTCGGGCCGAGGATGATCGCTGGGCGATCCGCTCTGACAGGTAGTCCGGGCCCAAGCCATGGAGGGTTTTATAAGTTAAAACCAAGACCTTGAATCTAATCCGGGATGCAACGGGTAACCAATGCAGGCGAGCCAGAACTGGGGTGATGTGGTCATAACGACGCACACCCGCCACCAGTCTGGCTGCCGCATTTTGCACCCGCTGCAAGCGCCGGAGGAGAGTCAAGGGCAATTGTTGTGGCTGATGTTCCCACCAGTTCTTGCTCGATGGTAGGTTGAAATGTTTACATATGTTCCAATGGAGCATTGCTGCTACTTTATTCTGATGGGCTAAATAATCAGTCTGAGTGAGTTTTGGACAACAGCTGATGATATGATATCCAGTTTCATCCTTTTCCTTGCACAATTAACTTTTACAATCTTTCGACGATTTATCAATTTTTGCCTTTATAGCATTTGTTCTTAAAGCTTGATCTTGAACTGCCATGACTAGTCCTTCAGTTTCTTTCTTCAATCCTGCTTTTCTTAGCCAAAGCCATTTGTTCTTGGCCGATCTTATCATTGGTGTCTCTTATAAACTGACCATCCAATGCTCTATTCGGCTTTGCATTTGTTGAGTTTTACATTCTTGCTTAGTTTCTGGATATTCTTACTTACTTACTTACTTACTTACTTAATAATAATAATAATAATAATAATAATAATAATAATAATAATAATAATAATAATAATAATAATAATAATAATAATAATAATAATAATACATAACGATCAGAGCTGGCCCGACCCACCCGATCCTCCATGGCTCTCTCGCTCCGGGTGGCTACCCCCTGGGAGGCCCGTAGGGTAGCAACGCATAAACAGGCCTTCTTGGTGGCCAGCCAGGCTCTCTGAAATACTGTAAACTACCGATCGAGATACGCCAGGCTCCTTCTTTGGCATCCTTTAAAAAAGCTGTTAAAACCTGGCTGTTTAGGGATGCCTTCGGCAATCGCTAGGGTCTGTATCACTGGGGTGTTTTTTTTTTTGGTCCTGTGATTTGTACGTATCATTAGTTGATCTATGCCTCTTGCCAATTATTTTTCTTTCTTTTTTTTAAATTGTTGTTGGGCATTTTCCCCTTTATTTTATTATTATTGTCTTCTCTATTACTATTATTATCTTGTGGATTTCTTGTGTTTTTATGTGAACCGCCCAGAGTTTCCTCTGGCGCGGTATATAAATAAATAAATAAATAAATAAATAAATAAATAAATAAATAAATAAATAATATTTATTAATAATAATATTTATTTAACCACTGCGCCTCGTGGCGCAGTGGTTAAATGCCTGTACTGCAGGTAAAACTGTGCTCACGACCTGGGTTCAATCCCTGGTAGCAGGCTGAAGGTTCACTCAGCCTTCCATCCTTCCGAGGTCGGTAAAATGAGTACCCAGCTCGCTGGGGGGGCAATGTGTAGCCTGCACACTGTAATCAAAATTGTAAACCACCCAGAGACTACTTGTAGTGGTATGGGGCGGTATATAAGCAGAACACTTTGCTTTGCTTTTGCTTTAATAATAATAATAATAATAATAATAATAATAATAATAATAATAATAATAATAATAATAATAATAATAATAATAATAGCATGCCATCAAGTCAATATTGACATAAGATGACCCTCTTCAGGATTTTCTAGGTAGAGAGTACGTACTCAAACATGCTTTGCCATTCGCTTTTTTTCTGGGGGTGCCCAGCACTTCTGATCTCGCCTGATTTCGGAAGCTGAACAGGGTTAGGCCTGGTTAGTACTTGGATGGGCGGCCACCAGGGAATACCAGGTGCTGTAGGCGCCTGGAGTAGGAACTGGCAAACCACTCCAGTATTCCTGCCAAGAAAACTCCATGGACATGGGGTCACGAAGAGTTGGTCACGACTGTAACAACGCAACACACACACACCAGGGATTGTGCAGCTTACCCAAGGCTGTCTGTTTTCCAAGGGGGAAGAGAGGGAAAATGAACTTCCACCCTCCTGATTCCTAGCCTGCTAAGCTATCTGTCATGAGTATCTAAAACACACACCAAGTACTTGTGCAAAGAGGAAGGCCTTTGCTCTGTGAAAGGAGGAACTTGTCTGCCAGTCATACATGTACATACCGCATTTATAGATGAAAGCATTTCCTTTCTGAAATGCAAGGTAATTTCTAGATAGAGGACTTTACCATTTCCTCTTTAACAGGCTATATGGGTGTGGGAGACAGTAAGAAAGAAAACAGACAGGTGGTGTTTGTGTGGCGGGGGGGGGGGGATTAAAAAAACACACCAGGAAACCAAGGACGTCATCAGTGGCCTCTGAAAAATTCTGAGTGATGCAACCCTGCTACATACTGAAATTCCTGCCTGGAAGTACCTGTATTAAAAAGAGAAAATAGCCAAACATGGCAATTCAGAAAATCAGCTGAGTATTAATCTCTCTCTCTCTCTCTCTCTCTCTCTCTCTCTCTCTCTCTCTCTCTCTCTCTCTGTGTGTGTGTGTGTGTGTGTGTGTGTGTGTGTGTGTGTGTGTGTAACAGCACACTCACAGAAAGCACTCTGTACACGAGCAGAGTCATTTTGCAGCCCCTGGTTGCCAACTATGACAAATTCTTGCCAATTATATCATACACATATACTTATATGTGTGTGTGTGTGTGTGCGTGTGCAAGCGCACAGACACACACACACACACACATGCACAGTAATACCTTCTGTTTCTATGACTAGGTCGCTAAGTGAATTAGTTGCTAAATGAGGCGCTGACGGCGCATGTCTTGGGGTGGGTGGAGTTGCCCTCCTACCCTGTTTCCCCGAAAATAAGACATCCCCCCAAAATAAGACCTACTTACAGTTTTGCCTCTCAGTGAAATATAAGGCATCCCCCTGAAAATAAGGCATCCCAGATAATAAGATAACAATAAATGTGTACTGTATTCTTCTTCATGGAAAAATAAGACATCCCCTGAAAATAAGACCTTACACGTGTTTGGGAGCAAAAATTAATATAAGACACTGTCATATTTTCGGGGAAACACGGTAGGTAGGCCCGAGCGGGGAGGCTCTCCGGGAGGCCATGGGACGTGCAGAACAAAAAGGAGGGGGAGATAGAGATGGAGGTAGCCGATCCTCCACCCCAATGGAAGCAGCATGACAATCACAGCAACAACCACCCTTTGGAAGCAGCACAAGAGGAAGAAGATGGGGTGGGTCATGGGGAACTCTGTAGCCCTGCTCCCTCCCCTCTGAGTTGCTGACAAGGTAGGGGCAGGCCGGCAGAAGCAGGCTGGACACTTTGGCCCAGTCCCTGTGAGCTGGAACAACAGGCGCTTCCTCAGGCAGCAAACTGGTAGTGATGGCAACCTAAGGCCCCGGGGCCGGATGCGGCCCCCCAGGGACCTGAATCCGGCCCCCGGGACCAATTGCAACCCCCCCACACCTACCCCTGCTTTGCGAGCAAGTCAGCCTCCGCAGCTGCTTCTGTTGCTGAGGCAGATCAAAGCAGTGGGCTATGTCGCTTCTCCCACTCCCCCCAACTACTGCCCAGATGATCAGCATGCTGGCTAGTGGGGCATTTAGAGTGGGAGGGCTACGGCAAGGTCGCCTGCTGCCCCCACCCACTGTGGTCCGGCCCCCAGTGGTCCCTGGGGCGTGGTGGACCGGCCCGCTGTTTGAAAACTTTGAGGACCCCTGGTCTAAGCGGTCATTAAGCAGACAGAATGTTAAGTGAGGAGTGGCTGTACACAGGTAGAGACGCTAAACCTGATTCATGATTTTGGGCTACAAATCCTATTACTCCCTAGAAAGCATGGCCACCCGGGTTGAAGGATTCTGACTTGCATAACATCCAAACCCATGTGAGATCTAGTGGATGGAGTAATAGGCTTAGGACTCAAAGGACCTGAGTTCAAATCCTTGCATAGCTGTGGAAACGCACAACAAATCAAAAAGCCTTCATCACCAAGGCCATAGCTAACAACCCATCCTTTATAGCAGGGGTCCTCAACCTAAGGCCCCGGGGGCCGGATGCGGCCCCTTAGGGTCCTGAATCCGGCCCCAGGGACCAATTGCAGACTCCCCACCTCCCCCCCCTGCTTCGCAAGCAAGCAAGCCTCCACAGCTGCTTCTATTGCTGAGGCAGTTCCCAGCCCTTGCTCGTTCCCTCCCTCACTTGTGGTGCATCAAGTCAGGCCCGGCCGGGCTGGGCCAAGAGAGAAGGCAGCTCTCCCTCCCGGGCGCAGCAAGGGCATGATGGCCAGGGCGCACAGCTGGATCTGGGTGCAGTGGTGCCAGCCTTGCTGCGGCTGCTGCTCCTCATCCTGAGTGGCCGCCTAGAAGGTGATAAGGGGTCTGAGCCTGAGCTTGCCTGGGTTGCCACCTCCTTCCTGATGCAATGAAGGAAGGAAGGAAGGAGAGCTGCTCCAGCCGCTGCCACTGTATGAGGAGGAGGAGGAGGAGGCGCAGCAGAGGGATCCCAGCAGTGGCACAACCCAGAGCAGGAGGCATTTGCAGGGCCCCCGGAGATGCACTGAATGGGCTGATCGTGGGGTGGTGGTGGCCCCACTTGCCCCTCCCTCCCCTGTGGTCCGGCCCCCAGTGGTGTCTGAGGGGTGGTGGACTGGCCCGCTGTTTAAAAACTATGAGGACCCCTGCTTTATAGGTTTCAGCACCTTAGGCCATTGTTTACCTTAAGGCTATGAAGACTATTGTCTACCTAACAAGCCTATTCAGGCCGTTGTTCATCTTAGGAGCCTAATTCAGACCAGGGTGACAAGAGGTCAAAGCGGACTATAAGATGGGGGACTTGCACTAGCTGTATTCAGAATGATGAAGCTGTTTGGATGAGCAGCGAAACGTTTCTATCTCTCAAGAAAAAGAAGTCCAGTAGCCATGACTCACCTGGATGACTGAGAATCTTCACAGACAATTGTGTGTAAAATCACTTCTAAAAATAGTTCACATTCTTTTACAATCTCATTGTGGCCACGGGGAACTGGGCGCGTTATGACGCATGATGGGAAAATCCAAACCTCCACCCTTGCAGCAAAACTGAGCCAGGACGGTGCAGTGGGTTGAATACCAGACTCTAATAATAATAATCTTAGAACTGCAATGCTGGAAAGGACCCTTTGGATCTCCGTCAAGGAGGCGTTGTGTGGAACTGAACCCCCAACCTCTGGCTCTGCAGCCAGACGCCTCCACCCAGGAGCCATCCACGGATTCGATGGCATGAGACTTGGGTTCGAAGCCCAGCCATGGCAACCCTCTGTGGTAATGACAAACCACTCCTTAAACCTCTCACATCACCTTAAAACCATCATAGGGTCACCACCATCCATGATCTGATGGCACTCAACATAATATATTATATTGTTGTTGTTGTTCAGTCGTGTCTGACTCTTCGTGACCCCATGGACCAGAGCTCGCCAGGCCTTCCTGTCCTCCACTGCCACCCGGAGTATTGAGAATAATATCAATAATATCAATAAATAAATAATATCTAAATATAAAATTTATATTTAAATATTTAAATATAGAATTTAAATAAATAATATTTAAATAATATTTATTTATATATTTATTTATACAGTATATTCACATTCCTCCACGCCAGAAACTCAATAGCCAGGTCAAGCCAATTTTACACCCTCGTCTTATTTTTGTCTGTTGAAACCCAAACCCTTCTGTGGCTGGATTTTGGGGAACCCCAGCCCCGGGGGAAGAACCGTTCCTACTAGACAGGTCGTGGATTTGTTTGCTCCGAAACGACAAGAGGAGCAAAGGAGAGACAGCAAGTCCTGTTTGGGGTCCATGATAGAGACGATGCCCCACCGCCCCAGGATGCGTTCCTTTTGGAAGAAGCAAGCTTGCTGGGGGGGCAATGTGTAGCCTGCACACTGTAATTAAATTTGTAAACCGCCCAGAGACTACTTAAAGTGGTACGAGGCGGTATATAAGCAGAACACTTTGCTTTTGCTTTGCCGGCGCGCGCGCAGGCGCAGCACTCTACCCATGCTCAGAAGCAACCGTGCCAAGGGAGGGGGGAGAGCAAAAGCAAAAGCCCCTAGCGGCATACAGCTTGTAAGGAGGCTTCCTTCCTTCCTTCTTGCCCCCCCCAACCACCCTACGCCTCCTCCTCGGGGTTTGGGGGGGTGGCGGAGAAGGAAGTTCAACCGGGAGAGGAAGCGGCCCAGCGAAAGTCAGGCGGCCTGGCCCGGGGAGGCGGCGGCGCACCGCCCCGTTGGGAAACTCCGCAAGGGCGTCGGGCGGTGCCAAAATGGAAGCCGAGCTGGGCGGCCAGGTCTCGCCCGCGGTGGGCTCCGGGTGAAGGCGAAGCCGGGAACCAAGGAGGAGGAGGAGGAAGAGGAGGAGGAAGATGGGAGGAGGAAGGCACCCCCTTTCTCGGCCGGGGTCCCGCCGCAGAACGCCGCGGGGTAGGAGAAGGGTGGCCACGGCCGGATAATTTTTTTGGGGGGGTGGGAGGACAGGTTTGTTCCGGGCAACTCCTTCCTTGCTCGCCCTACAACTCGTGGGTCCTGATGCGAGATGGGGAAGATCGGAGGGGACAGCTCCCACGGAGCGTGGGGTTGAAACCCCCCCCCCCCCCGGTTTGGACTACGAGTCCCAAAATGCTGGGCTGGGGGAGGTCTGGGAGTTGTAACCCCCCCTCCCTCTCTTTGTATAGGTGCGCTTGGGGACCACTAAAGTCCTCTCCAGAAATCTTGGGTGTGGGACCCCGGTAGGCATTTGCTGGCCAAAATAGGCCTGCCCCATTCAAAAGAACGATGGGATAATTTGCTGTACACACACACCTACACGCAAAGGATTACAGCTCCAGGGACCCCCCAGCCAGCATCCTGGGAGTTGTTGTCCAAAAACCGAAAGGGCAGTGTCCACACTGGACTTTTATATCCCAGGAGTGAATTCTCTGTCTCTCTCCTTCTCCTGTATGTATGTATGTATGTATGTATGTATGTATGTATGTATGTATGTATGTATGTATGTATGTATGTATGTATGTATGTATGTATGTATGTATGTACAGTGGTGCCTCAACTTACGAATTTAATCCGTTCTGAATGCCTGCTCCTAAGTCGAACTACTCTTAAGTCGAGGTACCTATCTAAACAATTGAAAAATAAGTTAAATTTTTTTTAAAAAAATGGAAAAATATTTGTAAGTCGAGCAGACCATATCTAAAATTTGAAAGGTGTCAGTTAAAAAATACCAACAGTTTTCCGCTCTTAAGTCACATTGCTTTTAAGTCGAGCTGCTCTTAAGTCGGGGTACCACTTAGTATGTATGTATGTATGTATGTATGTATGTATGTATGTATGTATGTATGTATGTATGTATGTATGTAAATCAGAAAGCCAAGAGAGTTTTTTAGGGTAGCAGACAAAAAGGAGGCTGCGTTTCCCCCCCCCCTCCTGTGAAATTTTGGCTTCCTCAAAGCCCTGCTTAGGACTTACCTGATATTTATTTTTCCTTTTCCTGTCTAGATTTTGTTTTTGGCAAAGGTGCCCTCTTCCACTCCGTGCATAACTGTCCCCCCCCCCAAATATCTCACCACCCCGTTTGATTCTTGGGCTCCTTGCCTTCCTAAGGCTCTTAAGATCAAAGTGTGGAAGTGGCCTTGACATCCTGGCCTCCCACTTCAAACATCCCTGTTCTGGCCCTTTCCCAAGAGAAGCAGTTCCTTCCCACCCACCTCAGCAATGTTGAAACATTTATTTATTTATTTATTTATTTATTTATTTATTTATTTATTTATTTATTTATTTATTTATTTATTTGTTTGTTTGTTTGTTTTATTGCTATACCGCCCATCTTCCGGCAGAACTCTGGGCAGTATACAACAAGTTAAAAACAACAATATAAAACCAGCATTGCCAACTCTTGTCCACCTTCTCTTCCCTCTGTTGGCATTATGGCTAGTGGGATTGCCCCTGTCCAAATGGGCTGCCAATACTGTAAGATGTCCCTCAATCCCTTATTCTCAATATTTGAACATGTCTTAATTGTACTGGACTGTATATTACTCTGTCTTTTGAATGTAGGTATTTACTTGTCACTGTCCTATTATATAAGATGTGCTGTTGTAAACCATGCAGAGTAGCCCTGTAGCTAGATGGGTGGGATAGAAAGCAAATGAATAAATAAATGAATAAATAATAAATAAGTAGTCACAAAGCTCTATAAGACTTTCTTTCCTTTCTTCTTTCCTTTTTTTTTTGCTCAAAAAGAGGCCTAATAAACAGATATTACACTATTCCAAAATTCATTTGAAAATAAATTAATGCTTGAAAGGAATTTACTTATTTTATTTTTAAGAGTATTTTTACCCTGCCTTTCTCCTTGCAGAATGAGGGATAATATACAGCCCAGTACAATTAAGACATGTTCAAATATTGAGAATAATGAATTGAGGGACATCTTACAATACTGGCAGCCTTTGGGGCCAATTTGTCACATTCTGGACCTCAGCGGGGGTGGGGTGGGGCTAGCAGGATATGTTTCCCAGGCGCCATGCCAGGAGGGCACAAAAATGATAAATTCGTGTTTGTGTACTATTGCTTTAGTACAAATAGTATTTGCATGTTGTGCTATTTTGCCCAAAAACACACCCCTCTTGTATGTTGTCCCAGTTAGTAACAGACACTACTTTGGGAGGTTTACAAAATAGGCCGGTGGACCCCCATATCATCCCCCCATACCACCCAATTATGGTATATAAACCCAAACAAGAGGGCAAAGACCAATTATTTTGAAAACCCTCAATATTAAATGTTCACAGCAGCAGGGTATGCACGTTCTTGAAGGCTGTTTTATGAAGTTCTGTCTTTATTAGGGTGCAAAAGGGGATTGGACAGATTCCTGGAGGAAAAGTCCACCACAGGTTACAAACCATGATGGAGATATGGAATCTCCAGGCTTAAAACCAGGGTATTTCAAGGACCAGATGCAGGGGAGTGGTATCAGGAGACAGATATCTAGTCTTGTGCACTTCCAGACGCATCTGGTGGGGCCACTGTGAGATACACGAAGCTGGACTAGGTGGGCCTTTGGCCTGATCCAGCATGGCTCTTCTTATGCTGTTATGTTCTTATGTTCTTAAAAATTAGGCAAAACAGGGCCTAGTGCCTTTCAGATGGCAGTTTATTCCACAGAGAGGGGGGCACCACCAAGAGGGACTGATTTATTTCAGTATCAGCATTTTTGCATTGCACTTTACTTCTTGAGTATGAAGGGAAGTGCACGGTCAAATCCTTAGTTATATCTGCATTTTGCCAGTGGGAGCTGAGGACTGTACAATGGGACAAGGAAAAAGAAAACTGATTAAAAATACCAACACAAGGTATTAGAGGGCGTGGTGTAAATTCCCAGGCAGCAAGCTTTAACAAGTCATTTTCTTGCCCAGCTCGTTAACCGTTTAACAACCTACGCTGACCATGGGACAAGGCGTGATACCGTAACGGACGGTCGTTGTGCTCAACCATCATGCCGAGTAGCAGCCGGACCCTGGACGATTTTGCCGTTCCGGAGGAAGCGCAGGAGGTGGTGACGCAGCACCGTCCACGCATTGAGCGTCTCTTCAGAGTGGAGCTGAACATCTTGGGAGTGCTGGAGTCAGTGCAGAGCCCCAGCGGAGACCCCCAGGTGGCAAGGAAGATCTGGTTGCAACTGCAGGGGCACCGAGACAGTCTACAGAGGGCAAAGGTAGAAGACTCTTGCTTACACACATACTTACGTACATTACTTCCCTCATATCCAGGGGAATTAGTTCCGGGCCTCCCCGTGGATACTGAAATCTGTGGATAACAGTGAACACCCTGTCTTGACCTATTTGCAAGAGTAACTTGCTTTGCGGCACCTATTTGCAAGAGTGAATTACTTTTTTTTTTTTTTGCTGCCGACCATGGATAACTGAATCAGCTGATGCCAAATCAGCGGATATTTATTTATTTATTTATTTTGAATATTTTTACCCCACCTTCCTCTACTGGAGTTACTTTTTGTGGTAACAGGTTCCTTTTGCCTGCTAGGGCAACCAGGACAACCAGGGGACTGGTTGGGAGCCAAGCCATAAGAGGAAAGACTGAAAGAACCATCTGTGTTTAAGGAAAGAGGGCAGAGGGGAGATAGGATAGCACTTTTCAAATGCTTGAAAGGTAGTCATTCAGCAGGGATTTGATCTGTTCTTGAATTACTGGCTCAAGTTGCAGGAAGCTAGATTGAGGCTTAATGTCAGGAAAAAACATCTTAACTGTTGGAGCTCTATGGCAGTGGAACCAGTGACCTCAGGGGTCGGTGTGTGTCCTAGTGCTGGAGGCATTTAAGAGAAAGTCAGAGAAACGTTGATCAGCCCTGCTTTGACTTGGGTCCTTGCCTTAAGCATGGGGTAGGACCTGATGGCCTTATTCGGCCCCTTCATTATTCTAGCAGT
This sequence comes from Phrynocephalus guinanensis, assembly GCA_037367245.1. Taxonomy (NCBI): domain Eukaryota; kingdom Metazoa; phylum Chordata; class Lepidosauria; order Squamata; family Agamidae; genus Phrynocephalus; species Phrynocephalus guinanensis. The sequence goes on along the minus strand of CM074743.1, from coordinate 6,110,413 downwards.
CTATGGAAAATATTCTGCTCTGTTACAAAAAATGCCCCATGCCGGCAACATACCGTATATGCTCCAGTATAAGTTGACCCGAGTATAAGTTGAGACCCCTAACTTAACCCCCCCCAAAACCTAGGGAAACTTATTGACTCGAGTATAAGTCTAGAGTGAGATATGCAGCAGGGCCTGGCAGCTCCTCCTTTGTGAGCTGGGGGAGCGGTGCACGATGTTTAAAATGACTTTTAGCCACTGAGGCAAGCGCTTGCTTTGGTGGCTAAAAGTCATTTTAAACATTGCGCGCCGCTCCCCCGTGATGCAAAGGGGGGTCAGGAGAAGCAGCACATAGTGTTTAAAATGACTTAGCCACTGAGGCAAGCACCTGTCTCGGTGGCTAAAAGTCATTTAAAACATTGCACGCCGCTCCCCCACAATGCAGGGGGGGGGATCAGGAAAAGCGGCACACAATGTTTAAAATGACTTTCAGCCACTGACCCAAGTGCTTGCCTCAGTGGCTAAAAGTATTTACCCGAATGTAAGTCGAGGGCCCCTTTTATCAAGCCAAAATTTGGGCTGAAAAACTAGACATATATTTGAGTATAACGTGGACCCTTGTATAACAAACAGCTTGTATAACACAGAATTTGTACAACATAAAATATTCTGGAGATAGGGGAAATTTGCTTAACAGAAGCACCTATGGGAAAAATTCCTACAACATAAAAATGGGATTACTCCATTTTCAATGCATTTTTATGGGAAATTTGTATAAAGGAAAAATTTACTTAACATAATTTCATTTGGAACAAATTAATTCCTTTATACAAGGTACCACTGTATACAGTAACCTCTTGATTTCCTGTATCTTCCAGGAGTACATCAAAGGTCTGTGTGCCCCGGAGCTGAGTGAAGAGGTGCATTACCCCAAAGACATGCAGTGCATATTTTCAGGAGCTCATGGCTTGTTCCTGGACTGCCTCACCCAAGGGACTTCTGCTCACCTCACCGTGCTTCGTCCTGGGGCTCTCTTGATCTCGGGTTTGGCTGAAGCGTTCGTCATGGCCCAGAGCCGGATCCAGGAGTTTGTGGAGAAACACCGAAAGAACCCCAAGCTGCCCGAGGAACACGAAACTCAGATCAAGCGCGCTTTCCGGGATTTGGTGGAGGACTACGACGACAAGCATGCAATGGACCTCTTGATCCTGCCCACTGCGGTCAAAGAAGATCTGCTCAACTTGGTGAAGGAAATCCATAATGAAGTTGGGCAGCAGAATCAAAAGAACGAGCGTTGGGCGCCCCACAGCTTTGGAGATAACTCTTCACTGGAGTGGGAACCGGTGGCTCTGCGTAGCGGACCTGAGCCACTGCAAAGGCCTCAGGACACTTTGGGCACACACCACAGAATCAGAACGAGCGATTCCAGAGTTGATGTGCCTGTAGGCTTAGTTAGGCCACCAAAGTCTCCTCAGAAACCCCAAGTTCCAGTGCGACCACACGGCTCTGCTGGACTTCGAGACGTCAGGACTAACTTGCCTCCCACAGTTGATAGGCCTCAAGACCAAAGTCTTCTTCAACCTTCAAGAGTTGGCTTTCCCCAAGGCTTGGCCGAGTCGGAATGGCAGGCTAGGCCTCAGGAGGACTTCATGTTGAGTTTATACGGTCCTCAGGCTTCGCCGGAGACTACGACTCCGCTGAGGCCAGCGCTTCCTCGGAGTTCTCCTAAACCCATTCCGGTTGCCAAGGCTCAGTTTTTCCCAGGTCGAGCAGAATCTTGGGATGAGAAGCGAGAGGAAAGACAGCCCTCCCTCTCTGTGAGGGAGTCAAGCCCTGCTAGCTGGCCGGGGGAGATGAGCGAGGAAGAGGTATCTTCGAACATCCAGCTGTCCTCGTGGACTGAGAAGGAGTTCAGAATGAGGCTCGACTTCTTCAAGACCATGGGCTACGAGGAGCAAGTCGTCAAGAAGATCCTGTTGGAGTGTGGGGTACGGGAAGCTCCTTCGACTATCCTGGACAAGGTGCAGATGGCCGAAGCAGACATATCACGGAAAGAAAAGGTGGACCTCCCTCAGCTGGAGCTGGGGGGAAGGGGGCTTTCTCCCTCTCCTCAAGAACAGAGGCAGGATGAGAATGACTACCTCAGGGAGCTCATCAAGGCGGCAGTGGCCAACTGTGGCCACTCTCCTAGCAAGATCCCCATGGAGATACAGGCAGGAGCCCCGTTGGCGGATCTGCTGAGGCAGCTGCACCAGAAAGGAGAGCAACACAATGAAACGAAGGGCGCAGCAGGGACTTCAGCAGCAAAGCTGGAAGAAGGAGGGCAGTTGGGTGTCCATCGGGCAGCCATCTTGGATCATGGGGAGACTGCTCAGCAGAGACCTGATTGGGAGGCAAGCCGGGGGTCCCCTTTCCAGGGGGTTATCCAGGGATCGCCAGTTCACCCAAAGGTTGCTGGCTTCCCTCCTGACTCTTCCCTGGCTGCTAACTCCTTGTTTGCCATGTCAGATTCTGAAGGGAGCTGTTCTGCTGAAAGCACCAGCTTAGGGCCCCCCCAGCTGGGCCCCGTTTCCACAGTAACTGGAGCCCAGCGCTTCGAGGAGGCTCTTCAGACTGAGTTCCGGCTCAAGTTGGCCAACACCCCGGGCAAGAAGAACCTACGGATGGTCATCATTGATGGCAGCAATGTAGCCATGATGTGAGTACAGGTTGGTTGGTTGAAAGGAGGCAAGCTGAGTCTTTCAACTTTTCCTACTTCAGTGGTCCTCACGATATGAGTTGGTTTTATCCAAAAGCAAGCGTTCTGTCTCATTACATATTATACTCTGGTGTCTTTGAATGTTCTGCATAGAGAAAAGGATGATATTGTCAGGCAAGTGTTCCACATGATTCCATTTTTGCCCTAGTTGTCACCGTAAATCTATGCATGTCAGGTGCTGCTGGACACCCTTTTATGGCAATGCTTCACCACCTTGGATCCAAAGAAGTTCTTGGACTACAGCTCCCAGGAAGCCTTTTTGCCACTTTGCTGTGTTCCGCTTTTTGACCGTCACCTCATGATTGAGATGTACAAAATAATCCAGGGCATGAATAAAGTGGATAGAGGGACACTCTTCTCCCTCTCACAAAATACCAGCACTAGGGGATATCCACTGAAACTGAGGGTTGGGAGAATGAGAAGAGACAAAAGAATTTTTTTTTACCCAGCGTGTTGTTAGTCTGTGGAACTCCCTGCCAGGAGGTGGTGATGGCATCTGGCCTGGATGCCTTCAAAAGGGGATTGGACAGATTCCCGGAGGAAAAGTCCATCACAGGTTACAAACCATGATGGGGATGTGCAATCTCCAGGCTTAAAACCAGGTACTTCAAATGCCAGATGCAGGGGAGTGGTATCAGGAGACAGATATCTACTCTTGTGCACTCCCAGACACATTTGGCGGGGCCACTGTGAGATACAGGAAGCTGGCCTACATGGGCCTTTGGCCTGATCCAGCATGGCTCTTCTTAAGTTCTTATGTCCTTATATTTCCCTTGTTGGGATCAGCCGAAAGCTTCCCTGCATTGCTGGGTTCCGCTTTGGGGGCTCCTGATCCATCACTTCCTTTCCCACACTAGGCACGGGGAAGTGGGGGGGACTGAGGTGGCTGTCAAACAGCGGCTTTGGGATCAGACGCCCCAAAGCCAAGCCCAGCAGTATGAGGAGATTGGAGGAAGCTGCGGCAGTGAAAGAGCAATCGTTGTTTTCCTTTCTACATAACTTTGCCTGGAGAGAGAGAGAGAATGTGTGTTTGTGTGTTTTAGAGCGAAAGGGAAAACAGTCTCCCCCTCCCCCTTTTAATTTGTTCTACCATGGAGGGGACATCTGAGAGATAAGTGGAACAGCTGTTTGCCTTGCTTGGTGTGGGAAAAGATAAGCGGTTTGGATTCTCTCTCACACACCCCCATCTTCTCACCCTATTGTCAGGAGGGAGGGAGGAAATTTCCCCATCAGCCTTTCCTAACCACTGCCCACCTCCCTTCCTGTCTCTCTCCCGATCATAAGGTCAGAAGTTAATAGGGTCGGAAGATTCTGGCTGCTGATCCATCCCCCTGCACCCTTCAGACTGGTGGGTTTTAAGCTAAAAAGCCCTCCAGGCTTCAGTCCAAGCTATATCAAGGACCCCCATAGCCCTTTTGTGAGCCTGGCTGGCTGTTAAGATCACCAGGCAAAGACCTTTCTCTTCAGGGAAGCTTTCCCTTAACAACTGCCTGCCTGAATTTTATTTATTTTATTTTGTTTATTTGATGTATATACCGCAACCCCCTAGCAAAAAAGCTACTCGGCGGTTTGCAAACATATACAAAATACAAAAACAGATTAAACGAGCCTCGTGGCACAGTGGTTAAATGCCTGTACTGCAAGTAAAACTGTGCTCACGACCTGGGTTCAATCCCCGGTAGCAGGCTCAAGGTTCACTCAGCCTTCCATCCTTCCGAGGTCGGTAAAATGAGTACCCAGCTTGCTGGGGCAGGGGGGGCAATGTGTAGCCTGCACTCTGTAATTAAAATTGTAAACCGCCCAGAGACTACTTGTAGTAGTATGGGGCGGTATATAAGCAGAACACTTTGCTTTAAACCACTAAAATAGTAATCAAACCAAATAATGCAGTAAAAAGGAGTTTGGAGCCGTTCAGCCGTTAAAACAAACAAAATCAAAGCTAGACTAAGGCTGCTAGTAGGCTGCTAGTAGAAAACTAGGCTGCTAGTAGAAAAATAAAAAAAGTTGCTGAGCTTTCCAGAGCACGAGCTCTCTTTTTTCAAAGCAGGTATAAAAGTCCATACATGGCAAGGGATGTAATTTGCCAGGAGAATGTTCTTAAAAGTTCACTTGGCAAGATGAAGGCCAGGCTTCTTCTTGGAAGGTACAGAGCAGCATGGTCCGATAGTAATAACAGCCACGTTTAGTTTAGTAATAAAAAGAACACATAAGGAAATAAGCACAAATACAATAAATCAAAATGGTTTGACAATTCAAAATAAGAACAGATGGAAAAAAAAAATAACTAGCTTCTGCCACCCCCCCCCAAAGATGGTTGTGCCTTACAGCTTTTGTTTACTGTCTTTTAGTGGTGGCATCAGCTTGACTTTTTTTAAATATTTATATATTTACTGTTTTAGCTTTTGAGATAGACTTTTAAGGATGTCATTGACCTCGAGTCCTTCTTAAAGAGAAAGGAGGGGTGAAGATACAGTGGTACCTTGGTTTACGAGCATAATCCGTTCCAGAAGCATGCTCGTAAACCAAAATACTCGCGTATGAAAGCCAATTTACCCGTAGGAAATAATGGAAACTTAACTGATCTGTTTTGGGATCCCAGTTTCCATAATTTCCCATGGGTAGATTTGCTTTGGCTGGTTGCCACAGCAACCTCCAGAGCTCGCCCTAGGCCCAGCACTGCCCAGGGTGAGCTGCGGAGGCTACAACTAGCCAGCACCAGGCCAGCTTGCCCTCCGGAGGCCATGGATGAGCACTGTCGGGCCGGCGCAGAGCCCTGGAGGCCACTTCCGGTCCGCCGGAGGCCACTTCCGGTTCTCCGGAAGTCACTTTCAGATTTCCGGAAGTCACTTCCAGTCCCTGCCAAGGCCCAAGAAGCCCAGCAGGGGCCCACTGCGTGGTCCAGAAGCTCATTCCGGGCAGCGCCAGGCCTGAGGTGAGCTCCGGAGGCCTCACACCGGTCCACCACGCAGCCTGGAATGAGCTCCAGAGGACCGTTCCAGGCAGCACAGGGCCTGCACTGAGGTGAGCCTTGCTCGCCAACCGAGGCAAAATTTTACTAAACATTTTGCAAAATGCTCGCCATCCAAGTACACTAAGGTGCAGGGGCATAGCTTGAGGAGGGCAAGGGGGAGGCAGAGCGCCCTGAGCGCAGCAATTAGGGGGCGCCAAATTGCCTACCGACCCCCGCCCGCCCGCCGCTGCCCCCCCTGGCATCCAGATTATATTTTGCAATGGGGGTGCAAAAACTGACTGTTGCCCCGTGCTCTGGAAGCCCTAGCTATGCCTCTGCTGAGGTGCCACTGTATTTTAAATGAACAATAAAGATGGAGGCCCAGTGAGGAATCAAATTCCCAATCTGTAGCTCCACAGCCATATGCCTAAACTGAGCTATCCATCTGAAGCAGGTCAGCCTGAGAAGATACGAGTGGCTTGTTCTGAGTGTGTGAGTTCCGTAGCTCAGTGGGAACTAAGAGCTGGGATGGTGATTCAATCTGGTATTCTCTTACACCACACGGGCTCTGGAATTACCGTCCTAGGGGAATGGTTTCTAGACTTGAGTGGACGTGTCCACCTGAATCTTTTAAGTTCCCCTTCCTGTCCTCATAGGCATGGGCTCAACCAGTTCTTCTCTTGCCGGGGAATAGCTTTGGCGGTACAATATTTCTGGGATCGTGGGCATCGCGATGTGACCGTCTTGGTACCTCAGCATCGAATGGAAGAAGATTCCAATGTGAGAGGTGAGAAGGTACTCTTTGATATGAGATTGGGGGCATCCCTGAGTGTGACCTTGATCTTGTGGGTTTGACGACCCAGCTCTAATGAAGCTTCTCCATTATTTTCTTCTCTTTCTGCACTTTCCTCAACTGCAGAGAAGCACTACCTGGATGAGTTACTGAACCTGAGCATCCTCTCTCTTACACCATCACGTAAAATAGATGGGAAAGGCATTGTGCCCTACGATGACAGGTGAGTCCAGTCCTCCGTCCGCAATGTGTTGATGCAATGAATGTTTTCCCACAAGGGTGTGGAGCCCAGCCTTGCTTCTTCTTCAGTGCAGAATTTAGGGTCCCTCGGTATGTAACGTGCCACTGCTGTAAAAACTCCGTGATTCTCTGTATTTCTTCGATGAACTCTTTTAAAGTTGGATTTGAAACAGAGTGTTAATTTACTAAAAGGAGTAAACAGGTCCTGGAATGATTCCTGTTTAGCCCACTCAATTCTCAAAAGGTGTCTGGAAGTTGAGCCATGGCTACTGGACTTCTTTTTCTTGAGAGATAAAAATGTTTCGCTGCTCATCCAAGCAGCTTCATCACTGCATGAGCAGTTTGGATGAGCAGCAAAACGTTTCTGTCTCTCAGGAAAAACAAGTCCAGTAGCCATGACTCAATAAACTCACCTGGGTGACTGAGAATCTTCACAGACATATTCTCAAAAGCTGTCGATTTTTTCCGCAAGGACTTTCACAGGAGTCCTATTGTTAAATTCTACCCAATTTTCTGGCAGCGAAGAGCACTCGTGTATTTGTCTGTTTAAGAGCAAAGCCCAGCACTGCTAGATAAATTTGTATAGGATCAACATCCAAGATACCAGTGTAGCTAGAATTAAAATAATGCCGTGGGTGTTTGCTCAGAAGTAAGTCCCATTATGACAATATGCCTTAGCACTTTGGCATAAAATGTACTTGTTAATCCAGGCATGACCAAACTTTGGCCCTCCAGATGTTTTGGACCAAGACGCCTGCTTCTTGGGAGGAAAGCAATGGCAAACCTAGGTAGCATCCTAAAGAGCAGAGACATCACTTTGCCAGCTAAGGTCAGGATAGTCAAAGCTATGGTTTTTCCAGTAGTGATGTATGGAAGTGAGAGCTCGACTATAAAGAAGGCTGATCTCCGCAGAATTGATGCTTTTGAGCTGTGGTGCTGGAAGAGAGTCTTGAGAGTCCCCTGGACTGCAAAGAGATCAAACCTATCCATCCTGAAATAAATCAACCCCGAATGTTCCCTGGAAGGACAGATTTTGAAGCTGAGTCTCCAGTACTTTGGCCACCTCATGAGGAGAGAGGACTCCTTGGAAAAGTCCCTGATGCTGGGAAAAATCGAAGGCAAAAGGAAAAGAGGGTGACAGAGAATGAGATGGTTGGACGGTGTCATCGATGCAATCAATATGGATTTGACCAAACTCCGGGAGGCAGTGGAGGATAGGAAGGCCTGGCGAGCTCTGGTCCATGGGGTCATGAAGTCAGACACGACTGAATGACTGAACAACAACAAAGTGTTAATCCATCAAGCTCTGTGCAAGCTGCAGTGACAATACAAAAGCACTGACTTCATGGGGCAGTTGGGATGGCTCCTTCTCTCTCTCTCTTTCTCTTTTTCATACTCCTCCTTTTCCCCTCCCACACATCACAGAAGACAAAGGAGAGACATGATAGCACTCTTCAAAGACAGTGGCACCTTGTATAAAGGAATTAATTCGTTCCAAATGAAATTATGTGAAGCAAATTTTCCTTTATACAAATTTCCCATAGGAATGCATTGAAAACACAGTGATCCCATTTTTATGTTGTACGGATTTGACCCATAGGCAATTACAGTATGTTAAGCAGATTTCCCCTATCTCCAGAATTTTTTATGTTGTACATATTTTATGTTATGCAAACTGTTTGTTATACAAGGGTCCACTGTACTTGAAAGGTAGTCATAAAAAGGAGGGGTAGGATCATCTCCAAGTGAAGGATGCGTAATAATGGGCTCAAGTTACAGGAATAGCAACGGGAGAAGAATTTCTTAACAGTTAGAGCAGTGCAACAATGGAACTGATGACCTCAGGAGGTGTGTGAGCTCCAATTCAGGAGGCATCCAAGAGAAAAGGTGACAACCACTTTTCTGATATACTTTGGTTCAGATTCATGCCATGAGCAGGGGTTTGGACTAGATTATCTTAAGAGGCTCCTTTCGACTCCAGTGTTGTAGATGATTCTTTGAGTGTTACACTTAATAACCTAAATATTTACGGCCAGATTCCAAGTGAATGTTTATTCCTTGGAGCAGTGAATAACTGCCAGTTCATGAGTTGCACCAGCTGTGCAACTCACAATTTGACTAGGTATTCAGTCGGGAACTGTAAACAAAGGCAAGGTGATCTGTTTATAGACCACTCCATACTGCTTAAAGCATTCTCTGGGCGGTTTCCAGCTTAATTATGCAGGCGACACATTGATGCTCCCAGTGCACTTACTCTGGCGTAAATATATGCTGGTTTTCTGGCTGCTATTAATTTAGGGAGGTGCGGCATCCATCTTGGATGGGAGAGTTAAGAATTAACATTCAAGCCATTGGGAGTCAGCCTCCGTTTCACCTTCATTTCGCACACGCCAGATTGTAAAAGTATTCTGCTATGTGAATTTTACTTATGGCCCGAACTGGGACATTCCCCTGGTTTCCCCCTCCGGGATTTCCCGATTGCAAGGTACCGGATGCCCTGGTGCTTTGACGTGAGGTCACCAGACCTGCCACCGTCTGGAATGGAAAGCAGGAAATGAATCTGCCAGCAGATGGGGACCATTGGGGTGGGGACGGGACGGTTGCACACATGCTTTTAGAGTCACAGTGTCTTATGGATGACAAAAGGGGAATACGAGCAGAAGCCTGTTGTGGCCCAGGAGGGACAGAATGAGAAGATATGTTCTGCAGCCGACTAGTCAAATTTCATGTAACAGTGGTACCTTGTATAAAGGAATTAATTCGTTCCAAATGAAATTTCTGTTAAGCAAAGTTTCCTTTATACAAATTTCCCATAGGAATGCATTGAAATCAGAGTAATCCCTACACGTGACCATTTTTATGCTGTACAGATTCACCCCATAGGCGATTCTGTTAAGCAAATTTCTCCTAACTCCAGAATTTTTTATGTTGTACAGATTTTATGTGATACAAACCGTTTGTTATACGAGGGTCCACTGTATATCTGTTGTTCCTCACCTAGTAGAGTCTGTACAAAGCAGGTTTTCCCAGCCTGGGGGTCCTGACCCCCGCAAGGGGGGTGTCATAAAGTATTTTGTGCTGCGTCACCTTGTACGTGTTACTGCCTTAATTATTTTGTGTGTGTGTGTGGGGAGAAGCCCCTATATTCTGGAACTTTTTTAAAGGCTTTACCCCTTTAAAAATGCCTTTTTCTGCAAATGTGGTGGTCGGTCGCAAATCACTTGGCTAGTAGGGGGTTGGGACTTGAAAAACATTGGGAACTATTGGTGTACGTATAGACCACTAAAATCACCGCTTCCAGGTATCCTAAAACCACAAATGTCAGGTGAAATGCAGGTTTTTTTTAAAAAAAACATAGACACATGCTTCAAGAAACCCCCCAATTCTGTTTGTTTCCCACACATTCATAGAAATAAATATGATTTTAATTGGCTTCTGAAAGACATACGTGTGTGAGAGCCTTATGGTGCAGTGGTTAAACTGTAGTACTGCAGTCAAAACTCTACTCAAGACCTGAGTTTAATCCCAGTTGGCTGTGTCAAGGTTCACTCAGCCTTCCATATTTCTGAGGTTGATAAATTGAGAATCCAGCTTGCTATGGGGAGGGCAGTGTGTAGCCTGCATAATTTAATTATACTCTCCCAAAGAATGCTTAAAGTACTACAGGATGATCTAGAACAGTGGTTCTCAACCTGGGGGTGGGGACCCCTTTGGGGGTCGAATGACCATTTCACAGGGGTCACCATGAGCCAGGGAAGGAAAAAAGGCACAAACGGCTTGGGTCTGGAGGAGGAGGGGAAGGAAGGGAAGGAAAGAGTGAGTTACAGCTTGATAGGTTGGAGGGGATGTCAGTCAATGGCACCGGAGGCTGCGATTGGCTGAGGGTGCCTGTAGAGGGAAGTTCTCTATGGCACCTGCAGCATAGTGGCCTGCCAAAGGGGGCTTGTGGCCTCTTCCAAGCAGGGCAAGGGGTGACCACAACTGTATTAAAGGATTGTGGCATTAGGAAGGTTGGGAACCACAGATCTAGAAGCAGCATGCTTTCTCTCTGTGCAGAAGTTATTTTGTTCCCTCTCCTCATAGTCCTCTCATTGAATGCGGGCACGGGTCTCATTTCTGGCATAGTTTGGAGCAAAGCGAGTCACCTGGATGTAGTCGAACTACAAGCCCCATCAACCATAACCTGCAAAGTGAGGGGTCATGGATGTTGTTGTCCAAACTGAATCTGGAAGGTTGCGCATTCCCTGTGCTGTTTTGCACTGATGGAAGAGATAACCCTGTCACAGGGCTAGATCCAGCATGTGGACTTTAATCAAGTTCTTGGGAAATTCGTTAGTAGTTAATTATTAACGGGCCTTCTGGGGCTTCTGTGTAAACATCCCGATGCTTGCCCTGCGCAGGAGAGGGTCATGTGGAAAGCAGGTTTTTCTGAAACACAGCTTGACTCTGTCGGCCTGTGATACATAACCACAGGGGATCAAGGGATGTGTCCCAAATAGTCTACTCAGCACAATTGTGTGTGTGTGGGGGGGGGGCACAAGCAAGACCCCAGTGTAAACTACACACTGCACTCAGAATCCTTTACCGCAGGGGGTCCAAACTTTTTGCAAGGAGGGCCAGATTTGATGAGGTGAAAATGTGTGGGGGGGTTGACCATTCAGCCTGAAGGGGGAGAGAAAAGGTGTGATCTGTGCGCATCTCCAACTCCCGGGCCCTTGGGTGTTTCAAGGCACCCAAGGGCCCAGCGGCTGTGGCAGGGCCCGGGAATCGGCTCACACGCACCCAAGACGCACCACTGCTCGCATATGCTGCCCTCCCTCGCAAGGAGGTGGGGAAGACGCTGCAGCAACGTGAGCCAGGAGCGGGTAGTCAGGACGGGTGGTCGAGGGGATGGATGGAGGCAGGGAGGGCAGGCAAACCATAAAAACGCAAGCTGACGTCTGTCGCTAGCACAGGGAAGGGTTGGCCGGTGGGCATGAGTGACAGGCTTGAGCCAGCAGAGGGAAGAGGCTGAGGGCCACTCAGAATTTTAAATTGGGCCACATTTGGCCCCCAGGCTGGACTTTGGACATGCCTGCTTTACAGCATGACAGGGACTATGGCTTGATGTCCAAGCGCTGCCTTTGGGAAATGCCTAATACAGAGAAGGCAAAGATTCCCCTTGAAGTCCTTCACCGCTTCTTTCTATTTATTTGATTTATATTTATTTATACTAGGTGCTGTAGGCGCCTGGAGTAGGAACTGGCAAGCCACTCCAGTATTCCTGCCAAGAAAACTCCATGGACATGGGGTCACGAAGAGTCGGTCACGACTGTAATGACACAACACACACACACACATTTTTATATTAATATCCCGCCAGATTTTCCTAAAAGGAACTCAAGGCGGTTAACAGATATAAAAATTCCATCATGCAGACAACAACAAAATTTATCAGTTCCAAGGATAAATATAAGCAAACCAAAAAAATAGCCCTAGAAAAAGCTAACAACAATCAGAAAATGATACTACTGATAATACTAATGTAAGATGGCGAAGAAAAGCGGCCGAACATAAAAACTCAAATTACTGCACAAGAATAGATCATCCCCCGTGGTCACCGAATGTAGCCGTAAAGAGCCAAGTTTTTACTAGCTTTTTGAACGCTTAGAGCAGGCATGTCCAAACTTCAGCCCTCCAGATGCTTTGGACTGCAACTCCCACAGTCCTTTGCCATTGGAAATACAGGCTTGGAATTCTGGGAGTTGTGGTCCAAAACATCAGGAGGGCCGAAGCTTGGACCTGCCTGGCTTAGAGGGATTCCGCGGTCCTAATATTACTCGGAAGACGGTTCCACAAAGTGGGACCAGCCACTGAGAAGGCGCGGTTCCTGGTGGTAGTTTTGCGCGCCTCCCGAGGGGTGGCAATCCGAAGGGCATAGGACTGGGATGTTCTAGTAGTGGGCCGGGCCGATGTTGAGCTTTGGATGATACGCTCCGCCAGATATTCTGGTCCCAAGCCATGGAGGGTTTTGTAAATCTCTGTGTTTCCTTCACCCTCTGTCCCCGTCCCGCCTCCAGGTTCATGCTCAGGCTCGCGGAGAAGACCAACGGCGTCATCGTCACCAACGATCAGTTCCGGGATCTGGCGAAAGAGTCCAAGAAATGGGCCAGGATCATCAAAGAAAGGTGAGGTGGGGACCTCTGACGCCTTTTTGTAGCCTTATCAGTGGTGGCTCCGTGGGCAGCATCCTTATCTCAGGAGGCAAGGGGAATGGGTAGGATAGAATACAAAACTCCTGTTTGGGAAGAAGAGAGTTGGGCGGAGTCTGTTTTTAAGACAACAGCTCCCAGCCAGCATGGGTAAGACTGCAGAGCACATGTCTCGGGAGCTGGGCACGGTTCGCGCTGGATTTCTTGCGCCTGCTGGTGAGGACCCCTGTGGGCTTTGAGGATGGCCACCTAACACCACCTTCCCCAAAGCCCAGAAATACCGCCGCACCCTTTGTGGCCAGTCCTGGTTGACCCCCTTGTTGACTCTTGTTACGCTTTGACTCAGCCTTCTCCAGTACATCTTCGTGGGGAACATCTTCATGGTTCCGGATGACCCCTTGGGGCGAGAGGGACCGACCTTAGCCGAATTCTTGAAGAAGAGTCCCAGGTATTTATTGATTCACAAAAGGAAATGAAAGAGTGAAAATACACCCTCCACCTTTCCCAGTGAACTGGGAGGAGATGCATGTTGCTGTCTCACATGTTTAATCTCCCCCCCCAAAAAGGAAATGGGGCTGAGAGACAGGGATGGGCCAAAGGTCCCCTGCTGTTTCATAGGTAGAGAGAGGTGGGTAGGCTAGGGAAGAACATAAGAAGAGCCCTGCTGGATCAGGCCAACGGCCCATCTAGTCCAGCTTCCTGTATCTCACAGTGGCCCCACCAAATACCTCTGGGAGTGCACGAGACTAGATATCTGTCTCCTGATACCACTCCCCTGCATCTGGCCCTTGAAGTCCCCTGGTTTTAAGCCTGGAGATTACACATCTCCCTCATGGTTTGTAACCTGGGATGGACTTTTCCTCCAGGAATCTGTCCAATCCCTTTTTGAAGGCGTCCAAGCCAGATTCCATCACCACCTCCAGTGGGATTAGAACCCAGATCTCACAGGTTGTGGTCCGGTCCCAAGAGACTGACCCTGGACTGGACAGAATGTGTGTTGTTGGACTTCAGTTGTTGCATCAGTTCTAGCCAGGACATTTAGTAGTTAGTAGTACTCCACATTGGTTTCAGTCCTGCACTCTTGGCTAGGCTTTGGAGGTCACGCCTAAGCTTTAAAGAACACCGTCTTCATGGTTTGATAGGGTTTGAAACAAAAGCAGGTGGGCTGAAAAGGGAATCCCTTTAAATCAGAGGGGTTTTGGGAGCTGGCTGGATCGCTCAGTGGTTTAGGTAGAGGTTGGGAGTTTGATTCCCCCCCCCCCAATCTGCTTCCTAGGTAAAGAGCCAGCCTGTGTGGCCTTGGGTAAGCTGCACAGTCCCTGGACAACCTCAGAAGAAGGGAATGGCAAACCACTTCCTAGTATTCTGTATCTTGAAAACTCTGGAAAGGGTCTCATAAGTTAGAATGACCACCCTCAGGTAGTGCAGTTAGCACTAAGGGGGCAGTATAGAAATATATATAAATAAATCAGAATTGAGTGGATGGCACAGTATTATTCTTGTTTCAGCTTTTGCATGTACCAGTGGTACCTTGTATAAAGGAATTAATTAGTTACAAATGAAATAATGGTAAGCAAAGTTTCCTTTATACAAATTTCCCATAGGAATACACTGAAAACAGAGTAATCCCTAATCGCGACCATTTTTATGCTGTACGGTCCCCCCCCAAGGCGATTCTGTTAAGCAAATTTCCCCTATCTCCGTAATTGTTTAAGTTGCACAGATTTTATGGTATACAAACCGCTTGTTATACAAGGGTCCACTGTATTGCAATAGATGGTGATACTGTACCCTCTAGCGGCCCGAGGTACAAAGTGCATGTGTTGCTGTAGTGCAAGCATGTCCAAACTTTGGCCCTTCAGATGTTTTAGACCACAACTCCCACAGTCCTTTGTCATTGGCACTCTAAGCTTAGAATTCTGGGAGTTGTGGTCCAAAACATCAGGAGGGCCAAAGTTTGGACATGCCTGCTGTAGTGGAACCATGCCATAGCATACAGACTCATCCTAGTTTACCCATGTTTTCTTGGGCCTTAAGGGCAGAAGGACAAACGGTTCCACCACAGATCTTAGCTAGCCTCCCTGAAATGTATCTGTACCCATTATTTGTCGATATGGAATAGTGTGTGGAAAGAGGAAAAAATGTGTCTCACTGTTGGCCAGGCTTTTCAAGTGCCATCTAAAGGCGGGGACCTTTAAATGGCATTCAATTTCAGCCAGGCTGATGTCGTGAGGTCTCCGCTTTCACCTCACCCTCTGAGACAGACGGGAGAAATGACACTGGGAGGTAAGGAAGATGTTCTGCTTTGGCAGGGGGTTGGGCTTGATGACCTTGGAGATCCCCCTTCCAGTCCTTCAAGCTGCAGTCGGTGTCACGTTCTCCAACCAACCGAGAGGTTAGAACTCTGTCGCCTTACCCTCAAGCATCGCCATGTTCCTTCCCCAAGACATCCATACTGTTTCACTTAAATCAGGCATGGCCAAACTTCGGCCCTCCTGGTGTTTTTGGACCACAACTCCCAGAATCCTAAGCTCAGATTGCCACTGGCAAAGGACTGTGGGAGTTGCAGTCCAAAACATCTGGAGGGCTGCAGTTTGGTCATGCCTGACTTAAATTATTTCCTCTTCCTGAGCCACGTGCTCGTTCCTCAGCCTTGCAAAGCCTGAGACTGACTCTCCCCCTTTTAACTCCCCCCCCCACACACAGCAGGACTACAGCTTCGAACTGCCACTCCTTCAGCGGCCATCCGGTGCCCACGCCGGTGGCCGTGCGGCCTGCCTCACAGACGGAAGTCCTTCAGCTGCGAGACAGGAGGCCGCCCGGTGGGTTGCCCGGCAATCCGAGGAGAGGTGCCCCCGAGGCCCCCGCGGAGAAGGAGGCACTTCGTCCGAAAGCAGAGACCGAACGGCTGAGGAGGGGACTCCTGGAGATCTTTGTGAATCAGGAAAAGAAAGTGGATTTTGTTCTCATGCGGGATCCTTCCTGCCAGGACCTCAACAAGCTTTCAGAAGCAATCCTCAACCTGAATTTCTGAACAGGTTTCTTTTACTTAAAACTCAGCTGCAGACACACGCACATGGCAGCTCTGCACGGGATGGCTTTGTACTACTGAACCACCCGCGTGGCTTCTTCGGGACACCACTTGCTGACGAGAGAAGAGCCAGGGAAGACGCTTTTGCTGTGATAAGATGAAGAACACCTCTCTTTGCTCTTTTTTTTTTTTTTGGTACAGATTTTTGTACAGGTCTACGGAGTCCTTGGTGGATGGACCACCTTCCTTTTCTTAGCTAGGAGCAGAAGAAGCTCTTGCTTCCAGAAGGAAGTGGTCTTTAGAGTCACAGCGAAAAAACTCAGGATTAAGTTACTCTACGTAATATGGCCATTGTATGGCCCACCAAAGGTGTGGTAGAGCCATAGCGCTTCCCTGATTCTGTGCTACCCGTGCCTGTGGCGCACCTTCCATCTTGCATAGAGGGAGGTTCCACTGTGAATATTTAGGGATCCATGGATCGTTGCCACCCTAAAATCATACTACGAATTGTTCTTCCAGAGGCATCTGAAGTAGGATCGCAGCCTCTTTGTGAGGGGCAGGCGACTCGTGACTCCCTCAGGTGCTGGACTCCAGCTTCCATCAGTTGTAGTAGCCGTTAGAAAGGGATCATGGCAGTAGTTCTATCATCCTAGGGGACCCCATGTTGCCTGTCTTTGGTCCGTACAGCCGTGCAGTGCAAACAGGTTCTGGGTTTAAAGTTGCGACTCTTACACAAATCCCAGGACAGTTTAAAACAAGACAGGTATGTACTGATACAGCTTCGTCTATGTCTAGTTGAAGAACCACCAGGAAACCTCTTTTCTGCCATCCAGTTTTGGGGAAGAAAAAACAGGGGCACAAGTAAGGTTAGCAAAATAAGTGCCGTTTTAATTTGTACCCCAGTTCCCTGAAAAGCTATTGTCTGCTGTTTGAATTTAAAAATAATTGTCGTTGAAGCACCACTGAGCATCTTCTCCGGATCTGAAAGATACATGATTATTTTTTTAATGTGATTTTAAAAATCTCTTCTTAAATTAAGACGGCAATGAAACCTCTTAGATTTTGAGGGCCAAATTACTCAAAACAGAACACCCACCCATGCTCTCCAAAACAATGAAAAGAACTTGCAAAATCCTCTTACCTTTTTTTTCCCGAAAGAAAAATGTACTTTGTTTTTCATATTCCAGATCAAAGATAGCGGATGGTAGAGAAAGAACTGTTGTTCGCTGCCTGGAAACCTGGATAACTTTTTAAAGCTAGCTATAGGTTTGTGATTTCTGACCAAGTGATGCTTTTGTTGATCAAATAATAATGAATTTTGAAATTGGATCATGTCACCCATGAGGAATTTTTGCTTTTCTGGGCAACCACTCCCAGGATCTCCTAGTTTTTATTCTAGGATTGGTAGTCAGCAAAGGTAACAAAGGTAAATCCTGGAGGGGAAATGGTTTGAGTCAAAATCTTTGTTCTGCAGTTCCCAAAGGAGGGAGTCAGATATTCTTGACCTACAGATCCCAGAGGCCATAAGAACTTAAGAGGAGCCCTGCTGGATCAGGCCAAAGGCCCTTCTAGTCCAGTTTCCTGTACCTCACAGTGGCCCCACCAGATGCGTCTGGGAGCGCACGAGACTAGGTATCTGTCTCCTGATACCACTCCCTTGCGTCTGGCCTTTGAAGTAACCTGCTTTTTAAGCCTGGAGATGACATATCCCCATCATGGCTCGTAACTTGTGATGGACTTCTCCTCCAGGAATTTGTCCAACCCCCTTTTGAAGGTGTCCAGGCCAGATGCCATCACCACCTCCTGTGGCAGGGAGTTCCACAGACTCATGGTTTCACAGACCATTTTCTATCCTTTTGCCCAGGATAGAAAATAGTCAGAACCTTTGAGTACTGTAGGCTAAGAAATCCTGGGAGCTTATGGTTTGATACTTCTCCCTCTCTGCCTCCTTTGAATATATTAGAACTGCTGCAGGTCCCAGGCTACAGTGGATCCGCAGATGCAGCAGGACTTATTATTTAGCAAATTATCCACTGTGGAACCATTGTTAATTGGAATTACTAATAGGATAGTGACCATTGTCTCCATTTTTTTCTTGAGTTTTGGATGCAATGTGTAGCCTGCGTACTGTAATTAAAAACTGTAAACTGCCCAGAGACTACTTGACGTGGTATGGGGTGGTATATAAGCAGAACACTTTTTGCTTTTACTATGACTCACAGTAAAAATTTAAGGCACTGAAAATTTTTCAGACTCACTTGTTCTCAAGGAAACCCACTTACTGATTTTCTGAGCAAGGCCCAAAACTGGGACTGGTAAGTTATGCCAGCTGTAAGGGATTCAGAGTTTCTTCCTCTTATCCCAACAGCAACCAGCTCTTCCCAAGCTGGCTCACAGTCCATCCTTTTATTTCCGCCAATTTTTGAGCTGCTGGATCTGCAAAAATTAACGCGGCTTTTCCCAAAGGCTACAGCAGCCGTCTGGAATTATAACATATTGTCTAAATTGTTTCCTTTGATTGTGAGCCGCCCAGAGACCTTTGGGTAGCAGGCGGCATAAAAGCTAAATAAATAAATAAATAAATAAATAACACCCACCCAGCTTTTCGTTCAACGATTAGCATCTGATTTCAGCCTAGCCTCCTTAAATGGTACTGAACCAAGGATTCAAAAGGGTATAATCGGCGTAAGATGAGGAAGTGAGCTTGAAGACCAAATACACCATTTGATCCACAGGAGGAGTGGATAACATCAAAAGGTGTGGAAAGGCATTTCGCCCCTTCCAGGAGGCTCTTGCAAACCCTAGAAAGTTCCTTGCTGGGTTTTTTTGAGGCTTGTTACTTTCTCATTTGCTATACAGTGGAACCTTGACTTACATACTGCTTGACTTACATCATATTTGACTTGCAGCAAGAAGAGGCCTGTTTGACTTGAGTCGCAGGCTTTGACTTACATCTCGGAGCCCTGGCGCAAGGCACCGGAATTTGGCGGCAGTCACAACCCAGCATCGCGGCTGCCGCCTCCAAACTGCTCCTGCCTTTTCCCCTCCTCCGGCAGCGGCGGCTTCGGCGAGGCCAGCTCAGAGCACCTGGAGCTGGTCCTCGGCCTCACCGAAGCCGCCGCTGCTGCCGGAGGAGAAGAAGGGCCGGGAGCTCGGGGCTGGCCTCGCCGGTTAGACAGTCGGCTCAGTCTTGTAAAAAATCTGGCTGCAGACGTCTGGTCCACAATGGAAGCATTTTAGCTGGGGAGCTGTAAAGCTGTGGGACTCTAATGGTAAGCATAGAGTTGTTCAGAACTTGGAACATCAGGTTAAAAATCAGTAAAACTTAAATGTTAGACATTGTTGCTATGAACATTAAAAAGTGGAGGCATATAACTTGTGGACCATAATTTCACTGCCTCCTCCTCTCTTTGAAGAGACATTTCATTTACATCCCTAGAAGGAATCTCCTATCCCAGTCAAATTTGTGTTAAATTGCTGTTTTCGGGGGTCTTTTTCATCATCTGGAACGGATTAATCCGCTTTCCCATTACTTTCTATGGGAAACGTTCGTTTGACTTAAGTTATGTTTGACTTAAGTCTAGACCACTGGAACGGATTAATGACGTAAGTCAAGGTTCCACTGTAAATTAAAAAGAATTTGGCTGGCGATGGAGGCTGCAGGGTGCGGCCAAAAGCGTTGGGGAGGAATGTTGAGTGCCCCCTGATCTAAAGAAAAAGGGGAGGTGTGAATGTGTGTAGCTGAGCCATGACATGTCTTTGGAAGGACTGGGGCAATAAAAACACCCCCCTCCCTTCAATTAGGATGCAGCCTACAACACCCAAGCTCTGAGCCTCAACTAAGAAACTGCCTGGCTTTCCCCCCCATCTTGCCAAGGACCTTACATCTAAGAAATAACTCCTGGCAAATCCATCTTTTGCCATGTTATAACCTACTGGTACTACTCTGAGGAAGAGGGTCTCACCCTCGAAATACAGTGGACCCTTGTATAACAAACGGTTTGTATAACATAAAATCTGTACAACATAAAAATTCTGGAGATAGGGGAAATTTGCTTAACAGAATTGCCTATAGGGTGAATCCGTACAACATAAAATTGGATTCCTCAGTTTTCAATGCATTCCTATGGGAAATTTGTATAAAGAAAATTTGCTTAACATAACTTCATTTGGAACGAATTAATTCCTTTATACAAGGTACCACTGTATTAGCAATGTTTTTGTTATTTTTCTAGTAATCTAAAGCAGTGGTTCCCAGATGTTCCTGGACTGCAACTCCCAGAAACCTTCACCACTTGCTGTGCTGGAAGGGATTTCTGGGAATTGCAGTTCAGGAACATCTGGGGACATACAGGTTGAGAACCACTGGTCTAAAGGTATCACGTGTTCCACTTTTGTATTTGGTTTTTGTGATGGCTACATGGCTCCTCAATTTGTTTTGACTCCTATGGTAGTTTTCCTGACCTCTCCCACAAGAGTTGATCCTAAGGACTGAGAGTGTGTGATGGGTCCCACAGTAATACTCCTTTCTACATGCAAGAATGTCACCTCTGGTCTGTGTATGGACTGTATTTAGGACCTCAAAGGAAAAGGAAGCAGAGTAAAGTAATACCTTTTTTTATTTACAATCCTCATCCGTTTTCCCCGCTCCCACGAAGCAAGATTTTTCTGCCACTTAGTCCCGGCGTCAGGAATCGGCCAGCGGCAGAGGGATGTGGGTGGGTGGCGAGGGGCTGCGGGTGATTTTGAGCGATCGGCAAAACAGGAGGGGCTCTTTACCCAACCCGAGCTGGTAATGCCACCAGTACAGCTTCTGTCTGGGTTGCAAAATGACCCGCAGAGGCTCCCCCTCTTCGGCGACCTCCTCCCACTCTTCCTGCTCCGTCCGGACGCCCAGCCCACCGTAAGCGACAGGGAGAGAGAACTGGGATTGAAGAAGGGAGACGGCCAAAGAGTCAGGATCGATAGATCCGGAGACGTGGTAGTTCTGAGCCAATGCCTGCTTGGAGTAGCCCACCTTGCGCGTGATCTCATGGGTGCTGGGCATCGGGAGCGCCGTTGCATTGGAGATGAGCTTAAGGCACTCCCATGCGCCAAAGGCAGCCCCATAAGTGACAGCCAAGCCACCAGGAAGGAATGAAACCACATCCGGGTGGACAGAGAAGGACCCCTTCTGTCCCACGCCGAGAGCGAAGAGTTGGCCACGGAGGTGATTTTCCTCATCCATCCTTAAACAGGCCAGATGGCTGGCGTCGGCCCCATAATAATAGAGCCCATCGAGAAATGTTGCTTCCAAAGAGACCTCTTGAGGTTCCGCCCCAGTGGCCAAGTCCACCACAGAGAGGACCACGCCACGCTTCAGGAAGAAGATGAAGAAACGGCCTCCGCAAGAGGCGTAATGGTCCCCTCCTTGACAGCTGGAGTGCAACGGCAAGGGATCAGAAGGAGGCTCAGAGTTCAAGTCCACAGCTTTGCAGAAAGAGCCTCCGTGGAGGAGGTAGATGGCGGAGCTGCTGCGGTCTCCAACGTAGTGGTCCTTGCCTCGGCAGGCAGGGTGGAGATCCCATACTTGGATGTCCTCCCCCAAGGAGAAGTCAAGGGTTTGAAGGTAGCAACCCAGATCCGAGCGAACGATGAAGGATCTGTGGCGCGTGGTGAATATATCCGTGCCGGGGGACACCGTGCGGGGGACAACGCAAGCCATGAAGATCTCTGAAAGGGAAGAACGGGAGAGACATGCCATAGTCTTATAAGTAGGTATCAGTCACTGTCGATTGATAGAGCTTCCAAGTTCAGAAACTAAAACACAACAAACCTGTCCAATTAGCAGCATATGCGATGGCACAATGTACTTATTAATTAAAAGGAGCTAGTGCATTCCTAAAGATGAGCTTCATTCGTGAAACTTGTTGGCCACTATAGGAAGCAGAATACTAGCCAAAACAGACTTCTGGCTAGACACCCTATCCTCAACAAGATTTTAATGCCTCACTAGAGCAAAGACAAAGGCGAGAAAGCCGTTGTCCCCAGATTGGACATCACTGGGTAAACAGATCTGATGCAGTGCAGCTGAAAAGCTTTGACACTGCTTTGGTGCCGTCCACATTTTGCACCGAGATCCCAGCTGCTATGCAGCTTGCATTCAATTCTACAACCTGAGCAGACTTGTACTTTTCCATGTTTTTTTACATTTTAGATAAATAATCCTGAGCATCCTGCTTCCTGCAATGCAGAACCTAAGAGACCAAAATCGTCTCTTTCCGGTTTGGGCATTAGGGCTGCTGGTTGCTGACACACAAACACCCCCAACCCTAAAATGAGACAAGGGGTGTGATCTGGAAATTATAATCTCATCTTTAGGGCTGGGGGTTGCTCAGTAGCTTGGAGCACCAGGGCCTGGGAGTTTGAATTTTTACACTACACCCCAGTCGAGGGGGGCGGCCAAGATGACCCTAAATATCTGTGGCTGATGGGGGTAATGTGTCCTGCCACCCGAATGCCCCTGGAAAGCCATATGGTGGTCCCATAGTGACTGCCAACAGAAGGAGGGACCAGGAAACCATTTCTGAGATTCATACTGAGAAAAACCTGGGAAGGTTGCAGTCAGTTGAAACCAACTTAAGGGCGTATAAAAATAATATTTATGGGTCAAAAACCAGGGAGAGGAAAAGAGCCTGCAATTTATGTTGTACGGATTCTCCCCGTAGGCGATTCTGTTAAGCAATTTCCCCCTATCTCCAGAATTTTTATGTTGTACAGATTTTATGTTATACAAGCTGTTTGTTATACAAGGGTCCACTGTACTTCCTCCAGAAGCTGGTGCCACAAGTTTGGTCCCACCACAAAGATGGCCCTGTCTCTTGTAGCAGAAGGAATTCGCCAGGATTCCTATTGAATGTCTGGGCACTCTGCGCACACACTTTGGCCATAATAATAATTGTGTATCCACCATATCTCGCCTGATTTTGGAAGCTAAGCAGGGTCGGCCCTGGTTAGTACTTGGATGGGAGACCCCCCAGGGAATACCAAGCTCTGTAGGCGCCTGGAGTAGGAACTGGCAAACCACTCCAGCATTCCTGCCAAGAAAATTCCATGGACATGTGGTCACGAAGAGTCAGTCGCAACTGTAACGGCACAACACACACACTTGAGAGAGAGCAGTTCCCAACCCTGTGAGAATGGGGATCCCTGAATCATGGAGGCCAAGTAGAGGGCACCTCTGCTCCCCACTAAAAACTCATCCATTTTTTTATTTATTTTGCACACAAAACACAGCGTCTGTGTGGTTTGCAATAACCGTGCATCTTGTGCATGAATGATGCCAGTGCACTGCCAGGCAGCCTCCACACCCACCCACCTACCCACCCACCCCAAGAAAAATCCCACGAATTAAAACTTCGGTGCCATTTCTTCTGGACCAAACTGCGCAGTTTTGGGGGCTGATGGATTTCAGCCTTTGAGAAGGGAAGGGTGGTGGAGGGAGACTGCCATCTCTCACGGATGGAGTCGAGGCAGGAACCCAGGAGTTCAGGAAAGTTGCGCAGCTAGGATACTACCATTCGCTCCAGGCTTTTGCTTTTGAGTTACTTTGGAAGCCTGTAATCTGTCCGCGGAGCACCTCTGAGTATGTGCAGAGTGCTAACTCGCCTTCTGGAGTACAGAACAGTACAGTACTCGTCATATTGCCGGCTCCCAGAGGCAATGAGAAATGATTCCACCCAAGAGCAAGAGATTTAAGCTCACACGTTATTTCCTAGACTAAAGAGATTTTTCTCCAGGCATGGGGTTACACAACCATCTCCTCTGCCCGCACCCCCAGCCGGAAAACCGGGGTACCCCTTGAAGGAGGGCGTCTATGAACTGGGGTGTTGCGGGAAGCCCCAGAAAGGAAGGGGAAGCCTGCATGCAAAGGGGTAGCCACCGATCTCAACATCAAGGGGGGGAGGGGGGAAGGACGCAAGAGAGCCAAGCTGCGGATCTCACCGAATTCGTAGGCGCGGCGTCTCTGCACTGCGACGCCTTCCGGGAAGAGGCTGGCGGAGAAGGCTGCTGGGCTCCGCCTCACCGAGGGGGAGGAGATCGGGGCGGGGGGAGGCTGGGTTTGTTGCTAAATAAATAAATAAATAAATAAATAAATAAATTTGAGAAAGAAAAAAGAAAAGCGGTGGCGAGCTCTGGGATTGCTTGTCTTTATTTTTATTTTGCAAAAGGTTAAGGGGATACAGTAGACTAGTATGTTAATTCAGGGCCCGTGAAAGCAAAGCTGGAGTTGCACCACTTTTGGGATCGCGCCATCAGTTGCGCCTGTTTAGTGATGGCATTAAATGTCTTGCAAACGGGAGCCCGTGGCTTCGCTCCTCTCCGGGTTTTTTTAAAAAAAATCATCAACATTGTTTAATTATCAACAGAATTGCGGAGCTGGAAGGATCCTTGTAAATCATGGAGTCCAGCCTTGGTCAAAAACACACAGTGGGGAATCGAACTCCGGCTCCACAGAATCCTAAACCACTGAACTGTCTGGAAGTTCCTGACCCTGACATTATCTATTAATTTTTTTTCTTACCGTTCTTGTCCTTTTAACCACTAATACTATTTTGGGAGAGTTATATTTTCCCACTTTTCTTTTGTATGGAACAGTTGTAGGGTTGTTTTTTTTATGGTGAAAGGTGCAGGTATCAAACGAGACCTGGGTTCACACAGAAATTAAAAGCATTTTATTAAGCTACTGTTGAATAATACACACAGAGAACTTGTTCCGAGGCCCCTTTTATCTTTATGCCAACTTTCTTCCAGAACTGGGATACAGTACAAAGCAATTTACAGGACAATTTAAAGCAACTACCGAGTAGCATGCAATAAAACGGCAAACGAGAATAGAATTTAAATTAAACAATAGGTTTAAAATCCAATTAAAATTAAAACTCGGATGTGCTCCAGAGGGCAAAAGGAGACAGCGATGAAGGAATGGCTCCGCAATTTTTAGGATGAAGGAGGCAGAGGTATCTCAGAGGGTGGGTCCATGCTATGTGTGACCATAACCTCCCTACAGTACAAGACAGTCTCTTTTCCAAGGCCCAGCTGGTACTGCCACACATAAGCCACTTCTTGGGGCTGCAGTGTGAATTGTAGGTTTTTCTCTTCTTCACTTAGGCCTTCCCACTCCTCCTGCTCTGTGTCGAGGCCTAAACCGCCATACTGGACCGGTAATGCAAACTGGGCCTTTGCTATTGCCATGGCAACGGAGCCTGGCTTGGGAGCATCAGGCAACAAGGATGCTGTCCAGGCATCCCCAATGTCGGCCAACGTCTCCTTGGCACAGCCCACTTGCTGGGTCACTGCCCGTGCCCCGGTGACAGGGGCGTCTGAGTCGTTGCGAATGGTGTCCAACAACCTCCAAGCCCCAAATGCAGACCCTTTAACGAGGCCAAGACCTCCTGGCAAGAAACTGAGGATCTTGGGGTGGAAAGAGAAGAATTGCCCACTAAAGTTGTCCCACATTTGCCAATAGAGATAGCTACGGCGGCTCCCCATTTTCTCTTTGGACCATTGGCACAGCCCTAGGTCTACGTCTCGATCCGGTTCTCCTGTAGACAAGTCCTTCACAGCTGTCACAGAACCGGGGCTCATAATAACGCCAAAGGAGGCGCCGGCAACAACAAAGTAACGTTGCCCGCCATAGCAACTAGGGTGTAGGGTACGCGCTGGCTTGGTAGCCCCGGTAGTCAGGTCCTCCGCTTCCAGCAGCTTGTTGCCCCTGATGACGTAGATGGAGTCATGCCAACGGGAGCTGAAATAATGTTCTCCACTGCACAAGGAAGGATGAAGGGGGCGTAGGTCAGCGCTGGGCGAGGTTGGCAACAGAGGAAGAAGGAGGAAACAGTCCAGGTCTGGGCGCACAATCACATCTCCAACCCTGGTGCTGAAAACATGGACGTTGGTTACGTCCTTACGTCGAACCATCATGACCAAGCCCTTTGTGGAGAAGGTAACACAAGAGATAAATAATGAAAGAGAAAGGGGGCATATTTTCACAAATAACCACATACACACACTCATATCCCATTACCAGTTTGGTTCCCCTGACCAGAAATTAGGGAAAAATTCACCTTTTCGGGACTTTTGAATCACCAGAAACATCCCAGCATGCTGGCTGTGAAACTTCTGGGATGTTACAGTCTGAGGAAGTGGACCTTAAAACAGCTAGTCTTGAAGGTCCCACAATGCCTGGTTTTTGGGGAGGCGGGGGTCTTTCTTCTTTTGTATTTGCCCTGATATGCTAGCACAGAGTAAAACAGCTGCCTTTTCTGATTCGAAAAAGGTTTTTTTTTTCTGTCTCTGCTTCAGTCGCATATTATTTATTTATTTATTTATTATTTTAGAGTATTTTAGCCTGCCTTTCTCCTTGGAAAAGGACCCAAGGCAGCTTACAGTAATGAGGGACAATATAGAGTCCAGTACAATTAAGACATATTCAAGTGTATTATGAACAGGGAATTGATGGACATCTTCCAGCATTAAAAGACAACATTACATTAAAGCCACAAGACAATGTGAGCAGTTAAAGACAGAGTAAAAATTCCATGTAAAAGTTATGACTGATGGAAAATAACATTGAAAACATAGTCTCATATAATCACATAAGGTTATAAACTGGTTATAAACACAAAGTCTATGTGATCATGTATGGTAGATTCATTTAAAAGACACATAATAGGTAGCCTATCATTTAGGGAAATATTATCCTTGCCCTCCTTTTGCAAAATAAAATTCCATGCTGCTCTGAAAGATATTGTACAATCAAACCAATCAGCTTTCTGAGTTGTGCTAAACCCAAAGTTTAAATTCAAAACAATTTTAAGAGAAGTTGCTTGCATGTTCTCGGTGTTTGTACCTATGTGTGTAAAAGAGGATGAGACTGAATGATAAAATGTTTTGTGTCTCATTTTGCTAGTTCAAGACTATGTCCTGTACACTGTACTCATCCAAAACCCACCACCTTTCTTTCTGGTTGTGCCTTTTTATTTTCGGCTGTCCTATGAAGGCGAAAAAATATCAGGGACTGCATTTTGTCCTCCACAAAAAAATAGACAAACATCGAAACTTTGAATTTCTACCTGACATCTGGCTTTTCAATAGCAGAGGAGCCCTGCTGCAAAGTAAGGTGGCACCTTTTGTTATCCTTGTCCTGTTTTGGTTTGGCATTACCAATAGTGTTTCAGTCTCCCTCCATTCCTCATGTTGACACAGTTGACATCCCTTCCCTTCCCGATACTCACAGCTTATTCAAGATACACATAAGCGAAGTTCGCACAGTTCAAAAAACCCCTATGTTCTCCTTGGTATTCCTTTGACAGCTCCCTACATCTCTCTCTCAGCATAGGCTTTCTGACATGGCCCCCTGATCTCTCCTAAGCCATGTCACTTGCTCTTTGGCAAATACCCTAGGGTGTTGAAGGGTGTCTCTAACCCTCCCTTCTTCCTGTGCTCCCAATGTCTTGTGACTGAGGTGAGCCATCTTATCTGCTTGGTTCATATGGCAGAAGGCTGCTATCAGTGTTTTGCACAGGACTGCCCTGTTTTGATGTTGAGAAGACCCTCACATTTCCGAAAGCTGAGACTCACACTTCTTTTTCTATATTAAAACACCCCTTAGAAGTGCCGAATTCTGTGTGGGACCTGCTAGTCTGGGCCATCTTTCTAGTGAGCTAGATTTTGTGGTGGCCCACTTTAGAATCCCCACTTCTAAAGCATGCAAGAGAGCGTGCATTCAAAACTGGCCTCAACAAGGACTTCTAGAAGGCATCTGCACAGCATAGTTGTAGCAACTTGATACTGGGAGAACCACCATGATTCTAGCTTAGAGAATCCAGAGCTAGTGAGGGACTTGGAGTTCTCTTCGAGTCCATTTTCCCTGATAGCAGACACTTAATAATTCCTCACCAAACTAGAAACCCAAATATTCCTATAGGGTGGAAGTCTGGGTGGTAAACTGGTATCAAACTGTCATAATGGTATTTCCTCAAGAATGCATGCCCCAGATGTTACAAATGTACAGTAATATTCACCTTCCAATGATGATTTCTGAAACAAACAAAACATGGTGAGTTCTATGACAAAATGATGCTTTTTGCCACATGAGGGAGCACCTGTTTTAAATACATGTTTAGTGTATCATCTAGTCTGACACTCAGAGGCAAGTTCTAGCAAGATGTGGCCAGGCCAATGCCTTGGTAAGGGGAAACTTCCTTATCAAATACCTGCTTGATCATTGACTTTGAGTTAAACTAGATCAGATATGTCCAGCCTATATGGTTAAGCGAGTTAAGCAAGCTCTCATCAACCTTACAGACGTATTGGACTCTGACTCCCATCATCCCTTGCCCAGAAACACCACTTTATGGAAAACTGAGTGATTTTTAAAATTTCTTTCAGTTATACAATTACAAGTTTGAAATAGGCCCTCAAAGATCATCTTAACCAACCCCAACTCTCACTACATTTAAAACTAAGGAGCAGTTTCTCTATTTGATTATTAGTCCTCCACAGGAGGTGGTAGAATTTCATCATCCTTTGGTGTAAAGGCTCTTTCCAGTTTGATCCCAAAGTGTTTGTCCAGTACTGTGGGGATCTCTGAGCTCTCAAGGAGGGTCTGTGTACGCTCCTGTCCCTTGCTGGAAATGAGACGTTGGCCGATGTAGGTCAGGCGCCCGCCACCCTCCGTGTGCAAAGAGCAGAAGGATTTGCAGGTGAAGATGGAACTGGGCGAGGTCTGGTGATAGAGGCACATGTCTGCAAAATCGTCCAGTTTCCTCTCCTCGAGCGTGAACTGATATAGGACTCTCCCTTGCGTTCCGGAGACGTCTCGCCGCTCTAGCATCCAGATGTCTCCGTTCAGGGCCAGCCAAAAAACACCACCTTCTTGGACTTGTTCCACCTCTGGCTTCAACTCTAAAGGCTCTGTGAAGGCGTCCCCAAATCCCACGTCGCACAGCAACCGGTGCCCGTCCAGCTGGACCAAGATCACCATGTGGTCCAACGGTGGACCATAACGCTCGGTGAAGCGGTTCCGGACCCTCCCCGCCAGTCCTTGGGCATCAAATCCAAAGGCCTGCAGCAGCCATAGGAAAAGGCCGTTGAGCTCGAAACAGAAGCCACCCCGGCGGCGGCGGACGATCTTGTCGTACAGGAGAGACAGGTCGAGGACGATGGGTTCCCCGCAGTGGATGCTGAGGCTCTCGAAAGGCACCGAGAGGAGATGGCGGCGGTGCAGGAGACGCAAAGCCTCCAGAGAAGGCTCCAGGGGGCCTTGGTACCCGATACGTAAAAGGTAAAGGCGCAGGTCCATTTTGGAAAGGATCTAGGTGCAGAGCGAAGAGGTGAACTTGGTTTCCTCAATTTATTCTCTTTTCCATCAAAGGGGAAGCTTTACTTCTTCGCAGGAAAAGCAGAAGAGCTACACTCACAGAATCTGGAAACCCACAACGTCTTGTGGATACGATCCCCAATGGAAAATACTTAACAGGAGAGCCTTGGTGTCACACAGTCACTGCCTGGTTCTGTTACCGGAAGAAGCAGAGAGAGCCAAGGAGAGGTCATGTCATGTGACCATCTGGCAAGCTTTTCAAAACCCAGTCTCCTCCCTCTAGTTATTGCAGTACTTGCCCGGCTCTGCCGTTCAAGAGGTTAACCCTTCCTTAGCAAACTTTGGAAAACCGAATTCAGGGCATTCAGCCCCATCATTGACATGTTGAACTGAATGAATAAGATAATCAAAGCCAGACAACCCGGAACCCTTTGGCTGTGATATAATCTGGGTTCTGACTCATGGCCAAACCTTTTAACTCTCTTAAAAATAGCATTACAAGAGTGTTAAGGCTAAACGACAGAGAGTGTAATAATTATTGTCTGTGTGGGAAGCACATTTAAAATACTATTGTACAAGCATGTGCACGCAGTCCCAATCAGGATTTCTATTGATGGCAGGGAAATATCATCCCCGCTGACAGCCCCCACAACACCCCATTTTTTTCTTCGCTTCTATCATCTGAGAGGTGGGAGAATTTAGGTGGGAAAGTATTGAGGGGAATGACATATCTTGCACTAATCCAGTGGTTCCCAACCAGGGGGTCGGGACCCCTTTGGGGGTCAAATGACCGTTTCACAGTGTTTGCCATAAACCAGCTTGGGTCTGGAGGAGGAAGGGGAGGAAGGGGGGAAAGAGTGAGTTAAAGCTTGGTGGGTTGGAGGGGATGTCAGTCGATGGCACCGGAGGTTGCAGTTGGCTGAGAGTGCCTGTAGAGGGAAGTTTTCTGTGGTACCTGTGCCAGTGGCCTGCCAAAGGGGGCTTGTGGCCTCTTCCAAGCAGGGCAAGGGGGTCACCACAACATGAGGAACTGTATTAAAGGGTCGCGACATTAGGAAGGTTGAGAAACACTGCACTAATCCATGCCCTAACATGAAGAGGGTAACCCACAGAAGTCTGCGGTCATTGTGTGTACACACCCACACTCGTATTGCTACTCCCACCTCATATATTTTTCTTATGTAAATGGGAGGTTGTGAACCATCATGGGACCTGTCTACCTTTTTGTGTGGAGAAAAATTAGAAATATGCTGGACAGCATCCTTACCTGTGTGCAAGTTAAATTTCGTAACTAATGAAGTACTCGTGTGATTGCACCATCTGGTGTGCCTTTTCATATAAGTAGCACATTGTTTGTTGGTGTCAGTTCTTCCCAGTAAGTTGCACAAATCAATGCCCATATATTTAAATCATAAAACAAGATTCTGGGCAGTGTAGCTGAAATTGCTGTTCGATTATTATGCATAACAAGCCTGTCTACAGTGCATGATTTATCAGCTACATCATAGCACCATTATAAAATAAGTTTTGAATATGGAAATACTGTTCTCAGGTGATAAAAAGAAAATTAAAAAGAAAAGGTCACTTCCGGTTCGCAAGGAGGCCCTTTTGGGGCCTCTAGAAGGCCTGGGAAGGCCCTTGCAGGCCCGTTTGGGGCAGTGCCAGACTGAGGGTAAGTACAAGGCCCACCAGCTAGACCCCCAGGCCCAGCCTGACCTGCATCCCCATATCGCGGATTTGCAATTATTGTGGGTCAAGTTGAGTCCCTAACCCACACGATAGGCCAGGGGTTACTGTTTTACATAAATAAACAATACATTATATCCAACTTTTGTCTTTGTCTGGTAGGTGGGATGATGCATGTCTCTGCACAGCTCCCGATTGGCCAGTGCCAGGCAGAAGGAACAATGACATGTTGGAGGTTACTTCCTGGTTGGAGTCTAGCCCCATGTGAGGTAAGTCAAGATAAGTCAATGGGTGATTTCGTTTGAGAGGGTTGGTTCAAGTTCCAAACAACAGCTGTGCTGTGTGATTTATTTCAGAACCGGACCTATTCCGAAACAAAAGACCCATGCCTAAAAATTGGGAGAGCAAATGGTAGGAGGCCCTGCTGCCACATCAACAACTGGAACCACTGTGGACTTGCAATGCCACCTGAGAACATCTAAAGATGGCAGCTGAGGTGTCAGGGCTGTCTCATGCACAAGAATCAAATCCCTCTGTCAGTACCGCCATGCCTGGAGACCATGGGATGCAAAGGGATCCCACAAAACTCCCCCTTTTTGAACCAAGAAAACCAAAAGAAATATATTTTCTGATTCCAGACACTCCATCTTTTGATTTGGCCCCAGTTGCAAGCATACAGAAAGTAATTAGTAGCACAGAACAGGTTGTGACTCTGCATAGACACTGCAAGTCACTCTAGCTATGGATTTAGGCTGATCGCTCATGCTCTCCTTGTACACTTCTTGGCTTCTGGAAATGGAGGCCCAAGACCCAGTAATGATCCAAAGAGCTTGTAACACTTCGCCTTGCCGTTGTCCTACGGCAAACACAAATCATAGAAACATGTTTTTTCCTACCTTACCTCTTTGCACAGGGACACTTAGGCATCTCCTGTAATTACTAAACCCACTTTAATTATCGTTTTGTTTTCTTGGTAAGCCTCACAGCTGCCCATAGACCACATAACAGAATTCAGCGCAAGTCATGCTGTACTTTATAAAGAAATGGTATACAGATTACTGAGGAGTATGTCCAATGGAACTTTGTGAGTTAACGCCTACTGCTCCACTTCAAGCCAATGTTTATGCCAATCAATAGAAAAATGTGTAGTTGGTGCAGGGAAAATTAAATTACATTTTATGATGCTTGGTTCAACAGGGAAGTTCTTGATTGAGTCCTTAGGCAGAAAGCTAAGCTTAGGTTCTGTTTTTTTTTTCCAATTGAGCATCATTTCTTATGACAGCTGTCTCATACATTAAACGTTGGTTAGCATAAAAGGCAAGTCTTCTGCAAGGATAGAGGACAGCTTTTGCTGCCATTCAGGACCTTCTTCTCATTTCTCCTTCACCTCCTGCTCCTTCTCATCATTCTGTCCCACAATTTCAACAAACATTTATACAACTCTGGGTGTAGGCTAAAAACTAACGGTCAGTTGAATCTGCCCGCCTCCAGAGATCATGTCCTCATTGGAGAAATGGCCTCCTATGTATATATGGATATATGGATATGCCTTCATACAACTTTATATATGGAGGCCTCCAACTTTAAGGGGCATCTGCAGTCCTTCACAGTAGGCTGGGTGTTGGTTCACTTATTCAAATACTTATCTCCATTGTATGGCTGGCAACATCTCCCCCTTTTCTAGAACTGGACACAAACTCTAAGTTGGATCAGATCACTGTGCAATACAATGAAGGCTCAGATACCATGTAATGTGTTGTCCTGGGTTACATTGGCTTTCTGACCATTTATTTATTTATTTATTTATTTATTATTTATTTATTTATACAACTTATATGCCATCCACTATCCAACGATCTCTGGGCGGCTTACAATCAAAGAATTAAAACAGCCAAAACATCAAATATCAACAAATAATTAAAACAATAATAAAAACTTTACACTGAAATCATTATACTAAAATTGCCATCAGAGAACCCACAGTTTATATTGTATCAATTAAAAAACTTCTGGAACAGGAAGGTCTTTACCTGCCGCTGAAATGTCATCAATGTTGGCACCAGGCGGATCTCACTTGGGAGGGCATTCAATAGCTCAGGGGCAGCTGCTGAAAAGGCCCTATGTCTGCAAGCTATCCCTCTCACCTCTTTGAGGGATGGCTCTTTGAAGAGGGCCTCTTGGCTCGATCTTAATTGCCGGGTAGTTTCATGTGGAAGGAGGCGGTCCTTCAGGTATCTAGGTCCTAAGCCATTTAGGGCTTTATATGTCAAAACAAGCACTTTGAATTGGGCTTGGGCAGCAAATGGTAACCAATGTAGGTTACGTAGAATCGGCGTGATGTGATCCCTGGTGGCCCTACCGCTTACTAGCTGTGCCGCATGATTCTGAACAAGTTGCAATCGCCGAACCGTCCTCAAAGGCAGCCCCACGTAAAGCGCATTGCAGTAATCAATACGTAATCATTGTCAGCTTCAGGTGGCTTTTTTTGCCAGACAGTTACCTGACACCTTCAATGAAACCAAGCTGATCACCTTCAGCATGTTGGTCTTTTGCAATGTATGGGTGCCTTTTGTTCCCGCCTACTTGAATAAAAGGGGCAAATATATGGTGGCCGTGGAGATGTTCTCCATCTTGGCCTCTAACCTTGGCCTACTGGGATGTATCTTCTTCCCCACATGCTACATTATAATATTGAGACCAAAACTAAACACCAGAGAGCATTTAGTAAGAAAAGCACAATATAAACACTTCTTTATTTTGGATCCTTAGATCTTTGACCAATTTCTTTTCATCAGATCCTCACAACAGTTATTAAAGAAAAGATACTAAGACTGTATAGGTTTTAAGGTTGTCGTTCAGCCTTAAGCATGTGGCAAATGTTGGGAAATATGCTTAGAAAGCTGGTGTATTATCCCCTTTAAACCTGACTTTCATGTCTACCTTGCAAAGTGTTCTCTTCCTTTAGGGCCTTGATAATGAAGTGGAGCCAGGGAAGGACAATTCTACTTCCCAGTCACCATATGCTACTACCTTTTCTCTCCTTGGACAGGATTCTCAGACTTGATATCCTTTCCCACAAGTACACAGCTAGACATTTCATCAGTGGATGTTAATTAAGAGTTTACACATTCAAAGATGCCCAGAAGAAGGTACAAAGGGTAATGGATACAAATACCAAAAATATATAGGTGTAGAAACTAATCTGTAACCCATCACCAGTTCAGTTAGTGTGATGACATTGGTCCATTTAGAGATGGGCACAAAACAATTTTTTTCGTTTTGTTATTCGTTATTCGTTATTCGTTTCATTACAGAACGAAACAAATAACGACCCAAGGGGCAAATTTAACACAAAACTAAATGAACAGAGAAAAATTGGTTCGGTTAGGTTCGTTTCGTTAATGGGGGGTGGAGATGTCTCCCACATGGTGCTGGTCCGGAGGTCCTTTCACGCCGAGCTGCACGGAGGGAGCACACACCTCATCGGTGCCATCAAGGGACGCGGCGGGCTCGAGCCTCAGCCCAGTCCTGGGAGGAGAGATAAGAAGCAGGCCGCGTTTAGGCAGCCAGAGCAGCACGGCTTCGAAGCCGCCCTGCTTGTGCCTCCCTCCCGCAGCCCGTTATTGCGGGGCCGATCTGGAGGGGTGATAAGAACGAGGCCACGCTTAGGCTCCGACGCCACTCCCCCTCTTTATTCCTTCCACTCCATTCCGACCAGGCCCAGGGGGCGCGCAGTGGGTGCTGGGGAAAAAAGTGGGTAAAAACGAATTAACAAAACAACAAAACAATTTTTTCACAAAAATTCACAAAAAACAAAACAAAACGAACCAAACTCCTTAACAAAACGAAATGAAACAAAACACCATTTTTTCGATTTGTGCTCATCTCTAGGTCTATTCCTTTTTCAAGTTTCTAATATTTTGCAATCTATAAACTCTTATATGGTTGTGCTTCCTGCAATAAAGAAATACTTGTTTTGTTTCATGTGCATTTTCTGGACCTTATGATATTTCATCTTAGATTTGAACATTCCATGGTTATCTGCTAGAGTGAGAATTTGAAATAAATTTAACTAGAACAAGCCATAGCTGTCTCAGCCACATTGTGTTGAAAAAAAAGTGACAATAAAGGTCTAATTGGCCTCCATTAGCATTTGGTGGCACTGTAAGCCAGGATTTCTCAAGTGTCTTCTGCCCACTGCCCCGGGAAGTCTCAGACTGATCAAATACATTCTACTGTCCTGTGGTAAGAGACCATGTCAGGGTGAGGGAAGTAGGTTAGGCTATTAGATGTTCTTATTTTTGTTGCATTGATTTCAATAAAATGGTTGTACACCAAGTAGTGCAGCCAATCTACTAAGCAGAAGTATTTCTTGCCCCTCCCACAAATGTGGTTGAGTAAATTTAAGCAGTTTGTGTACTTCCTGACAGGGAAGGCAAAGCAGAGAGGAATCTGCTGGGGGCTTGAGTGGCATATAGGAATAGTTCCCACTGACTGCTGGCTGCGCAGTAGTTGATGGCAACATATTTCAAACCTCACCCCAGGTCACTCACAAGTGCAAGAAAGACCTGGATGCCTTCAAAAGGGGGTTGGACAGATTCCTAGAGGAGAAGTCCATCACAGGTTACAAACCATGATGGAGATGCGTAACATCCAGGCTTACAAATGGGGCTCCCCTTCACCCCCTTCTGTAAAAGCTTTCTTTGGCCAACCTCTTAGACCACAGGGTGAGGACTTGTGATACCATAGGACTGGATCCTTGTGATATGATATGACAAGGCTTTATAATCCTACAAGGGCAGGGCAGGATCTAATTGGGAGGAGTGTCAGATTGTCATAGGACCTTCAAAAACAAACTTAATCTTCCGTCAGTGCCATTAATCACAAGACATATCCCCATTCTTCAGATCCAGTAGCACCAGCAAACTCTGAAAAACCAACCCAAAGCTTTAATGAATGGAAGATATGAAAGATATACATGGTGTGACATTACATGGAGACCAATTTTTCTTGCTTTCTAGTGTTACCTACAGCATGAAACAACAGAGAACTCTGGACTTTGATTCCTATTCAGTAGAAGTTGTTGGATCTTCTGCTGAACAGGATGAGTCACTCTATGGCATTAGATCCCCTTGTAAATCCACCCTTTTCTTCCCATTCGCAGACCCACAATGCAACACACCCAGAACCCCAAGTTCCTTAACTTTTCTGTTCTCTCTCTTTGTCCTACCTGTGGTGAAACCTACCATGATCTCAGAAAAAAACATATTTTCCCTGGTTGTACAGGGCCTTGGGAGAAAGGACCTCATCCGCTCTATAATTGGCAAAAAAATATATTATGAAGGACACCTGCTGCCCATGCGAAGGTCACAGAACCCATGGGGCATTTGGCAGAATTCAACACAACAGCTCTTTCTCCTGTACTGTTAAAGATATAAAGCACTCCTATCTTCATTTCCCCATGAGTAGACCTTGGAACATTTATGGGCTGGGTTCTCCACTCCAATGCAAAGCTTTGCTTGAAGAAACAGCATGTGCAGCTGAGGCATGGTGAATGATTTTAAAGAAGGTTGATCAACTGAGCAAAAGCAAGCTTGAGACAACCTGAAGACTGAAAGCGCTGTTCGGAACTCCACTTTTTCCTTGAGAGGTTGTTTCTTGTGCTGTCTGGGAAGTGGCATTCAGCTCAGTCACCGAGAAGGAGTCCAGATGCAGGACTGTCTTGTCAACCGGGGTCATTTTTTGCTGGCTTGCAAGGCACGTTTCGTCCTGCGACTCCACTTCTTCCTTCTTGTCTTTCCTCACATGTCGAGCAGGATTGCGAACACCCTCCGATGCAGCGGGGCAGGAGGGGTTCGATACCAGACCCCTCTTTCTCAGGAAGATGTTCTCATTGGAGAAACTGTGTCTGTATTAATGCATCTTGAAATGCCTCTGCTCAACTTTAGGGTGCTTCCAGACACCTCCTTAGCAGGAATGTAAGTAGCTCTTTATTGGTTGAAGAGACTGCATGGGATCTTTGCATGTTCCCCTTCTCCCCCAAAAAATCCAAGTAATCTAGTCACAATCCACTAGGGGTTTAGATTGACACAACGCAAGTGCTCTTAATATGTTGACTGAGAAGAATCCAAAGAATCACACAGACAGCCTAGAAAGGCACTTGGAGGCCTCAGAAATGATTTTCAGCGATCCGGAAGTCATTTCCGGTTCGCAGGGAGGCCCTTTTGGGCCCTCACAGGCCTGTTCAGGGCAGCTCCAGTCCTGGGGTAAGTATGGGAGGCTTGAAACAGGACTATCCCCCCTTACCCTTGGGCAGTGATGGTGAACCTTTTAGAGACTGAGTGCCCAAACTGCTATTCAAAACCACTATTTTTTTTGTGCAAAGTGCCAATACACAGATTTAACTTTAACACAGATGGCTGTGAAGGAGGTGATGTCAGGTGCCCACAGAAAGGGCTCCGAGTGCCACCTTTGGCACCTGTGCCATAGGTTCGCCAACATTGCCCTACGGTGTCTTTTTTATATACTGCGGTCCCGTGATATAGCGGGACTGCAATATATGAACGGCGAAAGGGGGACCACTGTATCACTGCTCTACTCCCCCACCTCAGCTCTCAATCCTTATCCCCATATTGTCCTAAGCAGCCAACTTCGCTCTACTCCTCCTCCTCTATCTACAAAAAAGCAATGGAGTCTCCTTAGAAAAGAGTGTGCATAGATGTGTAGTCAAATAGGCATGAATGCAAAACGACTCCTTCCTAACAGCCTCCCCTTGGCAGCCTCCCCTAGTCTCCGATCCCTGTGAACCATCTAGGGGCACTGTTCCTTCCCTAAACTTGGAGGAGCAAAACACAGAGACTCCATCTAGCAGATAGAATAGCCATTTCTTTTCCGAAACGTGGGACAAGGTAGAGAGTTTCTGGCTGGGCATTTGTAAGGTGCCATATTGGTAGAAATGTCTGGATCTGCCCATCATTGCTTCCTCCATTTTTATGAATAGATTCCATTCATTCATAAAGGCACTGGAATGTCTTCCCTGGTTTAATAAATAGGCAAGTTAGTTTCTCAGGGAGGAGAATGTGACCATGTATTTTGCCCTATAATCTTCTCTTCTAGAAATACTAGAGAATTCTCCCCCAACCTTAATTGATAGCAGGGAAGCCGGGGCACCTAATGGTGCATACAGGGACTGGTTGGTTTGTTGACAATCTGGATAAACCCACCCATAGACTTTCCTAGGTTTTATTCCTTTCTAGGTATGTTTGATATGCTGGCATAATCCATTTTTCTTTAGACTTGTGCGTTCAGATACAACAGATCCCTCCCCATAGAAATGTAGCACCCTGTAGTACACTTTCAGCAGGTGGAAAGACGTTTGTCAGCCATACCAGGTGTTGCTCATCCCTTAGCAGAATGCTTGTGATCATTCTTGAGAGTGGTCCAAGGAGATTAACTGGGTTTGTGATCAATGAAGAGGGACCAGAGGCTGCAGGGTGGGACTCCTCATCGCAATGCAAATGTCTTTTCTAGTTGCTGTAGAGCAGTGGTGACAAACCTTTGTCACTCTAGATGTTTTGGACCACAACTCCCAGAGTCCTTTGGCATTGGCAATGCAGGTTTGGAATTCTGGCAGTTGTGGTGCAAAACATCCGGAGTGCCAAATGTTCACCACCAATGCGGTAGAGGGAAAAGTGAAACAATATCCCAATAATTCAGAGGGAGGAAGATGCCTGGGCCTTTTTGCTTGAGAGTTTATTCATCTGAAGGTGAAGGAACCTGATTCCCCTTCTTTCTGTGACGTAACACCGTATGAAATTCACATTGCAGAGTAGTTCCTAAAAATTACCAGCACGTCCTGGCTTTTCTGTTTGCCATTCAAGAGATCAACAAGAACGACAAGCTGCTGCCAAACACCACCCTCGGATCTGTAGTTGCTGATGATTATTTCAGTGCATGGAGAGCCTGTGAGGTCACCCTTGGTCTGCTTTTCAATTTCTGGGGGAACCCATTCAACTACCACTGTGGGAGGGTGGAAGAGAGGCTCCTGGCCATTATTGGTGGGCTCACCTCCCTCAGGTCCATCCAGATGGCCAACCTCTTAAGCACCTACAAGATGCCACAGGTATGTCCTTTTTATGCCAGAACTTACAAAGCCTTCAAGAAGGAATGGATTAGATGTTAGAGTGAGAGCCATGTCGGGCTGTGACCGGAGCAGCAAAAGGGCCCCAATAAAATGGTAGGGAGATAAAGAGCGAGGTAGATGTCTCTTATTGGCATTGACAATTAGCTGCCTATGTGTCTTGACCCAATATTACTTAGGAAAACTACTCCATTGTCCATAGTCTGCCAAGTCAGCCTTCCTAGGGGCTCCTTGGAATCAGCAAGTTCTCTAGTTTTTCACTTCATGTATAGAATTCAGGAATTCAACATGTTTTACATCCAGACTGCTTTCTGCTTACTCTGCAAAAGTCTTTCAAATAACCAATAATTCTTCCAGAAATAACAGATTTTGGATTTCATACCGTGACCTACAGAAAACCTAGGGATGCTCAGCCACAGCAAAGGTCGACCTTGCACTCTGTGGGTTTCAGAGAAGGAGGTGTTTTTATAAAACAAACAAAAATATCTTGGAGATGGTAGGGAATTTTATTCCACTGTGGAGATGGCAGGGCTTTGGCTGTGTTCAACAGGTGCATATTAATGATCATCCAATGATTTCTTGTTTCTAGGGGCTCGGTCCCACGTCCGTTTAAAAGTAGTTTAAATTATTAGATAACCCGTGTCTGAAAATGCCGTCCCCACGGCCACCGGGCTTTTTGGGGAAAAAAGAAGAAAAGATAAGAAAACCCGGCAATGCCCCTTTAAGCGAGTTTTTTTTTACTTACCCAAGAGGTAGGGAATTTTTTGCCTCACTTTGACCATCCACCTTTTAAGGAAGCAGACGCTGTGGGACCACACAGATGATCTGGGTTTCTTTTTCTTTTTTTCTCATAGCACCGACCGGCTGTTCCTGGGGCCGATCAGCACTGTTTTTTTACATATCTCTGCAGCATCGGAGCAACAGGAAGCTGCATGTGGTGCCCTGGGTTTTAATTTCCCCCAGCCAAGTGGTCCTTTTTCCCCAAATGCTAGCGCCACCTGCTGGCCAAGGGGGCTGAACTGCACTTTAAAATAAAAAAAACAGTTTTGGACGTGGGAACTCTTGTCCCGCATATTCAATCACGTGATGGGAAGAAGAGGAAAAGCCGGAACTTCAGAAGATCAGGATCAAACCCCAGGTGAGATAGCAGCCTAGGACACCAATAACGTTTAAAATCTCTTTCTACAGTTTTCCTACGGGGTTTTTGATCCTGGACTGAGTGACAAAATTCAGTTCCCCTACTTCTTCCGGACGACTCCAAATGAACAACCTCAGTATGATGGAATTGTTGAACTGTTGAAACATTTTGGATGGAATTGGATTGGCCTCCTCCTATCCAAAGATGACACTGGAGAAACATTTCTCCGAACCATGTCACCAAGGCTCATGCAGAACCACATCTGCATCGCTGCGACTGAATTCGTTCCAATGGTGACAACTCACAATTCAAACAAGACTATTGGTACTATCCTGGAAAGGCTATCATCTGTACTATGGTCGTACCCGCTCGATGTATGGCTCATCTATGGAGATGGTCACTCTATGCAGGGTTTTTGGATGATTCTAGAGAGCTATGAAATTTTCCATAATAGGCCGATGGAGAAGGTGTGAATCATAACTGCCCAGTGGGATTTCACCGCTGTTTTCCCTTGGAATACATTCACTGCCAAGTCCCTCAATGGCACCTTGTCCTTTGCTCTTCACTCGAATGTGGTGCCAGGATTTCAGGATTTCCTTGAGATCTTAAATCCCTATCAGTCAAATTATTTCCACATTGGCCTGTTTTGGGGCTCTGCCTTTCTCTGTTCACTTCCAGGACCTAATAAGTATCCATCATATTTACCCACCTGCACTGGGGAAGAGAGTCTTGGAAGCCTCCCTCAGTCTGTATTTGAACTGGAAATGTCTGGCCAGAGCTACAGTGTCTACAATGCAGTCTATGCTGTGGCCCATGCCCTCCACGCCATGTCTCTTTCTGAGGCAAAAAGGAGAACCACGAGAAGTGGATCCAGAGAGGGTCAGTGGAATATTCAGCCTTGGCAGGTATGTTAGGTTTCCTCCAGGCCGCAGCTGAAATGTAAGGAGCCTCTTGATGAGCGCCCCCCCCCCAGCCCCCAGCCTCGATCTGTCAAAAAGCCCCAGCAAGGGAGGCAGGGTTGCAAGGGTTGCTTGCTCTGTTCTTCCTTGCCGCCTGCCTCCCAGTTGGATAATTTTTTTTTGACAGGTCAGGAGGTGGGGAA
This sequence comes from Phrynocephalus guinanensis, assembly GCA_037367245.1. Lineage (NCBI taxonomy): Eukaryota > Metazoa > Chordata > Lepidosauria > Squamata > Agamidae > Phrynocephalus > Phrynocephalus guinanensis. Next base: position 6,069,042 of record CM074743.1, on the reverse strand, counting down.
GCAATTCTCAAGCTGCCGCCACACAGATGGGTTATTTAACTAGTCTGGCTGTCTCCTACCAGACCAAAAACAAACAAACACCCCACCAACCCTAACTGGGTGGTGGCAGCTTCCGAATCGTTCCATTACTCATGTCGTTTTGTTATGAAACTTCTATTAAAAAGTCATTTAGTAAAGAAATGAAACGCAATTAGAAACAAAATGAAACAAAACAAAACAAAATCCTAATTTTCTATTTTGTGTACATCTCTAGAGGGAAGCATCTTGTATCCTTAAGTATTTGTAGATCAAGAAACAAATGGTTAGTTTTATTTCTCTACAGATTCTACTACTCCACTAGTAGTCATCCTTATTTTTTCGATTAAAACATTTTTCGTGAGCACAAGGTTGGATCTACTGACATTCCAGAAAGATAAACCAATACAGTTTATTGCAGACATTCCAGACAGATAAACCAATAAAGATAAAGCAACGTTTTCTCTCTGTATGCCCCAAATACAGCTTCACTCTTTTCTGAGGCAAGTCCGCTTCAACAACAGTGCTGGGGATGAAATCTTTTTCAATGAGAAGGGGGAGTTGGCCTTTGGATATGACATCAACAACTTGGTGACTTTCCCCAATCGGTCCTTCCGGAGAGTGCGTGTTGGGAGGATGGACCCTCATCGTCCTAATGGAAAAACGTTCACTTTGAATGAAAGTGCCATTGTGTGGAATCAGAAATTTAATCAGGTATTCATCCATTTGGGGGAATCTACCAGCAACCGGGTCTGCATTGAAGTTCAGACATCTGTGACATGATATGTGCTTTCAAGCCCTAGATTTGGGGTGAAGAGGTCATATTCAGTTCTCACATGAAGGGAAGGATGTCCAGAGCTCTCGATCATGAGGAAGGCTTACCCGTATTTTTGGATGAAAGTGATCCCCTCTCACATTTTGTAGGGCTTTGAAAGGAAATACAGAGCTTTGGAAAAGAGGAATGAAAAGTTGAGGAAAATGAGAGTTGTGTTCCATTTCAAATATATGTACCCCTAGGTCTTCTTCCTTTTTTGTACCATGTTTTAATTTTAAGGAAGTTTAATGAATTAGAAGTTGTGTCCATCTCTAGATGAAAATCGCCCGCAGTGGATATTTTGAAGAGAATGGAGGGTTGGGATTTAGTGTTAGGGTTAGTGTTAGTGTTAGGGTTTTGTTATAAAGATGAATAGCAACTGCATGCGAGACACAATTTATGACACACATAGGGCGTTTATACACGACCCCTAAACTCTGCCGCAAATGGCTCCCAGCTCCGGAGCTTAAAAATGTTTCCCCACCAGCTCCAGAGTTTGCAGACAATTAAGTGTGACCCCGCCCACTTTAGCGCGACCCAGCGCACTTTTCTTGTACCTTCTCTCTGGAGGTGAAAAATCTTTGATGCGGAGCAACGATAGTGAGTGTGGGGCTCTCCTCGCTTCTGTTTGCTGCTTTTTGGCTCCTGCCCCTTTAAGAGCTACTTAAGAGTTAAGAGCTACTGGAATGTTGCCAGGGCAAGAGCCGGCAAGAGCGAGAGGCAGAACGGGAGGCAGAACGGGAGGTGAGTCACGGTCTTTCTTCCTTTTTTTTCTCCCTCCCCTCATGCAGCCAGCAGCCAGGGTGGGAACACAGGAAGAGCGACAAGCCCCTAAGATCTCTGGTCCGAATTTAAGGGACCAGCGGATCTTAGGGGTCGTGTAAAAGCGCCCATAGTTTGGGAATGGACGCATGTGCACCAGGTTGAAATAAAAATCTGCATCTTGGTGTGACCAGGATGGTGACCTCCCTTATCATGTTTATCTTCAGATAGTTCCTCATGCGAAGTGTGTGGAGAGCTGCCAAGCTGGTTACAACAAGATTGTCCAGCAGGGGAAGCCTGTTTGTTGCTACGAATGCACCCCATGCCCTGAAAGGAGAATTTCAACGCATGCTGGTAATCATAAGAACAGTTCCTTGACGGGTGATTGGGCAGGTGTGGGTTCTTGTTGTTGTTCTGGATTTCTCTCCAGTTATCTTCATCTACTGGCTAGCACTTTCCCCATATTAGCCTGATATGTGGAACAGTCAAAACAAGAGGGAAACTGGTTTCTTTTTAGCATAGATGAGCATGGATATGCTAATGATAAGTGAGAATTTGAAACAGGGGAGCCTTATCATGGAATTCTTCCTCTTAGAAAACTCTCTTGAAAAGGCTTGTGCCTGCTGAAATTATTGCAGAGCATTGGTACACCCGCTGTTACTGATCCTGAAGAGAGCTTTCTGTTCAAAACCTAGGTGTGCTAAATGTACGCCCACTAACTCTACTAAATATATAACTGACATTATTGTCAATGTGCTTGTGAATTTTAGATGCAGATGAATGTGAGGAGTGCTCGGAAGATCAGCACCCTAACCAGCACCACAATCGATGTCTCTCAAAAGACGTTGCTTACTTATCTTACCAAGAACCAGCGGGGGCAGCTTTGGCTTGTTGTGCCATCCTGTGTTCCACAGTCACAGTTCTAGTGGGGTGGGTCTTCCTTCAATACCGACACACTCCCCTTGTCAAAGCCAACAACTGGAACCTCACCTGTGTCCTCCTCGTCTTTCTCTTCTTGGGATTCCTGTCTCCATTCCTCTTCCTTGGCTGGCCTGGGAAGGTCTCCTGCCTTCTTAGGCAAACCCTCTTTGGCATCGTCTTCTCTGTGTCTGTTTCCTGTGTTTTGGCCAAAACCATCACTGTGGTTCTGGCCTTCATGGCCACCCAACCAGGAAGCAGGGCCAGGAAATGGGTGGGGAATCGGCTGGGAGTATCTATGGTCTTTCTCGGTTCACTTCTTCAGACCATCCTATGCATTGTGTGGCTGGCAACGTCTCCCCCTTTCCCTGAGTTCGACAAGACCTCTCAGGTGGATCAGATCATCGTGCGGTGCAACGAAGGCTCAGATACCATGTTCTACGTTGTCCTGGGCTACATGGGCCTTCTGGCCATCGTCAGCTTCAAGGTGGCTTTTTTTGCCAGGCAGTTACCTGACACCTTCAATGAAGCCCAACTGATCACCTTCAGCATGTTGGTTTTTTGCAGCGTGTGGGTGTCTTTTGTTCCCGCCTACTTGAGTACAAAGGGCAAATACATGGTGGCTGTGGAGATCTTCTCCATCTTGGCCTCTAACCTCGGCCTACTCGGATGTATCTTCTTCCCCAAGTGCTACATTATAATACTGAGACCAAAACTAAACACCAGAGAGCATTTAGTAAGAAAAGCACAATGTAGACACTAGTTTATTCTGGATCCTTAGATCCTCACAACAGTTAAATAAAAGATACTAAGGGTATATATGTTTTAGGGTTGTCCTTCAGCCTTAAGCATGTGGCAAATGTTGGGAAGTATGCTTAGAAATCTGATATATTGTCCCTTTTATACCTGACCTTTACCTCTACCTTGGAGAGTGTTCTCTTCCTTTAGGGCCTTGATAATGAAGTGGAGCCAGAGAAAGACAATTTTGCTTACCGGTCACCATATGCTAGTTCGGCTACTATTTTTTCTCCGTAGACAGGATTCTCAGACTTGACATCCTTTTCCACAAGTACCCTGCTAGACATTTCATCAGTGGATGCTAATTAAGAGTTTACGCATCCCCAAATTTCCAGAACAAGTTATGAAGAATAATGGATACAAATACCAACATGAGAAGAGAAACTAATCTGTAACCCATCACCAGTTCAGTTAGTGTGGTGGCATTGGTCCATTCCTTTGGTCAGGGTTCTAATATTTTCTAATCTCTAAATTCTTGTATGGTTTTGCTTTCTCCAATAAAGAAATGTATGTTTTGTTTCTTGTGCATTTTCTGGACCTTATGATATTTCTCCATAGTAGACATGGGCACGACTTGGCGAAATTCTCGTTTCCGTTTCCGTTCCTCGTTTCCGTTACGCAACGGAAACAGTAACGACAATTACGCCGTCAGAACTCAAACTCGAACCGATAAAAGAAAAATTGGGTCTGATTTGTCGTTGTCGTTCATGGCATCGTGGCGATCGCGCGATGCCAAACGGCACAGAAAAAAAGTTAAAAAAAACCCGATTCCCAGCCAAAAAAGCAGGCGAAAATATGCCTGCCTGAGTGAGGGCACCTACCAGAGGGGTGGTTTCTGGGGGGGGGGTCCGCGGCATCCCCCCCTCTCCTGTCCTGGGCTGCTCTCGTGGGGGGCATCCTCGTCGTCTCGCCATGCCATGCGGTGCGGGGGGATCCAAAATGGCGACCGCAATATTTTTTTTGAAATCGGGGTCCAAAAACCCACCAAAGCACCACACAGAAACATGCGAAAATTAGGTATTTTAACTGCCTGAATTTTTACAGTAGCAGCAGTGGGATTTTCTTGCAATAAACGTCTGTCTCCAATCCCATTGACTTTATTTTATTTTATTTTTATTTTTATTTTTTTACACCTGTGCAATGATGGGCTGGCCATGGGATGGGACCATGCAAATTTTTGGAGCCATTCCACCAATCGCATGGCCACTTGGCCAGGTTTTGACTGAGACTTCTGGGATGTGCCAGTCGGGCATAAAAAGCCCACTATAACCCTAGCCGTAACCCTAACCCTAACCCTAACCCATATGCCAGTACACTGTCCTTCTTAGTGGGTCAGAGGCACCCAGAGGTGCAGCCCACTAACTCACCCAAACCTTACCCGTAATAACCCTAAGCCTAGCCCTTGCCCTAACCCCAACCCTAAGCCAGATCTGTACTCGCATTGCACTACACGCAAGTACACTGTCCTTCTTAGTGAGTCAGAGGGCGCCCAGCAGAGGCATTCTTCTCTCACCTCGCTCACAGTCCAAAGTTCCAAAAAACTCCAAACCTGTACGCCAGTATGCTGTCCTTCTTGGTGAGCTAGAGGCACCCAAAAGAGAGGTGCCTCTGCCAGTGCCACTTGGTACGCAATGGCTACACGGTCATGTACCCTTCCTTTTCCCTTTGTAGGGGGCCAGAGGAGGCATCCACCCCAGAGAGGTGCCTCCAGGAGCCTGCTAAATGCCTTCCCTTCGTAGCGGGCCAGAGGAGGCACCCACCCCAGAGAGGTGCCTCCAGGAGCCCGCTACCCTACCCCTCCCTAAACCAGTACTAACGACAGACGACAAACGAAACGACAAATTTTTGAAAAATTTCACGACAAACGGAAACGAGCCGAAACGGGCCGGCTCCGACACACGACAACTCGAAACGTCATTTTTCCTGGTCGTGCCCATCTCTACTCCATAGATCTGAACACTCCATGGTTATCTGCTAAAGTGAGTATTTGACATGAATTTAACTGGAACGAGCTATAGCTGTCTCAGCCACCTTGTGTTGAAAAAAAGCGACAATAAAAGTCTAATTGGCCTCCATGAGCATTTGGTGGCACTGTAAGCCAGGATTTCTTAAGTGTCTTCTGGCCACTGCCCCGGGAAGTCTCAGACTGAGCAAATACATTCTACTGTCCTGTGGTAAGAGACCACGTCAGGGTGAGGGAAGTAGGTTAGGCTGCTAGATATTCTTATTTCTGTTGCATTGATTTCAATAAAATGGTTGTACACCAAGTAGTGCAGCAAATCTACTAAGCAAAAGTATTTCTTGTCCCTGCAACAAATATTATGGTTGAGTAAATTTAAGCAAATTGTGTAGTTCCTGACAGGCAAGGCAAAGCAGAGAGGAATCTGGTGGGGGCTTGGCTGGCATATTGGAATAGTTCCCATCGACTGCTGGCTGAGCAATAGTTGATGGCAACAAATTTCAAACCTCATCCCAGGTCACTCACAAGTGCAAGAAAGGCCTTGATATCTTCCAAAGGGGATTGGACAGATTCCTGGAGGAGAAGTCCATCACAGGTTACAAACCATGATGTAGATGTGTAATCTCCAGGCTTAAAACCGAGGTACTTCAAGGACCAGATGCAGGGGAGTGGTATGAGGAGACAGATATCTAGTCTTGTGCGCTCCCAGACATCTTTGGTGGGGCCACTGTAAGATGCAGGAAGCTGGACTAGATGGGCCTTTGGCCTGATCCATCATTGTTCTTCTTAGGTTCTTATGTTCTTATCTTGTGAGAAGAGATTTCTCTAAAAATAGTAAAGCTTAAATGCTCCCTAATGCATTTGTGTCATTCAGTACCACCTATGGGACAGGGTTAACAGCTCCCCTTCACCCCCTTCTGTAAAAAGCTTTCTTTGGCCAACCTCTTAGACCACAGGGGGTGGACTTGTGACACCGTAGGACTGGATCCGTGTGATATGATATGGCAAGGCTTTATAATCCTACAAGGGCAGGGCAGGATCTATTTGGGAGGAGTGTCAGATTGTCATAAGACCTTCAAAAACAAACTTAATCTTCCGTCAGTGCCATTCATCACAAGACATATCCCCATTCTTCAGATCTAGTAGTACTCGGCAATCTCTGAAAGACCAACCCAAAGCTTTAATGAATGGGAAATATGGAAGATATACATGTTGTGACATTACATGAACAGACAATTTTCTTGCTTTCCAGTGTTTTGTACAGCATGAGACAACAGAGAACTCTGGACTCTGATTCCTATTCAGTAGAAGTTGTTGGATCTTCTGCTGAACAGGATGAGTCACTCTATGGCATTAGATCCCCTTGTAAATCCACCCTTTTCTTCCCATTCGCAGACCCACAATGCAACACACCCAGAACCCAAAGTTCCTTAACTTTTCTGTTCTCTCTCTTTGTCCTACCTGTGGTGAAACCTATCATGATCTCATAAAAAAACATATTTTCCCTGGTTGTACAGGGCCTTGGGAGAAAGGACCTCATCCGCTCTATAATTGGCAAAAAAATATATTATGAAGGACACCTGCTGCCCATGCGAAGGTCACAGAACCCATGGGGCATTTGGCAGAATTCAACACAACAGCTCTTTCTCCTGTACTGTTAAAGATATAAAGCACTCCTATCTTCATTTCCCCATGAGTAGACCTTGGAACATTTATGGGCTGGGTTCTCCACTCCAAGGCAAAGCTTTGCTTGAAGAAACAGCATGTGCAGCTGAGGCATGGTGAATGATTTTAAAGAAGGTTGATCAACTGCGCAAAAGCAAGATTGAAACAACCTGAAGACTGAAAGCTCTATTCTGAACTCCACTTTTTCCTTGAGAGGTTGTTTCTTGTGCTGTCTGGGAAGTGGCATTCAGCTCAGTCACTGAGAAGGAGTCCAGATGCAGGACTGTCTTGTCAACCGGGGTCATTTTTTGCTGGCTTGCAAGGCACGTTTCGTCCTGCGACTCCACTTCTTCCTTCTTGTCTTTCCTCACATGTCAAGCAGGATTGCGAACACCCTCCGATGCAGCGGGGCAGGAGGGGTTCGATACCAGACCCCTCTTTCTCAGGAAGATGTTCTCATTGGAGAAACTGTGTCTGTAATAATGCATCTTGAAATGCCTCTACTCAACTTTAGGGTGCTTCCAGACACCTCCTTAGCAGGAATGTAAGTAGCTCTTTATTGGTTGAAGAGACTGCATGGGATCTTAGCATGTTTCCCTCTTCCCCCCAAAAATCCAGATCATCTGATCACAATCCACTAGGGGTTTAGATTGACACAACGCAAGGGCTCTTAATATGTTGACTGAGAAGAATCCAAAGAAACACACCGACAGCCTAGTTGATTTAGTTAGGACCCAAAGAATGTCCCTAAAGCATGTGGGCAATCAGTTTAAAATTAACAGGACCTCCTCTCTTTCGTCCCATTGTGTACACACCATTGTCTTCTACCTGAAGAACCCCCAATGTACTAGAATTTGAAGTATCTCTGCTCTACTTCCCCACCTCAGCTCTCAATCCTTATCCCCAGCCAACTTTGCTCTACTACTCTTCCTCTATCTACAAAAAAGCAATGGGGTCTCCTTAGAAAAGAGTGTGCATAGATGTGTAGTCAAATAGGCATGCATGCAAAATGACTCCTTCCTAACACACACACACCCTCCTTGCATCCTCCCCTAGTCTCCAATCCCTATGAAACATTTAGGGGCACAGTTCCTTCCCTAAACATGGAGGAACAAAACACACAGACTCCGTCCAGCAGATACAATAGCCATTTCTTTTCTGAAAGTTGGGACAAGCTGGGGGGGTTTCTGGCTGGGCATTTGCAAGGTGCCATATTTGTAAAGATGTCTGGATCTGCCCATAATTGCGAACCTTTGTCACTCCAGATGTTTTGGACCACAACTCCCAGAGTCCGTTGTCATTGGCAATGCAGGTTTGGAATTCTGGCAGTTGTGGTGCAAAACATCCGGAGTGCCAAAGGTTCACCACCAATGCGGTAGAGGGACAAGTGAAACATTATCCCAATAATTCAGAGGGAGGAAGATGCCCAGGCCTTTTTTGCTGTGGAGTTTATTAATCTGAAGGTGAAGGAACCTCATTCCCCTTCTTTCTGTGACATAACACCGTATGAAACTCACATTGCAGGGTAGTTCCTAAAAATTACCAGCATGTCCTGGCCTTTCTCTTTGCCATTCAAGAGATCAACAAGAACGACAAGCTGCTGCCAAACACCACCCTTGGATCTGTAGTTGCTGGCGATTATTTCAGTGCACGGAGAGCCTGTGAGGCCACTCTCGAGATGCTTTTCAATTTCTGGGGGAACCCATTCAACTACCACTGTGGGAAGGTGGAAGAGAGGCTCCTGGCCATCATTGGTGGGCTCACCTCCCTCAGGTCCATCCAGATGGCCAACCTCTTAAGCACCTACAAGATGCCACAGGTATGTCCTTTTTATGCCAGAACTTACAAAGCCTTCAGGAAGGAGAGAGTTAGCAGTTAGAGTAAAGACATGGCAGATTGTGACAGGAGCATGAGACGTGCCTCAATAAAATGGCAGGGAGATAATGAGAAATAGAGAAATAGAGAGATGTCCCTTGTTGGCACTGACAATTGGCTGCCTATGTGTCTTGACCCAATATTACTTAGGAAAACTATCTACTCCATTGTCCATATTCTGCCATGTCAGCCTTCCTAGGGTCTCCTTGGAATCAGCAAGTTCTCTAGTTTGTCACTTCATGTATAGAATTCAGGAATTCAACATGTTTTAAATCCAGTAATGTAGTTTTTTTTTACCAGACTGCTTTCTGCTTACTCTGCAAAAGTCTTTCAAATAACCAAAAATTCTTCCAGAAATAATAGATTTTGGATTTCATACCGTGACCTACCAGATGCTCAACCTCAGCCAAGGTCCACCTTGATATTCAACGCAGCACTTGCACTCTGTGGGTTTCAGAGAAGGAGGTGTTTTTATAAAACAAACAAAAATATCTTGGAGATGGTAGGTGTGAGGGTTCAAAGATACTTATTAGCGGCTTGACAGATGAATTAGAGTCTGGCGCCTTTATTTCTTGAAAATCTAATAAACTTTTATTAAACATTTCAAACAGAGGTTTTTCATGTGTTCTCTTTCCTTGCGTTTCATAAAATGGGGTTAATACAGGGATATCGCAACAGGGATCAACAGAAGCATTAACTGTAGAGAGGTTTTCTAAGAAAGGGTTGTTTTATACTTGGGGTGTGCTGAAGCTCGGGCTACCAACGGACCGGCACACGTGCTCCCACAGCAATGATGCTGAACTGTAGACCGAGGATCCCAACCCCATCCAGGGATCCATCTGGGCAGGTTAGATTGGCTTTGAATCCCTCTGGAACCTTTTGCCCTGGATGCTGTCCCTGAGGTGTATGTAGGAGGTCCCATCAGCATAGGGAGCAGGAGACCCACATCTATCTTCTGGGTTACCTCCACCTCCGTCTGCATTCCCTTCTCCAAAACCAACGTTATTCTCCCAACCCTCTGTGTCGCGCACTCCCGCCTAACGCCCCCTCTTTCCATCCACCCTCCTGTCTCGTGTCCTCCTGCCTGCACGCCTGTCTCTTTAAACAGAACTCTGCCCATGCGGCTCTCTAGTTGTGTCCCTATGTCTCTACCTATCTTTTCCCTTTCCATCTTTACCTGTATCCCCACGTGCCACCTTTTCCCTACTGCAAATCTATCATCTCGCTCTCCCACCTGTATTCCTATCGTTCCTGTCTCTTTCTTGATCTCAATGTTTGCTTGCACTAATACATGTTTTCCTCAGCACTTCCATTCTTCCACCTGTATTTCCTTATCCATGACTTGTCTTTCCATCTCTATATCTGTCTCCGTTTGTGTTCCCTTGTTCTTAATCTCTTTTGCCACTTCCTTCAATTCTCCTTTCAATACTACCCATGCCATAGCCTCCCTCACTACTGCCATAAATCCTTCCTTGAAAAGGTTCTGTTTTCCCTTCTCTTTGAACTCTTTCTTCCTTTGAAAGTCTGCATTGTTCTCCTTCTCAAAGAATATTTTCCCCTGGTCTTTCTTCCACTGTCAAGTCTTTCGCGTCCTTTTCTTCTATCTCTTTTCTCACTGTCCCGTCATCATCTTTTCCCTGTCTGTCTTCAGCGGATGGATCCACCACTCTCTCTTCTCTCACCTTCTCACAGTAAGGAATTTTATTCCACTGTGGAGATGGCACAGCTTTGGCTGTGTTCAACAGGTGCATATTAATGATCATCCAATGATTTGTTGTTTCTAGGACACCAATAACTTTTATCTCCTCTTTCTACAGCTTTCCTACGGGTCTTTTGATCCTGAACTGAGTGACAAAATTCAGTTCCCCTACTTCTTCCGGATGACTCCAAATGAACAACCTCAGCATGATGGAATTGTTGAGCTGTTGAAACATTTCGGATGGAATTGGGTGGGCCTCCTCCTTTCCAATGATGATATGGGAGAAATGTTTCTCCGAACCATGAGACCAAGGCTCTTGCAGAACCACATCTGCATCGCTGTGACTGAATTCGTTCCAATGGTGACAACTCACAATTCAAACAAGACTGTTAGTACTATCTTGGAAAGGCTATCATCTGCACTACGGTCGTACCCGCTCAATGTCTGGCTCATCTATGGAGATGGCCAATCTATGGAGGGTTTTCACATAATTCTAGAGAGTCATGAAGTTTTCTATAATAGGCCGATGGAGAAGGTGTGGATCATAACTGCCCAATGGGATTTCACCACTGTATTCCCTTGGAATACGTTCACAGCCAAGTCCTTCAATGGCACCTTGTCCTTTGCTCTTCACTCGAATGTGGTGCCAGGATTTCAGGCTTTTCTTGAGACCTTAAATCCCTATCAGTCAAATGATTTCCTCATTGACCTGTTTTGGGGCACTGCCTTTCTCTGTTCACTTCCAGGACCTAATAAGTATCCACCAAATACACCCACCTGCACTGGGGAAGAGAGTCTTGGAAGCCTCTCTCAGTCTGTATTTGAATTAGAAATGTCTGGCCAGAGCTATGGTGTCTACAATGCAGTCTATGCAGTGGCCCATGCCCTCCATGCCATGTCTCTTTCTGCAACAAGAAGGAGACCCACGAGAAGTGGATACAGTGACGGTCAGTTGAATATTCAGCCTTGGCAGGTATGTTAGGTTTCCTCCAGACCACAGCTGAAGTGTAAGGAAATTATTGCTGGAAACAATATGAAAATCCATGTAAAGATAAGATTTATACCTTCGTGAAATATTACTGGAAAGTAAGGAGATTAAAGCATAATGTAGTTCTCTATTTCTTCCATTTTCTGTTAAGATGACCATCACCTTTTGCATTTCTATGGATTATGTTACTTTTTCATTGATTTAAAGGTCACTATTGAAGTTGAATTAATGTTTATTCCATTTAATTCTTCTGATGAATTTAAAGCTGTGGCCATCTGGATTTGTGTCCAGTAATTCCCAGTTAATGTCCTAGTTAAAAGGGCAATATATTGTTCATTTTGCTTAACTTCTCTGTTGAATTCAAAGCTAAAGGACATGCAGATATCTGGACATAACTGGCCATTGAACAGGGCCAATGGAATGAAGTGATGAGAAGCAGATATGGCCACAGAATGAGGCATGAAACCAACAAACCCCACAAATGTGGGTGTTTTGTAGTTTGCTTTGAAGAACTGCAGATGAAATACATCGGCCAAAAATGAAATGAGATGTCAAACTATTATCTGCATTGATGGTCCTTTTCTGCAGCAATCCGATTTCTATGTCCTGAAGAACCAAGGGATGGAAGCATGGCAGGGAAGCTGCCTGTGAGTGTGCACCCACCCACTAGCGGACCCAGACCGCAAAGTCACAAACAACAATGAACCACAAAACGGTTGATGCAGCAGTTGGTGGTAGTTCATTACTAGCAAAGAAACACGAAACATTATGAACTGCCATTTCTGCACTTCATGCTCATCTCTAATGAGAAGCACTGTTGAGTGACATCCAGGGAGTTACACGTCACCTGCTTTGGCATGATTTGATATATGCAAATAGAAGGGGGATTGCAGCATCACTGATATTAAAAATAAAATTCACAAGACAGAGATTCTTCTGTTCTGTCATATATCATGAGTTACTTATCAGGCATGAAGATGGAACTGTTTTAGAATGACCCCTCTAGGGCATTCAAGGTAAGCACAGTATTTGAGGAGTGGTTTGAATAGTTCCACATCTCCAGAGATTAATTTTAGCACTGATGTTGAGAGTCCTAGTTCACCACTCTACCCACTGCCCTAAACTTCATACCCATCATTTGCTCACAGGCAAGCCATGTGTCTACATGTCCCTTAGCTTTGAATTCAACAGAAAAGTTAAGCAGAATGAACAATATATCGGCAATGAACTTTTCTTCTGGGTACAAGTTGGTTCCGTTATGTGGGTCTGGTTACCTCGGTTACCAAAAAACGAGATGGGAGGGGGGGATGAAAAAAATCAATATCAACTTCATAGTTTCTTGTGAAGTTTGAAAAAGTTAAGTATTATGTCAAAGAAAGAGAGGAAAGTAGGGATGGGCACCATATGAAAAACGACACGCTGTTTCATCATTTTGTAAGCTACTGAAACATTTTGAAACGAAATGAAACAACAGACAGTGTGTCGCCCTGAACCTAAAGAACCGAACCGGGGAGTCGCCTCTGGATCTCGCTTCAGGCAAGAGGCTCAGCAAGATCCTGTGGCTGTTTCCCTGCTTGGTTCCAGCCACCACCACCCAGCTGGTTTTGACAACTCAAGCTGTCAACAAACCAGCTGGGTGGCGGTGGCCAGAACCAGAGAACGGAGGAGAGAGGCTTTTGAATTTCATGCCTCTCTCCTCCAGTTTGCAACAGGGGTCTGAGAGGACATTCTTCCTTGCCGCCTGCCTTCCAGCTGTTTTTTCTTTGGGGGGGGGAACAGGTCAGGAGGTGGGGAAATAATTCAGAAGCTGGCACCACCCAGTTGGGTTTTTTTGTCAGGTCAGCCTGTCCCCCACCTGTTAAAAAAAACACCTGGGTGGCAGCAGCTTCTGAATTGTTTTAATTACTCATGTAATTTTTTTAGGAAACTTCTATCAAAAAGTCGTTTAGTAATGAAAGGAAATGAAACACAATGAATAATGAAACACAGCAAAACACTATTTTTTTTGTCCATCTCTAGAGGAAAGCATCTTGGTACTTTTCCTGATCCTTAAGCATTTGTAGACAAAGAAACAACCATAGATTTCCTCTACCAAGAGTTAGTTTTATTTCTCTACAGATTCTGCTTTCCCACTAATAGTCATTCTTCTTAAACCTTTCTTGTCAGGTGGATCACAGATTAGGTATAAGTAGTTAAGAGCATGTTTCTTAGTGACCATTTCTCCTGTGTGAGGAAGTGGACTTATCCGGGAAGCATTACATTAAAATGTAGCAGTTGATCTTTGAGGGGCCACCATGTTTTTGTCTTCCTTGTTTTAAAACTTTGTTTGTATGCTTTTGCCTGATATGCTATTCCTGAAAGCCATTGAAGTCAGTAACAGAAATTAGGCATTCATATCTTTTCCATTCCTCTAAATGTAGTGTTCACGGCAGTCATCACTCTCCCCACGTTTCACTCATAATAAACCAGTCAAGTTGGTTGGTTAGAGAGACAGCTCTACAGCCAACTTGTGAGATTCATGATTGGTACTGGCTTAGAACCCAGAGTTTCCAAGTTAGAACACTGTATTGTTCAGGATAATAACTTCATGCTATCTTCTAGCACTCTAGTTCAAACATCCTTGTTATAGCCCCAGATCTTTGGTGCAGATTGAATGCTCTACATTTCAAAGATGGACCTTTGACATTGGATGTGCCTTCCATACATTCTGCTCAAGAAGCCCCACCTGGAATTTGCAATGGAGCAGCTCTCAACGGAACATCCTGGTTTTTGGGTCAGAAGGTTCCGTGCATGAGGCTGATAGCTCATTGGAAAAAGACAAACTCTTGTGAATTAAGTTTCATTAATAGAAATAGCCATTAAAACATTTTTCGTGAACACAAGGTTAGATCTACTGACATTCCAGAAAGATAAACCAATACAGTTTATTGCAGATATTCCAGACAGATAAACCAATAAAGATAAAGCAACGTTTTCTCTCTGTATGCCCCAAATACAGCTTCACTCTTTTCTGAGGCAAGTCCGCTTCAACAACAGTGCTGGGGATGAAATCTTTTTCAATGAGAAGGGGGAGTTGGCCTTTGGATATGACATCAACAACTTGGTGACTTTCCCCAATCGGTCCTTCCAGAGAGTGCGTGTTGGGAGGATGGACCCTCATCGTCCTAATGGAAAGACGTTCACTTTGAATGAAAGTGCCATTGTGTGGAATCAGAAATTTAATCAGGTATTCATCCATTTGGGGAAATAGAAGGGATGGATGTCCAGAGCCCTCGATCATGAGGAAGGCTTACCCGTATTTTTGGATGAAAGTGATCCCCTCTCACATTTTATAGGGCTTTGAAAGAAAATACAGGGCTTTGGAAATGAGAAAGAAAAGCTGAGGAAAATAAGACTCGTGTTCTGTTTCAAACCAAGTACTCCTAGGTCTGTAGAGTTTTTCTTCCTTTTTGGTGCCATTTTTTAATTTTAAGGAAGTTTAATGAATTAGAAGTTGTGTCCATCTCTAGATGAAAATTGTCCCCATCAGGAATTTCCAAGAGAATGGAGACTAATGGGCTGCAATTTCTAGTTTGTTATAAAGATGGCTAGCAATTGCATGAGAGAAACAATTTATGCGTTACACATAGTTTGGGAATGAACTCATGTGCACCAGGTTAAAATAAAAATATGAATCTAGGTGTAACCAGGATAATGACCTCCCTTATCGTGGTTATCTTCAGATAGTTCCTCATGCGAAGTGTGTGGAGAGCTGCCAAGCCGGTTACAACAAGATTGTCCAGCAGGGGAAGCCTGTTTGTTGCTACGAATGCACCCCATGCCCTGAAGGGAGAATTTCAACGCATGCTGGTAATCATAAGAACAGTTTCTTTAGGGGATGATTGGACAGGTGTGGGTTCTTGTTGTTCTGAATTGCTCTCCTATCATCTTCATCCGACATTTCTCCTTTCCATTCTGTTGGCTAGCATTCTCCCTATATTAGCCTCTTATGTACAACAGTCAAAACACTAGATGAACATGGATGTACTAATAATAAGTGAGAAATTAAAGCGGGGGGGGGGATTATCATGGAATTTGCATTAGTATAGACTCTACCTCTAGGGAAAAGGCATCTCTCTGTTCAGTTTTTCACAGAACATTTGTACACCCATCTGTTACTGATGCTAAAGAGAGATTTCTGTTCAAAACCTAGGTGTGCTGAATGTACCGCATTAACTCTACTAAATATATAACTGGCATTATTGTCAATGTGCTTGTGAATTTTAGATGCAGATGAATGTGAGGAGTGCTCAGAAGATCAGCACCCTAACCAGCACCACAATCGATGTCTCTCAAAAGACGTTGCTTACTTATCTTACAAAGAACCAGCGGGGGCAGCTTTGGCTTGTTGTGCCATCCTGTGTTCCACAGTCACAGTTCTAGTGGGGTGGGTCTTCCTTCAATACCGACACACTCCCCTTGTCAAAGCCAACAACTGGAACCTCACCTGTGTCCTCCTCATCTTTCTCTTTTTGGGATTCCTGTCTCCATTCCTCTTCCTTGGCTGGCCTGGGAAGGTCTCCTGCCTTCTCAGGCAAACCCTCTTTGGCACCGTCTTCTCTGTGTCTGTTTCCTGTGTTTTGGCCAAAACCATCACTGTGGTTCTGGCCTTCATGGCCACCCAACCAGGAAGCAGGGCCAGGAAATGGGTGGGGAATCGGCTGGGAGTATCTATGGTCTTTCTCGGTTCACTTCTTCAGACCATCCTATGCATTGTGTGGCTGGCAACGTCTCCCCCTTTCCCTGAGTTCGACAAGACCTCTCAGGTGGATCAGATCATCGTGCGATGCAATGAAGGCTCAGATACCATGTTCTATCTTGTTCTGGGTTACATGGTCCTTCTGGCCCTCACCAGCTTCATGGTGGCTTTCTTTGCCAGACGGTTGCCTGACACCTTTAATGAAGCCAAGCTGATTACCTTCAGCATGTTGGTCTTTTGTAGTGTGTGGGTGTCTTTTCTTCCCACCTACCTGAGCACCAAGGGCAAATACATGGTAGCTGTGGAGATCTTCTCCATCTTGGCTTCCAATCTTGGATTACTGGGATGTATCTTCCTCCCCAAATGCTACATAATAATCATGAGGCCGGAACTTAACACCAGAGAGCAATTAGGAAGAAAAAATATAATGTGAAGACAGTTCATTTCAGTTCTTTAGTTCTATGACTAAATTATTTTTATCAGAACTCTATATATTGGAATTAGAAATATCCTCCTTCCTGTCCACCACAGACAATATGTTTGGCAATCCCGATATTGTTCCACTATTCTTTCTAACCCTAACCATAACCCTACCACTACCCCTACCCCTAAATCTATCTCGTTTCCACATCCTAACCCTAACCCTAACCCTAATCCTAACCCTAACCATCACTGGACATAAAACTTTTGGAGCTTCATAAGTTAGGACAAACCCTTTTCATTCTAACATTTAAAGGCCTTAGTCAGAGTTGAGGATACTTCCAGATGTTTTGTACCACAACTCCCATCATCTCATAGATTTTGCAATTTAGGCAATTGCAGTCTAGACCATTTGGAGAGATGAAGGTTCCCTACTACCCTTGGCCTAAAATGGTTTGGTTCCAAGTTATCTTAAGGACCACATTTTAGCAGAGTAGGGAGGGGGAAAGGGGGAAAGGAAGGAGGACTGGTGGTGGGGGGGGGGAGAGAGATTTGCCTGCATGCTGGAGGCCTAGCAGTTGCAGATAGATGGTACCAAATGTCAAATTTCACCCCAGGTGATCTTTCATGAGCACAATAAGTATATATTGACCAAACAACCTTCAATTCCAATTTCTTTGCTTTGCACCATTTGGCATAGCATGAACTAATAGATAAGTCTGAATGTTGAGTCCATTCAGTTAATGTTACTGAACCTCATTTTGGACTTGAAGAGTCCTTCTGGTTATGGATTTTGTTTGGTTATGCAAGAGACCATGTAACCCCCCCCCATTTTCTTCCCACTTGTGAAAGGAGACCCACAATACAATGATCCCAATGATCCCCTTTTTTATTGTCTCTCTTGTGGCAAAATCATATTTTCTCTGCTTATATAGAGCCTTGGGGGAAAAGACATAATCTTCCCTATATTTAGCGAAATCATTATGATGGACACCGGCTTCCCATGCATATTTGGCAAAGCCCACAAGCCACTTGGCAGAATTCATCACAACCGCTCATCCTCTTATACTGCTAAATATATAAAGTAACTTATATTCAATTTCTCATGAGTAAACCCCATGGAATGTTATGGGACAGTATGCCCTGAGGGTGCTGGACAGCTGAACTTAAGCACATGGGTGAAGTAATGATGCCGTGGATTGCTCTTTTGCAGAACGAATGACCAGGCCCTTCTGGTGCATCGGAGAAGCAACAGCCCAGGACCAGAACCAGCAGTGTAACAGATTTGAAGGCCAAAAGGCACTCATTTAAAGATGAGTATCTATGGTCTTTCTCAGTTCACTGTTTCAGACTGTCCTCTGCATTGTGTGGCTGGTGACTTCTCCCCCTTTCCCTGAGTTTGACATGAAGTCTCAGGTGGATGAGATGATTGTGCAATGCAACGAAGGCTCGGACACGATGTTCTATCTTGTCCTGGGTTACATGGTCCTCCTGGCCCTCATCAGCTTCATGGTGGCTTTCTTTGCCAGACGGTTGCCTGACAGATTCAATGAAGCCAAGCCAGCATGTTGGTCTTTTGCAGTGTGAGCGTGTCCTTCATTCCCACTTACTTGAGCACCAGAGAGCGATTGGAATAAAATAATAATATTAACCCTGGCTTAGCTCAGTTCTTTATCTTTATAAATAAATTTTATTAGAACCCTACAGGTTATGAAATAAAAAGACCAAAATATTTAGGCCGTATCTGAATTAGGATGCTCTTCAGCCTGTCAGCCATTCACAGTATGGGCCTTTATACACGACCCCTAAGCTCCGCAGGAAATGGCTGCAAGGTCCGGACCTTACAAGTGTTTTCCCACCAGCTCCGGACTTTGCAGACAATTAAGTGCGACCCCGCCCACTTAGCACGACAAAACAGCAGTTTTCTTGTACCTGCTTGAGGTGGGTGAAAATCCCCAGGTCTGGATTTAATCTGGTGAGTGCGGGGCTCTCCTGGCTTCTGCTTGTTTTTTTTTTTTTTTTGCCTCCTGCCCCTTTAAGAGGAGAGGTGGGAGGGAAAAAAGCAAGCAGAAGAGAAACAAGAGAAACGGAAGAGAAACGGAGTTCCGGGAAGCTCCTCCAGGTGAGCTGCATTTTCCCCCCTCTTACTCTGGTGGGGAGGAAGGAAGAGCAACGAACCCCTAAGATCTTTGGTCCGAATTTAAGGGGCCAGCGGATCTTAGGGGTCGTGTGAAAAGGCCCTATGTTTGGCCAGTTGGCATATTGTCCCACATACTATATCGCTTAAATAGTGTTGGGGATCTTTGTTGGATCATTTTTTGCAGATGATTTTTAGTTGCTAAATGAGAGAGACACCTCTTGTGTTACTATTTATTTAACTAGAAGGGAAGGGTACACGGGAGGTTTCTAACTATAACTATTCTAACAGCCATCTTGCTAAGCCAGGAACATGCTTTTCTTCTCTAAGAATACAAGGCACACACACTAACTAGACTTCTTCCAGAGCATTCCAAGTGGTGTGATCTCAACAACCAATAGGCTTTGCTCTTCACATTAAATCCAGCCTATAATACTCTACATTCACATTAACCCTGTAGTGGCTGAAATGTAAATCTTGCCAAATATTCCAACAAATAGGATGCCAGGCAGGCAACATCACCAGACCCAGGACATGTGAGGGTTTCTTGTTTATGCCCAATCCTTTAAATTCTACCAGGAAATGGATCAGCAGAGGTTGTTAGTTTTGTAACAGAGGATTTTGTGACCTTTTCTGCTGCCATTTTCAGGACCCACTGAATACATTTGAGAGGTGGGCCCACATGGAGTATGTTACATCACCAAGCCAGGGTATAATTAAGGGCCTTTTTACACGACCCCTAAGATCCGCTGGCCACTTAAATTCGGACCAGAGATCTTAGGGGTTCGTCGCTCTTCCTCTGTCCCCACCCCCCTTCGCACTTCCTGGTTGCTGGGTGCCTGAGGGAGGGAGAAAAAAGAAAGAAAAGAATGCCGGTTTACCTCCGTTTTGTTCCCGGCAGCATTCATCAGATCTCTTAAAGGGGCGGGGCGCAAAAAAAGAACAAACAGAAGCCAGGAGAGCCCCGCACTCACTATCCTTACACCGGATCAAATATGTCACATCCAAAAAGCAGGTACCTGAAAGCTGCGCTGGGACGCGCTAAAGTGGGCGGGGTCGCACTTAATTGTCTGCAAAGTCCGGAGCTGGTGGGTAAACATTTTTAAAGTCCGGAGCTTGCAGCCATTTTCGGCGGAGCTTAGGGTTCGTGGATAAACGCCCTAAGTCATGTGTTTCAGTCCACAAGTGAAAGTGCTGGTGCTAACTGATAAAGGCCTAAAGCAGAGGTGTCCAAACTTTTTGCAAGGAGGGCCAGATTTGGTGAGGTGAAAACGTGTGGGGGCCGATCATTCAGCTGCATTGGGCCCCTGGATGGACTTTGGACAAGCCTCTAGGGCATGCAAGGAGGTAGGGGGGATGCTGCAGCAATGGAACTGGGGGCGGGTAGGCTGGGCAGGTGACTAGAGGGATGGACAGGGGCAGGGGGGTCAGGCAGACTGTAAAACTGCAAGCTGACATCTCAATCCGGTATCGGGAGAGGCCAGCTGGCAGGGATGCATGACAGGCTGAGCAGGCAGGGAGAAGAGTCTGTGGGCCATTCAGTATTTGCAAACGGGCTGCATTTGGTCCCCGGACCTCACTTTGGACATGCCTGGCCTAAAGGGTTGGAATCTGGTGGGAGATTTTCCTCTATGCTAGGTGCCTAGCCATAGTAGATAGTATCAAATTTCAACCCTCCTCCCAGATCTATCCTGAGTTCTGGATAGAAAGATGGAAATTTCAGCTTGGAGGAGAATTTTTCATGATGAAGGAAGAGACAAATCTTTCATATTGCAGTGGTATGGTTCAGAAACAGGTAGAGCACAGGCTTAACAGCTCAACAGCATCCCTTTCTGTATGGGTTATGGGATGTCAGGCCAGCATCCCATACTACAGGCCAAGGACTTGAGCAGCCAAGAGATTGAAACCTTCCTATGTCATGAGACGGTACCTTGAGATGCCACGAGGACAGGGGAGATTAAAATGGGATATACCTTAAGGTTTCATTCTATCTCACACGGAACAAACTAATTTTACCCTCCATTCATGATGTTGATCCTGAGATACTTCTCCAACCTTCAGACCAGCAACACTCTCCAATTTCACCAGTTTCTCTCTGGCCCTCTCATGACCCAGAAACCCTAATGGCACCCATTCTTTAATACCAAGTACTCTCTTCCCCCTCTTGATTTCATTCTAAAAGATCAAGCCAAAGTTTTAATACATGCAAGACACGATATCTTCGGTAGACATTTTGTGACCTTTGACAAACTGTCGTCTTTCATGAGTACAATAAACATGAATTCACCCATCATCTCTCACGTCCTTGCTTTGTAGCCTTTCCTATGAAAAAAACAGCTAAGTATGGACTTTGAGAACGTTCTTGATCTCATTATGAACACGTGGAATCACGATGGTTTTGAAATGTGGTTGGTTGACCAAGCCCCCCTTCTAAACCCCCCCCCCCATTTTCTTCTGATTTATACAAGCACACCCACCCACCCCAATTCAACATGTCTGGAATCCTAAGGATTCATGTTTGATAACTTTTCTATTGTCTCTCTTCTTTCTGTCCATGGTGGAACCTATTGTGTACTCAGGGATCTAATAAACATGTTTTCTATGGTTTTCCCTCATTGCACAGGGAATCTGGGGGAATGGCCTCATACGCCCTGTAATTTTATGATGGCCACCTGCTTCCCATGCTGTTTTTACAGAACCCCCAGGCCACTTGGTAGAATTCACCACAACAACTCATTCTCTTATACTGCTAAATATATAAAGCAATCTTTTATCTTCATCTTCCTGGCAGTGACCCCATGGAACATTGTGGGCCGTGAGTTATACTTCAAGGTGATGCTTGGTTTGAAGACACAGAGCATGTGTATTTGAGGCAGAGCAAATAATTTTAAATGTCGGTTCATTAATTGAACAAGAGCAAGCCTGATCCAGCATTAAGCTTTTGAAAGTTATAATAAAGCATACTTTTCCCTTGCTGATATCTGGGAACGGCTATTCAGCTCATTAGTGGAGAAGTAGCTTGAGAGGTGACTGACAATGCAAGTCTGCCTTTTCAACTCGGGTCATTTTTTGTTGGCGTGTGAGGTATTTTTCTTCCTTCTCTTCCACCTCTTCCTCCTCGTCTTTCCTTCTATGTCCAGCAAGATTGGGAACATCCTCAGATGCAGTGGAGAGAGATGGGTTCAATATAAGCCCCAACCTTCTCGAGAAGATGTTCTCCTTGGAGAAATTGTGTCTTTAATGTATGCCCAAATGCCTTCCCTCCCCTTCAGCGTGCGTCCAGATAGTTCAGCAACAGGATAGTAAGTAGCTCTTTATTGGTCAAAGGGACTGCCTGAGATGTTAGCAGGATTTTATTTATTAGAAGGGGTGACTGAAAAGAATCCAGTGAATCTCACAGATGGGATAATAGATTTAATTTGGATGAAGAAAGAACGGCACTCAAGCATGTGACTAATCCCTCTGAACCCCCCCTCCCCCCCCTTAGTGCACACTAGAGATGGGCACGACTTTAAAAAATTTTTTTTCGAGTTGTTGTTAGTCGGGCCGGTTCCGTTTCGGGTCGTTTCCGTTTTCGCAAAAATTCGCAAAAATTAGTAGGTTCGTTTTTTTCATTTTTTCGTTGTCGTTAGTACTGGTTTTTTTGGGGGGGAGCGGGCTCCTGGAGGCACCTCTGTGGGGTGGGTGCCTCCTCTGGCCCGCTATAAAGGGAAAGTGGGCTCCTGGAGGCACCCGTGGGTGCCTCCTATCCCACTAGGAAGGGGAAGCAGGCTTCAAGAGACCCCTCTACATGGGGGTCTCCCCTCTTCACCTGCTGCTGCTGCAAAATGCTATGCAATAGCCATATGGATATTGCATACCAGTTGTGCAGACAGTGAGACCAGTGAGAGTGATAGCATCATGCCTTCCCTGCACAAGGCTCTCACACCGCCATGTCTCACACAGAAGGGAATTGTACTTGCTGCGTGTAGTGCAATGCAAGCAAGTAGATCTGGCTTAGAGTTAAGGTGGGTTAGTGCAAGGGCTAGGGTTAGGCTAGTGACGGGTAAGGTTACGGTGGGCTAGTGGGTTGCACCTCTGGGTGCCTCTCTGACCCACTAAGAAGACAGTCTGTGACGTATGGGTATGGACGGAGTCAAGGGTTAGGGTTAGGGTTAGGGGGCTAGGGCAGGTTTTAGGGGGCTTTTTGGCACATCCCAGAAGTCTCCGAGGCCAAGTGGCCATGCGATTGGTGGGATGGCTCCAAAAATTTGCATGGTCGTCCACTCCCACATGGCTGGCCACTCGGCCAGCCCATCATTGCGCAGGTGTAAATAAAATAAAATAAAATAAAATCAATGGAGGACAGAGGAGGAGAAGAGAGACATTTTGTTGCAAGAAAAAACCCACTGCTACTGTGAAAAATCTGGCAGTTTATAAATTTTCGCGTGTTTCTGTTGTGCTTGTGTTTTTGGACCACGATTTCAAAAACAATATTGCGTTCGCCGCCCCATTTTGGATCCCCCGCCCGCACCGCATGGCATGGCGACTCGAGTCCGGCTGCCCAGGACGGGGGGGAGGCGGGACCCCCCCCTCCAGAAACCACCCCTCCGGTAGGTGCCCTGCCCCCTTAGTCAAGCAGGCATTTTTCCGCCTGCTTTTTTGGCCCGGAAATGGGTGGGGGGACGGGGGAGAGTTTAAAAGTTTTTTCCTGTGGCGTCCGTGCCGCTTGCTTGCGCTTTAATTGGCTGCGGCGGCCGGCGGCCGGCGAGACTGGTCTTTTTGCTGGCTGCTGGCTGCGAGCCTGCGGCGAGTCCCACCAGAGCAGCCCAGGACGGGGGATGGGGGGGGAGGCCGGGGACCTCCAGAAACAACCCCTCTGGTAGGTGCCCTGAGGCACAGCAGGCATTTTTCCGCCTGCTTTTTGGCCGGGAACCGGGTTTTTTTAACTTTTAAAAACTTTTTTTCTGTGCCGCGTGGCATCGCGCGATGCAAGGAACGAGCACGACAAATCAGACCAAAATTGTTCGTTCGTCGGTTCGAGCTCGAATTCTGGCGGAGTAATTCCCGTTACCGTTTCCGTAGAGTAACGGAACCGAGTAACGGAAATGGAAACGGGAATACCGCTAAGTCGTGCCCATCTCTAGTGCACACCCCATTGTCTTCTTCCTGAACAACCCCCAAAGTACTACGATTTGAAACAGCTAAGCTCTACTCCCGCACCTCACCTCTCTGTCCTTATCCTGATACTGCCCTCAGCAGCTCAGTTTTTCTCCACTACCTCTCCTGCACCGCCAAAAAGCAGTGGAGACTCCTTAGAAGAGAATGGGCACATGTACGTCAGCAACAAGGCATGTGTGCAAAAGAGTCCCTTCCTCACGGATTCTCTCTTACAGCTTGCCCTAATCTCTGATCTCAGTAGACCAATTATAGGCACTGTTCCTAAAGACATTTCTTTTCTGGAGATGGGGAGTAGATAGAGGGTTGCTGGCTGGACATTTGCAAGGTATCACATTTGCAGTGATGATTGGATTCGCCACTATTTACCCCAGCTTTCTTTGAATAGTCTCTGTTTGAACATTTTTCCGTAAAGTCACTGGAATGTCTTCCTTGGTTGAATAAAATTGCTCTGAAGCAGAGTTGGCAAACCTATGGCACGGGTGCCAAAGGTGGCACTCAGAGAACTTTCTATGGACAACTGACATCGCCCCTTCACAGCCACCTGTATTCAGGCTAAATTGCTGTATTGGCACTTTGTGAAAAATTAATGGGTTTTGAATGGCAGTTTGGGCACTCGGTCTCTAAAAGGTTCGTCATCACTGCTCTAAAGCAACGTCCAGCATGTTTCCCAGGGGCAAAATATGACCATGTATTTCCCCCAGTAACCTTCACTTCTAGAAGGACACTAGACACTTGTCACCCAACCATAATTGAAAGCTGGTAAGTGTTGTAAATGTGAACTGGATGGGTTTTCAACAATCAGGTTAACCCACCTGCCATATATACTTAAGTTTTCATTCCTTTTCGGGGTATGTTTAATATGTTGGCATAATCCACATTTCTTGAGGCTTGTGCAGTCACAGAATGACGTGCTAACTGGATCCCATGGATCCCTCCCTGTAGAAAGTTAGAGCTCCCCTGCATAATTTCACCAGGTGGAAAGACTTCCAGACGGTCCTACCAGTTGTTCCTCATCACACAGTAAAATGCTTGTCAACGACCATGAGAGTGTTCCAATGAGATGAAAGGGTTTGAGATCAATGAAGTAGGACCAAACATGAGAGTCCTCATGTTTGTCATCACAAAGCAAATGCCCTTTTCTATTTACTGTAGAGGGAAAAAATAAAACATTTTCCCATTAATTCAGAGGGAGGGAAGATGCCCAGGCATTTTTTGCTTGGGAACTGATCGCTCTCAGAAGGTTAAGGCACTTGGTTCCCCTTCTTTCTCTGACATCAGACCCTTTGAAATTCTCATTGCAGTTTTGTCCCTAAAAACTACCAGCACATCCTGGCTTTTCTGTTTGCCATTCGAGAGATCAACAAGAATGAGAAGCTGCTGCCAAATACTACCCTCGGATCCGTAGTTGCTGATGATCATTTCAATGCACGGAGAGCCTGTGAGGCCACGCACAATCTGCTTTTCACTTTCTGGGGGAACCCATTCAACTACCACTGTGGGAAGGAATCGGAGAGGCTCCTGGCCATCATTGGTGGATTCACTTCCCTCAGCTCCATCCAGATGGCCAACCTCTTAAGCGCCTACAAGATGCCACAGGTATGTCCTTTTTATGCCAGAACTTACAAAGCCTTTAATAAGGAGATAATTAGAACTTAGTGTGAGACATAGTGGGATGGGACTGGAGTAGGAGGAGAAGTGCCCCATAAAAAGGGTAGGGAGAGAGACTGATATGTCCCCATGGTGGCACTGACAGTCAATTGTCCATGTGTCCTTTTTTAATTTATTCTGAAAAATTAACATCCATAGCATGACAAGGCAAGTTGTAATTATCATACAATACCTTCTTCTTACTTTTATATTGTTTCCCATGCTTTCAAATTAAATTTTTTGTATATTACTGAAGTTATTCTTTTGCTTTTATTTTGATCCTTTTCTATCCTATATTGTTCCAGTTCTGTAAGTGTTCTCATAGGTACATATCTTTTGGTATAATTGATTTGCCAAATTTCTTACCTGTATTAATTGTAATGAATTTGTTTTTATTTCCTTTGGTTTTTGTCCTCTAATTGTCTAATTGTTATTGGTTACCCTGACTCAAATTCTATAAATTCTAATTATTTTCTAATTTTTAAATTGCATATGGTATTTCTGTCTTGACTTAAATTTGGGATAACTTAACATAGGCCACAGAGGGGATAAAGGTGGAGCAAGGAGTCTCATATATTTCTGCCATATTTTCAGCATAAAGGTTTTGTATTGGCTGTTTTTTTTTTCTAATTTGTTCCCTTGTGTAGATATCAGTATTAACTACTCCAGTATCCTCATCTCTTTCCATTTCCACACAATCTGGAATTTCTTCTATCTGTATAAACCTGATAACTTGAGTAATTTGGAAGGCTTCATAATATTTTATTAATTGTGATATACTTAATCCTCCCTTTTTTACTTTGATCATATTTAATACTGCTTATGAACCTTAATTTTCTCCCCTTTTCTCCAGTAAACTTTTCTATATTTTGCCATAATTTTATTTCTTTTAATTAACAGTATATTTTGAAATAAAAATAAAAAAATATGGTATTATATGTGCTTTTAGTAATGCGATTCTGCCCAACACTGATATATTCAATTTTTCCAATTTCTTTTTTATTTCTTTTACTGAATTATATACTTTTTTGTAATTTCTATATATTAATGATTTATACTTTTTGTTATCCGTATTCCTAAATAATTGAGACTTAAATAGGTTTGACTTCCTTTTGTTCTACTATAGAGATTTTATACACAACAATGTAGATTTTTAATAGTTATTTATTAATTTATTTATTATTTAATAGCAATGTTCTTGTAATATTTGTTTTAGTGATTCTATCTTTTTATTGCATCCTCCAAAAACAAAACCATGTCATCTGCTTAGAAGTTTATTTTATGTTTTATATATTTATAACCCAACACTTTAATATTTTTTCTCTTATTTGTGAAGCGAGTGGCTCAGTTGCTATTGCAAATATAATTGGGGATAAGGGGACACCTTGTCTCATTCCCCTATAAAGAGTAAATTTATCAGATTCTGTTCCATTGATCAGGTCTTTAGCCTCTGCCCTTATGTATATATTTTTAAGAAATTAATAAATCTCAAACGAATCTCAAATATATGTATTTTAAAAAATTCCAGTGTATCCTCACCAAACATTACACAGGAAAAGTGTCTGTTGTCCATATTCTGCCAACTTCCTACAGGACCCTTGAAATCAGCCTCCAAATTCTGTAGAGGGGTTTTTCACTTGAGTTACAGAATTCAATAATTTAACATTTTAGAAATCCATTAGTGTACATCTTAAACCAGACTTCTTTCAATCTCCTCTGAAAAAGCCTGTTAGATAAAAAAGAATTCTTTCAGACATAATAGATTTTGGTGTCCATACTGTGAACTATAGGAAACTAATCCATGCAAAGCTAGAGCCAAAGTGTCTACACAAAATAGCAGTTCTTCTCTTTGGTCTCAAAGAACAAGTGTTTTTTAATGAAACGAAGTAAAACCCAAATATTTTGGAGATGTGTGTGTCTGTGTTGTATCATTATAGTCGTGACCGACTCTTAGTGACCCCATGTCCATGGAGTTTTCTTGGCAGGAATACTGGAGTGGCTTGCCAGTTAGTACCCCAGCGCCTACTGCACCTTGTATTCCCTGGTGGTCTCCCATCCAAGTACTAACCAGGGCTAACCCTGCTTATCTTCTGAAATCAGGTGAGATCGAGTGTGCTTAGGGCATCTAGGCAGCTTATTTTGGAGATAGGAGGATGTTTTTCTCCACTGTGCAGATGGTAGGGCTTTGGCTGTGCATAACTGGTGCATATTAATGATCATCCAATGATTTCTTGTTTCTAGGACACCAATAAGTACTGTTTCCTTCTCTTGCTATAGCTTTCCTATGGCCCTTTTGACCCTGTACTGAGTGACAGAATTCAGTTCCCCTACTTCTTCCGGATGACTCCAAATGAACAACCTCAGTATGATGGGATTGTTGAGCTGCTGAAACATTTTGGATGGAATTGGATTGGCCTCCTCCTTTCCAATGATGACAATGGAGAAACATTTCTCCAAACCATGAGACCAAGGCTCTTGAAGAACCACATCTGCATCGCTGCGACTGAATTCGTTCCAATGGTGACAACTCACAATTCAAACAAGACTCTTACTACTATCCTGGGAAGCCTATCATCGGCACTACGGTCGTACCCACTCAATGTCTGGCTCATCTATGGAGATGGCCAATCTATGGAAGGTTTTCGCATAATTCTAGAGAACCATGAAATTTTCCATAATAGGCCAATGGAGAGGGTGTGGATCATAACAGCGCAGTGGGATTTCACCACCATTTCCCCTTGGAATACGTTCACAGCCAAGTCCCTCAATGGCACCTTGTCCTTTGTTCTTCACTCCAATGTGGTGCCAGGATTTCAGGCTTTTCTAGAGACCTTAAATCCCTATCAGTCAAATGATTTCCACATTCAGGTGTTCTGGTACAGTGCATTTCTCTGTGTACTTCCAAAAGCTAATATGTATGCACCAAATACCCCCAAGTGTACTGGAGACGAGAATCTTGGAAGCCTCCCTCAGTCAGTGTTTGAACTGGAAATGTCTGGCCCAAGCTATGCTGTCTACAATGCGGTCTATGTTGTGGCACATGCCCTCCATGCCATGTCTTCCTCTGTGGCAAAACAGAGAACCAGGAGAACTGGATACAGAGAGAGTTGGTTGAATATTCATCCTTGGCAGGTATGGGAGACAAGAATGTGTATTAGGTCTAGGTCACAGGTGTAAAGAATCATCAGTACTGGAAGGTCAGGATGATTAGACACAGTTGGTATAGCTAAATCACCTCATCCCATGTAGTGTGTGATTGGCTTACACCATATTGCCTTGTGTATATAGGTATCAAGCAAACCAGTGTAAATTAGGACTCCCTGAGGTGGGAGGCAGCTTTCCCCATTCTCTGTTATGCTGTGCTTTGTATATTGTTATTGTTCTTTGTCATGTGTACATATGTAATATAAGTTTTCTACTAAGTTCTATTGTCTTGTTCATTTGTCTCCTAGGTCTTTAAACACTAAGTGCATTTATTCTTCCACAACACTGCTAATCTCTGCTACTGGTTTATATATTCTTCACATAACATATCCCTATATGTATAATAGGGTTATATACTTTTAACACTCCCTGCCACAGAATGTGGTGATGCCATCTGTCCTGGGTGCCTTCAAAAAGGGATTGGACAGATTCTTGGAGGAAAAGTCCATCACGGGTTACAACTTCAAGCCATCATGGGGAGGCGTCATCTCCAGGCTTAAAACTGGGGTACTTCAAGGGCAAGTTGCAGGGGAGTGGTATCAGGAGACAGATATCTAGTCTCATGCGCTCCCAAACGCATCTGGTGGGGCCACCGTGAGATACAGGAAGCTGGACTAGATGGGGCCTTGGCCTGATCCAGCATGGCTATTCTTCTATTCTTATGTTTTTATGCATTTGTAGATCATGAGACTATTATGGATTTCCTCCATCACCTGTGCTTAGCTTTATTTCCATACAGATTCTACTACCCCACTATGAGCCAACAAAACAAATCAAACAGAACAAACAAATCCCTCTAAAGTTAGTGTCCATGGCAGTCATTACCCTCCCTACTTTTCACTGGCAATAACCCAGTCAAGATGGTTGGTTAAAGAAAAAGTTCTAAGGTCAACTGGTGAGATTTGTGGCTGAGACTGGTTAAGAGGTCAGAGTGTCCGAGGCAGAACACTGTATTTGTCAAGAGAATAACTTCATAGTATCTTCTGGCACTCAAGCTCAAACGTCCTTGATATTCCCCCGGGTATTGGGCGCTGGTTGAAGGCTCTCCGTTTCAAAGATGGACTTTTGACATAGGAAGTGCCTTACATACATTCTGCCCAAGAAGCCCATCCTGGAAGTTGTAGTGGAGCATCTCTCAAGGGATCATCCATGTCTTTCAGTCAGAAGGTTCCATGCATCAGACTGATAATTCATTGCGTAAAGACAAACTCTTGTGGAGGAAGTTTCATTAACAGAAAGAGCCATTGGATGTTTTTGGTGAATGCAAGGTTGCATCTGCTGAAATTCCAGAAAGATTGCTACTTGACCATCAGCATTAAAAATACATTTTCTCTCTTTATCCCTCAAATACAGCTTCACTCTTTTCTGAGGCAGGTCCGTTTCAACAACAGTGCCGGGGATGAAATCTTTTTCAACGAGAAGGGGGAGTTGGCATTTGGGTATGACATCAACAACTTGGTGACCTTCCCCAATCGGTCCTTCCAGAGAGTGCGTGTTGGGAGGATGGATCTTCACGGCCCTGACAGAGAGACATTCATGATGAATGGAAGTGCCATTGTGTGGAATCAGAAGTTTAATCAGGTATTCATCCTTTTGAGAGAAGCTACAAGTAACCAGTGTCTACACTAAAGTTAAGACATCTGTGACATGAATTGGGTTTTCAACTCCTGGATTTGAGATTAAAAGGTCATAATCAGTTTGAAGAGCTGGATGTCTAGAGCTCCTGATGATGAGGTAGGGTCCCCCATATTTTTGGATGAAACTGCTCCCCTCTCACATTTTATCTGGCCTTGAAAGGAAATACTGTATGTAGTTATGGAAATGAGGAATGAAAAGCTTGGGAAAATCAGAATTGGGTTTTATATCAAAAACAACTATTCCTAGGTCTTTAAGGTTAATTCTTCTCTCCGTTTTTACACGTTTAAGCCTTTTGAATCAATGAGAAATTTAAAAAAACAACCAGAAGGAGCAACACTTCGTTGAATAAAATGTTAAAGATCACCTTTAATGTTACAGAGGTCTAATAGATTTAATTGAATCCCAAAGCAAATCATTATTATTTCCAGTGTGAAGGAATTTGCCCTTTGGGTGTACTATTTCTGATTTTGGTCTCGTGTGGATCATTGTGTCTGAAACCATGTGAAACCACTTCAGAGATCGGGACGTGAAGATCCTTGGGTTTGAATCTTTTGCAGGTTCTTCATCTTGTTAATAAGAGTACGAATCCTCTCTTTTTTTTGGCTTGTGGAGCGTTAATTAAACTGTGTGTGTGTGTGTGTGTTTGTAAGAGACAGTGAGTGAGAGGGGACTCCTGCCACTGGAGAATCTTCCACTGCGTTTTGGTCACTGGCTTTGCAGGGATTTTGGAAAATAAAGTAAGCCAGAGACGTTTTTAATTATTTCTTCTTTTGGCCAATGACTGGGCAGTGGAAGAAATTCTCCCTATCACCCCTAGGTGGATCATGTACACCCACAACTAATCCGAAAAGGTCACTCCAGCAGGATTGGGGTTAAAAGACTAGCTCAAGCAATGTAAGCATCATCATGAACTTTTAAGATCTGAGTCTCTTTATCTAAACACCTTTCCCCCTTGTTTTTCCTTAGACAGTTCCTCCTGCAACCTGTGTTGAGAGCTGCCGCCCAGGTTACTTCAAGGTTGCCCAGCAGGGGAAGCCAGTTTGTTGCTACGATTGCACTCGGTGCCCAGAAGGGCAAATTTCCACCCAAGCTGGTAATTATGAATTGATAGCTTCAATAAAGTTGGGAGGGGATGGTCTCTACTGTTTAATATTTAATATATATCAAACCTTTTCACTCAGTGGGTTCTAAGTAGGGATGCGCAGATATCTGTGACCTACGCAGTGCCCCCCAAAAGGAACTCAGCACTTCCATATTGTGATAAATGAAAGCATTTTCAGAGTTCAGCATCATCATTGGGTCTTGACATCTCGGTAAATTGGTTGTGGAGAGTTTTCTGCAAAACTTTTTTTGGGACAATATGACAGAGATATCTAGGAATGCTGTGAAGAATTTGACCTGGTGATTTGGCATGCCTTGTGAGAAATGGCCCATGAGTATACCTAAACAGCTTCCTTGTTTCCAGTTGGAATAAGACCTATTAGCTACTCTGTGAAGATTCTCAGTCACCTAGGTGCATTTATTTGGAAGCTGAGTCATGTCAACTGGACTGCTTTACTTGAGAGAGTGAAACATTTTGCTACTAATCCAAGCATCTTTGTCTGTCCATTGTCCCTAGGCAATGTGTGAAAGCCCCTGGGTGGGAATTTGGCCCACCCCATGGCCATTGTACATCTAACAAGCCTATTCATATCACTCTCCATCCATGAACCTATTCAGGACATTGTCCATCTTATGAAACTATTCAAACCAGGGTGATGTGAAATCAAGGTGAACTATAAATTTGAAGGGTCACCACTAACTTTCAGGAGACTGACAAAGCTCCTTGGATGAGTAGTGAAACATTTCAGTCTCTCAAGAAAAGAAGTCCAATTCCAGACGCATTAGCCTGAAACTCTGACACTGCTTTCCCCCAATCATGAGTGAACTCACCCACCTGAGAGCAACCCAAATCAAGTAGTAGGATAGTATGACTGAATGGTGGGAGGATCTTCTCTTTGGTGAGCCAGCATGCTCATGACACATGCATTCCTGACACAGATATAACTGGTGGGAATGTAGGAGAGGACCTTCCCAGTCCCCCCCCCCCAGGTTGTAGACTGCTCTTCGTTGGGAGCAGGAGAAAACACTATTTAAAAAGTGTAATCTTCTCTATGGGTTTTAGATGCAGATCGGTGTGAGAAGTGCTCTGAAGATTGGTTTCCAAACCTGGGACAGAATGGCTGCATCCCCAAAAGAGTGACTTACTTGTCTTATGGAGACCATTGGGGAGCAACTTTGGGATCCTGTGCCCTTTTCTTCTCTGGACTGACAGTGGTGGTCATGTGCACTTTTCTTCACTATCGACACACTCCCCTTGTCAAGGCCAACAACTGGACCCTCACCTGCATCCTACTCTTGTCTCTCTTCCTGGGATTTCTCTGCCCCTTCCTCTTCATTGGCAGGCCTGGAAAGGTCTCCTGCCTCCTGAGGCAAACCCTCTTTGGCATCATCTTCTCCGTGGCTGTTTCCTGCATTTTGGCCAAAACCATCACTGTGGTTCTAGCCTTCATGGCCACCAAACCAGGAAGCAGGGCCAGGAAATGGGTGGGGAATAGGTTGGGAATATCTATGGTCCTTCTCAGTTCACTTATTCAGACTGTCCTCTGCATTGTGTGGCTGGTGACTTCTCCCCCTTTCCCTGAGTTTGACATGAAGTCTCAGGTGGATGAGATGATTGTGCAATGCAACGAAGGCTCGGACATGATGTTCTATCTTGTCCTGGGTTACATGGTCCTCCTGGCCCTCACCAGCTTCATGGTGGCTTTCTTTGCCAGACGGTTGCCTGACACCTTTAATGAAGCCAAGCTGATTACCTTCAGCATGTTGGTCTTTTGTAGTGTGTGGGTATCTTTTCTTCCCACCTACCTGAGCACCAAAGGCAAATACATGGTGGCTGTGGAGATCTTCTCCATCTTGGCTTCCAATCTTGGATTACTGGGATGTATCTTCCTCCCCAAATGCTACATAATAATCATGAGGCCAGAACTCAACACCAGAGAGCGATTAGGAAGAAAATAATAATGGGGACACGGTTCATTTCAGTTCTTTTGTTTTATGACTCAATTATTTTTATTAGAACTCTTTGTATCAGAATTGGGAATATCCCGCTGCCTGTCAACCAAAGAAAATATGTTCGGCAAGCTTATTTTCCCCTATATATTTTTTTTAAAAAAGATGAAATCACCTGACATCATTGGACGCAAAACTTTTGTTGTTTTATAAGTTAGCACAGAACAGACCCTTTTCATTCTGCTGGGCAATGTGGAACTGTTGTAGAAAGGGTTTATTTGACTTTGTCTGTTACTTCACGTCCCTTTCATCGCGGTCTATGCTCCCGCTTGGGACTGGTACAAAGAAATGTAACTTCACCTCCCTTGTGGGATGAGGGGAGTTCATCCCGACCACACCCCCTGAACTGTGATTTAAGTGGGATGAGCGATTCCCCTCCCTGGCCTCAGGAATCTGCATGTCTCGCTTCTCGTTCCGAGACAAGAGCCCGTGAAGTAAGCCTCGACGTGGAACGAGTGCCGATTGTAGCTCATTGCCATCTAGTGGCAGTAGTGCGAAGTGACATTTGCCAGTAAATTCCCCATGGAATTAGCAATGCAGTGTTGAGATTTTAAAAGACAAATGCTTTGAAGTTTGGACTGGGGAAAAAAAGAGAACAAAGGCATAGAATTTCACATCTCATCACGGAACGAGGACGTGCGGTAGCAGTCATCCCAGTATCATCCATCACGCCTGTGGGTACACGGGAACAGGGACAGAAGCGGGAGAAGACCACATGATCGCGACTGACCTCAACACACAACGAACTTCCTCCCAGAATGAGAATGAATGTGAAGTAACCGTCTTTAAGAACAATTCTCCTGCTGTGTTTTAGACTTGCAGAATTTTCCCAAGACATTGCAGAGGTGGATGTACACAGAGCAAGTAACATAACCTAGGAATCTGGGGGTGGGGTGGGTGGATTTGCCTGCATGAGGGAGGCCTAGCAGTTGTAGATAGATGGTAACAAATTTCAAATTTCACCCCAGGTGATATTTCATGAGCACAATAAACATCTATTGACCTATCAACCTTCATTTCCTATTTCTGTGCTTTGCACCAATTTGCATAGCATGAAGTAATAGATACATTTGGAGGTTGAGTCCCTTCAGTTAATGTTATTGAACCTCATTTTGGACTCGAAGAGTCACTCTGGTTATGGAATTTGTTTGGTTATGCAAGAGCCCTTGCAAATCTCCCATTTTCTTCTCATTTGTAAAAGGAGTCCTACAATACAATGGTCCCAAGGGTTCACATTCAACTTTCCTATAGTCTCTCTTCACTCTGCCTTGGGTGGAACCTATTGTGGCCTTCCTGATGGCAAAATCATATTTTCTCTGTTTTTCTCTGGTTGTCTAGTGCCTCGGGGAAAAGGACATGATCTGACCTATGATTAGCAAAATCATTATTATGGACACCTGCATTCCACGCAAATTTTGCAGAGCCCACAACCTACTTGGCAGAATTCATCACAACAGCTCATCCTATTAAAATGTTAAATATATAAACCAATCTTATCTTCACTTTCCCATGAGGAACCCCCTGGAATGTTATGGGACAGCATACCCTGAGGCTTTGGAAGTACTGGGCTTTAAGGGAGCAGAGACGCAATTTTAACAAATCATTCTATTTAACCTCCATTGGAGGCAGAGGGGATAGAAGGTAGAAGGTGAATCATGGTGGGAGGGTGATAGGAACTAGGAGTTGGTGAACTGATAGCAGGGTTTTTATCTATGATTTGCAGTAATTTTTGAGTTAAAAAGAACCAATTAACACAAAATGAACAAACAAGCAAACTAGCTTCCAGGGGATCACATAGAGATGGGAAAGTGTGCTGGACGGCTGACCATAATCACATGGCTGAATTAATGATGCCATGGACTGCTGTTTTAAAGAATGAGTGACCAGGCCCTTCGGGAGCATAAAAGAGGCAACAACTCAGGAACAGAAAGCAGCTTGGAGAGACGTGACCAGTACGGTGCCCCAGGGTTCTGTTCTGGGTCCAGTGCTGTTTAATATCTTTATTAATGACTTGGAGGAAGGTATAGAGAGTATGCTAATTAAATTTGCAGATGATACCAAATTGGGAGGGGTTGCTAGTTCCCTAGAGGATAGGATGAAAATCCAAAAGAACCTTGACAGATTAGAATGCTGGGCCAAAGCTAATGGTATGGATTTCAACAGAGGGAAATCTAGTGTGCTACATCTAGGTAAAAAGAACGAATTGCACAGATATAGAATGGGGGACACTTGGCTGGAGAATAGTACCTGTGAAAGGGATCTGGGAGTCTGGGTGGACCACAAATTGAACATGAGTCAGCAGTGTGATGCGGCGGCCAGGAAAGCCAATGCGATTCTTGGTTGCATCAACAGAACCATAGTGTCTAGATCAAGGGAAGTGATAGTACCACTCTATTCTGCTCTGGTCAGACCCCACCTGGAGTACTGTGTCAAGTTCTGTGCGCTTCAATTTAAAAAAGATGTTGACAACCTCGAGTGGGTGCAGAGGAGGGCGACCAGGATGGTTGAGGATCTGGATGAAAGGACTTATGAGGCTTAGGGAACTAGGAATGTTTAGCCTCTCTAAAAGAAGGCTGAGGGGGGAAATGGTAGCTATGTTTGAAGAGGGAACAGGTTTGTATGATTCTATGAACATGAAAGTTTGTTTCAGGGTGTGTTCAGCTACTGCTGATTTTTCTGGTTCTAGGCTGCAGTGTCTTTCATGTTCATAGAATCATAGAGTTGGAAGAGACCTCAAGGGTCATCTAGTCCAACCCCCTGCCGTGCAAGAACCCCCATCACAGGACTCCCGACAGATGGCCATCCAGCCTATGCTTAAAAAACTCCACAGAAGGAGACTCCTCCACCCACCATGGCAGCATATTCCATTGCTGAACAGCTCTAACTGTCATGAAATTCTGCCTAATGTTTAAACTGATTTTCATTTCCTATAGTTTGAAACCATTGCCCCGCATCCTAGGCTCTGAAGACATGGAAAACAAACCAGTCTCTTCTTCAATGTGATATCCTTGCAAATATTTAAACATTGCTATCATATCCCCTCTCAGTCTTCTTTTTGTAAGGCTAAACATTCCCAGCTCCCTAAGCTGCTCCTCATAAGACATTTCTTCTAGACCCTCAATCATCTTGGTCACCCTCCTCTGGACCCATTCAAGATTGTCAACATCCTTTTTAAATTGAGGCGCACAGAACTGGACACAGTATTCCAGATGGGCTCTGACCATGTTCTTTGATTCTGGTCTGGATTCTTGGAATAGCCATTTGCTTATAGGGCCCAATTCAGGTGGCTGAGTTCAGCGTTGATGAAGAAAGCTTCACAGTTTCGGTTTGCATGGTCAACAAGTGTAAGATTCACAGAGTATGTTTGGCCATCTGGCATATTGTCCCACATACGGTATCACTTAAAAAGAATGCCAGGCAGGCAACATCCACCAGGAAATGGATCAGCGGAGGTTGTCAGTTTTGTAACAAAGGATTTTGTGACCTTTTCTGCTGCCATTTTCTGGACCCACTGTATACATTTGAGAGGTGGGCCCACATGGACTAAGTTACATAACCAAGCCAGGGAATAATTAAACCATGTGTTTCTGTCCACAAGTCAAAGTGCTGGTGCTAACCGATAAAGGCCCAAAAGGTTGGAATCTGGTGCGAGATTTGCCTCTATGCTAGGTACCTATCCATAGTAAATACTATCAAATTTCAACCTTTCTCCAAGGTCTGTCCTGAGTTCAAGATGGAAATTTCAGCTTGGAGGAGAATTTTTCATGATGAAGGAAGAGACAAATCTTTCATACTGCAGTGGTGTGGTTCAAAACCATGTAGAGCACAGGCCTAACAGCTCATCAGCATCCCTTTCTGTATGGGTTATGGGATGTCAGGCCAGCATCCCATACTACAGGCCAAGGACTTGAGCAGCCAAGAGATTGAAACCTTCCTACTTCTCCAACCTTCAGACCAACAACATTCTCCAATTTCCTCAGTTTCTCTCTGGCTTTCTGATGACCCACCCAGAAACCCTAATGGCACCCATTCTCTAATGGCAAGTACTCTATTCCCCCCCCCTTGATTTCATTTTAAAACATCAAGCCAAGGTTTTAATACATGCAAGATACAAAAAAAATTCAAAATAAACAAATACATAATTTTTTCATGAGCACAATCTATTCACCCATCAACTCTCGCTTTGAATTTCCTTGCTTTGTAGAATCTCCCGTGAAATAACAGCTAAGTCTAGACTTTGAGGACATTCTTAATATCATTGGTGGTTACTTCACGTCCCGTTCGTCCCTCCTTGCTATCCCACTTGGGACCGGTACAGAAAAACCTTACTTCACGTCCATAGCGTGACAGCAAAAAGTTGTCTCGACCACGCACCTGGAAGCAGGAACAGAGCATGACAAGCTGTACCTTCCCCTGGGCTGGGGAATTCTCTTGTCATGGTTGTCATGGTTTTATGCCAGTTCCTGTTCCGTGACAAGGGACCGTGTGGTAACAACTATTACGCAACAACCAGTGTCCACCTAGTGGTCAGCGGCTGAAGCTGCATTCAACATTAGTTTCCCTATGGGAAACCATGCAGTGCAAATGTTTATTAAAGAAAGTACTGAAAATTCTGTAGCATTGACGTGTAAATCCCAGAAGACCAGTAAATCGAAATATCGAAAAAGTTTTATTTATGATATTTTTAAAAAAGGGTTAAGAAAGCAGGACAAATTCAGAATTTGTCACGGAACAAGACCGTGAAGTAACTGTTGTCACGAGACAAGTAATCACGCTTGTGAGTAAACGGAAACAGGGACTGAACAGGGACAAAGCCACGTGACCGCAAACAACGTTGTCACGGTACAAACATAATTGCGCAACAAGGTAGGATGTGAAGTAACCGCCATTATGAACATACTCTGGTTTTGAAATGTGGTTGGTTGTCCAAGGCCCCCTTGTAAATCCCTCATTTTCTTCCCATTTATACACCCCCCTCACACACACTTCAACATGTCCAGAATCTTAAAGATTCATGTTTTATAACTTTTTCTATTGTCTCTCTTCCTTCTGTCTATGGGGAAACCTATTGTGTACACAGAGATCTCAAAAACATGTTTTCCCTGGTTTTCCCTCAATGTACAGGGAATTGCGGGAAAGGGCCTCATCTGCCCTGTAATAAGTAAAATAATTATGATGGCCACCTGCTTCCCATGCTGTTTTTACAGAACCCCCAGGCCACTGGGTAGAATTCACCACAACTCCTTCTCTTATACTGCTAAATATATAAAGCAACCTTATTTTCATCTTCTTGGGAGCGACCCCTTGGAACATTATGGGCCGTGGGCTCCACTTCAAGGTAATACTTGCCTTGTAGAACCACAGCACGTGTATTTGAGGCAGAGAGTATTTTTTTTAAATGTAGGTTCATCAGTTGAACATGAGCAAGCTTGACTCAGCTAAAATGTTTTAAAAGCTTTCTTTAGAAGCACCCTTTTACCTTGCTGATATCTGGGAACAGCTATTCAGCTCAGTAGAGGAGAAGTTGCCTGAGAGGTGACAATGCAGGTCTGCCTTTTCAACTCGGGTCATTTTTGGTGGTCTTGTGAGGTAGTTTTCTTCCTTCTCTTCCACCTCTTTCTCCTCGTCTTTCCTTCTATGTCCAGCAAGATCGGGAACACCCTCAGATGCAGTGGAGAGAGATGGGTTGCATACAAGCCCCTACATTCTCAAGATGTTCTCCTTGGAGAAATTGTGTCTTTAATGTATGCCCAATTGCCTTCCCTCCACTTCAGGGGACGTCCGGA
Source organism: Phrynocephalus guinanensis (assembly GCA_037367245.1). Lineage (NCBI taxonomy): Eukaryota > Metazoa > Chordata > Lepidosauria > Squamata > Agamidae > Phrynocephalus > Phrynocephalus guinanensis. The sequence continues at coordinate 6,029,707 of CM074743.1, read as the reverse complement.
TATTTCTGCATTAGGAAAGTAAGTAGCTCTTTATTGGTCAAAGGGACTGCCTGTGAGGATAGCAGGATTTTATTTATTTATTAGAAGGGATCTTTATAAGTGGTGACTGAAAGGAATCCAGTGAATCACACAGACAGACTAATTGATTTAATTTGTATGAAGAAAGAATGGCATTCAAGCATGTGGCTAATCACTCTGAACCCATGAGGATCTCCCCTCTTTCTTTCCCATAGTGCGTATTCCATTGTCTTCTTCCTGAACAACTCCCAAAGTACCAGGATTTGAACCATCTCCACTCTACTCCCTCACCTCACCTCTCTATCCTTATCCTGATACTGCCCTAAGCAGCTCAGTTTTTCTCCACAACGACTTCTGCACTCCCAAAAAGCAGTGGAGTCTCCTTAGAAAGGAATGTGCACACGCATGTCATCAAACCGGCATGCATGTAAAAGGACCCTTTCCTAACCGATTCCCTCTTGCAACCTATTATCTCTGATATCTGTAAACCAGTTACGGGCAACTGTTCCTATAGATGAAGGGGAAATATATACAGCCATGGTCCTACAGCTACTTTAGACACTCCTTTTCTGACGATGGGGAGTAGATTGAGCGTTGCTGGTTGGGCATTTGCAAGGTGCCTCCTTTGCAGTGATGATTGGATTCACCACTAATTACCTCAGCTTTCTGTGAGTAGGTGCTGTTTCAAAATTCCTCCATAAAGTCAATGGAATGTCTTCCCTGGTTGAATAAATTTGCTCTAAAGCAACATCCAGTATGTTTCTCAGGGAGGAAATGTGACCATGTATTTTTGTCAATAACCTTCATTTCTAGAAGGACTTGAGACTTGTCCTCCAACCCTAATTGAAAGCTGGTAAATAGTGTAAATGGGAACTGGATGGTTTTTCAACAGTTGACCGACCCATCATATATCCTTAAGTTTTCATTCCTTTCTGGGTATGTTTAATATGTTGGCATAATCCACATTTCTTGAGGCTTGTGCATTCACAGAATGATGTGCTCACTGGAAACCTACGGATCCTTCCCCATAGAAATTTAGCCCTTGCAGTATCCTTTCACCATGGGGAAGGACTTCCAGATAGCCCTACCAGGTGTTGCTCATCAGTCAGTGGAATGTTTGTGCTCAATCATGAGAGGGACCCATTGAGAATGTATGGGTTTGGGTTCAATGAAGTTGAACCAAAGGCTGCAGGATGGGGCTCCTCATTACAAAGGCAAATGTCTTTTCTGGTTGTAGTACTGGGAGACAAACGAAATGTTCTCCCATAAATTCAGAGGGACTAAGGCCCTTATTTCACGAGGCGCGGCGCTCCGCAGCGATATTGCCATCGATTTGAATTCGGAGGCGGTCACGTGGTGGTCACATGTTCTCGCTTCGCTCCCGCCCCTGTTTCTCAGTACTCACGAGCTGCAGTTTTAGGACCGATTCGAGCACAACCTCACGTGCTCCCTTCGCATTCGCATGCCACTTTTCAACGTTCGTTATTTCCCATCCGTCCTTTAAAAAAATTCCTACCAACGGCGTATCGATGCACTGATGCTGGACTGTCAGTTGCAATGGCTCTACTGATTTCAACTGTTTCCTGGCATCATTGGCAGCCCCCCCCCGCCGCCGCCGCCGCTACTCGGGGGGAGCCCCGCATGGCACAGCCGCCCGCCCTCCGCCGCTTGCACGCTGCCTGCCCCGGGTGCCCTGCTCTGGCCGGGCGAGGCGGCAGCGGCTCCTCCTGCTCCCGCCGCCGCCGCCGCCGCCGCTACTTGAGCGAGGAAGTAACAGCGCAAAGCGATGAAACGATATAGGGATGCATCGATATCCCTGTTTGAATATTTTTTTTAAAAAACTTGAAATAAAAGCCAAAACCCGAGACCACACGTAACGTTGGGAGCGAAGCGAGATGCGAAGCGAAAAGATTCCCGGCCGCTGGCAGGGGAACCACTCACCCCGCTTTGGAGCACGGTAAAGGGGGGCGTGGTCGGGGTGGCATCGCAGCCAAAAAGGAGGAGAGTGCAGACTGAAACGATCGATTCGCACAGAAAGGAGGGGTTGCCGCGAAGCGAGCGGTTCGTGAAATAACGGCCAAAGATGCCCAGGCTTTTTGTACTTGGGAGCTGATCACTGAGAAGGTTAAAGGCAGTTCATTCCCCAACTTCCTCTGACATCAGACCTTGAAAATTGTTGTTGCAGTGTAGTTCCTAAAAAACTACCAGCATGTCCTGGCTTTTCTGTTTGCTCTTCAAGAGATCAACAAGAATGAGAAGCTGTTGCCAAACACCACCCTCGGATCCATAGTTGCTGATGATTATTTCAATGCAAGGAGAGCCTGTGAGGCCACCCACAATCTGCTTTTCACTTTCTGGGGGAACCCATTCAACTACCACTGTGGGAAGGAATCGGAGAGGCTCCTGGCCATCATTGGTGGATTCACCTCCCTCAGCTCCATCCAGATGGCCAACCTCTTAAGCACCTACAAGATGCCACAGGTATGTCGTTTTTATGCCAGAACTTGATTCTATCTTTTTATTGGGTCCTCCACCAATAGAAGCATGTCATCTGCACATAACTTTATGTTAAGTTTTATATATTTAAACCCCAACCCTTTAATAGTGACTCAATTGCTGTTGCAAATACAACTGAGTATAAGGGGTCACCTTGTCTTAATCTCCCTACAAAGAGTAAATTTATCGGATTCTATTCCATTGATGAGGACTTTAGCTTCTGTCCCTATGTATACATTTTAAGAGACTATTACATCTCTAATAAATCTCAAATAATTTTTAAAAAAATCCAATGTGTCCTGACCAACCCTTACACAGGAAAAATGTCTACTGTAGGACCCCAGTATCCACTGGGGATTTGTTCCAAACCTTCCAGTGGATAATGAAAACAGTGGATAAGAGAGAACACCAAAAATCCCCAAAACTGCTGTTTTGCTTTACAGCTGCTGTTTCATCACAGTAGCTTGCATTACAGCTGCTATTTGTGACAGTAGCTTGCTTTGTGGGTGCTGAATTATTTATTTTATTTTTTCCTCTGCCAGCCATGGATAACTGAATCAGTGGATACGGGGGTCCTCCTTTGTACTCCATTGTCCATATTCTGCCAACTCGCCCCTGCCTAGAGGATCCTTGGAATCAGCCTCCAAATCCTCTAGATTACTTTTACACGTGATGTATAGGATTCAATAATTTAACACTTTAGAAATCAACTAATGTAATTTGTAAACCAAAGTGTTTTCCATTTACACTGAAAAAGCCTGTTAGATAAACAAGAATTTTTCCAGGAATAATAGATTTTGGTGGCCATACTGTGATCTATAGGAAACGAATGCATGCAAAGCTAGAGCCAAAGTCCACCTTGCTACACAAAATAGCAGTTCTTCTTTTTGGTCTCCGAGAACAACTGTTTTTTATGAAACGAAGAAAAACCCAAATATTTTAGGTATATCTCCACTGTGGAGATGGTAGGGCTTTGGCTGTGCACAACTGGTGCATATTAATGATCATCCAATGATTTCTTGTTTCTAGGACACCAATAAGTATTGTTTTCCTCTCTTTCTATAGCTTTCCTATGGCTCTTTTGACCCTCTACTGAGTGACAAAATTCAGTTCCCCTACTTCTTCCGGATGACTCCAAATGAACAACCTCAGCGTGATGGGATTGTTGAGCTGCTGAAACATTTCGGATGGAATTGGGTGGGCCTCCTCCTTTCCAATGATGACAATGGAGAAACATTTCTCCAAACCATGAGACCAAGGCTCTTGCAAAACCACATCTGCATCGCTGCGACTGAATTCGTTCCAATGGTGACAACTCACAATTCAAACAAGACTCTTACTACTATCCTGGGAAGACTGTCATCGGCACTACGGTCGTACCCACTCAATGTCTGGCTCATCTATGGAGATGGCCAATCTATGGAAGGTTTTCGCATAATTCTAGAGAGCCATGAAATTTTCCATAATAGGCCGATGGAGAAGGTGTGGATCATAACTGCCCAGTGGGATTTCACCACTGTATTCCCTTGGAATACGTTCACAGCCAAGTCCCTCAATGGCACCTTGTCCTTTGCTCTTCACTCCAATGTGGTGCCAGGATTTCAGGCTTTTCTTGAGACCTTCAATCCATTTCAGTCAAATGATATCCTCCTTCATTTATTCTGGTTGAGTGCATTTCTCTGTATAATTCCAAAAGCTAATATGTATGCACCAAATACCCCCAAGTGTACTGGGGAAGAGAGTCTTGGAAGCCTCCCTCAGACTGTATTTGAACTGGAAATGTCTGGCCAGAGCTACGCTGTCTACAATGCGGCCTATGCTGTGGCACATGCCCTCCATGCCATGTCATCCTCTGCAGAACATCAGAGAACCATGAGACGTGGATACAGAGACAGTCGGTTGAATATTCACCCTTGGCAGGTATGGTAAGGATTCACCAGGCTGCAGCTGGAATGTAAGGAGCCCTTGGGGTGCCCAGAATGAAATTCCATGTAATATTCAGATTTATTACTTCAAGAAATATTAGTGGCATGTAAGAAGATTTCCAAAATTTAAACATAATTTAAATAATTCACTTGGGTCTTGGCCCTCTCTGCTAGGACAGTGTATTAAATAAATGAATATTCTTGTGTTCATCTGCTGGTCAATAAAAGAGATCTCTGGTAGAATTTGGCAGAAGAGTGTTGTAAAATATTTCCAAGGAAGCCAATTCTGGCCCTATTAAAGGTCATCCTTCAATAGGGGCTTCTTGGAAGCTTGTTAATGACCAGTATGGGTCCTTCTGCTTTTTCAAAGATTGTAAGGTCACTAATAGAGATGAGCATGAAACAGAAAACCAATGGTTTAGTTTTGTTCTGTTTCGGGCCCACTCTCGGTTTGGTTTGTCTGAGTTTGTAAAATTCGGATGAACCGAACTGAGCCAAACTGGGTTCATTTTACCCGGATGGTGGCCACGGAAATGGTGATCCCGGCGGTGGCAGCCCAGAAGGCCCTGGTGGCACCAAGCGGCAGGAGGCCTTGCCGCCACCTCCACCAGCTGTTCTTGGGGCTGATCAGATGCAGTTTGTTTTTCTTTTAACTTCCCCTCCACCTCTAGCGCCAGCCAGCTGGTCCTCTGGCTGGTCTGACCCTGCTTTTTTATTTTTTGAATCCCCCCCGCTCTCCTAGCGCCAGCCAGCTGGCTGATCGGGCACCATTTTTTCTTTTAACTTCCCCCACCCCACCCCTAGTGCCAGTCAGCTGGTCCTCTGGCTGGTCTGGTGCTGTTTTTTATTTTATTTTTTAATTCCACACCCACCCCCCAAGAGCCAGCCAGCTGGCCCATCAGGCGCTGTTTTTTTCCTTTTAACTTTCCCCCACCCCTAGCGCCAGTCAGCTGGTCCTCTGGCTGGTCTGGCGCTGCTTTTTTATTTTTTTAAAATTTCCACACCCACCCTCCTAGCGCCAGCCAGCTGGCCCATTGGCGTTGTTTTTTTTCTTTTAACTTCCCCCACCGCTAGTGCCAGTCAGCTGGTCCTTTTTAAAAAATCCTAGAGCCATCTGCAGGCCATAGGACTGAACAGCGCTTAAAAAAAACCTTTGTACGTGGGAACTGCTATCCCATATCTTCAGTCATGTGATGGGAGGAAGAGGAAAAGCCGCACCTTCCGAAGATCAGGATCTTCCCCAGGTGAGAGCGTATTAAGATGTTATCATCTACATTCATAACTACTGACACTTTCTCAGCACTGAATATAGGGGGCACATAATTGTCATTGTAACTCAAATTTGTTATTAGAGAATTAACATAAAAGTTAAACAATGCTGGTTCTATGAGTCATCCTGTTTAAACTCTTGTCTTAGGGATCACAGACTCTTTCTGTGACGTTTAGAGCACCGGCTCCTGGTAGCCTCTTTCATGTCTGAAGAACCGGACTTGTCCAGGAAACCTTACATTGAAATATTGCAGTAAGGTTTTGAGAGGATACCATATATTTATGCTCTTTCTTTTAAAATGTTGTTTGTTTGCTATGGCCTGATACACTGTTCATGAAATGCATTAGTTTTGGGATCTTGGATTGTGAATTCATTTATTATTTTCCGTTCCTCTAAAGGTAGTGTTCATGACAGTCATCACCCTCCCTATCTTTCACTCATAATAACCCAGTCAAGATGGTTGGTTAAAGAGAAAGCTCTAAGGTCAACTGGTGAGATTTGTGGCTGAGACTGGCTTATAGGCCAGAGTGTCCGAGGCAGAACACTGTATTTGTCAGGAGGATAACTCCATGGTGTCTTCTGACACTCAAGCTTAAACATCCTTGATATTGCCATGGGTATTGGGCCCTGGTTGAAGGCTCTCCATTTCAAAGATGGACCTTTGACATTGGAAGTGCCTTACATACATTCTGCCCAAGAAGCCCAACTTTGAAGCTGTAGTGGAGCATCTCTCAAGGGATCATCCAGGTCTTTCAGTGAGAAGGTTCCATGCATCAGACTGATAATTCATTATGTAAAGACAAACTCTTGGGGATTCAGTTTCATTAATAGAAAGAGCCATTGAATTTTTGTTGGTGAATCTACGGAAGGTTGCATCTACTGAAATTCCAGAACGATCCCGACTTGAACGTTGGCTCTAAGCGCAACCTTTTCTCTCTTTCCCCCCTTATATAGCTTCACTCTTTTCTGAGGCAGGTCCGCTTCAACAACAGTGCCGGGGATGAAATCTTTTTCAACGAGAAGGGGGAGCTGGCATTTGGGTATGACATCAACAACTTGGTGACCTTCCCCAACCGGTCCTTCCAGAGAGTGCGTGTTGGGAGGTTGGATCCTCATGGTTCTGATGGAGATACATTCACCATCAATGGAGGTGCCATAGTATGGAATCAGAAGTTTAATCAGGTATTCATCCTTTTTGGTGAAGCTACAAGCAACTGGGTCTACACTAAAGTTGAGACATCTCTGACATGATAGGGGTTTTGAAGTACTGATTAGAAATTAAGAGCTTGTAATCAGTTCTCACAAGAAGGGCTGGATCTCCAGAGCTCTTCATCATGATGAAGGGTCCCTTATATTTTGGGATGGAAGCGCTCCCCTCACCTTTTATATGGCTTTGAAAGGAAATACATAGTTATTGAAATGAGGAATGAGAAGCTGGGGGAAATCAGAATTGGGTTTTATGTCAAAGACAACTATTCCTAGGTCTTGAGGGGTTTCTCAAAAAAGAAGTCCAGTAGCCATGACTCAACTTCCAGATAAACTCACCTGGATGACTGAGAATCTTCACAGAAGTCTTGAGGGGAAATTCCTCTCTCTATATTTACACATTTAAGCCTTTGGAATGAAGGAGAAAGTTTAATCAGGTATTCATCCTTTTGGGAGAACCTACAAGCAACCAGGTCTACACTAAAGTTCAGACATCTCTGACATGATTTGGGTTTTGAAGCACTGATTTGAGATTAAATGCTCGTAATCAGTTCTCAGGGCATCCTGAAATCAAACTTGGGGTTTCTGTCAAAAACAACTATTCCTAGGTCTTTACAGGAAATTGTTTGTGTGTGTGTGTGTGTGTGTGTGTGTGTGTGTGTGTTTTAAGAGACAGTGAGTGAGTGGGGAAATCTATGTGCATTCCTACGACTGGAGAATCTTCCACTGCGTTTTGGTCACTGGCTTTGCAGGGATTTTGGAAAATAAAGTAAGCCAGAGAAGTTTTTAATTTCTTATTTTGGCCAATGACTGGTCAGTGGAAGAAATTCTCCCTATCACCCCTAGGTGGATCATGTACACCCACAACTAATCCGAAAAGGTTACTCCAGCAGGATTGGGGTTAAAAGACTAGCTCAAGCAATGTAAGCATCATCATGAACTTTTAAGATCTGAGTCTCTTTCTCTAAACACCTTTCCCCCTTGTTTTTCCTTAGACAGTTCCTCCTGCAACCTGTGTTGAGAGCTGCCGCCCAGGTTACTTCAAGGTTGCCCAGCAGGGGCAGCCAGTTTGTTGTTACGATTGCACTCGGTGTCCAGAAGGGCAAATTTCCACCCAAGCTGGTAATGATGAATTTATAGCTTCAGTAAAGATGGGGTGGGGTGATGTCTACTGTTTAATATTTCTTATATATCAATCCTTTTCACTCAATGGTTCTAAGTAGGGATGCGCAGATATCTGTGACCTATGCAGCACACTTCAACATTATGAAATATAAAAGCATTTTCAGAGTTCAGCATCATCATTGTGTCTCAACATCTTGGTAAATTAGTTGTGTGGAGTCACCTGCAAACATTTTTTTGAATAATAGGAATTGGAATTGGAATGCAATTTATTGTCATTGTATAAATACAACGAGATTAAAAGTGCCATCCAGTCAGTCATTCACACAACCCAGCATAAAAATCCGAGACGTAAAATCTACAATTTAAGAACAAACTATCTATACACATACTCCAACATTCACATGCCGAATGTGACAGAACTATCTGGAAATGCTGTGAAGAATTTGACCTGTGACTTTGGCATGTCTTGTGATAAAAGGCCCATGAGTGTACCTAAACAGCTTCCTAGTTTCCAGTTGGAATAAGACCTATTAACCACTCTGTGAAGATTCTCAGACATCCAGGTGAGTTTATCTGGAAGTTGAGTCATGGCAACTGCTCTTCTTTACTTAGGAGATTGAAACGTTTTCCTGCTCGTACAATCAGCTTTGTCAGTCTGAGGAAAGTTAGTGGTGAGTCCTCCAATTTATAGCTCACATTGATCTCACACAGCCTTGGTTTGAATAGGCTCATGATTTGGACAATGACCTGAATAGGTTCGTTAGGTGGGCCTAGGGTCCATTGTCCCTAGGCAAGGCGTGAAAACTCCTAGGTGGGACATTTGCCCAACCTAGGCCATTGTCCACCTAACCAGCCTATTCAGACCACTTTCCATCTACAGACCTATTCAGACCATTGTTCAACTTACGAAGCTATTCAGACCAGGCTGATGTGAAATCAAGATGAACTATAAATTGGAAGGCTCACCAAGAACTTTCCACAGACTGACAAAGCTCCTTGGATGAGTAGTTAAACATTTCAATCTCTCAAGAAAGAAGTCCAATTGCCATGATTCAACTTCCAGGCCTATTAGCCTGAAACTCTGAAACTGCTTTTTCCAAATCATGAGTGAACTCACCCAGCTTGGAACAACTCAAATCAAGCAGTAGAAGGATAGTATGACTGAGTGTTGAGAGGATCCTCTTTGTGGTGAGTCAGCATTACTGACACATATATATCTGGTGGGAATGCAAGAGAGGACCTTCTCTGTGGCTCCACCCAGGTTGTAGAATGCTCTCCATCAGGAGCAAGAGAAAGCAGGAGTAGACACTATTGAAAAAGTGTAATGTTCTCTATGGATTTTAGATGCAGATCAGTGTGAGAAGTGCTTGGAAGATTGGTTTCCAAATCAGGGACATAATGACTGCCTCTCCAAGAGAGTGACTTACTTCTCTTATGGAGACCATTGGGGAGCAACTTTGGGATCCTGTGCCCTTTTCTTCTCTGGACTGACAGTGGTGGTCATGTGCACTTTTCTTCACTATCGACACACTCCCCTCGTCAAGGCCAACAACTGGACCCTCACCTGCATCCTACTCTTGTCTCTGTTCCTGGGATTTCTCTGCCCCTTCCTCTTCATTGGCAGGCCTGGGAAGGTCTCCTGCCTCCTGAGGCAAACCGTCTTTGGCATCATCTTCTCCGTGGCTGTTTCCTGTGTTTTGGCCAAAACCATCACTGTGGTTCTAGCCTTCATGGCCACCAAACCAGGAAGCAGGGCCAGGAAATGGGTGGGGAATAGGTTGGGGGTATCTATGGTCCTTCTCAGTTCACTTATTCAGACTGTCCTCTGCATTGTGTGGCTGGTGACTTCTCCCCCTTTCCCTGAGTTTGACATGAAGTCTCAGGTGGATGAGATGATTGTGCAATGCAACGAAGGCTCGGACATGATGTTCTATCTTGTCCTGGGTTACATGGTCCTCTTGGCCCTCACCAGCTTCATGGTGGCTTTCTTTGCCAGACGGTTGCCTGACACCTTTAATGAAGCCAAGCTGATTACCTTCAGCATGTTGGTCTTTTGTAGTGTGTGGGTATCTTTTCTTCCCACCTACCTGAGCACCAAAGGCAAATACATGGTGGCTGTGGAGATCTTCTCCATCTTGGCTTCCAATCTTGGATTACTGGGATGTATCTTCCTCCCCAAATGCTACATCATAATCTTGAGGCCAGAACTCAACACCAGAGAGCGCTTAGGAAGAAAAAAATAATGGGAACACGGTTCATTTCAGTTTGGTTTTATGACTCAATTATTTTTATTAGAACTCTTTGTATCGGAATTAGGAATACCCTCCTGCCTGTCAACCATAGGCAATATGTTTGGCAAGCTGAACATTGTCCCACAATTCTTTTAAAAAAACATGCAAATCACCTGACATCACTAGAAGCAAAACTTTTGAGGTTTTATAAGTTAGGACAGACCCTTTTCATTTGGTGGGTATTGGATGAGGAAGAAGTGGAGCTGTTATAGGAAGGGATTGTTTGACTTTTAGTGACCAGTCCTCGTGAACAATTATTGTGCTATTTTTTAGACCTGCCGAATTTTGCCAAGATATTGCAGAGGTGGGTGCGCACAGAGCAAGTTATGTAACCTAGCCAAGGTGTAATTAAGATGTGTGTTTCTGTGTAGAAGTCAAAGTACAGGTTCTAACATGTAAAGGCCTAAGTCAGGGTTGAGGATACTTCCAGATGTTTTGTACCACAACTCCCATAATCTCTGAATTTTTGCAATATAGGCTCAGAACCCTGGGTGTTGCCGTCTAAAGCATTTGGAGAGATGGAGGTTTCTTACCCTTGGCCTAAATGGTTTGGTTCCAAGTTTTCTCAAGAACCACATTTTAGCAGATTGTGTGTGTGTGTTGTGTCGTTACAGTCGTAACTGACTCTTCGTGACTCCATGTCCATGAAGCATTCTTGGCAGGAATACTGGAGTGGTTTGCCAGTTCCTACTCCAGGTGCCTACAGCACCTGGTATTCCCTGGTGGTCTCCCATCCAAGTACTGACCAGGGCCGACCCTGCTTAGCTTCCGAAATCAGGCGAGATCGGATGTGCTTAGGGCATCTAGACGGCTATTTTAGCAGATTAGGGAGGGTGAAAGGAAGGAGAAATCTGGGAGATTTGCCTGCATGATGGAGACCTAGCAGTTGCAGATATATGGTACAAAATTTCAAATGTCACCCCAGGTGATCTTTCATGAGCACAATAAACATCTATTGAGCCATTAACCTTCAGTTCCAATTTTTTTGCTTTTGCACCATTTTTGCATAGCATGAAGTAACAGATACGTCTGGGTGTTGGGTCCATTCAGTTAATGTTATTGAACCTCATTTTGGACTTGAAGAGTCACTCTGGTTATGGAATTTGTTTGGTTATGCATTTGTAAAAGGAGACCCACAATACAACGGTCCAAAGGGTTCACATTCAACTTTTCTATTGTCTCTTTTCACTCTTGTGGGCTTGCTGATAGCAAAATCATATTTTCTCTGTTTGTCTCTGGTTGTATAGTGCCTTGGGTGAAAGGACATTATCTGACCTATGATTAGCAAAATCATTATGATGGACACCTGCATCCCATGCAAATTTTGCAAAGCTCACAAGCCACTTGGCGGAATTCATCACAACAGCTCATCCTCTTATACTGCTAAATATATAAAGCAATTTTATATTCCTTTTCCCATGAGTAAGCCCCATGGAATATTATGGGCCAGCAGGTCTTGGGGCTTTGGGAGTGTTGCGTTTTAAGGGAGCAGGGACGCAATTTTAACAAATCATTCTATTTAGCCTCCATTGGAGGCAGAGGGGATTAGAAGGGAGAGTGTGACTCATGTAGATGCTAGGAACTAGGAGTTGGGGAACTGATAGCAGTTTTTTTTAATCTATGATTTGCAGCAAAGAACCAACTAACACAAACATGAACAAACTTCCAGGGAATCACATAGACATGGGAACGTGTGCTGGATGGCTGAACTTAAGCACATGGGTGAAATAATGATGCCATGGACTGCTCTTTTAGAGAATGTGTGGTTAAACCTTTCTGGGGCATGGGAGAGGCAACAGCTCAGGACCAGAATCAGCAGTGTGCATCATTTGAAGGAGAAAGGGCACTCATTCAAAGATAAGGATGTAGATATTTTAAACAGAGAAGATAGGTGGTATGAGAGAGGGGTCAGGGAAGAACCCTGACCTCCAATCGCACTGTCTGGAGGCAAACGATACAGCACGGTCTACATAAATTCGAAGAGGCATTTGTCCAACAGCCAGAGGAAAAGAGGCAGGCACGGAAACAACAAAACCCGAGGAATGGGCAAGAAACAGAATATATCTGCCCCCTGTGCGGTAGAGACTGCCATTCCCAGATTGGTCTATTTAGTCATACAAGGTGTTGCTTTAGTATCTCTACTCCAGGCACAATACCATAGACTTTTGAGACAGAAGGATAGGTGGGAGGCTCAGGCACAGTCTACCCTATCAGGCAGTGTTTTCTATAGAGATGTCTGGTCTGACTGATGGGCACACCCAGGTTAGAAGAGACTCTTGGGCATTTTCCACTCTGATTGTTGGGCAAACCCAGATCAGAAGGGGACAGCCTTCTATCTAGTGTGACCACTAGTTACATGCTTGGATAACACCAAATAGTGCATACATTTCTTCAATCATTAAGAATCTTGGAATGGTAGCCTTGGGAAAGAATGCTGGTACACTTACTTAGCAGAAACAATGTATAGACAAAACGTAACGTGTCTAAGCCTTCTGGAATACACAGCAGAACGTCGAGAAATTGTGCTAATGCGATCTGCTCTATTCTGTGATTTCAAGTATTATAATTGTCCTACCCATCTTTGATTAATGAGGACCCTTAGAAGACCACTCAGTAAAAAGAGGAAGCTCCTCTCAGTAGAGAACTATCCACCAGATTCTTGCAAGCACTGTGTCTGTCAGTCATTCCTACAGTTTTCAACCATTCCCAGACAAATCAGAAGCACTTCACACCTGTACCAGCAAGGCCATAGCTAACGGCCCATACTAAATGGGTGTTGGGAAAGATTCCCTAGGTGGGACTTCCACGCATGGGTAAAAATACTCGCTCTACCGCACTTAGATTTTGAATCGCCTTTTGCTTAAAGTCCAATCGCCGTAAAAATCACCTACCACATTTCCAATTGCTTTTTCCGCGGAGCCCCCTTGGCCATGCCCCTTTTTCGGTCGCTGTGTCAGTTTTTCTTGCAATGGACACCAGGGGTGGTGTTTTTTAAAACCGATTTCCAGACCGCTTTTTGAAGTGATTTGGCTGAAACTGCGGACACCATGCACCGTTTTTGTACCAGTTTCCCCCTCTGTATGCCTTATCCTGCCGTCTGAAAAGCGGAAAATTAGCTACATTACTTAGAATGGAAGAACAACGGCATAACGTGACCCTAAATATATATATATATTCCGAAATAGAAGCAGATGATGGGAAAATGACGGACAAATTCAGAACAAAAAGCAGTTTAGCAAAGTGCAGACGGGGAAACCGGTTCATGAGAAAACGCCAAGTGCGGAATGCTGAATCGCTTCAGTGACCACGTGACCAGGGGAGGGCAGAAGGCAATTCAAAACAAAAAGCGGTTGCTGTTTGAAGTGTTTGAATTTGTCCACCTAACAAGCCTATTCAGATCATGGTCCACCTAAGAACCTATTCAGGCTATTGTCCATCTAATGAGCCTATTCAGACGAGGAGGAATGTGAAATGAAGGTGAACTATAAAATGGAGGTCACACCACTAACTTTCCGCAGACTGACGATGCTGCTTGGATGCGTAGCAAAACACTTCAATCTCTCAAGAAAAGAAGTCCAGTTGCCATGACTCAACTTCCAGTACAAAGACAAGTGTGTCATGCCAATCGTCAAGCATGGTGGGGATGGGAGTGTAATGGTCTGGGGCTGCATGAGTGCTGTTGGCACTGGGGAGCTACAGTTCATTGAGGGAACTATGAATGCCAACATGTACTGTGACATACTGAAGGAGAGCATGATCCCCTCCCTTCAGAGACTGGGTCACAGGGCAGTATTCCAACAGGATAATGGCCCCAAACACACCTCCAAAACAACCACTGCCTTGCTAAAGAAGCTGAGGGCAAAGGTGACGGGCTGGCCAAGCATGTATCCAGACCTAAACCCTATTGATCATCTGTGGGGCATCCTGAAATGGAAGGTGGAGGTATGCAAGGTCTCTAGCATTTACCAGCTCTGTGATGTCATCATGGAGGAGTGGAAGAGGACTCCAGTGTCAACCTGTGAAGCTCTGGTGAACTCTTTCCCCAAGAGAGTTAAGGCAATGCTGGAAAATAATGATGGCCACACAAAATATTGACACTTTGTGCCCAATTTGGACATTGTCACATTCACTTGTGTTGCCAGCAGTTTAGACATTAATGGCTGTGTGTTGTGTTATTTTGAGGGGACATTCACACTGTTATACAAGCTGCATATGCATTACTTTACATTGTAGCAAGTGTCATTTCTTCAGTGTTGTCACATGAAAATATATGATAAATTATTTACGAAATGTGAGAGGGTATACTCACTTCTGTAATATACTGTATCTCATTGTTCCCTCATTTCTAACACTACTCTCATTTCATCCAAATATATGTCATAAGATCAAGTCTTGGCTTATTAAGGCAATAAAACTGTGCAGGGTTTCATGTAAATAAAAGCTTCTTAATAGAATGCAATGATTTTTTTAGATGTAAAAAAGCTGCATTTCAAAAAATAAAGTAATGCATAGTCACAATGCCACTTCTTGAAATGAGTAATATTTGGCAACTACATTCAAATTTCAAACGCCACGTTAAAATGTTTTAAGAGACATTTTGACAAGGTTTTTTTTCAAGATAGGTTCCTTAGAAATGTAAGCAGCTTTACATATAAATATGTTATGTTACTTTGCATTCAGTATTATATGGATTGAACATTCCCTGGATTACATCCACAAATTTTTACTTGGAAACAGAATCTATACCAAGGCAGATAACACAGATCTGGTTCACCAAGATTATGTCCTACTAAAATCAACTTTGAAAGTTATGACTGATTTAAAATCCAACATCATACAATGGGAATTTCCCCCTATTGTTCTTTTTAACTAGATGTGAAGAGTATGCTGTTTTAAAAAACTTATCCAGTCTTCTTTCTCATTAGCTAGTGCTTATTATTTATTTCAGGTCTTAGCACAATGATATAACATTTTGGGAAAAAGAGGAAACCCAGTAACCCAACACTGGAGGCTAAGATGGAGAAGATCTCCACAGCCACCATGTATTTCCCTTTGGTGCTCAGATAGGTTGGCACAAAAGATAACCACACACTGCAAAACACCAACATGCTGAAGGTGATCAGCTTGGCTTCATTGAAACTATCAGGTAAATTCCTGGCCAGGAAAGCGACTGTGAAGCTCACAAGGGCTAGGAAGCCCATAAAGTTCAAGACACCATAGAACATGGCCGTCGACCCTTCGTTACACTGCAGCACCATTTCTTTGCTCAGGGACTTCATGTCTAAATCTGGGAATGGAGGTGACGTGGACAGCCATACAGAGCAAAGAACAGTTTGAACGAGGGAGCCAGTGAGAACAATGGCATAGGTCTGTGAAGATTCTTAGTCATCCAGGTTCGTTTAACTGGGAGTTGAGTCATGGCTACTGGACTTCTTTTTTGAGAGATAGAAACGTTTCGCTGTTCATACCAAACAGTATCGATGAAGCTGTTTGGATGAACAGCGAAACGTTTCTATCTCTCAAAAAAGAAGTCCAGTAGCCATGACTCAACTCCCAGTTAATGGCATAGGTCATTTTTCGGCCCACCCATTTCCTCACCCTGGATCCTGGCTTCGTGGCCTTGAAAGACAAAATGACAAGAATGGTTTTGGCCAAGATGGAAGAAATGGCCACTGAAAAGATAAGGCTGAAAACTGTTTGCCGAAGGAGGCACAACACCTTCCCAGGCTGCCCAATGAAGAGGAACGCAGAAAGGAAGCAGAGCATAAGAGATGTCAGAAGAATGAACGTCAAGTCTCTGTTGTTGGCTCTGATTATGGGAGTGTCCTTGTGCCTAAGGAAGAGCCAAAGCACCAAAGCTGTGAGGAAGGAACAGGAAAGAGCAACAGCAGCTATAATAATCCCCATAGGCTCTTCATAGGTCAGGTAGCTGATCTGTTTGGGAAGGCATCCATCCTGGGCCTTGTTTGGGTATTGATCTTCTGGACACTCAGAGCAATAGTTCATGTCTGCAGAGGATTTAAAAAAAGGTTGATTACTCTATGTGTGTGTGTTGTGTCGTTACAGTCATGACCGACTCTTTGTGACCCCATGTCCATGGAGTTTTCTTGGCAGGAATACTGGAGTGGCTTGCCAGTTCCAGGTGCCTACAGCACCTGGTATTCCCTGGAGGTCTCCCATCCAAGTACTAACCAGGGCCAACCCTGCTTAGCTTCCGAAATCAGGCGAGATCGGATGTGCTTAGGGCATCTAGGCATGATTACTCTATATTGATTCCCTAAATCATGCCCGGCCAGCCACTTCTTAATGCTATGATTTATTCTCTGTAGAACAAGAACAGCCAGGCAGCAGAGGCCAAAGTGCCAAAGAAAAGATACTGTATGCTGATGTCTGACTTATTGGCTCTACAAGTTGTCTGTTTCACAACCTCCAGATGTATATGTTGGAGCTTTTACAACCTCACATGCTGCCTTTAGTAGGTTTGACTGGGAGGGACCTTTCTGGGCTTGGGTGACAATCAATAAATCAAATCCAGCACTAACCAATAGGTCCTTCTTGCCTATTAATTCAAAGCAATCTCCACCTCTCTGCTCAGTGCTTTCTCCCTCTGCTCTCTTGGTCAGAAGTGGTCAGTGAGTCTGTTGAAGTTTGCTGAATGCAATCATGTTCATCAGTTTGTTGAGTGACCTGTTTAGTTGTAAGTAATTAAACCTTTTATTCTTTCTCTTACTAATGTTTAGTGAGACTGTACTGTAAGTGCCAATCAGTGAGAAAAAGAGTGGACTAATTTGGGAAACTTGAAGTTATTGTGCTCTGCGAATCTTTGCACTTTTGTTGCACAATTAGGGGGATTTGTCCAAAACTTCAAAAACCCTACCACTCCATAGGACTACAAGTTAACCTACTACCAAGTATCAGTCATCAAAAGTTACTTTTTGGACAACAATTCCAGGGATCCCCTCCACAACATGATCAATGGCCCTGTTTATTAAGATACTGAAAGATGAAGAGCAAGGTATAACAAGGGTTGTGTTTGATGATCCATATATCTTCTAGCACTACAGATATAAGATGCTAATGATATATCATTGTTTATTATCTTTATTTTGAACACAAAACCTAGGAGTCCTGAAAGCAGTACTTAGAAAAATCCTTGCAGCTGGTGGTGCCTGGAAGGGTGAAATGGAAAGGGGGGGGATTAAATGCCTTGTTCGAAAATTTCACATTCAGCTAAAAAAAATGAATTTGAAATGGTTATATAAAATTCTGCATGATATGAAACATGTAAAAGATACCAAATTAAGCTTATGAGACATTTGAGAATTCAGTATAACACCCTGCTCATGTTCTTTTTTTAAAAATAAATTCCAGTAAATTTATTTCTAAAATATAAAATTAAAATGACATTTTGTTCACATAAATTTACATACAAAAGATCAATGGTCTAGAACAGGGGTCCTCAAAGTTTTCGACCAGCGGGCCGGTCCACCACCACCCAGACACCACTGGGGGCCGGATCCCAGTCCAAAATCAGCTGCGGAGGCTGGCTTGCTCACAAAACAGGGGGTAGGTGGGGGGGTTGCAATTGGTCCCAGGGGCCGGATTCAGGACCATGGGGGGCCGCATCCGGCCCCGGGGCCTTAGGTTGAGGACCCCTGGTCTAGAAGATCAAAAGAACACAACATGGTTCTCCCTTCATCTTGGGGACCAACATATCTTACGTAATGTTGTTTTCATTTATACCCAACCTTCCATCCATCCTTGAACTGTCCCCATGTCCCTTCCCGAAATATATAATCTTGGTTTGGCATTTTCCCTTTCCCTTGACTTAGTGAAGTGTTTATAAATTGATTCCATACCTCATTAAATCTATTAACCTTTAACACTGCTGTTCATAGTCTTGAGAGGTTCCCCATAGAAACCTCTGTGGACTCCATAGAGCAGATTTACAGCCACATAAGTCATTATCTTCCTGCACCCTTGAGGTTTCATCAAACCAGGCGCTCATCTCCACTGAGACCAATTACGGTAAATAGCGGAACAAACCAAGCAGGAGTTTACAATGTAATGGGAGATGAGGCCTCTCAAGGCAACCAAGGAACCAGGGTATAGGCCACATCCATGCTGTGCAGATGAACAGTCCGTGGTGTCCCCAGTTAAAGACTCTCAAATTATGGGCTCATGGAAGGGCCTCTCGGTCAAAAAATTGTCAACATAGGCAATGCTAGCCCAGATAAGCCACTTTGCTGACAATATACAAATAAATTGTGTGCATCCCCAGGAATTTCCCAGGTGCATTACGATTTCCTTCAACACACTTATAATGGAGACCCTCGCTAACTGACATGTTCTCTGTTGGTCTTTGTTATTTATTTATGTTTATACTGAAGGAACTCTGGGGGGGTTTACACCAATCATAATTCAACAACAATAATAAAAGTCAAAATAATAAAATAATAAAATAAAATAATCAGCAAAGATGGCGGCTGACCAATAGGAACCCAAGGTTTCTTGGCTGACTTGCATGTGGTGGTACATTTTTGAGCTGCCATGTTGTGTCCTTCCCACCTGCTTGGAAAAATACTGGGGTGTGGTGGGGTGGGGGGGTCATCACTGTGAAACTGGCTTCTCAAGAGGATGGCCAGGGGATTTGCTTTTCTTCCTTCCTATTAGAGATGGGCACGAAATGCCAAAATGGTGTTTCATTTTTCGTTTTGTTTCATTTTAATTCATTCGTTTGGAACGAAACTTTTTTTTAAAAAAAAGTTGTGTTCTTCCTTTCCTTTTTTAAAATGCTTTTTACAGCTGACCAGCCCTGACAGTCGGCACTTTTTTATTTTATTTTTCCTACTGCTGACCAGCTGGCCCATGGGCTGGGTCAGCGCCTTCCCCACCCCAGCGCTAACCATTCTTCTTGTACTTTTTGTTAGCATGAGTTTTTTTTCCTGTTGAGAATGTTTTTCAGTTATGCTGTCTGCTCTTAGTATGTTAATAAGGAAGCTATTATGAAACCATTATTAAGTTTGTCAAACACAAATCGATATCACGTAAAATATTCAAGGACTGTTAGTTTATTTATACAATGTTACATGGTAAACATTCTTACAAGTTTTTCCATGAGCAAATGAATATTCTTCTTATTGATGGTGCACACAAATTCATATAGTATAACAATATGAATGGGAATGCATTGAATTTGTCTTCTGAGGCATCCCATTCTTGGCAATCTCCCCTTGGTGGTCAAGCACACCAATGGTGAGAGATTCAGCAACAGGGATCTATGGACGCTGTAAGACCCTCTTATCTGTGCAATCAGTATCTGTTGATTACTTATCAGTGCTGTGAAAATATAAAAAGGAACATCCCGCAAATATATGTCTAATAATGAATTCACTTGGACTGGCCACTAGAAGGAGCCAGAGACTATACTAAACTATAGCATTCGCTATATGCAGTATTTGTATGATGTCATTACTGGAATGTGCCACTACACGGCGCCAGAGAGTATGCAATGTATCTAAAGAAGAACATTCAAAGCAGCACTTTGGATTAATTCACATTTCCTGTTATGCAAAACCTTTTCTTTTACAAAGCATGTCATTTGTTTCTCACCATCCCCATCACATCCTCACCCAACACTCTCACCAAGAGGTTCTCAACCTGTGGGTCCCCAGATGTTCCTAGACTGCAACTCATCCTGAATCAGCACCAACTTGGACAAAGAAGAATTGATTGAGAAAGATATCTTGGCCCAGTTTAAGCACTTTGCCCAGACCAAACCCAATCTTGTAGGGCACTTTACCTAGAAAACTCCAAGGGGTCTTGACAAGGTTCATCTTTCTGTTAGAAACAGCTGGGCTCCATGAGACTGGAGCTTACCTTCCTTGTTTTCTGGCTAGACTGGGCCATCCTCGCCTATCCAGATCTCTACACCCACTGCCTTAACCCACACGGAAGCCCACTACGCCTGGTGCCTCAAACGCACAACCCAAGACCTTATTTGTAGAGGCCAAGAGAAGGGCTGTGGTAGAAGCACATGTAGGCGTCACAGAGCAGGCGGCGAGCGTATGCAGGCAAGGATCTGGGGTCCAAGCCCTGGAGTGCCTCAGGACTCATTTCCAAGTAATCAGCCACCTCCGGGCAGGGCGTAACACGAGGGATGTTGAAGCCGTTCAGTCCACCTGGAAAACAGAACAATGGAGTAGGGTTTAGGGTTGGTTGCTACAGAAGGCCTGTTTGGAAGTTGAGTCGTGGCTAGTGGACTTCTTTTTTGAGAGATAGAAACATTTTGCTGCTCATCCAAACAGCTTCATCAGTATCAGCTGTTTGGATGAACAGAGAAACGTTTCTCTCTCTCAAAAAAGAAGTCCAGTAGCCATGACTCAACTTCCAGATAAACTCAGCTGGATGACTGAGAATCTTTACAGAAGGCCTGGAATGGCCTCATTCTCATCACCATTCTTTCCCCGACCACTGCTGTAACACCTTCCCATATTACCAACATAAAACTGGTTGAAAAATCGCATTTGCTTTGGTTTAGCACAGCAGTTCTCAACCTGTGGGTCCCCAGGTGTTCCTGGACTGCAACTCCCAGAAGCCTCCACCACTCACTGTGCTGGAAAGGATTTCTGGGAGTTGCAGTTCAGGAACATCTGAGGACCCACAGGTTGAGAACCACTGGTTTAGCACATCCGATCAGGCCTGATTTCGGAAACTAAGCAGGGTCTTGGATGGGAGACCACCAGGGAATACCAAGTGCTGTAGGTGCCTGGAGTAAGAATTGGCAAGCCACTCCAGTATTCCTGCCAAGAAAACTCCATGGACATGGGTTCACGAAGAGTCGGTCAGGCCTAAGGTAAGTGTTGGAGGCCCCAGACAGATCCCCCCCCACCAAAGTCCCAATTGTCTCATGCACTCCCAGAGGTATTTGGTGGGGCCACTGTGAGACATATGAAGCTGGACTAGATGGGACCTTGGCCTCATCCCGCAGGACTCTTCATATGTTCCTTTGGGTCAAAATATTACAATTAGTCATATTTCCAGGGTCCACAAAATTTTGCCTCAGCCTGACTAAGGGGTGCGCTTTCTGTTCAGGAGAGAAATGGTCCAGAGTCACCCTCTGGCCGAAAAGGCCACACCGACACCTTACCCTCACGGTCAGCCATGCTGTCAAAGAAAAGCCACTGATGGGCATCCAGACCATGGTGGGCAAATGCGACATAGTGGCTGGTTTCGATGCAGAGAACGCCAAAGAGCTGCATGGTCTGACGAGGGATGGCCCCAGGGACAGGCCCCACGTGGGAGAATTCCTCCGGCAGGCTCAGCGGACGGGGGCGGTGGCCGTGCCTGGCCCGGTGCTTGTGAACCTACGGAGGCAACCCAGGTGGCATTGTGAAGAGCCTTCTTTGGAACTGGAAAAGGGAGGCAGCGTGCCACAGCCAGCCACATTTAACAAGCATGCCCACAGGAGATACCTGCACGGTTTTGAACAAGTGTGTACTAGGAAGACTTTCAGCCCCAACTTTGAAAAAGAATTGGTGAAACCAGGCTTATACAGTCGTCCCCCACCATTTCGCGGTTCATATACACTGGTCCCCTGCCCTTTTGTGGTTCATATACTACGTTCCCACTATATTGCGGGACCACAGTATATGAAAAAAGGCCCCCTGGGGTGAGGGAGGAAAGTCCCTCGGAGGCCTCAGAAATGATTTTTGGTGATTCGAAAGTCACTTCCAGTGTTCCGGAAGTCACTTCCGGTTCACAGGGAGGCCCTTTTGGGGCCTCCAGAAGGCCCAGGAAGGCCCTTGCAGGCCAGTTCAGGGCAGCTCCAGGCTGGGGTTAAAGTGTAAGAGCCCCCAGCTAGACCCCCCCCCCCAGGCCTGACCCAACCTGCATCTGCATATTGTGGATTTTCAATTATCGCAGGTTGGCTTGGGCCCCTACCCCCCACGATAGGTGGGGGGTCACTGTACTGTGGTCCTGGTATATCATGGGACCACAGTATCTGAAGGCAAGGCCCCCTGGGGCAAGCTGCATGGGCCTGTTTGAGGCCTCCTACACTTGCCCCAGACCTGGCACTGCCCCAAGTGGGCCTCCAACAGGCTTCAGGGTCTGTCGGAGGTCCCAGAAACGGTTTCCGGTGAACCAGAAGTCACTTCTGAAAACCGGAAGTGCCTTCCGGATCGCCCAAAACCACTTTGATGGAAGTCCGTCGGAGGCAGAGCCAGGCCTAAGGCAAGTGTTGGAGGCCCCAGACAGCCCCCTCCAAAGTCCTAACCAGACCCAGTATCCACATATTGTGGATCAGGTGGGATCCCTAACCCCACAATAAGCTGGGGATTACTGTATGTTTGCAGCTGGGATTGTTTGAGTAGCAAGAAAACAACTCAGCCCTATTCCCAAGGAAAGTTGGTGATCAAGAAACAAGCAAGACTTGAAATTCTTATCAGGGTCTTTGGGCCACACTCAAAAGCATTTAGCTTCCTGAAGAATTGAATA